>BROG01000344.1:0-680000 GCA_030159075.1 Atrina japonica | reverse complement strand
ACTTTTATTACTTTAATTATGATTTCCATAATTTACATCTATACTTGTAATATACAAATAATTTGAAGATATAAGAAACAGATATGATTGTGTATATCAAATATTTTCTTATGTGAATATCATGTCGCTATCTTGTAACGTAACATACATTTCTTTGTGTGATGAAATACATTTCTATGGTTACAGGGTTCCAACGATTTCTAAATCATTTCTTTTTCACATATCAAACTAACCTTGAAGCAGAAAAAATATTCAAACATAATTATCTCTGTAATATTTTACTAAAATAAATATTTGCTATCTCGAAATGAAATAGTCAGTTTTTCTGTAATAAATACATTTATATGGTTACAGAGTTCCCAACGATTTCTACTTCATCACTTTCACATATCAAACTGACGTTGAAGCGGTAAGTATATACCTATATTTTTGTAACATTTGTTTCAATGTCATTTTCTTTCTTTTTCTTGATTTAAATTTAACTTTGCTGTTGAAGGTGCAGATTGGCTGATATATCATCAAAATTGTGTTTTCAAACTTATTTCTTGGTTTGTTATTTGATAATTTAACATAATTGCATCGACTTTCAACAGGATAAATAACTTCAAATCATTTATTTTTGCATAAATTTCATATAGATTATAGAAGTTGTCTAAGCGTACCCATTCATTATAATTTAGGATGTGCTTTTTTAACAAAGCAATAAAGATATTTTATTAATTTATAGAGATATTCAATTATAGAACAAATAATAAATCTGATTTTATGAAACTAGAGCACTTTTATTTTATTCAAAAAGAAAATATCTCTTAATCTTAGAATAAATATTTACATATCGTCAAGTCGTTTTTAAAAGAATTAGGTATTTCATTATCACAAAGGTGGATGACATTAGTTAGAGGTCATTATCGTGTATGGGGAAATGTTCAGCAAGCATACTAAACAGCGATGACAAACAGAAACCATTCGTTAAAATTGGTTGTTTCACTATGTTATCAGGAAATGAAAAATTACTTTATCGATTAAAATTTCAGCTACAGAAATAACACTCCAAATTTTACCTGATCTTACCTGAAAAAATAAAGAGATTCTCGTAACACATTTCAATTTCTGTATTTTTCACATTTTACTTTCTTCTTTGGTACATTTCTGTATTCTGTTTAACCATAAAAAATTTTCTTTGGCCTTGTGTGATACCACTTTTGTCTTTTAGATTCGAGCTCAACTGATGAAGTCTTATTGACAGACAAGATAGTCTAGATATTTGTTTAGGCCCCCATTGTACAAAACTATAACTGTGGTATATCTACATGATATTTTGTACTTACTTTATCATTATAACTATATTCCATTATATTTTCTATTAAATCTTCATAATAAAATTGTTATCATAAATAAAGAAAATATTTTAATATTAATTACAGTAAACATAAAGACATGCTTTTACATGGTATGAATGAAGACATGATTGAAGACACGCTGCTGATTAAAAAGGTATGACGTCATATTCACATGAAAATAAATAGCATAGTGTAATAGCAGATTGTTATATAACCTCTATATTAAAGATAATAATGACCATGATAATTACAATATTATTAATTATTTTCATCATTATTTATTATTATTATTATTATTATTATTATTATTATTATTATTATTATTATTATTATTATTGTTGTTGTTGTTGTTGTTGTTGTTGTTGTTGTTGCTGTTGTTTGTTACTGTCGTAGTTGATAGTTTTTGTAGAATGTTATTCCACGATTTCTGTTACTCGTTAATACAGAATTTACATTATTTACATAAACTGTAGAATTTGAATAAATATGTAGACATTTCAACTGACAGCAAAGAAATAAGATCTGCAAAATCGATGATGCAGGTAAGTAAGTGGAAGGCCATGGTTGTTAGGTGTATAAAATAAATTGGTATCTGATATGTCTAACTTAAAAACCTGAACGTGAAATATTTATGTTTGAAGAATATATTCAATACTGTTCTTGGAAGGTAACGAATGCCACGGAGAGTAAAACATAAACTTCAAAAAGATATAAACTTAACTATGATAGACTTATCTGAATAAACAACATTTCAATTTGATTTAAAAAATTAAGTTTATTTGACGTGTTTACAATAGTCTGCATAGTTTAAAATAATCGATAGTTATTTTTATTCAGCTGACACCAGAGAAAAAGACGTTTGAGGAAGTCAACGAGGCAGTTGCTACCCTTTTGAAGTGTATCGGGTCACATGCAAATAAATGTAAGACTTCTTGTGGCTATAATTTTGTATTTAGTATTTAAATACACCACCTAAGCCACCATCATTATCGTATCGTCGTACCACCACAATTACTACTGCAAATACACTATCACCACCATTACAACTACAAAAACACTATCACCACCATAACTACTACAAATACACTACCACCATCATTACTACTACAAATACACTATCACCACCATTACAACTACAAATACAATATCACCACCATTACTACTACAAATACACTATCACCTACATTATTACTGCAAATACACTACCACCATCATTACTACTACAAATGCACTATCACCACCCATACTACTACAAATACACTATCACCACCATTACTACTACAAATACACTATCACCACCATTACTACTACAAATACACTATCACCACCATTACTACTACAAATACACTATCACCACCATTACTACTACAAATACACTATCACCACCATTACTACTACAAATACACTATCACCACCATTACTACTACAAATACACTATCACCACCATTACTACTACAAATACACTATCACCTACATTATTACTGCAAATACACTATCACCTACATTATTACTGCAAATACACTACCACCATCATTACTACTACAAATACACTATCACCACCATTACTACTACAAATACACTATCACCACCATTACTACTACAAATACACTATCACCTACATTATTACTGCAAATACACTACCACCATCATTACTACTACAAATACACTATCACCACCATTACTACTACAAATACACTATCACCTACATTATTACTGCAAATACACTACCACCATCATTACTACTACAAATACACTATCACCACCATTACTACTACAAATACACTATCACCACCATTACTACTACAAATACACTATCACCTACATTATTACTGCAAATACATTATCATCACCATTACTACTACAAATACACTATCACCACCATTACTACTACAAATACACTATCACCACCATTACAACTACAAAAACACTATCACTACCATTACAACTACAAAAACACTATCACCACCATTACTACTACAAATACATTATCATCACCATTACTACTTCAAATACACTGTAACCATCATTACTACTACAAATACACTGTAACCATCATTACTACTACTACTACTACCACCACTTTTATCATTGTTATTATCATTTTATATCTATCACGTAAAATCACTTTTTTCATGTAAATTTTCCACCAGTCAACCTTTGATTATATTGGAATTCTTAATCTTATCTCTAAATCTAAAGAGAAAATTTTATATGCAATGCAACAACATACTTTGTATTAGTCATTAGTTAAAAATGCAAAACAAGAATAATCTAACATTATACCACACAAAAACAAAATTTAAACTTTTTAAACGTATCACCCATTGTTCACTTTACATAATTTCAAATATTTCAGTTCACACAGACAGAACGGAATGTGTATCAAAACTAAGAGAGACGTTGAACTCTCTTGTTGACGAAGAATATAACATCTTGGCTGAACAAGTTCTGAACATAACTTGTGACAAAAACGACACCCAGTGCATGGATCATAGACTGTTATTTATAGACCTTGTTGCCAGAAAAGGGAATGACCAATCACAGCTCTTGATAACCAGATATTTCTTGAGAAATAAGAGCGCTGATGAGCATGAAGTACACAGGTGTTTATTTCATTGCATTGCTTTGACAAACCCAAACAAGGTAATTGTTTTTATGTTGACTATTCCGCTTAGAATAATTATTTAATTTCAAGGTCCTACAAAACATCCTTTTGCACTTGAGAATGTTACAGCTGTATGTAGGCCTATTCTTTTTGTAATGTAGATATATAAACACAAATGAATTAACGATATGATTTTAATGTTGCATTGTCTGTAATTCAACTTCGTCCGGTTCAGGAAATTGTTCACGATGCCCCAGCCCCGCAAGATATGAATTACACTAGACGTACATCAATTCAATTTCGTCTGTGTAAATATTCATCATTAGAAACATATTTACAATATCAGAATTTCCCACTTTTCAGGATCTAGTTAACGCAATAGAGAATCTGTGTTTTGGTGAGATGGACTCATTGTACGGTAAACATATCTTAATTAACATTAATAAAGTGTTTTTTGTATATAAAGTATGTTTTGTGCTATTACCAAACATGTTCGTCAGTTCCAAAAGTGTATACCATTGTCCAAACAAGTACAATAGTTTAAAACATTTTCGTCAATGGAAGCAGATCTGTTTATACTAAATTGTTCAAGGACAAAGGACAGGATATTCTAGAAAATAAATAAAATAACCTTTCCTAGATCAAAAGTGTTTTCGGAACAGAATCCGTCTCCTATGACAAATAACAAATATAAGCCTTCCCTTGTAGATAGGAACACACTGTATTTTACCCCATTTCATCCAAAATTTTACGATTAACATCTGACATGTCTTCTGATCTACTATATCCTATTTCCAATTTATCTCTACTGTTAATAATTATGCAAAACACTATTTTGACATTTTCGTCAGTTAGTCAATGTTTCAATGTTCTATTTAACTAGGTTCGTCACTATCACAACGAAAAAATAGAAATAATAATTAATTCTTCCAAATTTTACAGGCATTTCTGATATTTCAATAAGTCCAATTTAATCGACTACATATAAAACAATGTCTTCTAATTTGCAAAATATAATACAAAAAACCTTGACTGCATTGCATTTTAAGGGTCAGAAGAGCTGGAGAAAACGCAACGAAAAGCTTGTCTAACGCTTTCTGCGTTGTGTAAAACAATCCAACCAACACAAAGTTATGTATCCAACCGTATAGTCAACAAACTGGAGTCTTGGCTCGGACACCACAATGAGGGTAAGTTGATAAATTCATTGGTCCCCAAATTTGAGATTCTGATAATCGTTATTGGAAATCTGTTATTTCGAAAAAGAGTAAAAAAATAATAAATACTATATCGGCGGTTGTGACCGATCGACAGGGGATGCTTACTCCATGGCAAATGGACCCACCTATTGGTTTCCGGAGGTCCGTGTTGGTCCATTTGTACCAGAATCTATATCCTTGACATCCTAAAGATTTATACTTTGGTGTCTGAATTTTTTATTTTAATAATTTAGAATTTATCTTAAATTTGTTTTTTAGAAAAATCTTCAAAAATTGTTCAAGTTCGCATAAAGAGGTCAGTGATAGAAGTTGACCATGCTCGTAAGAATCACATTGTGACAAAAATGGTATTGATACATGCCCTTGGAAATGCCGGTTTGAATCGCTCCCTGGATCATTTATTATCATATATGAAACCAAACCAGGGGGTAATGTCTTGGAGAAGGGCTGCTATACACGGACTACGACATTTTTCTTGCAACAGGGTACGTCAAAATGATTCAACAGAAAGTGAGACTAAATCTCTTAAAAATTCATTCTCAAGTATTCTATTGCTTTGTTTTTTATCTGTCTGTCTATCTGTTAGTCTCTCTCTCTCTCTCTCTCTCTCTCTCTCTCTCTCTCTCGAACATAATACTAAAGCTAGAACCCTCTATATATATATTTATCTATCTATCTATCCATCTGTCTGTCTGTCTGTCTATCTATCTATCTATCTATCTATCTATCTATCTGTATATCTATCTATCTATCTATCTATCTATCTATCTATCTATCTATCTATCTGTTTGTCTTTCTGTCTGTCTATGTATGTATGTATGTATGTATCTATCTATCTATCTATCTATCTATTTATCTATCTGTCTATCTATCTATCTATCTATCTATCTATCTATCTATCTATCTATCTGTTTGTCTTTCTGTCTGTCTATGTATGTATGTATCTATCTATCTATCTATCTATCTATTTATCTATCTGTCTATCTATCTATCTAACTAACTATCTATCTATCTTTCTATCTATCTATCTATCTATCTATCTCTGTCTGATTGTCTGACTGTTTGACTGTCTGACTGTCTGTCTGTATATCTATCTATCAATTTCTATCTATCTTTGTCTGACTGTCTGTCTGTATCTCTATCTATCAATCTCTATCTATTTATCTATCTGTCTATCTATCTATCTATCAACTATTTGTCTGTATGTCTGTCTATCCATGTTTTATTTATTTCTATACCTATTATTACCTTTTTAACAGAGTGCCTCATCTCTGCTGTACGTGTCTGTCCACGATTATAATGACGTAGTCAGAAACGAGGCTTATGATGCTTTTAACCAACATCCGAAAGGGAAATACCTCACACAAGAACATAAAGACATGCTGTCAAGGTCAGTTATATACTTTTCAAATAATACGATCGTAAATATGTGCTGTTATACCTAATTTCTATATTCCTTTACTCTTATCAAACAGTTAGTCAAATATTTCGTACTAAGTCGACATAATTATGTATTGAAATTAAGTGCATGGGTTTCTTTTGAATTTGTTTTAAGTTGCTATAAAATAGCTTTCAATCTGAGGAATGACTCTATAGTCACTATTTTCATATTGCAATGTGTGCTATCGAAGGTCATATTCCATTTGAATTTCATTTTCGTCGCAGTTTTTTGAATGTCACTAGGTAACACATTTACCGTTAGTTTGCAGTTACCCAAGAGCAGAAGTCATGCAATATTTATAGATACCGAAGATGAATTATAATTTAGTTAGTTATTGCCCTTTGTAGGCCAATATTACTCTGTTTAATACTGTTCTCGTATCAAATGCTTTATATCTTTTAAGAATTCAAGTAATGAAAAAACTGAAAACCGTTAAGATACATTACCTCAGATGAGCAAAATCTTTCATTTGCTGATGGATTGTGATGGAAACTGTCTGTACAATTCTTTCTTTTTATTTCTTAACAATTCTTTCATTTAAATTCCAAAGTTTTCTAAAGCTAAGATAGTCATCTTTTTACAGTGGTTACTCTTAGACGGATTTCGGCTATACCTTTAGATTTATTATTTGACCTTGTATTATACCACTTTCCGTTAGAAAATAGATATACATTTGAAATAGGAGCTCAACTGATGAAGTCTAATTGACATAAACGATCGTCTTGAGCATCATAACGTTGGTGTTATGTTTATAATATCTATACAGAAAAAAAATTATATTAATTCAACCTTACTATTTTTATATGAATACCACACTGGTCCTGAGCTTAAATATATAGGAATATAAGATATTTATTGCCTGTGTATAGCTCTTATCTGTTACCGTACATCACGTACAAGTAGTCAAAGTAGAAAAAATCGAAATATTTTTTCAAGGAGATTGGAACGTCTTGTCACATCCGCCGCGAGTCGCTAGTCAAATTCAAACTAAATCAAGGGGTATAACGTTTGGTCACAATACCCAAAGACCTGACAACAACTATCAAACAAGGAATTCATCAATGCAGAGAGTGTAAGAGAGACTTCACGTATAAGGTTCTAATATGTTTGAATGAATTATAATTATGAAAAAGTTTATACCAACTTTATTGTCCTAGACCCAGTTGCATTATTAAATTTAACTTATGGTTAGTCTATTGGCTTAATATTGTTGACTTCAAGTTACATTGAACAAGAGATTGTGCAACTGGCTCCTGGGCCCTGGGTCCTGGGCCCTGCACCATAATATTTGAGAATTTACTCAAGTCTGAGAACATTCTCAACATTGCCTACTCTGCCAATCAGATTTTAGTATTTGCCAAAGTTGAGTAAAATATTAAGACTAAAGTAATTCTTAAGTTTTATGGTGCCAGGTACAGAACATTATGCGATAAATACACATCTTAAGCAAATTAAATTGCATGCACCCATTCTTGTTTCTGTTCAACCAGAATTTACATACATTTCTGAAATATTTGCATTTTATGTATTTCTAATTACCATGTTAGTTAATAAATATTATGAACAATACCAAAGTTATAGTTTTACAAAAGAGTCCATAACAAATACTCAAGTTTCTGTAAATAAGAGTTCAACAGTTGAACTCAAATTTAATTTAGATATATTAAAAAAAAGATTCAATAAGAAGAACTGATATAGATAAATACGTGAATAAGCTTACAGATTGTCATGGGGCTTGTTTTTGTTAACAGTAAAAGATACACGTACCCTGTGTTGATGCGGTTGAAACGAGGGCTATTTGAAAGTGACTTTAGGGATGGGATAGTACATTTTTCCATTAAGCCAAAAGGAATAAATTGGATAAAGACGATTGGCAACAAAGCACTGGGTGCAAGCTTTGGACTCGAAATGAGAAATCACATGGAGCTTGAACTGAGTATGTATTACTGTAATGTTGTATTACTGTATGACACTAAAAGTTTAATAGTCTTTACCGTTTCATTAATGTAGTTCATTTTCAAACATGATTTTGTGATTAAGTTTCTATCATTGCTCACAGTGTTCTCGTGGGAGAGCGCCCGACTTACAAACTGAATGTTCCGCATTCTTGACTTTGTAAAAGTCCCATGACACATTCTTCGACATGTGCTCGACAAACGAAGAGAAGGTCACAACACATCCTTTGACAAGCGCACGACAAAAGAAGAGAAATTCAAAAGTCTAACAGATGATATTTAAAACCCACGTACCATGTCTCGACAGGTGTTGCATGTTACAAAATCTCAAAGCATTAATACAATTTCAATTTTTATGAAATTATTATCCTTTAGAAGTCTTTTGCAGGGTTAAACGCTGGTCTTTTGAAAGCTACAATAAGAATGTGAATATTTTAGTATATATATATATATATATATATATTATATATATATATAGTATATATATATATATATATATATATATATATATATATATATATATATATATATATATATATATTTCAGAGCCACTTGAAGGACATTTTTCAATTGACGTTGATGATGCGGCGTTTGCAGAGGCACATGTGGGCTTGATAAATTTGAAAGTGGACTTATTCAGAGCAAGTTTGTGTTACAAGGGTCATATTGGGTATGACCTCAATGTACTTAAGGTTAGACTCCGCTGCTGTATTATAAGATACGTTTCACACACATGTTCATTAAAATTAAACTCTTCTTTAAGGTAATATTTTTGTATAATGATCTTGTTTGCAATTACTATGTTTCACTGAATAAAATGTTGAGTTATCTGTGGTGTAGCGCTTGTTGATGTACCCGCCCGGTAACTGTTCTTGAGTCGTCTTATGGTAGCAGTTGTTGATATACATGTCCGGTACCGGTTCTTTTGTCGTCTTACGCTAGCAGTTGTTGATATACCTGTCCGGTACCGGTTCTTGAGTCGTCTTACGGTAGCAGTTGTTGATATACCTGTCCGGTACCGGTTCTTGAGTCGTCTTACGGTAGCGGTTGTTGGTATACCTGTCCGGTATCGGTTCTTGAGTCGTCTTACGGTAGCAGTTGTTGATATACCTGTCAGGTATCGGTTCTTGAGTCGTCTTACGGTAGCAGTTGTTGATATACCTGTCCGGTACCGGTTCTTGAGTCGTCTTACGGTAGCGGTTGTTGGTATACCTGTCCGGTATCGGTTCTTGAGTCGTCTTACGGTAGCAGTTGTTGATATACCTGTCAGGTACCGGTTCTTGAGTCGTCTTACGGTAGCAGTTGTTGATATACCTGTCCGGTAACTGTTCTTGAGTCGTCTTACTGTAGCAGTTGTTGATATACCTGTCCGGTAACTGTTCTTGAGTCGTCTTACGTTACCTGTTGTTGATTGTCTTACGGTAGCGGTTGTTGGTATACCTGTCCGGAACCGGTTCTTGAGTCGTCTTACGTTAGCGGTTGTTGGTATACCTGTCCGGTAACGGTTCTTGAGTCGTCTTATGGTAGCAGTTGTTGATATACCTGTCCAGTAACTGTTCTTGAGTCGTCTAACGTTAGCGGTTGTTGGCATACCTGTCCGGTAACGGTTATTGAGTCGTCTTATGGTAGCAGTTGTTGATATACCTGTCAGGTACCGGTTCTTGAGTCGTCTTACGGTAGCAGTTTTTGATATACTTGTCCGGTAACTGTTCTTGAGATGTCTTACTGTAGCAGTTGTTGATATATATGTCCGGTAACTGTTCTTGAGTCGTCTTACGTTACCTGTTGATGATTTGTCTTACGGTAGCGGTTGTTGGTATACCTGTCCGGAACCGGTTCTTGAGTCGTCTTACGTTAGCGGTTGTTGGTATACCTGTCCGGTAACGGTTCTTGAGTCGTCTTATGGTAGCAGTTGATGATATACCTGTCCAGTAACTGTTCTTGAGTCGTCTTACGTTAGCGGTTGTTGGTATACCTGTCCGGTAACGGTTATTGAGTCGTCTTATGGTAGCAGTTGTTGATATACCTGTCAGGTACCGGTTCTTGAGTCGTCTTACGGTAGCAGTTGTTGATATACCTGTCCGGTAACTGTTCTTGAGTCGTCTTACTGTAGCAGTTGTTGATATACCTGTCCGGTAACTGTTCTTGAGTCGTCTTACGTTACCTGTTGTTGATTTGTCTTACGGTAGCGGTTGTTGGTATACCTGTCTGGAACCGGTTCTTGAGTCGTATTACGTTAGAGGTTGTTGGTATACCTGTCCGGTAACGGTTCTTGAGTCGTCTTATGGTAGCAGTTGTTGATATACCTGTCCAGTAACTGTTCTTGAGTCGTCTTACGTTACCTGTTGTTGATTTGTCTTACGTTAGCGGTTGTTGGTATACCTGTCCGGTAACGGTTATTGAGTCGTCTTATGGTAGCAGTTGTTGATATACCTGTCAGGTACCGGTTCTTGAGTCGTCTTATGGTAGCAGTTGTTGATATATATGTCCGGTAAATGTTCTTGAGTCGTCTTATGGTAGCAGTTGTTGATATACCTGTCCGGTAATTGTTCTTGAGTCGTCTTACAGTAGCAGTTGTTGATATACATGTCCGGTAACTGTTCTTGAGTCGTCTTATGGTAGCAGTTGTTGGTATACCTGTCCAGTAACTGTTCTTGAGTCGTCTTACGTTAGCGGTTGTTGGTATACCTGTCTGGTAACGGTTCTTGAGTCGTCTTACTGTAGCAGTTGTTAATATACATGTCCAGTAACTGTTCTTAAGTCGTCTTACGTTAGCGGTTGTTGAGTCGTCTTACGGTAGCGGTTGTTGGTATACCTGTCCGGAACCGGTTCTTGAGTTGTCTTACGGTAGCGGTTGCTGATTCGTCTTACGGTAGCAGTTGTTGGTATACCTGTCCGATACCGGTTGTTGAGTCGTCTTACGGTAACGGTTCTTGAGTCGTATGAACCGGGTGTGACGAGGATTTGAGTTTGACTGGTAACACACGGCGGGTGTAATCTGGCAACAGGTTGTGTTTACTCCTCCATGACATCTAATCCCACTTCTACATTACCAGATGTCTGTGTTTGTCCAAAATTCCTAAGATTTATATTCTGGACAGTATGAAAATTATTTCTTTGGTATTTGTGATTCCATGTATACGTTTATCATTGACATATAAATTTCGTCTGTTTATAACTTGGTGTTGTTTTTTAATCAGTCTGATCTTGTTATTATGATTATTTTTTTTAATTGTTCCAATAATCGATATTGGCAACGATGACCTTTGGAAATAGGTATTATGGAGTAATATTTCTGTAGTTTTATGTTCCATCTGAATCACACTCGTTTATTTGTTTGTTTATTGTTGTTTAACATCCCACTCGAGAATCTTTCACTCATATGGGGAAGTCACTAAATGTCCCGGTGAAGGGCTTCAAATTTTGGCCTATGCTCGGCACTTACGGCCATTGAGCAGTGGGGGTTCTTTAACGTGCCGACACCTGCTGTGACACGGGACCTCGATTTTTACAGCAAACCGACCTGCTGTCGGCTGCACTTGAACTCATGACCTCACGATCAAGAGTCGGGCGCGCTACCGATTGAGCCAGGTCGGCTCGAATCTCACTCGTATCTCCTCAAATAGTTCAAAATAAAGGTAGGGAAACAATACCCTGGTTTTAAAATTTAAATGAAATTTGAAAATAAATATATACTCAGGTTTTAATATTTCTTCAACATTCCTTCTTTGCATACTCTTTTTTCTATTTTTTCAGGACTTTGGAATCAACGACATTCAAGATTTGGCGACCATATTCGATAAAATCATATCCCAATTTGTCGATCCAATTAAGAATGCAGTGCATGAGTTCAAAGAAATAATTCATACATTTAAGGATGGAGGAATTCAGAAGCTATTCAACCAATTGGTTGATGTGATAAAAAACCTTCCTCAAACTTTGAGCGAAATAGCTAAAAACTTCGTTAAATTTGTTTTAAAATCAGTACAGTTTGGTAAAGTTCTATGGATCCAGAAAATAAAATCTATCGCACAGAAGGTTAGGACATTTGTAGGGGATCTGCAAGATGAAATAATGGGATTTTATCATGTGAGATTTTATCTATCTGTCTATCTGTCTGTCTGTCTGTCTGTCTGTCTATCTATCTAATCTGTCTGTCTATCTAATCTGTCTATCTATCTATCTATCTATCTATCTATATCTATCAATTTATCTATATATCTATCTGTCTGTCTATCTAATCTATCTATCTATCTATCTATCTTTCTATCTATCTATCTATCTAACCTATCTATCTATCTATCTATCTATCTATCTATCTATCTATCTGTCATTCTGTCTATCTAATCTGTCTATCTATCTATCTATCTGTCTATCTGTCTGTCTGTCTAACTAATCTGTCTGTCTATATATCTATCTATCCGTCTATCTAATCTGTCTATCTGTCTATCTGTCTATCTATATATCTATCTATCTTTATACATATCTATCTGTCTGTCTGTCTATCTGTCTGTCTGTCTGTAGTATGTCTGTCTGTCTATCATCTATCTATCCTTCTATCATTTTTTAATTGTTGCGAAAATGTTCTTTTTCCGATTCAGATTGACAACCTATGACAAAGTTTTATTTTTATGTTAAAATTTCTAAAGCTGACATTAAGATACTCGTTGGCAGAATATCATATAGTATCTGTTATTTTCCGTTTCTTTATACATTTCTATTTGTTGAAAGAAAAAACAAACTCATTGCATTGTTATAAGAATATATTTTTATGTTTTATTGTCATGTTACAACGTGCCTTTAACTGTATCTGGCGATCTCACCCGCTATGGATGAAGTGCCAAAATTATGACATATGCTATTTAAAGACGTAAAAAGGACTCCTTTACTCAGTTTATACGCTTCAAAGACCAACAATGAGAAATGAATGAGCGATTCAATATATAAAAAATCTTAGATACCAAAGTATAAATCAACAGAATGTCTATGACATAGATACAAATCCGGTAAAAATGGACAAACACGGACCTCTGGAAACCAAAAGGTTGGATCGGATCAGGTGCCATGGAGGAGTAAGCATCCCCTGTCGACCGGTCACACCCGCTGTGAGTCCACAGTCAAGTTCAATGCAATACGTGAGGAGTGAATCCTCGTCAGAATTGGTACAGACGTCTCAACAACCGATAACGAAAAGGCAACTCAAAATTTCACTTAGTGAAACAGAGTAATTGCAAAATACTAAATTTACAAAAACAATATCGCTTATTCTTCTTAATCTTGATAATATACGATCTTTGATGTCTGTATTTGTAATATAATATCAGATTTTTAACACATTGTAACACTTGTTTTGATCAGTGTTATTTGTTATATTATCATCGTATCTCTTCTATATGTATGTGACCGGCTACATTCTAATTATTGCTATTGAATTTTAGTCCATTGTTGATATAGTAGTGGTACAGATACCTTACATAGGAAAGAAATTGATGCACGCAATAAAATTCATTGAATCATCCATCATGTACCTGATAACTAATCCGATGCAAGCACTTAATGGACTCGCCCAGTCAGTCATGGAGTAAGTAAATATTACCTTTTAAGTGGCAAAAAATCAAAATGATGTGTCACGTGCGTGCCCGATTTTGTGAAAAAAAATTTCGTGGTGAATCTTTAATCGAATTTCTTAACTTTTCAAATAAACAACTCAGTTAAAAATAAAGCCAACGATTGTTGTTTTGTTCGATAGATGATTAACTTTTATTTTCATGAGGGAATGTAAAATTAAATTAACTATTGCATAATACACCATTTTATACGGAACTCATAACTACAGCCATTGTCACATAATCCGCGTGAACGAAATTTGGCATCTATTTTCAAATTTCTTTCAATGTAAGTTCAACACATGGTTTATTGCATTTTGTCATGATAGGATAAAACATTGCTGCCTTAAGGTTTGACTTAATATAACTTTTGTCAAGGAGAATATAAATGGTCAGTCTTCGCCTATTTCTATCCATTGCATACATTTTTATATATACAGTATAACACTACTGTTCACAGTCATTTCTTATATCAGCCTACGAATCATTCCAAACGGAAATAAGGAGAGCTCAAATAAGATATTTATAGGTTATTTACACAAGCTGTAGCCACTCGCCATCACAAGATAAATCAATGGTTGCTTTTAATCGAAGGCAGGTGCTCTTTTTAGCGGATGTCCACTGTACATGTCACTCTTTACTAGTGATTCACACAGCTCACAGCAATTTGACATCTTGACAT
This sequence comes from Atrina japonica, assembly GCA_030159075.1. Taxonomy (NCBI): domain Eukaryota; kingdom Metazoa; phylum Mollusca; class Bivalvia; order Pterioida; family Pinnidae; genus Atrina; species Atrina japonica. Next base: position 665,151 of record BROG01000344.1, on the reverse strand, counting down.
CGTTTCATGAAAGGTCGTAAATCGGGTAAAAGGTCGTGCACCCAATACTACGATTACCGACCGTTTCATAAACGTTTCCGATTACCGATTTACGACATAATTTAGTCGGTAATTTCCGACTGGGTCTAAGCAATCGTAAATCCTAAATCCTTCTTGTTTTCATCAAGATCACGTGAAATATTTTGAGAAATTGTTTGAAATGACCATACAACACCATATAACACCCGTTTTGCAAGATAAAAACCTATCGATGAAACCTATATTGGGGCAAAATTGTAAAGATTGACTTTTGTTTTGTAAGTATCCCATATGTTCGAGCAATACACGTTTGCTAAATACAAGTGTATCATAAACATAAAACAAAAGTTGTAGTTTTACAGCAAAGCCCCAACAAATGCTCAAATGATCGTTTCTGTCAATAGAGCTTCACAGTTGAGCAGAGGATCGTATCAAACAAGACCAAATTAAAAACCTAAAATTCAAACCATATCTTCCTCTTCCTGTATGACCTTGGACACCTGCGGAAAACAAACTCTGCGTATCAGATGACGTCATATGAGGCACGTGTGATAAATAAATCTTGTAAATGCAATCTTTTCTCCCCATTACAAAAATGGCCGCCAACATACAACTCAAATTTGTTTTGCGTAAAAATCCAATCAAACAAACAAAAACTGTTTGTCTCTATGTGATACCCATTTATACTTACAGGATTAACTGTATATTTGAAAGGAAGAAGATTCCTTTTATTTATTGTATGTTTTATTTATATTTCAGTATAAAATTGTCGATAAGTATGTTTATTGACATCAAGAATAAGATCATGGAAGCCTGTTTATTTTTTACTGGTAAGATATTTTCTTTTGCTGAGTTAGTTTCTATCTCTGTTTGTTCCATGATCGTGATCCGGTACAACGTTATAATATATATTCATATCCTCATATCATAAGACTTAGATATGGGTAGATTCGTTTGAATTGTTGTTAAGTTAATGGATTCAATATGATTCTGAGCAGCTATGCATCATATATATATATATATATATGTGTGTGTGTGTGTTTGTGTGTGTGTGTGTCTTCATATGTATGCGTATGAGAGAGAGAGAGAGAGAGAGAGAGAGAGAGAGAGAGAGAGAGAGAGAGAGAAAGAGAGAGAGAGAGAGAGAGAGAGAGTATACAAAATTAACAGATGCAAAAGTGTTAATCGACAGGAAGGATTTCGAATTTTATAACTGTGAATACTTTCAACAAAATAAAGGCTGCAAGATCACACTTTGCTGTTTATATGAATACATAGATGCAAAAATATAATTACGGGATTATGAATTGTTTGTTTGTTTGTTTGTTTATTGTTGTTTAACGTCCCGCTAAAGAATCTTTCACTCATATGGAGTGGTCACCAATTGACGGCGAAGAGCTGCAAATTTTGACCTATGCTCGGCACTTACGGCCATTGAGCAGTGAGGGGACTCGAACTCACAACGTCACGATCAAGAGTCGAGCGCGCTACCGACTGAACCAGGTCGGCCCGATTATGAATTAATATTACATTTTGCACTATGTAGTCATATGTGTGTAAAATACAAATGATGACGTCATGTTGTGTTTTACAGGTAAATCTCCATTCTGGCAGCAATTTGGTCAGGAGCTGGAGGAAATTATTGATGAAATAAAAGTACTGCATGATACGCTTGTAAGCCTATTACATCGTCGACGATTTGATCCATCAACTATTTCACCATTGACTGATGGTATCTCCTCCATCGTAAGATTTTAAATTTGAATTGGTTGGTGTGATTGTGTGTTGTTTTACTTACCGTCAATAATATTCCACTTATATTAAGATGTCGCGAGCTTTAGGTGAAGTGCAACAAATGTGTACCTGTGCTATCGCTGACGCCAATACAGTGAGGGTTCTTTTACGTACCACGCCTTCCGTGACACGTGACCTCAGTTTTCAGTCTCACCGAAAGACTCATGACTTTCACTCCGTAAGCCGAGCGCTTGGCGAAGGAACAGTCATTGCCATTGTTAAAGTCTCTCATATGACCCGGTTCCGGGAATCAAACTCGGGACCTTCCACTTGCAGGTCTAACACTCAACCACTAGACCAAGACAAGCTTTGTGATATATAAAACAAATTGTAAGTTTTAAAGAATCATGCGATTAGATGGATTAGAACACAATGTAGCACACGTTTCTGCTTTTAGATTTCTGATTTTTTTGTATTACATCAGAAATGTCTGCGAGTATTGATAAAGTTAAAGAGGCATCAAAAGTTTATTTACATATTTATGGACATAACCCTAGAAACGTACGCACATGAACTAATCCTCCAAAATTTCTATCAAAACATAAACTATTTTAGTCTCACCTCATATTATCCGATGTATCATACCAAATCCAGATACGCCATACGATCACCAGGATTGCTTATTTGCGAAAAGTAACCTTTGGATGGATGTACATGTACTTAGATTAGGAAATGTAACCCAAAACTGTTCATTTGCACTTATTTATTCATATGTTGAGTTGTTCATCTTATACTTAAGTAATATTTGGCACTGTTAACACCATTTAAATTCGAACATTTCTAAAACTAAGATAGTCATTTTTTTTACAGTGGTTACTCTTAGACGATTTCGGCTATACTTTTAGAGACATTATTTGGCCTTGTATGATACCACTTTATCTTTAGAAAATACACATACTTTTCAAATTGGAGCTCAACTGATGAAGTCTAATTGACAGAAACGATATCGTCTTGAGCATTATAACTTGGGTCTTATGTTTATAATATTGATATAGAGAGTTTTCAAGACTTTTTATATGCATCTCACCTTTGTTCTTTTTGAAGTAGTAAATATATTGTTTACTTTCTAAAGCTATGTAACTTAAAAGGATATTTTCTCCCATAATTATATAAGACATTGTAAATAATTTGATTTCATTTTATGAAGTTTTTCCTGTACAGATTGTGTCGAGAATTTTTTCCTTACTTGATTTTATTTGAATTTTATAAATTTGTATTATGTATTGTTAATAAATATATAAAATATATTATTTCTGTGTATTGTTTCAGGCTGAAAAAAGTGACACGATTAAAGAAATGTTTAAGAGAGAGCTTAGTGAAATATTTTCGCCACTGAATAAAACACTGACCATAGCCCAGCCATTTATCAAAGCATATAAATCGATAATGGATATAGTGCATCAAATTAAGTCTGTATTTGAAACCCTGAGAGATACGTAAGTGAAACAATGTTGTTTATTGCTACTTCATTAGAATATAAATAAGATGCAAGTTATTGTATTTTTGTTTAGAAAAGGAATACATTTTGTATGAATGTCGCTCCCTGTTGATTTACATCACTCCCTATTGATTTAAGTTCTTCTTGTCGATAAACGCCCCTCCCTGTTGACATAAGTACCTTTCGGTTGATTTACGTACTCTGACTACGGTTTATTTACGTACTTCCTGTTGATTTACGTCACTCCAGGTTGATTATCTCCCTGATGATAAACCTCTCTCCCTGTTGATATACATCACCTCCCTGATGATAAACCTCTCTCCCTGTTGATATACATCACTACCTGTTGATTTACGTTCTTCTTGTCGATAAACACCCCTCTCTGTTGATTGAAGTACCTTTCTGTTGATTTTCGTACACCTGTTCATTTACGTGACTCCGGTTTATTTACGTAATTCCTGTTGATTTACGTCACTCAAGGTTGATTTACTTAACTCCATGATGATAAACCTCTCTCCCTGTTGATTTACGTCACTCCAGGTTGATTACCTCCCTGATGATAAACCTCTCTCCCTGTTGATATACATCATTCCCTGTCGATTATGTCATTCTCTATATCGATTTCAGCCTGTTGATTTAAGTACCTCCTATTGATTACGTTACTCCCTGTTGATTTTCATTATTCCCGGTTTGTTAAAGTCATTCCATGCTTATTTACGCCACTCCCTGTTGATATACGTCAGTCCCTGTTGATTTCACTCCCTGTTGATTTACGTCACTCGATGATGATATATATCACTCCCTATTGATTTCACTTCCTGATGATTTACATGACTTTCAATTGATTTACGTCACTCTCAGTTGATTTAGGTACCTCTCTGTTGATTTACAACATTAATGGTTGTTTTACATCATTCCATGCTTATTTACGACACTCCATGTTGATTGTTGATATACGTCATTCACGTTTTGAAAAAAACGTTACTTTACTGTTGATTAACGGCATCCCCTGTTGATTTACAACATTCCCGGTTGGTTAACGTCACTCCCTGTTGCTAACGCCAAATGTACAAATCAGATTGTCAAATATTTTATCTTTTGCATCATAAAAGTACAGTATAGATAAAAATATAACTGTGATCTCGGAATTGTTATCACTATATCCGTTACATAATGTGGAATGATCCATTCATAACTAGTCATTTAAGTATACATTTGTACTAATCTTGGTAATAAATTAACTACTTATTAAATCAAATGACCAACCAAGCTTCAATCAATCAATCAATCAATTATTCAACTTAACTACATGATTATCTCAATGTATTATACAGCATCAACAAAGGTAAATCGATGGTTCAGAAAATATTCGGACCAAAATTCAGCATTAGATTTCCAACGCATCGAAGAGATGAAGTAGAACCTTGTGGACAAGGGGTGTGGCCTACCACATCAGGTGACACTTATAACACCACGGGTGTAGATCTTCTTAAAAATAAAGGTTCACCGGTAAGACAATTTTTTCTAAAGCTAAGATAGTCATTTTTTACAGCGGTTACTCTTAGACGGATTTCGGCTACACTTTTAGAGATATTGTTTGGCCTTGTATAATACCACTTTCTCTTTAGAAAATACACATAACTTTTAAATTGGAGCTCAACTGATGAAGTCTAATTGACAGAAACGATATCGTCTTGAGCATTATAACGTTGGTATTGTTTATATTATTTGTATTGTATCAGTGGTAAGGTAACGTTAAGTGTATCGTATCACTGGTAAGGCAACGTTAAGTGTATTGTATCACTGGTAATGTATCACTGGTAAGGCAATTTTAAGGGTATTGTATCGCTAGTAAGGCAACGTTAAGTGTATTGTATCACTGGTAAGGCAACGTTAAGTGTATTACTGGTAAGGCAACGTTAAGTGTATTGTATCACTGGTAAGACAACGATAAGTGTATATTCCATCACTGGTAAGGTAACGTTAAGTGTATTATATCACTGGTAAGGCAACGTTAAGTGTATTGTATCACTGGTAATGTATCACTGGTAAGGCAATTTTAAGGGTATTTTTGTCACTAGACAATGTTAATGTATTGTATCAACGTTAAATGTATTACTGGTAAGGCAACGTTAAGGGTTTTGTATCACTTGTAAGGCAACGTTAAATGTATCACTTGTGAGGCAGCGTTAATTGTATTGTGTCACTGGTAAGGCAAAGTTAAGTGTATTTTATCACTAGTAAGGCAACGTTAAATGTGTCACTGGTAAGGCAGTGTTAATTGGCGGGACTCGAACTCACGACCTCGCGATCCAGAGTCGAGCGCGCTACCGACTGAGTCAGGCCGGCTCTTGTATCACTGGTAAGGCAGCGTGTAGTGAATTGTGTTATTGGTAAAGACACTTACAAACTGACATCCCCTGTTTTATTTCGTTTTATACTTGTTTAGTTCAATTATTAATTGATCTGTATATGTTTTCACTATATATACACAGGCGGAAAAAAAACAACCAAATCATACAACAAACGTGGTGATTTTGACTTTTTTATTGTCATATTTCCATATTTAAATAATAATATCCCTTTTCCCCGCATATGTTGTTTATCTCGCAGATGACCCTATATGTCAGAACATTTCATACGCACAGTTGTCTCAAGGACAAAAAGCGTTTAATGTCAAATTTAACGTTTAGCATCAATACAATATATCTGTATTTGGCATGTACAAGGTGTGTTCCATAACAATGTCACTTGCATTGATTCTGCAAAACTACAGTTGTTTTTATCATTTGAACTTGTTCTGTCCTTCAAAATACTCTCCACCTGCCTGAATGCACCTTTTGAGCCCATCAGTCCACTTTTGGAAACACAGTTCATACTTTTCAATGGGGACACTTTTCAGATACTGATCAACAGCAGATCCAATGGCATTTCTCGAATTGTATTTTTCCAGATATATGATATTTTATTTTGGGAAACGAAACAGGAAATAGTCGTAGGGGCAAATCTGATGAATACCGATGGTATGGGAGGATCGTAACCTTTCATTACTCCAAATTTCGGGTGCATTATCATGCAAATGTCGGAGGTACTTTTTGGGCGGCAAATTCTGTAGTAGTTCTTTCATTGTTTTCAGAATAATGTTTTTAGATAACTTTCCTGTAACCTGCATTTCGGCACCGGAATTTGCATGACGAGACCCTTGTCATCGAAGAAAATTTCATACAAAACCTTGTTCACCGTGCGTAATCGCTTGACAAAACTTTGCCCCTCGAATTTTTATGGCCAAAATTCGGTTGGAACTCTTCGCTTTGGTTCAAAAAAGTAGACCCGGGTTTCATCACAATTCACTAAATTTTTGAAAATCTTTTTTATATTTAGAGTACCTTTCCAAAATATTTTTGCATTTACAATACGGGCTTTCTTCTGTTCATCTGTTAACAAATGGGCATCCACCTTGCATTTAATTTTCTAAGTTTTGAATGCTTCGACAGAATGCTAACGATAAGTGCGTCAACCGGGTTAATTGTCTTACGGGGTATTGGGCATTTTTAAGGATATTGTGGATATTTTCGATGTTGCTTTTGGTTGTTGCAGGACAAATTGGGCGAGCAGCATCTTTAAGTTGCTTTTAATTAAGTTAAGAAATCTAAAACAGAGACAGACGAGTCAGTTACAAATGTTTGGGGGAAAGAATTAATACAAAGCAATCTGAAGATGTTTACACGACAGAGCAGACTAAAAACAAAAGCACAGAAGACTTGGTAGAACAAACAGTTGATAGACATATTTTGTAAAGGGGTGGGGAGGGGGGAATTTTGATTACATCAAAAATGAAATTGATTAGAGAATGAACCTACCAAACTTTAGAAGCCGCAGTTAAGATTGCGACACGCACGAACAAATGTTAGGGATCAATTGCCATTGACGTTTAGACGGCACATACAAATTGGGTTTAGATTTAAAACTGAAAAAGAAGACAGAGACATTCAAACAATGGAAGTAGATCACTTAAGAATAAACTATGTAGAATTGGTTGAAGAAAAAAGGTCACATACTCAAAAATTGTCCCTAAAATTTAGATGTGTAAATGAGCTGACGAGCAGACAGTGAACCCAGTGATTTAGTGACGAAAGACTTACAAATATCAGATAGCAAGGTCCATAAGAAACAGGTTCTAGGTTCAAAACGCTAGAAAACAACAAACTCAGCAATATCACCAGGTTAAAATATCACAATTCATATGAACCAAAAGTAGGTCCAAATTATAGACAAAATTCACAATCTGTACCTGATTGGGTATTAGGCGCAGAATGTTGGGTTATGTCACATGATAGGGAACTTTAAAAGAAATTGGTCCAAATCGAAACATTAACCCTCGCAATGTGGTTACCATATTGGCAGTATTATATTGGGCCACCAACGGATGATAGGCAGGGGTTAGAACAAATGAATAACTATAAATATAGACAAAAATTACGATCCTCCACCCTCGAAGTTTTACACACAATACTTTATTTCGGTAATAGGCCAAAACTTCAACTTTCGACCTCCACAAATGTACCTATCAGCAAATCAGCAGATGATCAACTTTAGCTATTACAAGAACCAACTCAGATGTTAGCACTTCCGGCACCCCCTATGCGAGATTGTTATTCGTATCAAGTCAAATATAACAGTTTGCACTCACTTGATAACCACCGGTTGTAAGTGAACAAACTTCAGAAAAACTCCCACCCAGCGAATAGTCATACATTATGGTTCTCCGTAAGGGAACTAGGGGAACAGGGAAAATAGAAGGCTCTTCTTATAAGGAAGCCCGATAAGAAGAGTTGTATGTAGAAATGTAAGAAAAAGTAAGGTAGATAACCTCTAGTAGTAAATTAGATAGAAACTATGAAATTCAATAGAGGAAAATCCAAGTCATGTGTACTATGGATTCAAAAAAAACAAAAAATATAATTTAGGATAAACTTTAGTAGATACAGAGAGCAGAAGTATCATTAATTAGTTAAAAAGTGCTTCCTAAATCTTCAATCAAGGTTAAGGTGTTAAAGAAAAACCAAATCTTAGGGCAGTGACGAATGGTTCTATCACTTAAAGTTTAGGTGAGTAAATATTAAATTTACGATGAATAAAATGACCAGAATCATAAGTTTTATGTCACCGTTGGTTTGAATAGAAAAACTTTATCCTTGGTTGAATGGTTAAGACAAATTGGAGATAAGATTATACTTTTGATTTAGGTTGCTTAAGAATTGGGAGAAACCGATGTCACAATTTGAAGATGACACTCACATATCATCCTTAGTCAAGAGTATCAAAAAACAACTACGTTTGAAGACCTCAAGTATGATACAATTTGTTTTTTTTAGAACAAATAGGTGCAGTTAACAGAGGATTAAGAAAAATTTTGAAATCCTCATGCATCAATTAATGGATGTCTTTTAGTGACACAGGACTTATAGTTCAAGAATTCAATAGGAAAAGTAACAGGAAATAGAGACATATCAGTGTTTGTAGTTATCAAACAAAGATTTTTTATAGATTAAAAAGAGGTCAAGTGTTAGGAATAATTAGAGCTTTAGAAATAGATGAGATACAAGTTAGAATCGGACGCTTTGAGTCCAGAAAATACAGTAGGAGATATAGAACTCTAATTAAAGTATTGACGCACCTTCGGAGTATTAAAGAAGTATTTTTAGTCTGTTACAATGGAAAACTAAGATATTTTTGCAAAAAACTGATTGCAGAGTTAGGTCACACTAGTTTACAGGGAAATATGAAAATAGATTTACAGGGGACCATCCACCAATCTGAAATAGGCCATGATAGAACACCTATTAACAAAACGAAAAGTGATTGGACAGGGCAGTAGATGAAAATGTTAGATGCACGGTTATTATAGAAAGGTCAAGGTCAACAATGGGCTTTTCCATTAGTATTGTTGGGATGAAAGGGATCCAAAAGAATGTGTGTCTGACTTTAGATCTTAAATAATAATGTGAAACCTTATATCTTTTCCACTTACCATTGATTGATGAATATTAGCTAGTAGTGGGAAAGGCCAAACTTTTCTCTAGGTTAGATCTTAAAGTGAGGTATGGCAAGTACAAATGGATGTAGATAGTTAAAGAAAAACAGTTTACTTGTCACAAAGGGTTATTTCTGTTTTATGTAATGCCCTTTGGGTTAAGTAGTAATGCTCCAGCTATCTTCCAAGAATACTCATGAACATAGCTTTTACATGAATGGTGAGGGACTTTGCCATGGCTTACTTAGATGACCATCTTAAATATTTTCAAAGACTCAGAAGAACATCCTTAGGACAATATTTCAAATAGTGTTTGATTAGATCAGGCAACATGGTTTGAAAATGAAGTTGAAGTAATGTAGTTTCCTTTTCAGAAAGCAGATATAGAATATTGGGGTTTTATTGTAGTGAAACATGTGAGTGAAACCTATTGAAAAGAAAAAGTGAAGCCATAAGAACATTCCTGTACCAAGAAAAGAATGATAAGAGGAATTAGGGGATTTATTGGCTGTTGTAGTTATTATAGGAGGGTCCATGCCAAATTTCTCAAAGATAGGCAGAACCTTTGATTGAGTTAACAAAAAAAATATGCTAGATTTAAGATGTGTCAAAAGAATGCATGTAGCTTTGATTTTCTCAAGACAGTTTTACAGTAGTAACCTTTGTTAGTGTCCCTGATACAACAAACCTTATGTGTTATACACAGAGCTCAGTGATACTGTGTAGGTGATTGTCTACAAAGCTTACAGATATGGGAAGAAAAACCGATCTATTATTGGTCTCACAAATTAAGCACAATCTCAGAAAATTGGTCAACAATAGAAAAAGGAATGTTTTGAATAGCTTTTGTCTCTCAAGAAATTAGACTTATATTTACATGACTGCTCAGTTTGTAGTACGTACAGATCACCGACACATTGAAGTATTTATTAGATTCTCCTACTGCCAAAATAGAAAATACAACAAATGGGCTCTCCAGTATCGCAGTTTACCTGTAAGCAATTGAGTAGATAGAAGGTATAGAGATTTAACTGTTGTTTGCTGACTTGTTGTCAAGAATACTGACAGTCAAAGTAAACCAATGGATATTACTGAATCAGAGTCAGAGTAGAAGAAAATAGAAATAGATGATAGATTTTAGAAGTTGGATGCATTAAATTCAAACAAGTTCACTCCCAATGAAATACTGCTAGTTGTAAGATAGATCCACAGTTGAATTAGTCAATGCTCGTTATAGATCTTCTCAGGGAATATAGATATAAAGACAGAATCACGAAAAGATGAAAAAGATAACAAAAACTTAAGATAAAATTAGACAAGGTAGTGCACAAAAAGGGAACAAAATTAGTTTATTAGTACCTAGATGGTTTATATATTTTCTATATCACCAAGATTCCAGAAGATCAAAACTCAGATTGTACTACACCTGAAAATTTAGAAAAACAATTGTCATTATAACAAACATCTGATTTTGTAGGACATATGGAGTAGAGTAAAAACATATGACATCATTAGACCAAAATATATTTCCCAAAAATGTATCAAATGCTTGGCTCACTTATGTAGATCAATGTGTAATCTTCAACTAGAGCAAAAGGAAAACACATCCACCTCTTAAAGGAAAGGATATGTCCCACCTTATCCTTTCGCAAAAATTGCTCGAGATCTATCAGGACATTTAACCACCACCACCTTGTCAGGTAACAAGTACATTTGTATCATTTTTGATTTTTTATTCTGGATGGCCAGAAGCTTTTAGTGTACCAAATAAAAACAGCTGATATATAGTCCATCTTATATTAGAAGAAATATTCCATAGATATGGTTGGCCCACTTCAGATATTAACAGATAATGGGTCAGAAAACGTGAATAGGCTGTACAAGATGAAACATTAAAGAGTTAAACATAGTCATATTACAACATCTTATTATAGTCCTCAAAGTAATGGCAAGGTAGAAAGATTTCAATTAGAAACTTTACATGTGTAATGGTCCAAGAAAATATCTGATGATGTTCAGACTTGGGATTTATTTTTGATCAGACATTAGCAGCAATGAGATTTCATCCAAGTGATTCGACCAAGTTTTCACCCTTTTACTTACTATAACATTAGGGATGTAGTTTTTACCATTAGTTACAATTCCTGCAAACCTAGAAGAAAAATATAATGGGGAAGACCAATATCAAGTAGCATTTACAGCAGCAACATAAAGCTTTTACGTTAGTACACAAAATTTAGAAGACGCTAGAAAAGACAAAAGAAATATGAGATAGGTGGTAGTCAAGAAATTAATTTCAAGGTAGGAGATCCAGTATATATTAAGAATCAAAAGAAAAAAAAAGTAAATTAGGATAATATAATGGACACCTTATTACAGAATTATTGCAGGGAAAAAGGACCTCTAAGTTTTTTAGTTAAGAATCAGTTGACAGGAACAACAAACTAGACACATGCTCGACATTCTTAGCAGTTAGCTAATTTGATGTTGGGATGATACCCAAGACAAATTAAATAGACCGATAAGGAAAATCACATTTGTAGTACTCCAGATCTCAGAATCTTTCAGAGACGAAATTGATAAGAATGAAAATCAAGATATTTGTAAAGAGATCTAAGGCAAATACGGAGTTGACTCAGATAGTGAGGATGATATTACTTTAGCAGAATTAAAAAGAATATTACAGAAACACAAAGTTAGATGATTGAGAAAAGGTTTTAACAGAACAAGACAATCCGTCAGAAAACAAAGAAAATAAGTAAGGATACAGAAGATACAGAAATAAATGTAATAGAGTTCAAAAAGATTGTAGATGAAAATGGACACTACTATTAAAGGATATTAATTACGTTAATACTACATTTGACAAAAATGAGTAGAAACAAATTTAGATATGTTTAATAAATTGTGTCACACAATGAGAAATCTCAGACTATATGGGACGTATATTGTTATTCACAGGATAAACAAGTAACAAGAAAGAAGACTCAAATTTATTATATGGCAGAAATAGTTAGGGAATATCAATTGAGCAAATATTAGAGAAAGTAGATTGATCTATTAGTGTGAAATGAATTAGATGAATTATAAGTAAAAACTACCAGAAGAATTAGTGTTAAAATATATAATAAAATATACAGAACAGCAAGTTACAAAGTAAAGACCCACTTAACCAAGAATTCTTTAAGAATAATTAAAATTAATAAGGACACTGCATCGTAGGAAAGAATATAGAACTAGTAAAAACCTACGTTAACTAAAATAATTATAGCAATAAGAATACATATATAGAAATTTAAGACTAAAGATAAAATTATGGATAGGAAAGACTATTTGAGAGAAGTAGGCATGCAAAGATCTCCGCCCGCCTTCTCAAGATAAGAAGAAATAATAGTACTTATTCAAATAATTTCCAACAATGAGGCTAAGAAAATGGTCCAAACCGGGTAGTTGGCCAAAAGTTATCAGGAATTAGGGATTTCACCTTGGAATGGGATAAATCATCTCGAAGGATGTACATTTGGAAATGATAAAAGTCTTGTTCCATTATGTGACTTGTCAGATAGAATCTAAAATTAAAGATGAAAAAGGAACAGGAAATAATCTGTAATTTTTGGATTTAGACGTTAGAGAATTTTGAAATAGAATGGATCCTAAACATAAAAGATTATTTTTGGGATGGGGAAAGACATACAAATGGAAAAAGCTTAAACCTGTTGAATTTACCAAAAAGAGTAAAGGCAAGAAAATGGCCTAACTTAGTTCAGATAAAACCACACAGTTAAGATACTTGTAGTCAAAAATATCACACTTACCTCATTAGTATCGCACGAAATAAACTGACAGTTGATTAAAAATTCCAGTTAAAACAATTAAGGCCCGTTAGTGCAAGAATTTAACCATTTCAAGAGAATTCAAATGATACTCTTATAAAATAGATGATTGGACTAGAAGATAATGAATATCTGCAACCCCTTCTTATTAAGATTGTTAAAAGGGGAGATATCAATATTTAAAACTAAAAAGAACCTCATCTTAGACAAATAAAAAGTTTGGTTAGATAATGACAAAAAGAAATGAATTGGGTAGAAGCACAGGAATCATACAATAATTTCGTTAGGGGAATTAATAACAGAATTACATGACATGCTATATAGATGTTACTTTCCCTTCAGACACAGTAAACAAATTTTTATTCTCTTCCAGCGGAAAGAGGAAGAAAAATGATACTGCCAATTATACTCATAAATACATTTTCGCCTGTCGTGCATAACACGCCTAACATTGCTGAACAGAGAAAATATCATATATCGAAAAAACTAATTGAGATAACAACCTTCAAAATCCAAATGGACGATAGAGCATGTCAGATTCCTGTAACGCCATACGAATTATACTACATAATACTAAACCAAAACTATCTCAGACTTAGATGAATACTTAGATGAAGTAAGAAATTCACATAGTTAACCTGATGTAAGACAGCAGTTTTGACAGGTTAGCTCTGAAGATAAACAATTGACAATATTACAAGTACATTTTGAAAGGAAACTTAATGAACCATTTTGACACTTAGAAAACAGACTGGAAGAAACGTAGAGAAAATGAAGTCTGTATACCTGTTCATGGTAAAACGCTTCTTTCTTGGCTCTTTTAGGCCCAGTAAGTGAGGAATGATCTCATCATCCATTTAAAAAGAATATCAAATCTTTGGCACAGATTCAAAATAAAACAAGGGTTGAAGCATGTCTTAAACGCAAGTTTTGACCTATTACAAAAGTCAATCGACATTAAATTTCAGAAATTCGAAAAACCTATAACTGACACTTTGACGACCTTGAAAACTCATAGTTCAAAGAAATGAAAAATGTGACAGATCAAACGACAAAAACAAAAATAGCAAGTGATTATATATCAATTAGATAGAGCTTATAGGGTCCTTGTTAAGAAATGGGTTATATTGACTCAAACAAATTACAACATCTTGAAATCCAAGTGAACATGTTGTCATTGGGACACCTCGCACATCTGTTTATACAACCTGTACAGTTTCGCAAACTACTTGTATCCATCATAAAATCAATTGAATCACGTTTTGCTTTGCCTTTTGACCCTTTTTGAAAAGATCTTTGGGGACCTGTTACAAAACATTGACTTGTGCTACTTATTCAAAGACTGAAAACATTGTAGTTAATTGTGTCAGTTAACTTTGGTTGACACAAAAATGCCTCTTAGAAATTTACAAGATACATAACTTGGCATTGTCCTCATATGAAAGAAACATCAGTACTCGCCAAATATGACTTAGAGTGCAGAAGCCTAGCGGTAAAAGAGGAAAACACAATTTGGCATTTTAAACTACAACAGGAGTTAGAAAATGTTCAAATCCTGCGATAAGAATATTGTTCTTTTGCAGCCTATTTATACTGTTTCGAACAGACCAGACTTTTGTTGATTTTCTATATTTTAGAAAACACGATCTAAATTGAATAAAAACTGTAAAACCACACTGATCAATAATGCAATTCTCCTCGAGGACAGTATGTTACAGAAGGAAATTGGTTAATCATTGCTTGAAAAGTTACAAATAGGTCATGATCATGGTGTTAAAGAATCAATGATTAAGGAAAAACTTCCACCTATAGACATTTACATTTGGAACAAAATTGCAGCTTTAACGGGGATTATGACTTTAACACTACATTATAAGGAAGCAGTAATTTTAACTTTAGGATCCTTTGAAAAAAATTAGTTGTAAGTATTAAGAAGATGAAAGTAAGGTTGTTTTGGAGATATAAAAAAAATTCCACGGTATGAGTAAGATTAAAAATTCCCAAGACGTTGAACACAGTTAAAAGAAATAATTTAGATAATTTGATAATGAACTTTAAACTAGAAGAATGCACCATGCCAGAAGATGATTTTTGGGTTAAAAACGGTCAAGTACTTTCTCATACCAATAGTGCCAGTAGTAACAATCTTAATAATTATAATGTAAAATGTGAAAAAGAATAATAAGAAAATGTAGAAATAGGCATTCAGAAATCTTCTGTCATAAAAGAAAAATAAAGATAAATCCAATGTTAAGTGGTCAAGTAGTAGTGAGGGAAGAAGAGGAGTTGAGTTCTTCAAATCTTTTCAAGGACTTCTAAGCAACAAGAACAACAGCAATATCAGGAGCACCAAATAACAAACAGTCGATCATGAATAAATACTCAGGTCTACAGCAGTTGATATTGACATTCGCATCTTATAACAGAAAAGATGAGAAACACGGTCAAGAACACACAGCCAGTATATACAAGAAGAACATTCAAACTGAACAAGAAACCGGAAAGCATTTACAGATAGAAAACTTTGCTGTATTGTACCTTAAGGATAAACTACGACCATAGAATATCCAGACATGAAAACTTTGCAGTATGGTTACCTTAAGGATAAATACCGACATAGACTTACTTCCTGTAACTGATCAACACCAGAATTAACATTGAAACCGAAAACTTTATTACAGTCAAGATAAAAGAGAATACAGAAAAACACGAAACAATATAGTCAAGGAGAAATGATAAAACAGTCAATCAACTACAAAATGAATATCCAGACGTCTTTCCTGGTGAAATAAAGGAATACAAACACGGGTAACAATGAAATAAATCATGAACTTTATCAAGACCCAGAAACAGGTGATGTGACACCCGCAATAATTTAAGGGAACAACAATCGTCGATCGAAAACATCGAAGTGGATGAGACCACTTGGCTTCGATCAGAAGCCCGATTACCAGTTTTAGTTCACAGTAACTAAACACGACACTAACATGTCGACTACTGAAGACTATACAAGAACTTAAGTAATAATCACGTGTAATGTGAATACAACACGATAATAATTTAAGAAGTCGAAAACTTATGATTTTAAAGAAACAGAATATAAGTATTGCGGCAAAAGGACGGAGGACTGTCCTGTGAAGACATATTAAGATGCGAGGTTTCCCATGAATATTTAACAAGACCGGGAGGACTTTCGTGAATGTGAGGATTTTCCATGGAATATGTTTAAAAGGGTTTAAAAGTGAATTATTTAACGTTATTAGGTTATAATGTACTTTAACATAATGAACTTTTACTTTTGGACTGTAATAATGAACTTTATTTGTATTGAAGACAATGATTATTGATTGAATTTTGCATTATATTCTCTGCTTATTGAACGGTTTTATATCGCTTTATAATGCATGAATATATATTGAAATTATAACCAAGTCACTATATTTTTAGCCAGGTCCAATTTTTATTTAAATTAATCCAGATCATCGACGAGTTTATGAATTGTGAAAAATCCGGTTCATAAGTTGATAGTGGATTATTGAGAAAATCTAAGTCAAAGTTTAATTTGTTATTACTCAAGGATATGAATTATTTAACGATAAAAATCTCAGGTCACAATATATTCATTTTCATGATTAACAGTAAAAACTTTATTGAATTGTGTTATAAACTTTCAAGCCCAACACCAATGGGGGAGAATTTATAAAAAAGTTAACTAATTATAATTTGAAAGTATTTATAAGAATGAAATTTTTACCATTTAGTAAAAATTTCAAGGGATGAGGACGTTTGTAACAATATGAGGTACGGGAGATAAATCTTTTAGGAAAGTTTTTATACGTAAATAAATGGTGTGACCTTGAAATAGTTTTGATGTGTATTATATGTATTTGGGGAAAATACGGGAGCCTAAAATTACATGATTTCGAATTCGGTCAAGGAATATGTTGGACAAAGATTAATTTAGAAGATAACATTCCAATTAAAATTACTCAGTCATTATATTTTTAGTATTTTTACTATAGCTTTATTTACAATTATACTGTTTTGGATAAAAAACTTGTCAAAACCTTTACAAATTCAGCAGCATTGAAGCTGCATGTTAAAGGTCCGCAAATATCTGTCATCATCAGTTTTTGGTAAAACAAGATTTGATGTTAATGATAATGAATATAAAGTACTGAAGTTTGTACTAAGAATGATATGGTGTAAAAAGATTACCAAGGTTGCATTATGCGATTTTGATGTGACGGCGTCCATATTCTCCAATTGTAGATGCATTTAACTCTCTAGAAAGTTTCTAGAACTTTAGTGTTTTGCGTTGGTCAAAATACTGAATATGTAATAAGCACTGGAGTTCTGGAAAGAGAGAGACCAGCGGGAAAACGCCCTACCTAGAGAGAACACCACCATACTCTCTGATTATTGAAACATTTGTTACCATTGCTGTACTCTGCTGTGCTGAGAATAAAACTATACGATCACAGACCAGACTTTGAGTTATTGATATTTGTGGGTTGGTTTACACAATTCACTAAATTTTTGAAAATCTTTTTTATATTTAGAGTACCTTTTCAAAATATTTTTGCATTTACAATACGGGCTTTCTTTGTTCATCTTCGTTACAATTATGAGCATCCACCTTGCATTTAATTTTCTAAGTTTTGAATGGCTTTCGACAGAATGCTAACGATAAGTGTGTCAACAGGTTAATTGTCTCACGGGGTATTGGGCATTTTTAAGGATATTGTGGATATTTTCCATGTTGCTTTTAGATGTAGTTGTTGCAGGACAAACTGGGCGAGCAGCATCTTTAAGTTGCTGTTGTCCAGCCCTAGATTTAGCTACCCACCTGCAACAAGATCTTTGAGACATTTGACCCTCCCCATAAATGTCGTACACTTCACTCTAAATATCTATAGGTTTTATGCTGAGTATCAACTTATCTTTTATGTAGGACCTAATTTCAAGAACTTTATTCTGCTCTTTTACCAGTCCTTTTGTGTATAGTGTAATGAATACGTTACAAATTGCCGTACACCGTACAAATGTCAGTGTACTTGAGAGCGAGATTTTGACCTGTTTTGGTTCAGTGATCTATTTATCGAAACGAGGTGAGTTTGAGTTCACACTGCACGATTTCCGCGAGGAATTTATCAGGTTACATTATTTTTGGAACACTTCTCGTACATGGATATAACATTTAGATACAACACTATATACACAATATGCTTATATATAAATTTTCTTACTTTGTAGATATTCAGATAGAGTGACAATTTAATTTTGTTACATTTTGTTCATATCTTGTTACATGAATATGACGAACGGAACATGTATCGAATATAGACAGTGAACACTTCCCTATTAAACACTTGTTGTCTTCATTTAAACAGGTTGTCTGTCCAGTAAACGCTTTTGTATCCAGAAAGGGTCCAAATCAGTTACTTATTGAACCCTCTGATGATGATTTCGCCCAGTATGAGATCATAATAGATAACGTTAAATCTGACGGATATGTCAGTAGTTTCGGAAGGACATACCTTGAAGCAGGTAAAAAGATAGGCAAGGCACAGCGCTCAAAATGTGAACCGAATTTCATTCACGTTGCAATGCGCAAGAAGGTTTCGAGAGGAACCAGAGACGAGGATGCCAATTATGTCGATCCCAGCCATTATCTTGATAGAGTTGTTCCGGTTCCTCAATGGATTGAGGTGTGTAATGAGTATCATTTCAAACACATTGGATCCATAGTCGATTCCGCAGCAGCTGATGAGGCGGGTGCTCAGAAAGAGATGGAAGAAATATCCAGAGAAGTAGGAAGCAAAATGGATGAATTCGCAAGCATGGAACCTGAAAAGGAACCATCTTACAAACCAGAGGGAATAAACGCAAATTCGGGAAATGATGTTGATAAATCCTTCCTTGATGGAATGAAAAATGCGATGTCATCGTTTAGTAAGTTGGGGAACGTATTTAAGAAAATGTAAGTATCCTTATCTGTATTGCTGGTCAGCCTTATAACCATGAACTACTGTCCTGTGAGACAAAATGAAACCTTGCTATTAATTTGATACTTTCAAATATATGATCGTTCCTTTAAATATTAAAATATTCATATTAACCAATATGAACGTACCCTTATCCCTTTGTTATCTAAATTTCAGTTTAAAATCATTTGTCTGTAGCACTGGCGGCAACGTATATAAGATTCTAGATTACAAAATGTATTTTAATCCTGGGCATCCTTTAGATCTATACTTTGGTATCTGATATTTATACATGTAGAAGCTGTATCAGCTGGTACTGCGGTACCTAGCAGTTTCCCTCCAAAATTTAAAGGAGACACTTACCTAAATAAAGTCATTATTTAATTTTCACTACTAACTTTTCCTCCAACTTACATGGCAATTTGAACTTCACATGTTTATAAGTTTTTTCAATATTGAGGGATCTTAACGTCATTGATCGGAACTGACAGTAAAGGGAAGTCAATGATATCGCAGTATTTGTAACGACATTATATTTATAAACCCAATAAGATATCATTTGGCATCGTTTTGACAGGAAGTAAACAGACAATACTTAGACATTCGTTGTAGTTGAAAATGTCATTGAAATAAATTTTGGAGGCATTTTAGTTGAATGTTGTATTGAAGGACAATACAAAATTTAGCATATTAAAGCAAACTTGTATGATACGGAGCGAGTTTATGTAAAATTAAAGATTCATCAAAAATGGCAAAATAGCTATGATTATCACAGGTAGCTTGTAAGCATTGGCTCACGTCTGATTGGTTCTAAAATTAAAACTGCTACTAGATGGCGCTATAACTCTGCTATCGAATAAAATGTAAATACCGCGATCAATTGATGACTACAAAAATGAATGCAGAATAAAGAGTCGAAGAGAGTTAGCCCTTTGTTAAAGGAAGGACAAAACAGAAGTAAAACGCGGGCCTCGATCGCTTTAGATCGTTGGTTTTGGAAATATAATGACACCATAAACTGTCATTTAATGTAAATAACCTTACTTATGATGTGTATTTACGTACTTATTGGTATTTGAGCTCAAAGTAAATCGCTGTTTTCATAACAATGCACTGTCATAATGCCATTCGAAGTCCGCAGTTGACCTTGACCCTCGGAAGTCATTTTCCTCATATCACTCATTCGAATAGGTGATATCTCTCATCCGAATAAGTGATATCACTCAAAAATTTTCAATTTGAATTGGCCATATCACTTATTGAATGAGAGATATCACCTATTCGAAAGAATGATATCACTAAATGGTATTAGAATGTAAAACGGCGCCCCATATTTTGGTATATTGACTATGTATAAAACATCTTATTCAATTCGTATCATGTTTCATCCAGAATTAATTATTGCATAATATGCTGTGGAAATGGTAGTGCCATTACCCCGTGGACTCCACTACAATACACATCTAGGTTACTGTATATATTACGTCTAATTCATTTTTCAGTGGAAAAATGCCAAACATCCTGGACATCATTGATATAAACAAATTTAGCGTCAAAAGAATTCTTGAAATCATAAGCCGAACAACATCCTGTCCTATACAGCTACATGATCTCGTGAAAAAACTGGCAAATATAATGAAAGAGACACCCTCTGTAAACCCCGAAACCTTATCTGTCTCCGAACTTATCGATCTTCTTCCGGGAAACAAAATAAAAGATAGATTACATATGATTGCTGATCGACTCCAGCTTGCAGAAAAAGGTAGGCAGATTAAATCTTGTAACAAAAATTCTACCTCTAAAAATGTTTAATGGTCAATTTATAATTTAAATATCATAAATTGTATATAAACAAAACAAAACACTTAAAAGGGCAATTAACATTAATTTGAATATCAGGCACAATTGTAATTTGAAGATTAAATATCTGTTTGATTGTGTACATGTTGTTCATTTGTGTTTTATATATTTGGGTTTTTTCGGTTGATAGTTTGCTTTATATATTATTGGCTTTTTCATTTTAGTACCAAAATATGTCACAATGAATAAATGAACACAACTGTTATTTTACAGATTTAGTACCAAAATAAATGAACACAACTGTTTTTCAGAATGTCCCACCTTCAATGGCACAATAATAAAAGGTCACAATCATATATGCACAGCTCATAAGGATTGTCAGGGTCTCAAGTGTAGTGTATCCCTGGAATATGGGACCGACACGAAGTTACTGAACGTGGATATACGTGTAGACACTTGTAAACGGAAAGTGTACATTACAAGAATTAACACAACGGCAGTTGATTTAGACGGTAAGTGCGTCTATGTCCTATATGATTAACAGAGTTATCTACGATATAGAAAAAATACCTACATATATATATATGTTTCCGAATGTGTTTCTTTTTTTTTTTTTTTTGTTGGTGTTTTTGATTTTGGGGCGTTGTTTTTTCATATAAGTCCAAACTTAATCTGAGCGATTAACGTCTGAGAATTTGATAAAATGTA
Source organism: Atrina japonica (assembly GCA_030159075.1). Lineage (NCBI taxonomy): Eukaryota > Metazoa > Mollusca > Bivalvia > Pterioida > Pinnidae > Atrina > Atrina japonica. Next base: position 643,539 of record BROG01000344.1, on the reverse strand, counting down.
TTTTAATAATTACAAAGTTTATTCAAAATACAGAAGTAATTCCATATTTGAATGTTATCAGCTTTGAATATTATAAACATAATACCAAAGTTATAATGCTCAAGACGATCGTTTCTGTCAATTAGACTTCAGCAGTTGCGCTCCAATTTTAAATAGATTTTCTTTATACAATGGAACCTCGCTTAAAGACCACCTCGCTTAGGAGATCACCTCGCATTTCAGACCATAAATCCCCAGTCTCTTGAAAAATAACTTATTTTTTAAATATAGAACTTCACTTAAGAGACCACCTCACTAAACGTATCAATTTGAGGTCAGTCAGTAAGGTGGTCTTAATAGCAAAGTTTCACTATTATGTTATATTGTCACGGGGGTTATAACAAAATCTTTGTCAATGATCGCAAGGCAGGTGTGGTTTATGGAAATTCATCCGATCAACCTCATCTACCCTCCATATTTTTCAGATCTCCGTGTTTATGATGCAATATGATTTTACATAGGTTAGTACTTTGGGTTTTGTGCTTTTTCATTCCAGGGCTTGATCACTCTATAAACCTCGGGAATATTGGATTTGATCACATGGACGCTTCCCTTACCATTAGTGGAGACGTAGATGGCGATCAGGTGCTTTTATCAATGGACGCATCCCTGTGTGTTGAACAATTTCTATCATGTCTACCAGATGTGCGTGTCCTTTCTGACACGCGTTTCCCACACCACTCCGGGCCATGTGAAGGTATGTTTGTGCACGATGTCTTCCTAACGACTATTTTGAATCATCTTACTTTAAAATGCCAAAATATTTTTATATTTGCAGGGCTTCTGTAAACAATATATAAGAAAAAACATTGGATATGTAAAACTTGCATGCACATAATTCATATATATAAATAATAAATATTAATCTGATATGGACACGATGAGGTAAGAATTAATTATGTTCTACGATACATTTATTTCGAATGATTATTATATATTTTCATTGTCAGACACACATGCAGATCCTAGTTTACTAGGTACTGTGGCCATGAGTTTGCAGGAGTTTTTGAGGTATCTGTCCATCTACAACTTGATGAGTAAAGATGTCCTCTGTCTCGTCAACACCATCAGAGATAATATTATGGAAAAGGTAGAATATAATTCATCACACCATTCCCTTTTTACTTTATCTGAAGCTAGAAAAATATATTTGCTTTTCTCAATATATTCACACATTATCGATCTATTGTTCTTATTCACTGACATCTTCTGAAAATTAATAATTCTGAATTAAACATTACGCTGGAACATATTAAGCTTACGTTTGAGAAAGTGTGCTTGTTTACTTGCGGAAAGCCGGTGGTCTCTTCCCGGATACATTGTGCGGATTCTCTCTACCACCAAAAAATAATAAATAAAAAAGAAATTTAAAAAAAAAACCGCCACCATAAAACTGAAAAAGTTTGGAGTGTGACGTACAACACCTTTCATAATTCCAATTCCAATTCTTGTCGGTTTAGTTATTTGATCACTGTTATATTTCTCTATGAATTAATTTTTTGCATTCTTAATGATTTAAAATAAACAATTATTAATAATAGCCCCATTTACTCCTTTTATATTTACCATAAGAAATATGAATTTTCTTAACACAAGTGTGATTAAATTTAATCGTATCCCTACTCCGGGGATGTGAGCGTGTATATTTTGTTATTGTAGTTGTCGATCGGTTTATGCTGATGATTATATACCTCAGAGTCCAGAACAAGGTGTGCTATGTCATAAACGCACATGCTCACTACTCTCTCTCTCTCTCTCTCTCTCTCTCTCTCTCTCTCTCTCTCTCTCTCTCTCTCTCTCTCTCTCTCTCTCTCTCTCTCTCTCTCTCTCTCTCTCTCTCTCTCTCTCTCTCTCTCTCTCTCTCTCTCTCTCTCTCTCTCTCTCTCTCTCTCACACACACACACACATTTAGCTTAAGGATATGGCTCCTGCATTGGGGACAAAAGTTACTCACACCCATATACTAATTGTATACAATTCCATGGATGTAAGAACCGGAGGACACTTTTTCACTTACAAGCAAAATGATTATATAATCACCACGCATGGAACCCAGAAAAAGACTTCCCATGATTTTTATATTATATCGAAGATTGTTCTATTTCCGAAGTGAGCTGCACAGACAGTATTTATTTCATACAAGAAACCCTCCTTTGTTTGTAAAGTAATAAGTGCTGAAATTATTACTAAATTTACCATGGTGCAAAACGCAATATTAACCACACACTATTATTTTCATTGTCACATCAAAACTAGGGTATATATTTTGAGTGTATTTCTTAAAATATTTCAGACATTTATGTTAATTTTTTGTTTTAATTTTTCAGCTTTTAGAAAATCCCCAACAACTGTTACAACTGCAAGGATCGGAGTTTCCAAATAAAATGGATTTATGTGTAGACGTCGACATACCAGAACCACAAATTTCTATTCCGTTTTTTGATGTCCATAGCCTGTTCCTTGTTGGGCCTGTTCCACTAGACCTGGGTAAATACGTTCCTTTTTAATTTGTGTTACATTTTGAAGACATTTATCACAAACGCCATCCATACTTCGATATATTTATACATATATGTAGAGTTGCATATTCGATGGCGGTTGTTGAGTCTCCTGTACCAGTTGTGATGAGGATTTATTCTTTATTCCATTACACTTGATTGTACATGAGTGTGACCAGTGAGTAGGGGATACTTATTCCTCCATTGTACCGGATCTCACCCCTGTATTTCCAGAGGTCCGTGTTTGACAACTGTTCACCAGATTTGTATATTGTCTCTGAAATATGCTGCAGCCCGTTTTACAAAAAATCATAAGTTTTTCCGTAAGTTTTTTACTTACGAAAATCATCAGTCATTTTCACAAAAGAAATCGTAACTTTAAGGAAAACCTTAAAAGGTTACGTATTTTTCCCGTAATAATCGAATCGCACAAATTTTACAACTTCTATTTGCCTTTATAATTGTATTTCTATTTTGTTACGCATCTTCAAATCATACAGGATGTGTCGTCTTGGCAAAGGTCTATCGTAAAAGTCATTTTATCACTTAAAATATAAAGACATATATACGTTAGTATAGCACATTGTTCACTGCAAGTTGGCGTCTGTAGTCAAGGACGACGGAAATCATCCGGGGATTTTGAGCACCAACTTTCTAAAACACGAGGAGATGACCCCAGCATCTATATCTAATTATTCCTATGAGTTAATGTTGTTTACCGAGAGAAACCATGGTTAGGAATGGTTAGCAGGGGATGGGGCTATTGATATCTGACTGGGAATGATCGAAAACATAGCAGCGTCCATTTTTATTTTTCATGTTTTCTAAAGGAATATTTTTACACACCGTTAATGAAATTAAATAGACCATTCCCAGTCAAATTTGGAAAATTAAGTTTTTTTCCAAAAATCTTCAGTTATTAACCATGTTTCTATGCCAGGGCGTAGCTTCCGGATTTAATTTTGAAAATATTATGTTGTTTGACACAGGGATTTTAATGACGGCAATTTTCGACTCCACTTTGAACGTTAACTTTACACAACAATCCTTCATCAAAAACTCAAAAACAGATTAACATCTATTATACAAATCTCTTTTGTACACAAAAACGGAAATCGCAGATATAAACATTTTTTCTCAAGGAATACTCTGATTCCAATAACAAGTACACTGAAGACAACATCTTCATGGTTTTTGCAGGAAAAGTTTTCAAAAACACACAAAACAAATTGTCGGTATTCCAATGGGTACCAATTGTGCACCTCACTTGGCTGACAATTTTTTGTATTCATATGAAGCGGAATTTATACAGTCTCTGCTCTACAAAGGAAACAAACAGTTAGCATCTCGGTTCAAATTTACTTACAAGTATATCGACGATAATCTGTCCATAAATAATTCAGAATTTCAGAATTTCAGAATTACCTCGGCCAGATGTATCCTGTTGAGTTAGAGATCAATGAGACGATAGAGAGCAACATATCTGCTTCTTACCTAGATTTACTCCTGTCGATTGGAAAAGACGGTCAACTTCATACATCCCTCTATGACAAACGAGACAATTTCAATTTACATATCACAAACTTCCCGTGACGTTTTCACTACGTTACTGTCCCCAGACATGCTCCTTCATTAGTACACAAGGTTACGTTGTTGAACGGCTTGGAGTGTCGACGTTTAAGAGAAGGGTTTATGGTCGAATACGGGGAACTTGGTTATATCATGATGAAGTCCCCTCTGAGATGATATTAGATAATATTCTCCTGCCTATGGCGTTTTCATTTCACAAACTTATACGTTATTTGCCAGGATTTGCATGGCTGCCAGCAGAAGACATTCTTATGAATGTTTTAATTCTTTACACAATATTGTTACGATTGTTGAACGCTGGAATATTAGGTGGTGCGTTTAGGCGAAAGGTTTTATGGTCGATACGGGGATCTTGAACTTTTGTAAACATTATGAAAAGTCCTATTGTCGAAACCTCTAAGAGATGATTAGATAATTTAAATACAGACAATTCTGGATCACGGCCAGACATGTGAATACAAAATGGCCCGAAAATATATAATTTTTACATTACCGACCTGCAACCAATCATGCTTTTCACCGAACTTGACTCATTACCAAACTTGACCTTTTTACCGAATTTGACCCACTCATTGAACTAGCGCAATTTTCCATATTGCGAATCATTTGCGGACCACCGGCTTCATAATTGTGGCATGCCAGTCAAGCAGATAAACAAGACGCATCGTGTGAAATCAGGTCTTATCGGGTGACGCGGTAGGATATATATCAAATCCGTCATAATGGTTCCCAAGCTGAATTGGCTAAATAAATGTCAAATAAAATGGCTACTTTCGGAATACACACATTTGGTCTTATCCCGTTTGACATCTCAAACGATTAATTGTTCTTCATGTTGAGACCATTTGCACATCTAATTCGTTATTGTGTTATAATGGATTTGAGTTTTGAGTTTTATATGATTGGTACTTCTTCAATTTTTTTACAGAATTCACTAGAAAAGTATTATTTATATGTCTTCTTCTATTTTTTTTTATCAGGATATATTGGAATGGATTATTATGTGGTGGGTTATCCTTGCATTTTTTTTTTTGATTGACTCCATTTGAAAAATAGCAAAAATTTCTTTGAGATTTTGTTCAAAAACGTTTACGGAAATTTTCTTAAGACTTACGACAGCTTTTAATTCAAGTTAGGATGTCCTTAAAGTTACCATAGGCTGTAATTTCCTTAAGGAAAATATTTTATCTACGATACTTTTGTGAAAGCTTACTTAGGTAGCAACTTTATTTTGTACTGTACGTCAGCGTAAAAATTTCACATGCAGTAAAAGAAATTACGTATGAACTATATGCATCTTTGTAAAAACGGGCTGGTGCTAAATTCAATGATTAAGACTTTGTTATCTGTGATGTCCATATCGTTTTACATATTTAAAACAGACCATGTTCTCTGAATGAAAATATACTAGCGGGAAAAATGAAACTCTGTTTACTTAAAAAGTCCTTAGGCAATAGTAAAACATTGAAACATATTCATAAATATAATTTGGTATAGTATTTTACATGTTTAGAATACAAAATGGCCTCTGAATAAAAATATAAATATTTACATATCGACTGCAATTTCCCTTTCATTTTGCAAAAGTATATAGAGCGATATATTGTTGTATATTCTGTAAATGTAGACGCGCAAAAATTTTATTTTTTTCAAATATGCCGTGTAAGATTCCTTTTTCCGAGTATTGACCGCTTTACATTTCATACATTAGGCCTACCACTATATTGAAACAAATAAAAATTAAACAGAGAGAAATCGGAAACACGAGGGACTACATCTGAAGTCAACATTGTACAGCCTACAAGGACCATATGTGCGATATATCTAGGTCATGTTATGACCTGGAACCACAGACCACCTGGATTCTGGGAAAACAGAAATGAAAGTTCGCAATTTTTTTCATAATTCAAAATGCAACAGCGGGAAAAAGAGAATAAGGCTTCCTAGTGCCACTGAAATTTTTGTCAAAGCACGATTTCTTGTAAATATTTATCAAACAATTCGTCCACAGTCCGCATCACGTGACTCATTATTGAAATCGTTTGATGGTCGTGTGAAATAGGCCTACTTATTGAGTTAGGATATATATCAATCAGTCAGGTCTAGAGGATGGTTCCCCAGCTGACCTCTTGATTTCCTAGGTAAAAAATGTCAAAAATATGAAATGGCTACTTTCAGTTGTCATGAATACATATTAGTCTCTCTCTCTCTGTCTCACATTATATATCAAAAGGTAGACTTGTAACTTTTGTCACATATAAACAAAGTCCGGTTTTTATAGTCTATCAGCACCCATTGATAATATTATCAGAATTCAAATGCAAATTCTGTCATTATAAATACATTATTAAGAGCATATCTCATGGACGCAGCGATCTGCATTTTCACCTTTCTCTTCTGCTACAACATTTAACCTTCCGGTTACCAAGCTTGTAACACACAACAATCTGCTGCTATTCTAAAATAATTAAAAATATTATAATCTGCTAACACTTATTCAAAATTTTTATATAACACTAGCTACTTCTCGTCTCATGTAAAAGCTGCCCGATTTTTTCCCAATTACATATTTAGCTGTTTTGTCATATGTATTTAAAAAAAACTCCTACCGCAAAGTCCCTATCCCAATTTTACATGGAATCAATTTTGTAACCAGCTTGGCTACAGATTCACAGGAAATCATAAAGTTGTTCATAATATATATATATGAAATGAACAAGGATTTTTTTTCATTATTTGGAATGCATCGACTACAAGAGTATAGAGGCAATGACCCCAACAATTTATCGTTGATCTGGGGAAAAAATTCAATGTGCAGGTTATATTTTCATATATATTCAGTAATATACTGCTTATTATACTCGAAAAAATGAAAAATAATCCTTAAATCATTGACCTCATTTGCTTTTGATTGACTCCATTTTAAAAGAATCAATATACTTCTGCAATTATAATGATACGAATTTCTTGAATTGAATTTTATGAATGATAATTTGTACGCACTGACATGGTTCCTTATTTCAACAGAATTTAAGGCGAGTGGTAGTCTAATGGTCTAGTGTCCATTACGTTACTACGTTGTGAACTTAAAACTATTGGTGTCGGCACTTCACTACGAGTTTGCTTTTTAAGTCTTCAAGTAACGGTAAAGATCATTAATTATATACAATATATATCAAGTTAGGATGACCATATGCATACAGAATACTAGAATAATACATGACATACCATAGTATGGTTAATTTACGCCTAGCTCTACATAAATGTTGACATGTATATATATATATATATATGTGTACTGGATATTATGGTCGTGTTTATCCTTAATATCCTTATATATATGTCTTATATATAGTTTTATATATATATATGACCGTTGTTTATCTCTGTGATTGCGAATGTCATTATGTGTGTGTGTGTTTTGTGTGTGTGTGTGTGTGTGTGATTTGTCCCACCATGACCCACTTAACATTAATTAAGAGCTTTTGTATATATTCACACATTAGACCATTAGTAATTCAATAACGGCACCTATTGGGCAGAAAACTCTTAAAATCTTTAGACTCAAAAGTTCATTTAATCAAATTAATCTAAAATTAGATTTGTTTACTGGAGCTGTAGTCAGCGTAAAATTTCACATGCAGTTTTATGGAATTGTTTTTCTCATATATATTCCAAAACGATCATCTAGTGGTTAAAAGAACAAATGCATGCATATAATTTAAATAAACTTGCTAAACGCAGATCGTCTTGACAGTTTGTTCAATCCTAAAAAATATAGAAATCACACCAAGTCTGTATTTCTTTGAATATCCGTCTAATCCGCTGCTGGCCATTGCTAATCAACTTTTGCAAAATATTATGAAGATTACCAATTGTGAAGGAAGCACAAGGCCAGATTGTCATCTATCATTCCATGTAAGATAATTCGACAAAATTAAACGAAAAAACAGATGTGTGTAAACACAATAACCTGACAAGCAACGTCCTGGCCAAATAGACATTCTTTTTACTGATATTTTATTTCTCATAGAATGGAATCCAACTTTCGAACTGGTCTCCAATTTAAATTTTGCTTCTATTCAGCTCGGCGCTCGATATCTGTCTGTGTAAAATTAAGCTTCCTATCTGATTCATCTCGAATTTTGCCTAGATCTCTTTACATAATCATTGTTTTTCAATTTCGTTATTGCTTCTGGAGGGTGTACAGCAAATATTTGTACTATTCTAATGTGCGATAAATTAGCTCTAAGATGTCGAGCAGTGTTGTTGACCTAGATGTTACATGGATATGTCGATTGCGTCAGAGAATTGCTTCCTTGCAAGGCAATAGTTATTTCATGCCAGAAACACTAAGTTTGCGAATTGAATTCACAATACATACATCCATATATATGTAATTCCGTATCCAGTGATATTTTGAAATGGATTAAAGTTGTATAGTGTTTACTATACAAATTTTAAAATGCCATTGATAACAGCTCATATAACTTTAAGGATAACGAGCGTAGTTCCTATCTATCTGCAATAGATATTTTGCTTATTTTTCATGTAGAAAAATATCGATCTATATTCTGTGAAAATATGGAAAATAAAAAGACACCAACCAAATTTAAATTAGGGTCATCTTCAAATTTGGTATTTGAAAACCTTCAAATTTTCTAAAATTACGACAGAACGTAACAACATATAAACATTTTCCTTCTACAAAGTTAATATCTTTAAAAAGAACTGTCCAAAAAATACTCAGATTGTCTTTTCTCATAGTGTGTCTGTAAAATATAATTGATAGAAACAGTTAAGACAATCTTTTTAACAGCGGATACTGAGAAATTTATTTTTTTCACTTAATCTTGTTCAAAATATTTAGTTTCTAGAGAGCAAAAGCTATTTTCTGCGAGTAATATAAGTTTTTTTTCTGTAAAAAAGACAAAAACTAGCATTTGTATAAGACATAAGCTAAACAAGGTACTACTTTTGGAATTTTAATTTTCTTATTTCTTTTCTTATTTGAATCTTATTGTCCAAACTATATTGAAACACTGGTGACATGTTTTAGTTTGAAACAATAATAACATATTTCGTGCTCTCCCCTTTATCTTTTCAAACCACTATCTTGAAATATCTGACATAAGGCAGTCAGTTATCACATTTCCACAGACAGGAGGGCAGGTTGAAATAACCATTTGGCTGACAGGTTGTTTTTCTTTACTATCACTTGAAGTCAACATAGATCTAAACTAGAGTGGCAAAGGGTGGAAATGATATAAAATTAGGACGGCATTTTTTGCTAGGAAAGCCACAACCTTGACTAAATATTTCCAATAACAGGCACAATTGGATTCAGCAAATTTCCACTGGATGTGACGTAAGATAATTCTTCCATATGTAGAAAGTATAAACTATTATACCATATAATCTGCAGGTCAAACTTTTCTGGAACCTAACAACTGTGCTCCTTTATTGGCAGACCTGTTCCTTTATTCATACGAAACAGACTTCATTCAGAAACTGTTGTGAGTGTCATCAAAAGAAGGAAAAGTAATAATTCTTACTCTCACTTTTGTCTTAATCAAGGGTGTCATAAAACTTTAATTTGACATTTAGATATATACGCACCTATTTACGACACTGCCCTTTGTTATTAATAACCTTGAGGACAATTTTCATAATTATTGATACTTCTGCTCCTGTCAATGCGATATATCCATGCGAGCCTAGAAATACTAAAGATGTTTCTACTACTAAACAGAATCAAGCACTATACGACCGCTTCACACTGGGTTTGATAGTTTTTACTTACAATAGACTAACTGATTTGATGAGGAAATTTAACAACTATGCTGTACGACAAACGCGACGATTTCGGCTTTCCCGTCGTAAATTATCCCACATTTAAGTAGTAATATCCACAGTCACTTGCAGAGGTTTCGATTTGGTTTATATATATTTACACAAATGACCCCGATTTGCAGGGCGTTCTTGCACCTTATGAATATTTTCATATATAGAGGTAAACTACCTTTTTTCATTGAGTTGTGTCATTCTTTGACATTTCAGAAATATCAAAAACTTCCATTGGTTTGATCGTCAACGTTCCTAAGGCAAAATTTTACGGTCGGTATAATAGTCCTGTTTGAGATAACTCTATTTCACTAAGTCAATTATTGAGTTGCCTGTTTGTAATTATCTCTTTCGACTGGCGAGATTTCTAAACTTGTTACGGTCATTTGTACCAATTTGTGACGAGGATTTTCGTTCCTAATGAAATCGCGTGTTTCATTTTTGTGGCATATTTTTCTTATGTCTGATATCACGTCGGTTTACCGCGGTGTGACAGGTCTAGAGGGATGTCTCTTACTCCTCCATTGCACCTGATCCAGACACTCCAAAATGGTGGTTCCTCTTCGCCCGATATTGATTTCCAGCAGTCCATGCTCATTTCATTTACCAGATTGTTGGTACTAAAATTATTATCCACTAATTTCTTCCTGGACATCCCAAATATTTATACTTTGGTATCTGAGATGTTTTATATTCCCAATCAAATAACTGCGTAGCATAAGTTGCTTCTGAAAAAAAATCAAACCTCTCTCTCTCTCTCTCTCTCTCTCTCTCGGTCTGTGATATATATATATATATATATATCTATATATATCTTATATATAGTTTTTGACCAACGCATAAACTATGTATATATATATTAGGAATATATATATACATATATAATATACCTTTTATATATTATATACTATATATTATATATATATACCAAAACTGATATGACAGATATTTATATCAAAAAGGTAGACGTTTTTTGCTATAGTTTATATGCTGAGAACTTTGACAACTTCCAAGCTTTTTAATTTTCATACTTTCAAAAAATTATTTGAAATAAAAGTCAACACCCATTTTATTCTACAAGTTTACAATAGCAAGTGAATTCGAACATTTCTTGATTTGGAGCTATCACAGTCTGAATTTAGTTAATTGCAATTCAATTGTTCGAGATGCATGTTTATCGACGCCGTTACTGAGATGGATGACAAGTATCATCTTTAATTGAGTAAAATGTAACATTTGGAAAAGGGGACAATGTACCTTTATACCACTTTTCAGTACAGTACAATTTTATTTGCTAATTATGTATTCAGGTTCTGCATTTCCAAATCCCTTCCTGATGCAGGGGCCCCTGTGGACGAAGATTAAAAACCATAACAAAAATCATACACTGCATGGTTTTCTGAGATACTTTGTTTAATATTGTACAACAATATAATATATGTCATTTCAGATCAAAGATGGATTTGTACCTCACACCTGTCCGCTTTACCCTAAAAGCGTATGCGAAACTATTCGCACTTTTCGGTTATGTTACAGTGTATGATGGTAATATTTGGAAATACAAAGCTCCAACGTTCCATAAAAACATTTTTACGATTTCAAAGAAAGGTGACGACAATTCACCTCCTGAAATCATGCCTATGTCTGTAAATAACAGGAGAAAAAGATCAGGTTCTCGAGGATGTCAGCTGAAACAGTTGAAAGGAAGAAATCCTACTGATACAGCATTTATGTTAGAAATGGCAGTTCAAGATGATGTCAGTGAAGTAAAATTGTTTTATGCCATTGGGACACAACGGGGTGGTACAAACGTTCAGGGTTGGACGGAAATGGGAGGTTCTTCCCTTGTTGTACCAACATCATCACTGCCGAACAAAATTCCATTATACTGGACTGTTAAGGCAGGGAACAGTCAAGGACTTTTCGCATACACTCATTGTATGTTGAATACATTCGACAATGACGCCCCAGATGGACGAGTAGATCCATCTTATATATATTCTAGTCATCCTTCAAAGTTAAGTGCAACTGTTGTGGCTTTCGATGACAGTCCTTTGGTAGATACACACAGTGTAGCACTCGGCTTAAGTCCTGGGCAGTATGGTAGTGAAGTAAAAATCTGGCAACCATTTTCCTTACAACATACAAGTGTGAGAGAAGACGAAACATCCGATTTGAAATACTTCAGTGTTCCACGGGAAGGTAAACTGGTTGCAGAGAGTTTTGGAGCGACAATGGCGGAAACACCAGAACTCTGCGCAAAAGAATGTTTGAAATATGCAACTAAATGTGTTGCATTCAACTACGAATATCACTCAGAAAAATGTGATTTAAATCAAGTAGTAGAAGGCCCGGATGCAAAGTTGAGAATTAGTGGGACATACAAATATTTCGAAAGACTTGGAATAGGACACGCATCATTAGTCGAGTATCAAAATCTGGGGTTAAAACACGGTACGATGTATTATATCAACGCGGAAGTCACGAATGACCTTGGATATAAAGCTTATCTGACATCTTCTGGAACGACCGTGGACTTCACGCCACCAGAAACAGGACCTCTAGGGGAGTCTTATACAGAAATATTCCGGGCCGATGGCTGTAATGCATCATATCGACAACGACAGAGGTGTATCGATGTAACATCACGAGCTAATCACAGGTATAAACTGACTTTACCATAATACAAGCCAAATATGATTGTTAAATAATTCAACCTTATACTATAACACTGACTTTAATCAGGGGAAAAAAGATTTTTTTTAAGATGCCATCTGTAACGAAATATTTCTTTTAATGTTATTTGTAATAAAGTAAACTTGTTATTAAACAGAATTATAAGAGATGGTAAAAATGCAAAAACGGTATTCAATGGACACAAACCTCTGGAGGATGCGCTGTATACTTTATCTAACCACTATGTTTCTGGTAAGTATGCTTTTGATGTATGTCTAATATTTTCAATTAAGTTTATAATGTTTGGTGTATTTCTAAAGAACAAGATAAAAATTTGGACAAGAATGTTCCTGTCATCACTTTCCGCTGCATTCATAGGGTTAACCCTTTATAAATTTTCATGTAGTTGGATCTATGAATTAAAGACATATTGATTTGGAAAAACGGTTTTGATTATAATGAATTTGATTCTTTTACAGTGAATTTTGATGGCTTCAAGGATAACGAGACCGGAATATGGGGGTTTTCATGGGCCGTTGGAAGAAGCATCTGTGGTACGGATGTTGTCGATTTTAACGATCCACATGCCTTGCTGTCTAGCCGGAAGTTCTGGACCTACACCGGATATGACAAGTCTGTTCACTTAGAGGACGGAAAGTACTACACAACGGTACAGGCATTGAATAATGTTGTGTTTGGTGGAGCGCTAGTCACCACAGTTTGTCACACCACACCGTTTACAGTGGATACAACACCACCGATATTTGAGAAAGTATCTGGAATTATGTTTGATGAGGACTTTGACATTCTAGGAGTGTACTTCCGTGGACATGACGACCTGTCCAAAATAGCCAGAGTTGATTTTGGTCTGGGGAAAACTAAATATGATGTGATGGTTCAGGGTTATTCTTCAAAATCGTTTAATTCCGGAGAAAATCCGTACTTTGTGGTAGAAGATCTTGGTTTAGAACCTGGTGTTCCCGCATGGATACGTGTTCGTCTCGCTAATAATGGTAAACAGCTTTATCATTGTATTGTATTTGTTTTATTTATATCCAGGAATAGCTTGCACATTTAGGTCCACTAGATATCCCGTGTTAACGAATTGTCTGTGTCTGTGATATCCATGTATGTCATCTTGGTGTTTGGTATATCTCCACATTTATATAATGTAAACTTATTTGATTTTGGCGTGCAGCTGAACAATCTCCAGGAAAAAATAATTAAATGTTAGAAATAGTAATGCAATCCAGAAATCTGTCCTGTATAATAATTATGTTATTTCTAATTGATCTCTAGCACAGTATTCGCTTCAAGTATCTTTTCACAACGAAAGATAGTTGAAATGGAAAAGAATAAAGCAATAATCGTACTTTTGCACCTCAATGTTAATTTTCAGTTGAACTTTTCACTGCTGGTCATGGCGACGAACCAATTTTGATCGACAAAACAGCGCCAATTATTGGCCATGTCTTGGACGGAGATACATTGAAACGTGATGCTACCTATCAGTCCGATGACTCCCGTATATGCGCTCAATGGATCCAATTCTTTGATCCCGAATCAGGAATCCAAGAGTAAGACATTTTTTAATTAGATCTATGTTTTGACATGCATTTTACTCGGTCCTTTTGGTTATGTACCATCCGCATTTTTGAAAGAAAATATTCAGGTAAATGTCTTAATAAATTCTAATTGTTATAAAATGTTGCAACACCAAGGTGTTGGAGCATCACACTTTAGAGACCACGAAATCGCCTACCTTATCAAAGCAAGGTGGAGGAGCCCCGCTGCAACATTAATTGATTTTTGGAGAATGTTTGCTGGTTACACGCGGAGGGCCAGTAGCGTCTTCCCGGGTATTGGAACTGGGTTCTGTCCTCTACTAACAAAACTTGCCACCAATGTGCCACTGAAAATGTTGATGCGGCGCAAACACTATTTTAACAATGTTGCAACCCGTAACTTATTTCTTTTGATTTTTTTGTTTAGTTCAATGCGTAAGTTCTGATAGATTGTGCGTTTTCGGTACTGTTTTATTTTTTCAGATATTTTGAAAATTCGAAATTTGTGGAATTAATGTAAAATGGTGTAAACTGGTCACAACCTTAAAGAAGAATTTACGATTTTATTTACAGCAAAACAAACATCGTCTTTGTATGAAAAAAGCCCAAAAGAGAATTGTTAAGAAATCAAATATCATAATACATTGTATATCATAATATCAAACACACCGTATTCAATTTTACATTTTTACGTTATAATTACATTTAAGTCGATTGGCTTGATTAAGGTTTATTAGTCACCTAAATGCGAAGAGATAAGATATTTTTGTTGTTACAACAGATTTATTTGGGGAGTTGGACTGAAACCAGGCCTTGACAATATTGTGGCGTTCCACAATTTTATACACTCACAGAAACAATCATGTGCAGACGTACAACTTCAACACAATGTCAAATACTTTTCAACTGTGATCGCCATAAATGATGCCTTGAACTCAAAAAGCTCAAACACATCATCGGACGGAGGTAAATTCTTTATTACTAATGTGTAAACTTTAACAAATTGTCCAGCCGTGGGGTCATCATTTCATTTTCTCCTAAACCCATGCTTTTGGGGGAATTATGTGATGAGCATAACTGCATCGCTTAAAGCAGTTGAATGCATCACAATATAAATAGTTGATATCGTTATGAATAATGTCACGGCTACTATGACGCGATAGTACCCTGTGCAGGACACTATTGATCTTTCGTAAAGGGTCAGATACGGTACATGTCGGTACACTGGTTTAGTTTTGGTCAGACATAAGTCACATTGTCTTGAGTGCTTTGTATAGTAGCATTCGCTTATCTTGTTTATAACAATCATTGTGACAAAAAACTACCGAAATACCGTATAAGTGGAAATTTTAGCGATGGGCAAAATAAGCGTTTTGCCTTAAAATATGGTATATAAGATTAGCGAGAAGTAATTTCAGCGTTTTTATGACTAAAAACAAGTCTTATCTCGATTAAGAATAAATTGTTAGCGATATTCAATTTCAGCGATTTCAACAACCTCTCTTAAAATGCCAAAATTGAATCTTCGGTAAAATTTCTGCTTATACGGTATATTTCATTATTGATTAAAATGTTGCCATTAAAAATATTATATATTTGTTGATATGTTATACAAAATTGTATTGTATTTTCAATCAGTTAAAAATATTAGTGAAAAATATCAGTAAAAAATATAGATTATATCTAATTGATAAATTTAAAAAAAATGTAATAAATTGCATTATTGATTAAGTGTTGCCATTAGAGGTATTGATATAGTCACAACAAATTTGATAATGTAAATAAAACATTTGTTGATATGTTCTACAGAACAGTATAATCCCCTCACTATTTAGCTTATATAACGCTATGTCTGTAATACCAATGATCAATTGTGTTCTCTTTAATCTATCTATTTTACTTATTCAAGTATCAATATTTGTTATCATTCTTGCAGTGCTTATTGATACAACGCCACCTGAACCTGGGTTTGTATTGGATGGGAAAAATAATAATGAAGACATGCAATTCTCCTCCGAGTCCGCCACAAAGTGGTGCAACTGGAATAATTTTACGGATCCGGAGAGTCATATCGACAGATATGAGGTTTCTGTCTTTGTTAACAACGATAAAATAAAGACATTTGAGGTCAGAAATGTGACGTCATTTACCGATCATTCTATTCCGATGAAACACCTGGATGACGTTGAGTTCAATGTCAATGCTATTGACGGAGCTGGACTCTCTGTCCTAGTGTCCAGTGATGGATTCAAAATTGATCACACAGCACCGATAATGACGTATATATTAGATACAGAATCAGGTGATAAATATCAGAAGGATATGACCTCCTTAAATCTGAAATGGAACTTCTACGACTCTGATTCTGGAATAAAAGAATATCGGTATTTCATCAATGAAAATGCCGAGGGAATGAAACACAAAATATGGCCACATAATACCGAATTCGAAACTATCACTCCAAAGTCCCCTTTTGCACCTGAAGTGCAATCAGGTCTGAGGAATCTTACTCTGACAAATGGAGGTAAATACAGTGTTCACGTGACTGCTGTCAATCAAGCCTTAATGTCCACGACTCATGAATCAGAAGGAGTCATTGTTGATCACACACCTCCAAAAATCAAAGAGGTATTACAACAGAAATTTGAAGAAAATTTGTAATCACTTAATGTTGTGAAAATGTGTATTAAAACCCGGGTTATTACACACATCATTATCGTTTAATTTGTATGTAAGCAACATGTATCTATGCAACATGATATGTAGCCGAATGGAACTAACTCATGTACCACGTGATACCCGATAACGTTTGTGCGGGACTATTGTTTCTATTGGTGATGGAATAACATTAGAGGACAATATCCAGCACTTATGTCATTTCAGAATGAAGATCAAGAAGAGTTACGTTCCATCACCAATAGAAACAGTAGTCCCACACAAACGTTATCGTGTATCACGTGGTACATGAATTAGTTCCATTGTAAAATGTATATTACTGCATATCAGCTACTTCTAAATCAGTTATGAAATTAATGTCACCTAGTATTAGTGTTCTCTCTCTCTCTCTCTCTCTCTCTCTCTCTCTCTCTCTCTCTCTCTCTATATATATATATATATATATATATATATATATATATATATATATATATATATATATATATATATACTTATATATACTTATATATGATAAGTCATGACTTTCCATTCATATCTCTTTATTATTATCGAGTTTTGGAATTTTTCATTTTGCGAGACTCTGGCGAGCTATATTTGAAAATTCATTACGAGTATCATAAATGTGATATGAATGGAAACTCGATACAGATTCTTTTTATCATATGATCAAGAATATGCAATATAAACAGTATTTTCTGATGACTGGGAATGATAATCTATATTCTCTTTTCTGTTGAATTTACCAAATTGTTCCAAATAGGTAATATACTTGCGCAGAAAAAAAGTGCTCAAAATATATTAAAAATATCTCTTATATTTGACATCATACATTTAGCCTACATTTTAAATTATTGTTTACATCTAAACATACTTTATCAGATGTTGAAATTAGCAAAATTGCCGACTTGAATACAACAAATTTTTTTAAATCATCTACAATTTGAATGTCCCCATTTAAGTTCAAGTGACGTTACAAACACCAAGTGACGTCATCGACAACCTTCAAATGAATGAAGTGACGTCATTGCCAAACTTAAGATGACTGAAGTATGTAGTGAATAGAAGTAGTTCAGTTTGCTGCACGTTAGCCAATCAATTAGCTTTATTAAACTTTAGGCTTTATGAAACGTGTTACATATAAAATATTTATGTAATCTGTTGTGAAGCTGTATAACATACAAATCATGTGATAAATAAATAAGTATATATATTGACTAATAAAATTAATTTTTCAATTGGTAAAAAAAAATTGCATCAAATTAAGATTTAATTAAGAGTAAGATATTTTATAGAGTTGTGCAGATTCACTAAAACATGTTTTTTCACGGAGATTGTGTGTGTCTTATTTCTAGATTTGCATTTATTACGATTATCATGATTTAATCATGCTAGTAAGACATAATAGCCTAGTATGATAATTTGAACAATCCAAGTCTTCTTCACTTTACTATGTATTTCTACAAACAATCCAAGTCTTCTTCACTTTACTATGTATTTCTACAAACAATCCAAGTCTTCTTCACTTTACTATGTATTTCTACAAACAATTTCAAACTACTTTCAATACTCGTATGAATATATATAGTAGTGTAAATATTTACATGTCTCGGATGTAACAGATCCCTATACAAAAAGAGCTTTAAAGAAATATGTTAGAAGACACTGAAATTGATATTAGATCAAGATCTACTATAGAACTCTCTAAATATTGTAGTTTATCACTTACTATTATTATTATTGTTATTATTATTATTATTATGATTATTATTATTATTATTATTATTATTATCATTATTATTATTATTATTATTATTATTATTATTGATGTCCTTTTTACAGGTTTTGATTGCTATGCCTTTGGAAGACGAAGAACTTGATGATCATGGATGCGTATTACATTCTGATCCTAATCATATGACTGTCACATGGCAGGGAAGAGATGCGGAAAGTGATATCAAACATATATTTGTTGGTATTGGATTATCACTAGGGGACACCAATGAGACAGATGGTTTTCTAACGTTTGGAAACGAACGATCAATTGTAATAGATGGTCTAAATCTAGATTTTTCAAATGAATCTCACAAAATATATTACGTCACATTGAAAGCGGAAAACGGTGCAGGGATATTTTCTGATCCAATGTCTTCAAAACCGATCAAAGTACTTAAAGCTAACATCCCTGGGGTGTTGTTCGACGGAAGAGATAGGTTTAAAGACAAAGACTATGCCTTTGATAAAACATCTATCGGCATGACATTCAGTGGTTTTGAGAGTGAATCTTGTAACATTGTAGGTTATGAATGGGCAATAGGGATGTCACCGTATATGTCCGATGTCATGCCGTTTACAGATTATGGTATTGTCATGTTAAATAGCACTCATGGTCAAGCCCAAATACACATACAATTATACGAAGGTTCCACCTACTACACCACGGTGAGAGCTAGAACTGGACACAACTGTCATGAAGAGTTTATCGTTTCTTCGTCTGATGGAATGAAGATCGATTCCAGGAAACCAAACATAATGCATATACAACCACCAGAAATTGACAACAGATACAAAGAAAGTCGTGGGTCGTTCTTTCAGTCTTTTGGAGATTCTATTAATCTATCCTTTAATATATCTGACAACTCTCCAATTAAAGAGACAGAATGGTCTATTGGTTCTTTACCCATGCTCGATGATGTAAGGAAGTGGACCGAAAATTCGATAGCTTCGCTTTCATCTGAACATCTAGTATTACAACCCGGTAGTTCTGTGTTCCTTAATGTCAAAGCTGAAGATGAAGCTGGCAATATAAATATTGCATATTCAAATGCTGTGATACCTGACATAACGTCCCCTGTAATCAACGAATTCATGTGCACAAAACACATTTCAATGGTACAATCTTCAGTTACATGTACATGGAGAAGCATCGAGGAATTTGAGAGCATTATTGAGAACATCACTATCGATTTAGGGACACAAGAGGACGGACAAGAAATGGCGTCGTCTCTAGTGGTATCGAAGCATCGAAATAGCTGGACCCGAGACCTGCACGATAATCTCAAGATGCACTCTACCATTGACACAATCTTTGTTACCTTGCGTGCGAGAAACATACTTGGACAGATAAAAACCAGCCATTTTGAAATAGTCGTCGATAAAACGCCACCAACTTCTGGTGTTGTGGAATTTGTTACCAGAACTGACGACAAAGAAATATATGAAAAGCAGAGATGTCAAATCCCATGGACGTATGTTGAAATTATGATAAAAAATGTCGTAGATACCGAGTCCGACATAGAACGGTAAATAAACCAAATATCTATCTATCCGTCTATTTATTATTTCATCTATCTCTCTCTCTGTTTGTCTGTCTATTTACCTATCTATATGTCAATTTGTCTATCATCTATCCGTTTTTGACAAAACAAACGGACATTTACTAAGTAATTTATATAAAGGTTTTAGTTAACAAGAAAGTAAAAAATGACATATATTGAAATAAGTATGTATCAATTTAAATAACTTTCTTCTGTTGTAGTGTGGAAGTTTCACTAGGATCCAAACCGCAGCAGAGTGATATCCGAGAGTTTATGACGGTTAATATCTCGAAGAAGATTTTCATTGGTCATCTCTCACTAAAGCTTTCTTCCTTAGTCTACGCAACGGCTCGCGTATATAACAAAGCTGGTCTGTATCAGTTATTTTTCTCTGAACCAGTCGCAATCAGTCCATATCCTCGCCTCAACGTTTTTGATGGATCCGATCCTGAAATCGACTCCGAATTCCAAACAGACGTTAGTGCAATCTATGGTCACTGGAACTATTCTGATCCTTGTCCTATACAAAAGGTGCAGTGGAGTGTGTCGGATTTGGCTGGGTCGATAATTAAAGACTTTACACAAATTTTAGGAAACGGAGAATATTTTTATAATGACGAACTTCGTTTAGAGAATGGGAAAATATATTTTTCAACTGTTCGTACATGGGACTCTTTAGACAGAATGTTAGAAAGTTCCTCTAATGGTGTCACTGTCCGAATTGAGCCTCCTAGCCTCGGACATGTTCGTGATGGAACAAACGATGACATTAATTATCAGGAAGAAACTTCAAAACTCTCAGCAAATTGGGACAGGTTCGGTGATCCTACTTCTACGGACCCAATACAAGCTATAGCACATTACGAAGTAGCCATTGGTAATGACCGGCGCTATGCAATGACACGTACTAATATTCACTATTTTGAAAATGTTGGATTGAACAGATCACACACTTTCTTTAACCTTAATCTAACGGCGAAAACCGAAGAGTACTTCATTACAGTCCGAGCATATAGTAGAGCCGGAAGTTATCAGGAAGGGTACTCAAATGGTATCAAAGTTGGTTTTTCAGACGACATCATTCCAGGGACGATAGATGTCAAGTTTGCCCAGTCAAACAATAATTCTATATCATTGTCTTGGTCAGATTTCGAATCTGACATAGGAATATCAAAATACAGGGTAGGATTAGGATCTAAACAGTTTCATATCGCTAACAATACTTTTAGTTGTGCGGAACTGTCATACTATGATCATGAATTTGACGTTAAGACACCAGTTGAAGTAGGATTAAACACGTTGTATACGTTATCCAATTTAGAACTTGTTCACGGCAGAAAGTACTATCCAGTTGTCATTGCAGTCAGTGAATCCAACATGTGTGCAGTGGCAGCAAGTTATCCTGTCACCATCGATATGACGCCGCCACTATCTAGCAATACTAAGATAGTTCTGAATGATAAGACACGTCTAAATGAAACTCTTATATACATTATGGATACGGAAAAACTTAAAGTCGACTGGAATGAATTTTCTGATCCAGAGAGTGGCATTCAATACGTCATTACCACTCTGCTTAGCATCGATGGTTGCCCGTTACCTAACCACGATACCAACACAGAATCAATAGTCAGTGAGCTTAAGATACTGAATGAGACAAAGGCTACGTTTTATGACTTGTTTCTTCTATCGGGACAGTACTATGTTGTACGTCTTACAGCAGTTAATAACGCAGGTCTTAGTCAAGTTGTACGTAGCTCTGTATTTCGTGTCGATATCTCTCCACCATTTTCTGGAACAGTACGAATTGGTCCTCATTGGAATACATCGACTTCATTCCAGCTGTCTACAGACAGAATCAGTGGATGGACGGCAATAGCAAAATCAAAGTCTGCTTACGCTTGTGAGAGCCAAGTTGACATTCTTCATGACAAAAATATGTGGCTTCCAGTCGGTGACACCTATGACAAAACAATGGTAGAAAGACATGAACATGATTCTGTTATTGTCAAAATTGGAATAAACAGGAGACGGAAGTTAGTGAAAGGTGGACTGTATACAGCTGAAAAACTACAACTAAAGAGTGGAAATTATTCCGTGATGTTAAAGTCGGCGAAAGGGAAGAAAATTGTCACAACTTTCTCTATGGCATCTAGTGTAGACATTAAGCCGGTCGATTTCCAGCCCCCAACTCCAGAAAATTTTGATTCTATTGAATTTAATATAACTAGACCAGAAATAAATGATGATGAAACAAACTCGACCACCGGACCTAATTTAAATCAATCAATATACGAGACAAGTTCAACCTCAGTCACATTATCTTCTTTGTCAAATGAGAGACAAACATTTCCACCAAGTCAGAATTACGATTCAAGTGGATATTCAAAAGTGAAAGAGGATTCATATGCTGGGTTTGGTTTTCATATACTCGGTGAAAGACAAGAGAACAGCAAATCTTGGGACGGCATGTTTTGGGCTATTGACAATTATAAAAGTGTTCAGCAGTGGTTTTCAATTGAACTAGACCCAACCGAAGGACAGTCTGAGTATATAATCAATGTCAAAAGCAATACTTTACCAGAAAAAGTTATATGGAACCTTGAAGTCTTGTTAAACGGTGAAGCAAAGTCTCAAATTAATGGCATGCATTTTCCTGAAAATTTGTCCATATTCTTGTCCACATGGAACAAAGACAATTATGTACCTCCAATCACAGATATTTTTGATGTCTTCCAAGCACAAGCTGAGACCTCTAGGATAAAAATTCCTTTAGCGGAACGGAAATCGTGTCTAGATGGTTCTGGATTTTATGATGGCGAAAGTGGCATCAAGGAAATATGGCTAGCAGTATCCAATGGTTTGAATGATACCGAAAATGTGAAACCTTTTACACTTTTCAAAGAAGTATGTACGCCGTGCGAGATAGGATGCAACTTTGGGTGCGATATTAATTGTTTACATACTTCTGACGATTTTGAAATATTTAATCTTGATGTGAACAATTTGATGCTCACCCCAACGTCAGTTGATCAGCCGTTTAATGAAACCGAAAAAATAGATATAGCACACTCCTCGACGTTTTATTTGAACGTGAAAATGGTGAACAATGCCGGCGTGGAAGCCGTTGCTACTTCAAATGGTATAATGGTTGATACAACCCCGCCCACATGCGAGTATATAAGATGCACAGACCCTCTAAACAGTATTGATCAACCAACAAGCTATCTCGGTTCCAATAAAACCATTGGAGCATATTGGTCATGTGACGAAGACATCAGTCAGATTGTCAATTATATTGTGAGTGTTGGAACCAATAACGGGAGCGATGACATGCTTGGTGGTGTAAATGTTGGCCTGCAGTCAAAAGTAGCGCTTAATCTGAGTAAAGATATTTCCTTTGAACACGATAACGTATATTTTGTGAATATGAAAGTAACTAATGAGGCAGGGAGTAGCAGTGTTCATTCGTGCAATATCACAGTAAAGTTGTATCCCCCTGAAGTAACCAATGTGGCCACTCAAAACATGTTCAGTACTCCACCACCAGCAAATATCAAAATACCAGCTTCATTGTCCAGTGAAAATGACAGAACAGGTGTATCATGGAACAACAAACACGAAGATGTGGAGTTTTACGGTGAGAATTTTTGTTGTTTGTACTTTGAAGTAGAAAAACAAGTCTCTGTTGGTTTGTGAATAATCATATAACATCTGTTTGGAAATAAAATTATTAAATATTTAAAAATCCATTTTCTGCTTTAGTAACATAAACTTTTGGGTCGATTGAAGACTTCTATAAACGAAAAATTGCAACTCGTTTTATATACGTTTTCATACGTGCATTTAATTTTAGAAACATAGGTTTTAGTTTAACGTGTGGGTAGGTAAGTAAATTTCAACCTTTCGTTTTATTACTGATTATGTCATATACAAAATGTTCTTTTTCATGAAGTGGGTATTTGCATGCTTACCACCGGTATGTTGCAAGTTACTAATAACTACTTTTGTCCTAACCTTTACACAGAATGGAAAATAGGATCGAATCCAGATGGAGATGACATATTACCACGTGTAAAAGTCGGAATTTCTAAGGCTGGTAATGCTGCAATAGTTAGAGGACACCTGTGGTTGAACGACACCAATATGAATAAAACCATTTCTGAATTTGCCGATAGAAATTGGACCAATCAGAATATCGATGACGTCAAAAAAGATTCTACTTTCATAATGGAACCTGGCCGATGTCTCTACCATTCTCTGTATGCGGTTGGATACTCCCATTTGTCTAGTCTGATCAATATTCAACCGACATGTATCAAAAGTAAAGTCTTCACTGAAAAATTTGTATGCTTATGTTTGTATGGTTATATGTTTGATTTACTGATTGCTAAATATTGAGAGAAAAGTATCACATTGGTCTCCGTGTCTCAGTTTTGGGGTTTTTGGGGTTATATTTCATTATAAGATATGAATATATAGCATAAAGCTGCCATCGTACGAAATAATATTATGCCCATACCTAGAAATCTGTCAAAAATCACCTGTAAATAAACGTCATCGTCAGTACAAAACTGACAGATGTAACAAAATTTAATGTTATTTCCAAGGGAGCCGAAAAAAAGTATGAGCTCTTGTTTTCTCTTACTATGCTGTATAACTGTAATGTAGACGAAATACTTGAAAACTTCACATATATCTCATGCCCAATTAAGTCAAGTACACATGTCAATTTGTTTTATATGTGTTTGACGTTTCAGGACCGGATGATGTTATTTTAAGCTCCGAAAACAAAACAAATATACACATAGTGATGGATGATACAGGACATTTTGTGGAGACCAGTCAGGCACACACTTCTAACGATCAGTTATCAATTTCAATCAAAACAACAGGTAAGATTTACACTTACTTGTGATATGATAAATATAGATGATCTTTTCTGGCTCAGACGATCACATTTTCTCTAACTTTCCTATACAATAGCAGTTTTTTCTTAAACTGTCCTATCATCCTATAATTTGAGTTTATAAGTATCCATTATCTCCGCGTATTTTCCCAGTGCAATCCTGTCGCTGAAGATATAAAACATCTCAGATATCAAAGTATAAATCTTTAGGATGTCCAGGACACAGATACAAATCCGGCAAAAATGGATAAACACGGACCTCTGGAAACCAAGAGGTGGGATCAGGTGCCATGGAGGAGTAAGCATCCCCTGTCGACCGGTCACACCCGCCGTGAGTCCACAGTCAAGTCCAAATAAAATACGTAAGGAACGAATCCTCGTCACAATTGGTACAAACGTCGCAACAACCGCCAACGATAAGGCAACAAAAGATTTCACCCAGTGAAACAGATTAATCGCAAACAAGACTATTATACCGACCGTAAAATTTGCGGAAGATTTTAACTTTTTCAATATGTTAAAAAATGTTTTATTTACATTTTTCATTGATAGCTGATGTTTCCATTTTTAGCGCACCTGAACTGAAGGTTCAAGTGGGCTTTTCTGATCGCCTTTTGTCCGTCGTCTGTTCGTCTGTCTGTCCGTCCGACTGTCCGTTAACATTTCACATTTTCAATTGTTTCTCCAAAACCGCTAAAGGGATTTTGATGACACTTCATAGGATGCAAGTACTCAAGGTCCTCTACTAAATTTGTTAAGTTCGTCCGATCAGCCCAGGGGTGGATCCAGGGTGGGGCAAAACAAGTCCCCCAGGGGGTATCTCTTCTCCAGAACCGCTGCATGGATTGAAAAGCTAATTATATCTGAGTGATCTACTCTAAAAAATAATAATAAAAAATTTGGAGCATTTTGATGTCTTTTTAGACTTTCTCTCGTTTTATTCATTATGATGCATTAATTTTATGTGATTTACCTGTGTTTTGCTAGATAAAGGTTTTCCTGAAAGAATTTTGCTGAAATTTCATATTTTGATTTTTTAATGATCTGAGTGATTTACATGGATGAATAATTCAACTTCCTGTTTTTGGAATAAATTGGAAAATTAATTTTTGACATCTTTGTCATTTTCAATTATTTTAAAGTCTCCTCCACTCACAAGGAATTGAAGAAGTTTTATAATAATTTGTAAATTGAGATTCCCATGTTTGTAACATACCAACACAGTTCAGATGAGTGATGTGGCCCATGGGCCTCTTGTTTATTTTTTCTTGTCATTTTCTTTCCTTTAACTATTTGTTATGCTTGTATTGAGAAGTACACAAAAAGAATTATTTGATCTGTGTCCTGGACATTTTATTGATTTATACTTTGGTATCTGAAATTTTTATATATATACCAAAGTATTAATTGTATGGATGTTCGGGGGACAATGTACTAATCTGGTGAACATTAGACAAACGCGGAGATTGGACCAGGTGGTGTGACATCACCTGCTGACTCATCCGATTCGAACTCAAATGAAATAGCATGTTTTAGGCAATATTTTGTTGTTTTATTGTTTTATTATTCAAATTTTGAGAATTTACCCTATATTACCATATTTATGTAACATATAACATGGGTATAGTAAAATCCAAATAACCTGGAGGGGTGGAGTCTTGCGAACCCATTCTTGACCTGGACGAGTTTAGGTTTTAAGTAATAAAGCATAACATTAAAATTACACTGACCAGAGTGATCGTTCCTACTTGTCACCGTACATACGAGACTATCCAGTAAAGAATAAAACGTTTTTCCCGCGCAGCTTGTCATAACCGAAAAGTAAGAAGAATCATCCGTATTGATAATCAAAAGGTTACTCCGCCCCGCCATCTTATGTGAATCGGACAAAATACCAATCGAACTCTCCTTACTTAGCTTTCAGTTTATTTGTTAATTTCAGGCGAGAGTGGAGGAGTAGTTATAGGCAAACTGAACAGCACTGATATGCAGTATAACTATGGTACTTCCGCCTCAGCTGATTATCTACCTTACATCGTTGATCCTGAAGCAACGAAACAGTACACTACTAGACTATTGAGACAAAGGTAATCTCTCTCTCTCTCTCTCTCTCTCTCTCTCTCTCTCTCTCTCTCTCTCTCTCTCTCTCTCTCTCTCTCTCTCTCTCTCTCTCTCTCTCTCTCTCTCTTCCACATACAAACGTTCCTAAGACTTGGAATACAATTTTATTTAGTCTAATCTGGAGCTGACTGATGACCTTTTCACCGAGCCTGAACTTTTTACCAAGCCTGACCTTTTCACCGCGAGTGACCATTTCACCGAGCCTGACCTTTTTCACAGATCTCGAGTGGTCTCCATGGATTATTTAACACGGGTGTGACGTGCCAACGGGGGTCGCGGACTCCTTCCGGACACCTGGTCCCATCTCGTTTGGGATTTGCTCTATATGTTGAGATCATTTTAATATCTAATTTGCTGTAATCAGGTGGACTTGGAATTTCAGATGTCCATTGGTACTCCTTTATTATACTTAGTGGAAATTACATCAAATGTTTTATTGATTGATATTGATATTTATTGATGGGTCGGGTGTGATTATTTTTTTATGGCTAAATGGTTACAAATGAATGGAATATGGTCACTGATGGTATAACACAATATTACATTTTCATAAATATTCCACATGTATTTTATCTCTCACTTTCTTTTTGATTAATCTAGGTTAAAGGCGTATACAGGACTGTCCTTCTTTCTTGCACCAACTGGCAGTTTACGTTTAACAGACCTCTGGAAGTTCATAAAAATTAATCCGAATGAATTTGACAACGACACACTGCCAGTTTTAGCAGTCTGGGTTGAGAAGGAAGGTATGTGATTCGTAACGAGTGTTTATTGTACCATAGAGACAATCGCATTATGACTATAACAGTATATTTTGTAGAAAATATATCTTAGTAAATCAGCCTCAATATTACCGCTTGTGATGTTTCGGTGATGGGTCATTGGGTAATAATTGCCCATACAGATAGAGTGTCCAGGGTTCGATTCCAGGTCATACGTTAGGCTTCCATTGAACTTTTTAATGGCTGTCCCTTCGCCATACACTACAACTATTACTATACCTTGTAAATGACATACAGTATAGACTGTTGGGAGCCTCCACGTGCAAAGGGTAACAATTCTTCGAGTGTTCTTCTCATGTCTCCTCATGCGGAGTCACTTGTAGATTTTAGACAGAGTTGTCGTTCGTGAACTCTCTGGGGTATTCCGAACACGAACATGAAGAAAAATGTCAGATTGCAGCAGATGACATTTTCACCTTTCTGAACCTGATGAAATTAGCAAAACTTTGGAAATGAACGATGATTAGTCTTTGCTGATTCTTTGTGTCGGAATGATGAACAATTTATTGCCCTGGTTGTAGGGAGACATGACGATTTGTCATATCTCTCTACAGCTAGAGCAATAAATGTACAATACAAGGTGGAAAGTTGGAGGAATTCATCCTTTTAAAAAATTGTGCTGCAATATTAACTATTTATTTTCCCCATTAAACATCTACAAATCAGCCATTTCCTCATTTTTCACCATTATGGAATCACATCCATTTTGTTATAGTTTGTTTCTGAATCTTAATATGAGAATTTGAAAATTCTCTTTTGCAACGGAGAAAATATTTTGCCTTTTGAATCACTCATTTCACAAGTAAATATTTTCATTATAAACAGAGAAATGGTATCATGTGGAGGAAGAATGTGGGATTGAAAACCTCTGGAACAGAAGCAACACGCTGACGTCACACGTGAGTGATATGTTGCCGACATTTGAACCAAAATTAATCTAAATTGCTTTTATATTTCTCCTCCAGCCATTTCAGATGTATTACATTACACTAAATGCTGATGATAGTCTAAACGATACTGGTGGTAGTCTACATCAGATCCGGTCTGACATGAGACTTTATAACAAATAGTAATGCTCTTTAGCCACTGGTTCGGTACAAAAGTATGAGTCACAAGTCATTCGTCACTTAAAACCAAGGTCCCAAGTAAAAGAAAAAGTGTAACATTAAAGCAACTTTCATTGCATTGACAAAAGAACAAGGAACAGATCAATTGATTTGACCCTTCACTGCTACATATTTAGGCCTCCTCGGCACTATGTAAAATTTACTTAATGTAAATTATTCTTGTATTATGTGTAAAGAGATTCTCGAAATCCATCATGTTACCTAACGTATGTTTTTGGTCGAAAATTATCATTCCAAACAATAATTACAATATATTTCTCAAAATATAGGAACTGGTCTCTATATAACACGTCCATTAAAAGAAACATTTTGATTCGAAGCGTAGTATATATTACTTGTATTTTCCTAGGTATGTTTGAAAACGTTGGATGGAAACAAAGCAGTTAGAGAAAAAAGAGATGTTACACAAGCCAAAATAAAGCCGAAACAGTTTGGTTTGTTTAAAATGACAAGATCTTACACAAACACCGCCCCGGTGATAGATACACATAGTATCACTATGGTAGAGGACACAGTTCTTACAGATTTCAGTCTGCAGTGGCACGACAATGAAAATGACTGCGTATATTTCTCCTTGGAACCCGGACAGGTTAAGGTTGATGCGAACATCACACTTGATGGAAATTTAACGGTTACACCCAAAAAAGATTATTCTGGGGAGATTAAACTGAAAGTCCGGATTCAAGAGGTTCCGTGTAGTTCTTCAAGTTCTTCAAGTAATCTGTCAAATATTCAGGAAATATCTTTGGTAGTGGCAGAGGACAATGACGAGCCCGATGGGTTCTACTTTATAAATGATACCGTATGGATTGACACAGCAAAGAATGGTTCGTTTGACATATTGTTCAGTGCAAATGATACTTCTTATCATGATATAGGGATCTTCATTGTCGGCGATGTTGACGTAAACGACACCTTGTCCATACTTACTGATGTTAGCAACAACACCGTAGCAAAATTTTCAACTGCGTCACAAAGTGCTGGGCTTATTTCATATATATTCCCACACAGTTATCTGACGGTCAAAGGAATGTCGATCTATCTAGAATTGTCAAAGTATTTTCACGGCCATTTGCAATATTCAGTTCTCGGAATGGATCGTGCTAACTTTACGACATCTTTATTGAAATTGAATATATATTCTCTTTGGTCACCATGTGTTTATGGACAGTGTGCAGAGCGAAGAAAAGGAATACCTTGTGTTCACAAGTCACGTGCATTTAGTTTTGATGACTTCCGATGTGAATGCACACCAGGTTATCAAGGGCAGTGGTGTGAAAGTGAGATTGATGAGTGTCGCACGGTCCCATGTCCACTAATGTACGATTGTCATGACGAAATTAATGCCTATACTTGTACAATAAATGCTGGGAAACTGATGGGAATATTGGCTGGGATTGCTGTACTTATAGGAATGATTGTGGTTCTCTGGAGGAAATTCAAAAGGAACAAAATTAATTCATTCGATGATTTCTCATTCAGGTAAATGTTCAGAATATTTTACGTAATTGAAATCTATATAGCTTTAAATACACGAGTTCATAGTAACATAGTAATAACTATTTTGTTCATTTCTTCTACTTTTGCATTTTATGAAATTCTTAAAAATCATATTTTTTTAATCGCCCAAAGAGAGGTCATATTAGACAAATGGAAGTTGTATAAGGTTTCCATGGAACGTCACTATGGATTTATTATACGTAACGTTAAGTCAACATTATTTTCCGTGATGTTCAATCAAGATAACTCTACAGTACGTTTTATTAGGAATGATGTTAATGACATCAGGGATGATAACGTGACGTTCCATAAGGGATGATTAGATAACATTACATCTTGGATGACAACATGAGGTTCTATCAGTGATAATTACAAGACTTTAGATCAGCGATAACTATGTTACGTTACATCAGGAATGATTACAAAACATACCATCACAGAAAATTACATGACATTACAACAGGGATGACAACATGACGTTACATTAGGGATGGTTACAAAATGTTATATCAGGGATGATTACGTGACTTTACAACATGGATGATTTCATAACTTTACATCAGTGATGACAACCTGATGTTACATCAGGGATGACAACATAGTGTAACATAACGAGTGATAACAAAACGTTATATCATGGATTACAACGTGACATTACATATGGGATGATAACATGACGTAACATTAGGGGTGATAACACAACGTTACATCATGCATGACTACATGACGTTACATCAGGGATGATTACATGACATTACATCAAGAATGACTACGTTACGTTACATTAGGGATGATAACATGACTTTACATCAGGGATGATTACCTGACGTTCCATCAGGTATGATTACATGATCTTACGTCAGAGATGACTACGTTACATTACATCAGCAATGATTACCTGACATTACATCAGGGATGACTACCTGACGTTCCATTAGGTATGGTAACATGACCTTAAATTAGAGATGACCACGTTTCGTTACATCAGGTATGATTACCTGACGTTCCATCCGGTATCATTACATGGCCTTACATCAGAGATAACTACGTTACATTACATCAGGGATGATTACCTGACGTTACATCAGGGATGACTACCTGACGTTCTATCAGGTATGATAACATGAGCTTAAATCGGAGATGACTACGTTACGTTACATCTGGGATGACTGCATGATATTATATCAGCGATGATTGTATGATTTTACATCAGGGATAATGATATAACATAACATCAGGGATGACGGCCTCACGTTCCATCAGGGATGATTACAAAACATTACATAAGAGATGACTACCTAACGTCACATATATGATTATTACATGACGTTACATCAGGGATGATTACATGACATTCCATCAGGGATGACTACGTAACTTTACATCAGGGATTATTATACGAAGTAACCTCAAGGATAACTACGTTACGTTACATCAGAGATGACTGCATGACGTTACATCAAGGATTCACTGCCTGGCATACCTTCAGGGAGGATTACGTTATGTTAGATCAGGGATGATTCCATGACATTACATAAGAAATTACTACATGATGTTACATCAGGGGTGAATATAAAACGTCGCATCAGGGATGACTATGTGACGTTTCGTTACGAATTACTTCATATGGGATGACTATATGACGCTACATCAGGGATGATTACATGACCTTACATAGGAGATGACTACCGGACGTTACATATCAGATAACTACATTAAGTTATATTAAGGATGACTACATGACGTTACGTCAGGGACGATAACATGACGTTTAATCTGGAAGATATGATGACGTTACATACGTGATGATTACATAACTTTACATCAGAAATGACTATGTTACATTACATCAGGGATAATTACATGACATCCCATTATGGATGACAACGTGACGTTACATCTGGGATAATAATCAACATCATCATTCATCATCATCATGATCATCTTTTTATTGTTATTATTATTATTATCATTATTATTATTGATTCGGTTTCTTGTCTGATCCTTGTGACCTTTCGTATTTAATATTAAAGATTCTGTTTAACAGAGTGCCGTGTTTTTACATAAAATTTTATTTTCACTTTTGTTTCGTCTCATGACTTGGTGAATTGAACATAATTGAGTTAAACTCTATAAACTCTGTTCTCAATAATTCTATGATTTAGACATTGCTCTACATGGTTTTATAAACATCTATTTTGATTTTACAAGGCGTCCCAGACGGTGTAGCTTGTTTCTTCCACTAGTACCTTAATTAAGGGAGCCATTAATAAAATGAATTATATTTTAAAGCATATAGAAATATTTTATGATAGATAAATATGATGTAAAACATGTATTAGTAAAATTCATCACAGTTCTATGAAATAGCAACTTTGAAGTGGAGAGTTTATACTTGATTTTCTTTATTTTTTAATTTGTATGAACTATCTCTTGATCTGTTTTTTTTTTTCATGATATAGTTGTTCTATTCTATCAAATCCCAATTACATTAAAGTAGATGTATATTAATTTTGCCAACGCAAACATACACTGTACTTTGCCATTCACAGTGACTCTGGTGTATACTCGAAGAGTAATGAACGTGCCACGTGCAAAGACAACATACCTTCTTCCACGCTGGAATCTGATACTGTAATACCTGAACAAGAAGAGGGATCAGGAAACAGGAAATCGGACAGTTACGGTGGCGATATAGAAATGCCAACACTCTCTATATTTGCAGCAAAACCGGGGATTATTCCAAGAAATGTCACTGGTAAGAAAGCATTTGGCATCACTGTCAAACAAAGGCAGGATATTGCTGTCGCCGAGAATGAGGCTGAACGAAGCCCACTTGCGCAAAATGATGACGGTAAAAATAAGGATCCAGTCGCTGTCTCACCGGAACTGACACCTGTCACCTCGTAACTGTTTTATTGTTCTACACAAAAAATGAACCAACAGTATATGACTAATCAGGTATAATTCTTCACTGTAAAATGTATTAAGGACTTTTAACTTTTCAAGGTTTTAATTCAACATTGATTTTAATTTCTATCACTTTTATGTAACCTTATTCTAAATAAAGATTAGTTTGCATTACGATTGTGTCCCTGTCATTGATCAATACTGATTAAACCATTACCTGCTGAGTATAAGAGATATAACCTTTGACCCCTGTGTCTTAACCCCGAATGAATTTGCATCTGCAATTTACAGAAAATGGACATGTCATTTCGTTACCTGACATGATATAACGCTTGTATTAAAGTCCCATTATCTAAGTTATGGGTAATATCGGGTAAAGTAATTAACAATCACGAAACGATGATGTATCATAATAACATGGTCAACCACGAATATGGTAATCAAAGGTATTCTTGTTGCTTACACTGGAAACCAAAACAAAACATGGTTTGTTATTACTTTCCCATTATCTTCGAAAATGTCTACGAGGTGTGTCGGAAGAGTGATTGACGCGAGCTTAAAATCAACATGGATGTTATGGGCCTGTTTGGCATCATAGTTAACGGTTCTTTTGCATAGATAAATAAAGTCAATAAGGTCCCTGGTATATTTTTATTTTATTTCAAACACGTTCAATTCTATTCTGGTGTAGCATATTTCCGATTTAATGAAAAATTTATTGTTTTCTTACTGAAAAAAAACGGTTCATTAAGCATGCCTATGCTTACACTGGAAACCAAAACAAAACATGGTTTGTTAATGTCTACGAGGTGTGTCGGAAGAGTGATTGACGCGAGCTTAAAATCAACATGGATGTTATGGGCCTGTTTGGCATCATAGTTAACTTTTTTATGTAAAAAAAAACGGTTCATTAAGCATGTCTATGAACTTTTTTATCTGGCGTCACCATTACATATTGTTCTGGTAGAACAAGACTGAAAACTTAATCATTTCACATTAGCATTACTCCCAAACAAAATAACATACTGAAGTCTAATTAACGGGATGTTATATTTTTATACAAGCATGATTTAAAGTACATTATCAGTCAAAACAAACTTGAGCATAAACGGGCGACAATGCTGCTTTAAAGTA
Organism: Atrina japonica; assembly: GCA_030159075.1. Taxonomy (NCBI): domain Eukaryota; kingdom Metazoa; phylum Mollusca; class Bivalvia; order Pterioida; family Pinnidae; genus Atrina; species Atrina japonica. The sequence goes on along the minus strand of BROG01000344.1, from coordinate 608,854 downwards.
TAATGATATAAGAGTAGCACATGGTATATACATGGACTATTATGATTATAGGCCTACGTACGTTTTGTCTGTGTGTTTATACACATGTGCATGAGTCGGATATATTCTATCCTGGTATCTGGAAATTTTTATTACAACTTTTATATTAATTTACATACATTATTATAGGTACATTGTTTCGTTTGGCATAAAGTCCTGCACATCCTTATCAGCAGAAAGTAAAGTGCATTTTTACAAGAGCTGTCTCCCATTTATATATCAAAGTTACAGATACCAAAGTATCACCCGTTAGGAGGTTCAGAAGACAATATACAAATCCGGTGAACATTAGATAAACGTCGACCTCTGAAAATCCAAAGGTGGTATCAGGTGTCCTGGAGGATTAAGCATCTCGTTGACCGTCACACCTGCCACGAATCCACAGTCAAATTAGAAAAAAATAAGTGAGGAATTAATTTTCGTCGGTAAAGACGATTCAACTATCATACCTAACATGTGACTCAGTATTTCATTCTGTGAAACATTGCTGTTGTCAACCGTAAAGCTTGTGAAATGTTAACATTAAACGAGGTTCCTGACATCCTTGAGAAAACAACTTATCAATAGTTTGCCTCTATGTATTAAATATTCATATATTGATCCTGCAGTGCTGATCTGCGATATATAAACACCATATGTAGGCGAAAATGGATATATACTTAAATGTGGAAACTGATGATTGGAATGCCGAAATCGTCACATTTTTCGTATAACCTGGTTGTTGATTTCCCGTATGTGTTTATAGTAAGTAAATGTTAGAAGCGTATGATTTTGATTCTGGAGTATCTGTAATTTCTAGTTCGTTGGAATATAGTGCATTCCCATAGGTAAGAAAGTTGTCATTATCAAATGACATAACGTTGTCGATATTTATAAACATGCCAAATGTCATAGTAAAGGACACAACTACCTTATCTCTTCTTCTGATTCAGAAGCCTCTATTTAAAGTTTGTTTCATATGAATGAACGATCAGGTCGACTAATAAAGGGGCACACTTGGTTCCCATAAAAAAGCACTTTAGAAAGTGCATAATTTCTCACCCTATTTTGCGTAAGTTTATAAGATTCCATCAAGTATAAGTACAAGATCATTTATTTTTATGACGTTGATTCAGCATAACTTTTGACATGATTACCCCATTCATTATTAATATCGAGAGAAGATCCCAAGCCTAACTGTTATATACATGTACATGATGCAGATCTTACTACATTTGACAGCAACTATGCCTTCAAATATATAAAAATCACAGACATCAAAGTATAAGTTTTCAGGATATCCATGGTACAAAAATTTATATATACGAATCTGGTGAACACTGGACAAACACGGACATCTAGAAATCCAGTGGTGGGGTCAGGTGTCATGGAGGAGTAATCATCAATGTTGACCGGTCACATCCGCCGTGAGTCCACAGTTAAATTCAAATTAAATAAGTGAGGAACAAATCCTCGTCACAATCGATACAGACGACTGATACCGAAAAGGTAATTCAACATTTTCTTCAGTGAAACATAGTTAAGCAAACAAGGGACCCGTTTTACGAAAGGTCGTATATAATTGTCATTTTAAATATAATTGTCATTTAAAATGTCGTCGATATTATATAATTATAACATTCCTGAGAGGGTGGTAGTGGAAATTGTCACCCCGAGGAAATTCGCCTCGGTTGACAATGATTTTCAAGGGGTGACAATTTCCACTACCACCCTCTCAGAAATGTTATATTTATTATATTATACCGATTCACTGTATTGAAGCCTATATTATCCATTGAATTACTTAAAACACAAAATAAACTGTAACAGTAGGCCTAGTATTATTTTTATACTTTATTCATGCAAAAATCGACACGTCATGTACGTAAGTTCATCACGTTCGTAATACAAACTGCCTTCGATACCCAAACCGTTCTTTGCGTCGGCTTTTGAATCTTCAGCCTCAAGCGAGAATGTCTGTTTGGCTGACTTCAGCAAATATATTTGATAATGATATATCAATTCTGTCAAATCAGTTTATTTCGGTTGTTGTTTCTTTCGGTTCCAGTTGTATGTTACGCAACTCATATATCGATAGAAGTTACACCTAATTACGACATAGGAAAAACAAACGAACCGTATGCGCATCCATTTCTGCGCATGTGATATTTTTATTGAATATCACCCTGCTGAATATCACCCTGGAACGACCGTGACAGTGGAAAATACTCAACGCTTATTGTCCAATGAAATCGCTAGAATTTATGAAGAGGTATAATATACCTAAATGTCAAATCAAAAGCTACCGCTTCTGGTTGAATTCTATCTTATTTTGATAAAGAAACAGATCAGCCAATAAAGGGACACAATTAGTTCCCATGGGGCCTCCAAACATAACAAATATATTGTTTATAAGAAATACTCGCATCCTTTTTATATCAACTTCAATGTATCTTTGTGTTAAATCACAGTGGTGTTGGGCGAAAGAAATATCATGATAATCAGTTACTAGGCATTTAAATTTTCGGGTTCCACTTTTATTGAATAACAGTTGTGGTTTCTGGAATAAGAAACCTAACAGTGTTACTGTAGTTTCTCCTTAACTGCTATAAGTATTTGGGTAAAAAGTAAAGACGGAGGTTTGGTGGGTCATTTGCTGGACCCTAATATATGGGGTCTTGTAATGTTTATGTGTCCAATATAGATACGGTAGCTCAAAATCAGTATCGGTAAAAGGTACATCAAAAAGAGTAATCACTTCTTGGATAACGTGTTTTCATAGTTCCTTTAAGTTTTCGAATTCTAGATATAATCAACTATCGTACAGTTGCTAACTGAACCTAATTTTAAAACACTACTCTAAAATACAGATATTCCTAAAGTAAAAGATAAAAGTGAAATTACCTTGGACGGAATAGCAACAGTTGTCCGTAACTTAAAAATGATCGCAGATCCAGTCCAGATGGATATACAGCAGAATGTTTTAAGGTTTTTCTGGTCTGATATCAATATTTTTCTGTTTAGGTCTATAAAACCAGGGATCAAAAAGGGGGAATTGTCACAAATTCAAAAACTGGGAATAATAACTCTCTTGCCAAAGGGAGAAAACCTACATTTAGTTAAAAACTGTCGTCCATTAACCCTGCTTAATACCTCGTACAAAATTTTATCTAACTGCTTAGCTTACACTAATCGTTTAAAGAAAGTTTTGTCTTATCTAAATAAATCATGAAAAACAGTCTGGGTTTATCAAAGGAAGATTTATTGGAGAAAATATTCGTCAGTTATATGACATAATGCACCATTTAGAAAAAAAACATTCAAAGGGATTATTATTGCTTTTGGAATTTGAGAAAGCGTTCGACTCCCTCTCATGGAAAATATTGACAAGGTATTCGATTTTTTTTTTAACTTTGGACACATTTATAGAAATTACATTAAATGACTTAATAAGAACTTCCAACATGGCATTTTTCATCTTTATTTTGATATTGGCTCCGGCTGTAGGCAAGGTGATCCAATATTTCCATGTGTTTTCATTTTAAGTGTTGAGATACTTGACATCTTTTAAAATTCGTAATAACAAAAATATAAAGGGTATAAAATTTGCCAATATTGATTCAAAAATTATACAATAAGCTGATGATACAGCTGTACTTTTAGATGGCTCTGAAGGTTCCCTTCACTATGCATTATCACTGATAGATCAATTCTCTAAATTCTCAGGACTTGAACCTAATATTGATAAGACAAGGTGTACAGGGATACGCTCCAAAAAATATAGCACAGATATCTTGTGCAAAAATCAGCCTTTACTCTGGTCCAGTGATAACTTTGTCTTCTAAGGTATTGTCTTTTCATTGGACAGTGGCCATATTACAAAGTTGAACTACAATAAAACATTAGCAGAGATTCATTATCGTATTGGTCAGTGGTCAAAGCAGATACTTACTCCATTAGGAAAAATTACTGTCGGAAAATCCATTCATCTACCCAAATTAACTCATCTTTTTATTCCATTAGCAAATCCGAGCAACGACTTCATAACACATCTCGACAAAGAATGCTACAGTTTTGTTTGGAAGAAAAAAACAAGATAAAATTTCTCGTATATTAATTATTCAATCTTCAATCTTCAATAAAAATGGAGGGCTCAATATGATTCATATAAAGTTATTTATTGAATTCTTGAAAATTACATAAATCAAAAGACTTTAAGAAAAGGACTCAGTTTGGTCAACATTGCTCGAAAAATAAATAGGGGATAAAAAATTAATATTTAATCTGGGACCTGAATATGCAAAACAAATCCCTTTTGGAAAGACACTTTCAATTGCTTTTATGAATTTAGAAAACTTATTATTAATCACAAATATGATAAAGAATTTATTTATCATGAAATTTGGTTTAATAACGAAGCTAAGATAAATAATAAATGTATATTCTATAAATCTTGACATGATAAAGGTATTAGGCATATATATGATTTACTTGATTCTGTGGGTAATTTTCTATCCTAGGAAGATTTTTCTACAATATTTAATCTTGTACCCTCAATACTGGGCTTTATGGCCTGAGAATTAGCATTTTCAAAACATGGCCTGTGCTAAGAGTATTGTCAAACCATGTCTACCATTTTTTTCCATTCTTTATAAAAACTAAAGTATTTTACAAAAACTGGGTATCGGTTTATCAAACATCAATTTCTTTTACCCAAAATATTAATAAAATTTACAAAGATAAATGGAGAACAAAATTTAATTCCAATTACGATGATTTTGAATGGATGTCGATCAATTCTCTGTTTTTTATCATAACAAATGATACTTGACTTCGGTGGTTTCAGTATAGGAGATGCCTTGACATAAATGACTTACTATTCAAAACTAAAATTTCAAATTCCAATTTATGCACTTTTTGCAGAGAAGAAGAGAAACACTATTCATTTTTTTACTTCATATAAATATGTAGAATATTTCGGGAGAGAGTTAATTTTGTGGTTCAAACAAATTGTTAATATGGACATCAATTTAAATTCTAAATAATGAAATCATTTAAATTTTAAAAAATTAAAAATTCTCACCATATTATGAATCTCCTGATTTGATTAGATATAAAACATATATATAACCCAAGATTAAATAACAGTCATCCAAATTTGAAAAGTTTCCTTAATGAAATAAAAAAGTGTTATCTAGTGGAAAATCCATTTATTCAAGAAACCATAAAATTCATCTTCTAGACTCTAGATGGGACACAACAAAAATTTGGTTAGAAATTTGATGGCTTCATCTTATGTTATGCAAAGTCTCAAAATATATGAACATATTATATAGATCATTAGATATGATGTTGCACATTATATAGCTAGACGTCAAGAATTCTGCTAAATAATATTATGTTATACATGTACACAAAAGCTTTTTTTTTTTATTTATTTATCACGGCGGGAGAATGTGATGAGTGAATGGTGTCTTTTACTTTAAAAAATGTCATGCCTCATTGCCTCTGGAATATGTATATTTGTGTAATTTATGTATTTGAATAAAATAGTAATAATAATAATAATAATAATAATAATAATAAAAACATCGTAGTTTTTAACCATTTAGACAAAGTGATTGATTCCTACGACTTTATGTTTCGTCCATCGTCTGGCATAATCCTCGACAAAATTGATAACATAACTGACATTCAGTTGTTAATTAAAGGAACAGGCTTTACGGTATAATGGGGGGACAGGCTTTACGGTATAATGGGGGAACAGGCTTTACGGTATAATGGAGGGAACAGGCTTTACGGTATAATGGGGGGGGGAACAGGCTTTACGGTATATTGGGGGAACAGGCATTACGGTATATTGGGGGAACAGGCTTTACGGTATAATGGGGGGGAAACAGGCTTTACGGTATAATGGGGGGGAACAGGCTTTACGGTATAATGGGGGGGAACAGGCTTTACGGTATATTGGGGGAACAGGCTTTACGGTATAATGGGGGGGAAACAGGCTTTACGGTATAATGGGGGGAACAGGCTTTACGGTATATTGGGGAAACAGGCTTTACGGTATAATGGGGGAACAGGCTTTACGGTATATTGGGGGAACAGGCTTTACGGTATAATGGGGGAACAGGCTTTACGGTATAATGGGGGAACAGGCTTTACGGTATATTGGAGTTTTCAGATCTTGGAGGTTATCATTTTGAACAATAGAAACGACACCGGTGGTGACATGCTCAGCGGGATTGTAATTGAAAGTAGATGTTGCACATAAGCATGTGATGATACTTAACAGTAAATGGTTGATGTCTAGGCATTGCAAAACCTGTTTATGATAAAACGGTTTGGACGCAATACAAGACATGGTCTTTAATTTAAAGTTTCAAGAAAATACGCGTCTGTCCAGAAAACAGTTATCGTTAGTAATACGTGTAGGTTATAACAATCTGTGAGCAGAATTTACCATCACAACATATTCTGAAGTTGTAGAGGTACCCGTGGAAAACAAATCTGTACCCATATAAATGCAATCTTACCAAATCCTATAAATGGTGTTTATCAAATCAATTTAAATCTGATCTAGACCTACTAGAATCGTTATAATTATTAGTGGATAATCAAGCTGTAGTGCTAAATGTATTTACCGCTTGTGGTGCTCTAGTGGTAGAGCGCTCGACTCGCAAGCGGAGGTTACCGGGTTCGATTCCAGGACCGGCTCAAACCGTGAAAGACTTGAAAATCGTAGTGACTGCTCCTTTGTCAAGCGCTCGGCATACGAAGTGAAAGTAATAAATCTATGTCTTTTGAATGAGACTTAAAACCGAGGTCACGTGTCACTGAGGGCGTGGCATGTAAAAAACCCTCACTGCATTGGAGTCAGTCCATAGCACAAGTCAAAATTGGTAGCATTTCACCTGAAGTCGGTGATACTTCGATATAAGTGAAAAATTCTTGACTGGGTTTAAAAGAGCAATTATACAAAACAAAAATGCGAAATGTACTAAAATAACGGTAAGTAAGGGTATAAAGCAATGATATCAGAGTTGTCTCTCTTTGTCAATAGACTTCGTGTTGGACTGATCAATGCGCGTGCCTGGTGGATATCATGGGATTGTCATAAGATGTCGTTTAAAAGCTTCCTGTTTCTTTTGGAATTTTGATTTTTTAAATTTTGAATAGTGTTTTACACCACACTCGACATTTTTTTAGGTATATGGTGGCGGCCAGTTTTTATTGGTGATGGGGAGAACCCGGTTACATTGCACCCGGTAAACCTGCCTTCCGCGAGTAAAATGGCAAACTTTCTCACAAAAGTCAGTGGTGTTCGAACCTGTGCTTACTAGCAATGAGACAGAATACGTAATTCTCTATCCCCACTGATAGAAACAGGTGTCTGTCTATTGAAATTATATATAATACCCAGTGTAACGACATTATAAACATGATACCGAGTGATATACAAAGAATGTATGTTACAAAATATAGTTAAATATCCATATCAAAGCAGTACATTAGTAGAATTTTAGAATCAGTAATTTTTACAGATATTAAGTCCACGGCATTTTAAATTCATAAATACCTAATACATTTTTAGTTGTTTTAACCATTTATTTTTCTTTAATCATTTTTCAAAAATTCATAATGTGGAGGCCTACGGGTAGGGTCACATTTTCAAATGGAGCACAGAGAGAGTCACAGTTCCATATGTTGGAGTCTGTGGTCACCCATCAGTTACGCCATTGTCAAGAGATGGGATCAAGTGTAGTCCTGACGTTGAGTGAGCATCCTTGTAGAATTGTCACATCGTCATGAAGTCTTTCGAAAACAGAGGCCTAACAATCATGATCAACGAATAACAAAATGATACATACATACATATATACATACATACATACATACATACATACATACATACGTATGTACGTGTGTGTGTGTGTGTGTGTGTGTGTGTGTGTGTGTGTGTGTGTGTGTGTGTGTGTGTGTGTGTGTGTGATTATGAGATATACCAGGAAATATGGCCAAACAACATACTTAAGCTAAACGTGGTTACATCCTGATATTGTTTGGCCATATTTCCTGGTATAACCCAACATTACCTTGTTTTGAGGAAAGGAACATATAAAATATACTAAAAACTCAACGGGTTATGGGCGTAAAACAAACTATAAATAAATGTGTCTGTTCATGACTGTATTTACAACTAGCCAATCTAATAAAAGGCGATTTCTAATCCAGGGATAAGATTTAATTAGATTGACAACTAGCAGGCTTTCAAATAAAAACATTCTAGTCTAGGTATTCTAATAAAAAGAGGTGTTCATTGATTGACCGATGGACATACCGATTTATATAGTTTAATCGATAACAGTTGCAGTTACCTTAATTTCATTGGTCATTTCATAGAGTAAACACACAATGTTTCCTGATCTTTTTTGAGATATTTAATTCGTCAAGGTGAACAAATAAAGGATGTTGGGAATTTTATGAAGAATTGAAAATCATTTAAACAATTTTGTCCGCAAACCACCCTACCTAAAACGACCACAACATCCATCATATAAATATTGAAGTCCCGTGACATAGGTAAATTTATATTGATAGAAATTTTCCAAAGGTATGTAGAAAAACAAATAAAATTTTGTAACATTCATCATGTAGATATTCATTCCTTTGACTTAATACATGAAGATAAATTTACATTTTCTGAAAATTTGAAAAGGTATGTACAGCGATATAAAGCTAATATTAGTTTTATATATCGCTGGTATGTAGAAAAGCAAATAAAAATTTGTAACAGGTACTTTAAAGACGACCAATACGTGACGTGGATTGTACATCTTTTACTCGGATCGTACATTGTCATGTCAATGTGAGTCAGCCGGCCTTTCATTTCCCGCCAGAAAATATTTACGCCTTTCAGACTCTAGTGGAAGTCATTTTCATTTTCAGCACAAAGAAAGTGTATTAGCTGTGTATACCAGAAAAAGTCGACCTTTTACTACTTGTACTTGATGTTACAAATAAGAGCTATACATTTTGTACACAGGCCTGAACAATGATATACATGTATTCCTATATATTTTGTGAAAATCCGAGTAGTTAAAAAGGTTACCGTGAAGAAATGAATAAAACATATCTAATGTCCCTTTAAAGGAATTATAATATTTGTACTTTAAAAGATGTGAATAACTAATGTTTTATTCTCTGACTTGAAAGTACTCAAGACTAAATTCCCTTTATCACTTATGGTCACTTAACTGATTGATTTGCAAAACTAAGAAGACCAGATACGATTTTAAAACATGGTGTAAATATTAAATACACTTTGTAAAAATGTACAGAAGTGTCACTTAAATTGTTGTTCATAAATAGGAATTTTGATATTATAGTTTGGGAAATTGATTGTTTAAACTTTAATTGATTTTCCAGTCATATTCCATGCTATATATAGGGATCCAGTAGAGAAATCTAGAGTTGAGAAAGAAATATAAATAAAAAAGAAATAATTATAATAAAAACAGAGGTATATTTTGTTAGGCTTTATATAGTATATACCACTCAGGTTAAAACTATTTCAAACGATTTAGAATTTATTCAAGTCAGTAAAAAATTCAAAAAAAAATTTTTCAAGAGAAACATTTTTATTTGCACTATATATAGGCCTAGGGAGAATAAATCTTGATTGTTGGTAACATTTGTCCTGCTACTGTACATGTATTTCTATGCATATGTCGTTTGTCGACAGAAGAATGGCATGGAATTGTTGGAAATATTAATTAATATCAGCGATATATAAAGCTAAAGTTAGCTTTTTATATCGCAGTTAATACATGATACCAGTGGTTTATAAAATATAACAGCCTTTTAGGCTATATATCGCTGATGATACAGAATTCTAAGATGTAATAGTTGATCATTTTGCTATCATCAATTAATAATGCAACACATGTAGACCATTTGCTGTATACATATCATGATTAATTGATACGCTAATTAGTATGACACCTGATGTCGACAGGTGCTTCGTTACTGGCTACCACGGCTGTCATAATTTTGACTCACGCGACTTGTAAACGAACGAAAGATCGAAATGGAAGTTTACATTTTATCCAAATGTAACTGAATATATCTATTCCACAAAGATTTGGCAATATTATAAATATGTACAGCCTGTCGCCGCTGTGTGGCGTTCATTCACGTAAGTACACTTGACCTCAGTGTAGTAGATAAACAATGAAAATGGCGGCTGCTCCAATACGGAAGTATGTGTGAAATAATACACAATGTTAAAGTTAGATTTAAAATGACATGGTTAAGATGCGGAACGCGAAACATGCGACCTGTGCTGCAATACATATCTTTATTTGTATTTATGTAAAGTAAAAACACGGACAAGTAAGTATGGATCTTTATGGACAGTTTGTTGAAAAGTGGCGAGAACAATTTCCGAAAGATGATCCACCTTTAGTTGATATGAATGGGTGTACACAAGTCAACAAAGAATACGAGACGATCAATTACCCGAAAATACAACTGTTGTACTCCACAGCTAAACAAACATCTCAAACACTTAGGTCGGAATTAAGAAAAGCTGAGTTCATAGAACATTTTTTCGAAGATATACTCAATACACATGAAGGGGTAGATCTACCCCATTCACCTGGGGACGACTCCCCGGGGACAGGCCGTTATTCACTTATTGGAGGTATCGGTCATTGTGTAGACTATTCATTGGAGGCTCTAGTTAATATTGGGTGTGGAAAAGATGTAATTGATATTAATGAAAAACATGAGATTCAGATAAATGCTGTTGTAAATGAAGCCATAAACGAAACTGAAACAAAACCTAGTCCAAGAACAGGATTGTCATCTGTAAGTTTGTCAGGTGATAGCGAAGATAACACTGATGGTAGCAAGTCACTGCACTCAACAACACAAGAACCCCACAATGTAAATAGTTTAAAATTCACAGAAATGAACCGGAAGTATTCAGACCAAGTTAATGGAGGAATTTCATCAAGAAGTGAAGAGTGTGACAATGCTCAAAGTAAATATTTGCCGAAACAATGGTCACTGCCAGATTCAAAGGAAATAGAAAGAGGACTGTCAACACACAGTGATCAGAAAAAAGTTGTTCCTTGTGAAAGAGTTCCCTCCATTAAACCTGCTATCCCACCAAGGAAGAAACCATCTGTAAGTGCCAGACCCAGACCTGTGATAACCCCTCGGTTGAGTGATAATAATATTGCAAACAAAATATTACAACAGAGCAAAGGTGAGCCTGAGAGAGGCAACTCCTCAAAAGGTAACTCCTCTCCAATTGCAAACGATCAGACACCTGTGTTAGGATCTCAGGTACTTCATGAGCCTGATATTGATTTGTATGATAATGTTACCTTTGAAAGGAAATTGAAAGTAGATAATGCTTCTTCCTGTCAGAGTTCGGAGATAAACGATCCAAATCTGCCGTTAAATGATAGTGAGGAGAATATGAAAAGATTTAAGATTGCGTCAATAATGGGTGGCGAAAAACGGTCAAGTTCAGATGTGGTGCCAAAAGGATATAGAAAAATAAATGATGACTCAGCACCTATGGGAGTTAATACTTGTAGTGAAAATGCAGAGCAGGAATCCAGGACAGAAAGTTCAGTATCGCCAGATTCTAGTACAGATAAAAATAGGGAACAAGAAAGTGTAATCAAAGATTTAAGTCATAAAAAATCCTCAAGAAGAGAGAGGATGCCAGACTACGAAAATTGTTCCTTGGATTTCTTGGTTACGAGTAAACGTTATTCTGTTGAATTTAACCTGGAAGAACAGGATAACAATAGTGACATAAGCAAAGGAAGCCAGATTTCTGAGGAATTACAGAAAAACGATACTGTTAGTGTTGATTCAAGTGAGAGTTTGAATTCTTCAGTACCCACACTGCATGTTGATAGTGACAGTTGTAAAGATGAGTCGTCAGTGCAGGAAAGTAATGATGTAAAGAAGGAAGGAAAAATAAGTGGCAATTTCCCATCCACAGTCGGCTGTAATGGTAAGTTATCCATTGTTCTAAATGTAGTTTGTTATTATCATAAATGCATCTAACTTTAACATTGACTGAATTGTAAATGTGACAGCTTGAAAAATATGACCTACATTTAGGTAGAAATTATGTACATTGTACATGTAGATTGTACAGGTACATGTATGTACTAATGTGTACATTTTGTAGTTAATGAGTTTAAAGTACATGTATGTACATGTAACAATGATGTACCAGTATATACATGGTAATTGGTATCAGATACATGTCAATTTTTATACTTTGTTGATTAGGGAAGTTACAGGTCTGAGTGCATGCATATAATGTGTTATGGTACAATGTATATTAATATATAGTGGAACTTCACCCAAAGGTATTTGTAATAAAAACATGTAGTTATGACATTGGTGTAAATGTTTCAATATAAATATATAAACATTGTATATATGTACATGTACATGTATATATGATACAAATAACTGTACATACATGTACATTACATGTTTATAAGTAAATCTTTTATTTGCAAATCTATCTACAGGTGCTAATAGATCCTTTTTTGGGACAGGGTCCTATACCCTTTCAAAATCTTATTATATACATGTATTTGTGAAGTTTAGTGTAGATTTCATCTTCATGTACATATGTACTTGTACTGATAGTATATTATTGCTGAGGAAGTCCATAGCTCTAATGCCTTTAAGTACTTACAAATCTATAAATCGGAGTTGATTATTCAGGTACATTTGTACACACAGGGACACTACACACTTGCTTTCGTTACATGACTCATTACATTTCAGATATCAATATACAGGTAGATATATAAACATTTGATCTGATATAAAAACCATGATTCATTCAAATAACAAACCTCAAATGACAACATAGTTTTCTTGTTAACATTTACTGATGTTACAGTAGGACGTGAATCTTATAACTTCTTCAATTACACATCACGACACTTCAATATCAATGTCAGGTCAACATTCATTTTATATGCCTCCACCCATCAGTTTTAGAAATGAGTTGGTTGATAGGCAATTTTAATAATATTTGATTTTAAGTTTAATATGACATTTTATATATTTATATTTGTAAATAAGGGGAAAAAATCATATTGTTTATAAGACAAGACGTATAGTTAAATAGGGTTGGGGCTTTTTAGGTGTGTTACGTGTACACGTCATACTATAATAGGTACAGATGATTATGATTCATTTAGATACATTTTGTGAAGTTTTGAATTTCTTTTGTCCATTGATTGATGTAATTCTACATGTACGGTACATGTGCACTCCTTCCAACTTTGGGTCTTTGTGATGTAAATTTTTTTGTACATGCAATCATCATATACACACAAGAACTATCAATACTACATGTAGTATTATACCTCCATGAGTTTCCATACATGCAAGGACCAGAAATTGAGTGAAAACCCATCAACTTAGAACAATATATTACTGGACAGATAATATAAAAACAGGTACATTTTTTGTATCCCAGTACAGTATTTTTATTCAATTTTGTTATACATTGTATCCCAGTACAACATTTGTTTTCAGTCCAGTTTGTTATACAAATACATTGTATCCCAGTACGATATTTTTATTCAATTTGTTATACATTGTATCCCAGTACAATTTTTTTTATTCAGTCCAGTATGTTTTACATTGTATCCCAGTACAATATTTTATTCAGTCCAGTTTGCTATACATTGTATCCCAGTACAATATTTTTATTCAGTCCAGTTTGTTATACATTGTACATTGTATCCCTGTACAATATTTTTATTCAGTCCAGTTTGTTATACATTGTACATTGTATCCCAGTACAATATTTTCATTAAGTTTGTTATACATTGTATCCCTGTACAATATTTTTTTTCAGTCCAGTTTGTTATACATTGTATCCCAGTACAATATTTTTATTCAGTCCAGTTTGTTATACACTGTATCCCAGTACAATATTTTTATTCAGTCTACTTTGTTATACATTGTATCCCAGTACAATATTTTTATTCAGTTCAGTTTGTTATACATTGTATCCCAGTACAATATTTTTATTCAGTCCAGTTTGTTATACATTGTATCCCAGTACAATATTTTTATTCAGTCCAGTTTGTTATACACTGTATCCCAGTACAATATTTTTATTCAGTCTACTTTGTTATACATTGTATCCCAGTACAATATTTTTATTCAGTCCAGTTTGTTATACACTGTATCCCAGTACAATATTTTTATTCAGTCTACTTTGTTATACATTGTATCCCAGTACAATATTTTTATTCAGTTCAGTTTGTTATACATTGTATCCCAGTACAATATTTTTATTCAGTCCAGTTTGTTATACACTGTATCCCAGTACAATATTTTTATTCAGTCTACTTTGTTATACATTTTTATTTTGATCCCAGTACAATATTTTTATTCAGTTCAGTTTGTTATACATTGTATCCCATTACAGTATTTTTTATTTAGCAAGTTTGTTATACATTGTATCCCAGTACAATATTTTTATTCAGTCTACGGTAGTTTGTTATACATTTTTATTTTGATCCCAGTACAATGTTTTTATTCAGTTCAGTTTGTTGTACATTGTATTCCATTACAGTATTTTTAGCTCACCTGAGCCAAAGGCTCAAGTGAACTATTGTGATCACTCCCAATCCGTCGTCCAGTGTCTGTAGTCCGTCTGTAAACTTTTCATATTTTCGACTTCTTCTCTGAAACAACTGAAGGGATTTTTGTTTCAAAACTACTGAAGGAATTTGTACAAAACTTAACAGGAAGCAAGTGCCCAAGGTGTTTTACCAAGTTTGTAATTTTCAGCCAGATTGACCCAGGGGTGGGTCCATGGTGGGGCAGAATAGGTCCCAAAAGGTACCCTCTTTAAAAATCTTCTTCTCCAGAACACTACATGAATTGAAAAACGGATTGTTTCTGGGTGATCTACATGGAATACATATATGATTCAAGTTTGTATTTTTCATAGAAATCGGAATATTAATTTTTGATGCATTTTTGAGGTCTTTTCAGACTTCACCATTTTCATTCATTTTTGCATGATTTCCTCAATTATCTCCCCTTGCATTCCCTTTCATACATTCATTTAATGTGTTTTACTTGTAATTAGGTGAAGAAATATTTTTGTGCAAGAATTTTGCCACAATTTCTAGAATTTTTTATGAATTTCTTAAAACAACAATATGTATGTTTCTTGGCCAGATTACCCTACATGTACATACATGTACATTTGTATTCTTCTTTTCACATTTGTAGATGGTTCTCAGGTGAGCAATTGAGGCCCTCTTGGGCCTCTTGTTTATCCAATCCAGTTTGTTATACATTGTATCCTAGTACAATATTTTTATTCAGTCCATTTTATTATACATTGTATCGCAGTACAATATTTTAACCCAGTGCAGTTATATGTTCATTGTACATGTACTTACAAGTACCTAGTGGGTACAATGTACAGTAAGTCTATAACTAATATTTTACATGTATTATTAAGATGAGTGTGAGCCATTTCTTTACATGTATCTCGCACTTGGTCAAATAAGAAGTAAAAGTCACAGGTCCTGGGGATGATATTTGAAATTGAGATCAAGTTACATCTTCATGACAAGATAAACTCATCGTTCACTCGTAAAGACACATTTGGACTGTCTCATTGATTTACAAAATAGTCCATTTTTTTAAGGGTTAATGAGTTAAGCAGGGTTCACCCTGGACTGAAAAAACTGTGAACCAACAAATAAGCTAATTGCAACCAAGATATGTTTTAGCCAATTGAATTTGATTAGCCAAATCAATGGATATTGACATAGATAATGTTTTTATTTTACATAATGTTGTGGTGACAAAGGACGAGTAGAAACTATATACACATGTATATACACATGTATACATTGTACATGTGACATTATGTGGCCCACTAGTTGTAAGTCTCTGGGTTAATTTGATTGGGAAAATTGGGACAATTCTGTTTTTTTTTTTTCAATTAAGTACATGTATGTCCTTTGTTTATGTAACTTTATCTACACAATGTACAGCTTTAATGTTAGTGACACCAAAATTTATGTAAATCTACTCAATGTACAGGCTACAGCTAAAATGTTAGTGACATCAAAATTTATGTACATGTACAGCTACTAAGTATACAGCTATAATGTTAGTGACATCTACTCAATGTACAGGCTACAGCTATAATGTTTGTTACATCAAAATTTATGTACAATGTACATCTACTCAATGTACAGCTATAATGTTAGTGATGTCAAAATTTTTGTACATCAACTCAATTTACAGCTATAATGTTAGAGACGTCAAAATTTATGTACATGTAAATGTACATCTACTCAATGTATAGCTATAATGTTAGTGATGTCAAAAGTTTTGTACATCAACTCAATTTACAGTTATAATGTTAGAGACACCAAAATTTATGTACAATGTACATCTACTCAATGTACAGCTATAATGTTAGTGATGTCAAAATTTGTGTACATCAACTCAATTTACAGCTATAATGTCAGAGACGTCAAAATTAATGTACAATGTACATCTACTCAATGTACAGCTATAATGTTAGTAATGTCAAAATTTTTGTACATCAACTCAATTTACAGCTACATGTATAATGTTAGAGACGTCAAAATTTATGTACATGTAAATGTACATCTACTCAATGTATAGCTATAATGTTAGTAATGTCAAAATTTTTGTACATCAACTCAATTTACAGCTATAATGTTAGAGACGTCAAAATTTATGTACAATGTACATCTACTCAATGTACAGCTATAATGTTAGTGATGTCAAAATTTTTGTACATCAACTCAATTTACAGCTATAATGTTAGAGACGTCAAAATTTATGTACATGTAAATGTACATCTACTCAATGTATAGCTACATGTATAATGTTAGTGATGTCAAAATTTTTGTACATCAACTCAATTTACAGCTATAATGTTAGAGACGCCAAAATTTATGTACAATGTACATCTACTCACTGTACAGCTATAATGTTAGTAATGTCAAAATTTTTGTACATCAACTCAATTTACAGCTATAATGTTAGAGACATCAAAATTTATGTACATGTAAATGTACATCTACTCAATGTATAGCTATAATGTTAGTGATGTCAAAAATTTTGTACATCAACTCATTTTACAGCTATAATGTTAGAGACGCTAAAATTTATGTACAATGTACATCTACTCAATGTACAGCTATAATGTTAGTGATGTCAAAATTTTTGTACATCAACTCAATTTACAGCTATAATGTTAGAGACGTCAAAATTTATGTACAATGTACATCTACTCAATGTACAGCTATAATGTTAGTAATGTCAAAATTTTTGTACATCAACTCAATTTACAGCTATAATGTTAGAGACGTCAAAATTTATGTACAATGTACATCTACTCAATGTACAGCTATAATGTTAGTAATGTCAAAATTTTTGTACATCAACTCAATTTACAGCTATAATGTCAAAGACGTCAAAATTTATGTACATGTACAATGTACATCTACTCAATGTACAGCTATAATGTTAGTGATGTCAAAATTTTTGTACATCAACTCAATTTACAGCTATAATGTTAGAGATGCCAAAATTTATTTACAATGTACATCTACTCAATGTTCAGCTATAATGTTAGTGATGTCAAAATTTTTGTACATCAACTCAGTTTACAGCTATAATGTTAGAGAGATCAAAATTTATGTACAATGTACATCTACTCAATGTACAGCTATAATGTTAGTAATGTCAAAATTTTTGTACATCAACTCAATTTACAGCTATAATGTTAGAGACGTCAAAATTTATGTACAATGTACATCTACTCAATGTACAACTATAATGTTAGTAATGTCAAAATTTTTGTACATCAACCCAATTTACAGCTATAATGTTAGAGACGCCAAAATTTATTTACAATGTACATCTACTCAATGTACAGCTATAATGTTAGTGATGTCAAAATTTTTGTACATCAACTCAATTTACAGCTATAATGTTAGAGACGTCAAAATTTATGTACATGTAAATGTACATCTACTCAATGTATAGCTATAATGTTAGTGATGTCAAAATGTTTGTACATCAACTCAATTTACAGCTATAATGTTAGAGACGTCAAAATTTATGTACAATGTACATCTACATGTACTCAATGTACAGCTATAATGTTAGTAATGTCAAAATTTTTGTACATCAACTCAATTTACAGCTATAATGTTAGAGACGCCAAAATTTATGTACAATGTACATCTACTCAATGTACAGCTATAATGTTAGTGATGTCAACATTTTTGTACATCAACTCAATTTACAGCTATAATGTTAGAGACGTCAAAATTTATGTACATGTAAATGTACATCTACTCAATGTATAGCTATAATGTTAGTGATGTCAAAATTTGTGTACATCAACTCAATTTACAGCTATAATGTTAGAGACGCCAAAATTTATGTACAATGTACATCTACTCACTGTACAGCTATAATGTTAGTAATGTCAAAATGTCAAACTCATTTTTGTTAGAGACGTCAAAATTTATGTACATCTATCAACTCAATTTACAGCTATAATGTTAGAGACGTCAAAATTTATGTACTCACAATGTTACATCTACTCAATGTACAATAATGTACAGAGACGTCAAAATATAAATGTTAGTGATGTCAAAATGTTTGTACATCAACTCAATTTACAGCTATAATGTTAGAGACGTCAAAATTTATGTACAATGTACATCTACTCAATGTACAGCTATAATGTTAGTGATGTCATCAAAATTTATGTTACAAAATTTATGTACAATACTACTCAATGTACAGCTATAAATGTTAGAGACATCTACTCAATGTCAAATGTTAGAGACATTTATGTACAATGTACATCTACTCAATGTACAGGTATAATGTTAGTGATATCAAAATTTTTGTACATCAACTCAATTTACAGATATAATGTTAGAGACGTCAAAATTTATGTACATCAACTCAATTTACAGCTATAATGTTAGAGACGTCAAAATTTATGTACAATGTACATCTACTCAATGTATATGTTAGAGACGTACAAAATTTATAATGTACAAAATGTACATCTACTCAATGTACAAAATTTTTGTACTATAATTTTTAGTGACGTCAAAATTTATGTACATCATCTACTCAATAATGTTACAGACGCTTTATGTATGTTCTAGAATGACGTATAAATTTATGTACAATGTACATCTACTCAATGTACAGCTATAATTTTAGTGACGTCAAAATTTATGTACATCTACTCAATGTACAGCTATAATGTTAGTGATATCTCCATTTTCCACAAACTTAAACATTTAGTGTGAAACAACGGTAAAAGAAACAAAGGAAAAAGATATTACAAATTGGCCTATTTTTTTTTTTTACTTCAAGGGACAGTGCTTTGATATTTTACATACACATGTTTATACATGTAGATTCCATATTACCAAAGCTTTCATTTAGTTTATTTGACCTAGTTACCTTGATCTTGGACTTTTGATCTACTTTTTGAAAACCTTAATCTTGGCAGTATTTTTTAAACCAGGATGGATAAGGCTTTGATATTTCACATATGATTTTTTTATAACCAGAGCTTTCATTTAGTACCTTGACATTTGACTTAGTGACCTTGACCTTGACCATGGACTTTGACCATGGACTTTGACCTACTTTTCAAAAACTTTAACCTGAGGTCTATCTTTACAACCATGAGGGATAGAGCTTTGATATTTCATATACATGTGTACATGTATAGATTCTTAAAGCCTGACAGCTGTGGGTCAAAAAACTCTTTTGAACATTTACACCTGTTTTTGGCAAGCTTTTTTGTCTTCAGAAAACTCTTGTTTGCACTTGCCAAAATTAAATGTAATATTTACTCTATTTTTGTTTGCAGATTCTCCAACTTCAAGTCCTGTAATGAAAAAATCTGAAAGAGAGGCTCCATTCCCAAGCAACATCAGAGCATCATTGGATGTCAGAAGTGAGGATGAAGAGTGTCACAGTGCAGACAGCCATGATGAGGTGATTATAAGATCTATACAATGTACCGTACATATAACCAAAGCTGGGGGACTTCAAACAAATACATTGTACAGTGTAATGATGGCATAAAACACTTAACCCATTTATCCCTATAGATACATTTGGACTGGTCTAAGTCATTGATTTACAGAAGAGTCCATTGTTTTTCAGGGGTTGGTGAGGTAAAATACCATGATAAAAATGGTTTGATCTGCCCTGTCAGACCGAGTGTTTTAGAAGTGGGTCTAGATCTGTCAATAAGAACAATCCATTTTTCAGATTTCTTTTCGGTACATGTATATGTAATCAGAGCAAAATCTATATTTCAGATCAGAAAAAATTACATGGGCAAAACAACTTCAAATAAAACTGAGTCAAGCCTCTTAAATCAAGGTGTGCCACATAGTTGAGTTGTATTACTCTAGATATTTTCTTTTATAATTTTTGGTCTTTATGTGTGTGTGATAGAAGTTATCTTTTTTATTACATGTACATGTGTATGTTGCAGGATTTCACTGATAAATGGCTGAGGGAAATGTATTGTCGCCCAGATTTTCTGAAAATTTCTAACCAAATTTGCCAACACAGGGTAAATCAATAGAAAAATCTCTCATGACTTCAACACAGAACTTCCAAGTCTGGTTGTCACTGTTAAAAAATTTAATCCATACAAATTTCTAGTAAGATACATACATGTACAAAAATGTAGCAGTTATTTACAAAACCAAAATTTGTCATTTAACCAATTAGCCAAGAGCCAGTCGTTACAGTATCTGTATGATACAATGTACTGGTATATAATATACATACACATGTAGGTCAAGGTGATCAAGGCCTTTTTGTTTACTACAGTACTAGCTATAGGCTCATGGTGACCTACATATATATATATATATATATATATATATATATATATATATATATATATATATATATATATATATATATATATATGTACAGATGTACACATATACAACTATCACTCCTTTTCTATGATGTGTCAACCAACTCATGTTAATTTTCTAGCTTTTACCACTGTTTTAGCACTCAAGTCTGACCAAACTTAGATTGGAACTCTCAGCATTGATATACATGTAGTCAGGATTCAAGAGTGTCCAAATAATACATAGGTTTGAGCACTTACCATTGACATATGACTCAAATCTGTCAAAACATAGATTGGAGCACTAACATGATACATGTATAAAACTCAAGTCTGTCAAAACTAAGATTGGAGCACTAAGCATTGATATAGTCAGGACTCAAGTCTGTCCAGTGTCCATACATAGATTTGAGCTTTTACATGTACCATTGTTATAGGTGTCAAGTCTGTCCAAACTTAGATTAGAACACATGGTATTGTTAAGACTAAGACTAAGAATGGAGCACTTTAAGCATTTTTACATGTATAGTCTGTCCAAACTTAAATTGGGGCACTTACCATTGTTATACAACTCAAGTGTCCAAACTAAGATTGGAGCACTAAGCATTGTTATAGAACTCAAAACTGTCCAAACTTAGATTGGAGCACTAAGCATTGTTATAGGACTCAAGACTGTCCAAACTTAGATTGGAGCACTAAGCATTGTTATAGGACTCAAGACTGTCCAAACTTAGATTGGAGCACTAAGCATTGTTATAGGTGTCAATCTGTCCAAACTTAGATTGGAGCAGTAAGCATTGTTATAGAACTCAAGACTGTCCAGACTTAGATTGGAGCAGTAAGCATTGTTATAGAACTCAAGACTGTCCAAACTTAGATTGGAGCACTAAGCATTGTTATAGGTGTCAAGACTGTCCAAACTTAGATTGGAGCACTAAGCATTGTTATAGGTGTCAATCGGTCCAAACTTAGATTGGAGCACTAAGCATTGTTATAGGTGTCAATCTGTCCAAACTTAGATTGGAGCAGTAAGCATTGTTATAGGTGTCAATCGGTCCAAACTTAGATTGGAGCACTAAGCATTGTTATTGAACTCAAGACTGTCCAAACTAAGATTGGAGCACTAAGCATTATTATAGGATTCAATTAACTTATTAAGTCTGTCCAAACTTAACTTTGAGCCTACAATCCTATTCCATATCTTTCTACAGAAAACAAACTTCAAGAATTCTGAGTAAGAAAACATAGGAGGATCTACATGTAGACATGGTAAATGTTGATGACTGATGTAGTTTTGTGTACTAAAGCTGAGAGTGATTTTTGTTCATGTTACTACATCGGGATTTGGCAACATCTGTAGGATTTCTGAGTCATACCGTCCCTATAAAGCATGCTAAGTAAAATATCTGTCTATACAAATATTTAAACTAGTATTAGGTAAGGTGTTGTATATGTACAACCTTGATGTATTACACATTAATGCACCCCATGCAAACGACAAAGGGTATTGATCAATAGTTTTGTACAAGGAAGTTGTCTTAAATGGCTAGACAAAAGTTGATTCAGCGGTGTTGTGCCATCATTATGATCAGTAAAATTTTTTTGTTGAATGTACCCTAAGCCAGGTTTGCAAAAGTTGGTCGAAGAACATATATATCTAAATAGGAAATTCTTGCTGTTGTTTCTTTTTTCCCCCTCTAATTTATAACTATTTTGGGCCACATTACCTAAATGTGTTTCCATGAGAGCAGGGTTTTGACAGTTGAAACACTTATGACTTCCTATTCCTACTGGTAAGGACAGGTATACATGTAATGTATAGGGACAAGTCTACTCTGTAAGCAAATGTCTACTGTGTAAGGGAATGTCAGTTGTGTAGGGAAATGTCAGCTGTGTAGGGAATGTCTACTGTGTAAGGAAATGTCAGCTGTGTAGGGAAATGTGTACTGTGTAAGGAAATGTCAGCTGTGTAAGGAAATGTCAGCTGTGTAGAGAAATGTCTACTGTTTAGGGAAATGTCAGCTGTGTAGGGACAGGTCTCCGTGTAGAGACAGGTATACTGTGTACTAATGTCTATGTAGGGACATTGTATGAAGGGCAGGTCTGCTGTGTAGAGAAAGGTCTACTGTGCAGTGATGTCTACTGTATAGGGACAGGTCTACTGTATAAGGGACAGGTCTGCTGTGTAGGGACAATTATTTTGATGGGGCAGGTCTACTGTGTAGGGAAATGTCAGCTGTGTAGGGGCAGGTCTACTGTGTAGAGACAGGTCTACATGTACTACATGGTATGAAGGGCAGGTCTGCTGTGTAGGTACAAATCTACTTGTAGGGGCAGGTCTACCATGTAAGGACCTACCTACTGTATAGGGACTTGTCTAAGTGTGTAATGAAATGTCTACTGTATAAGGAAATGTCAGCTGCGTAGTGACAGATCTACTGTATACTATGTACAGACAGATCTACTACTTTGTATAAAGGGTAGATCTGCTTTGTAGATAGTTCTACTGTATGGTGATGTCTACTGTATAGGGACAGGTCTACTGTGTACTATGTAGGGACAGATCTACTACATTATATAAAGGGCAGGCCTGCTGTGTAGGTACAGATCTACTATGTAGGGACAGGTCTACTGTGTAGGGACAGGTCTTCTGTGTAGGGACAGGTCTACTTTAATGGGGCAAGTCTACTGTATAGGGAAAGGTCTACTGTGTACTATGTAGGGACAGATCTACTATATTGAATGAAGGGCACACCTGCTGTGTAGGTACAGATCTACTGTGTAGGGGCAGGCCTGCTGTGTAGGTACAGATCTACTATGTAGGGACAGGTCTACTGTGTAGGGACAGGTCTACTGTAATGGAGCAAGTCTACTGTATAGGGACAGGTCTACTGTGTACTATGTAGGGACAGATCTACTATATTGTATGAAGATCAGGTCTACTGTATAGGGACATATCTACTGTGTAGGGGCAGGTCTACTGTGTATGGACAGGTCTACTGTGTAAGGGCAGGTCTACTGTGTAAGGGCAGGTCTACTGTGTAAGGGCAGGTCTACTGTGTAAGGGCAGGTCTACTGTGTAGGGGCAGGTCTACTGTATAGGGACATATCTACTGTGTAAGGGCAGGTCTACTGTGTAAGGGCAGGTCTACTGTGTATGGACAGATCTACTGTGTAGGGGCAGGTCTACTGTGTAAGGGCAGGTCTACTGTGTAAGGGCAGGTCTGCTGTGTATGGACAGGTCTACTGTGTAAGGGCAGGTATGCTGTGTAAGGTCAGGTCTGCTGTGTATGGACAGGTCTACTGTGTAGGGGCAGGTCTAGTGTGTAAGGGCAGGTCTGCTGTGTATGGACAGGTCTACTGTGTAGGGATGTCTACTGTATAGTGACAGATTTACCTAGTAGGGACAATGCTACTGTGTAGGAACCCATCTACTGTGTAAGGACATGCTTGCTGTGAAGAGATGGGTTTACTACATGTAGATATACATGTTGATGTCACTACAATGTACATGTATCTAAGATATTTCCAAATGTCTGGTGAATATTTTTGCATTCCTCTAGTAATATAAACATGAGGTTATTCATGTACACTTAAAATTTGAGATGTCTAAATGACAAACTTTGTGGAAATTTTAGTGTGATTTTGTGAAAAACAATTATCATGGATCAATACACAAAAGTGAAAAAAGAAAAACAGCGTTCAGTTTTCTCAAGTATTTTCTTACATTTCTGATTACACCCAGACATTTTTCTGTGTTGTGTTTGATATAGTTAAGTAAGTGTGTGGGTCTAGATACCATATTCCTGTAGGGCGTGTATAAATTAATGGTATAAAGTAGTCATTTACCTGATAACACTTTTTAACGACTCAACATGGTATTTCATGTATTTGTATCAGGTATTTCTATCAAAATTGTTAAAATTTATGATTTACAAAATTATTTTTTGTAGCTTCTGTAGGGAACATATATTATGCATGTAAATTACTGGTAATCTTTCATGATAATAATTGAGCCGGCCTGACTCAGTCGGTAGCGCGCTCGACTCTGGATCGTGAGTTCGAGTCCCGCTGCCAACAGGTTGGTTTCCTGTCTTTCGGATGAGACAGTAAAAACTGGAGGTCCCGTGTCACAGTAAGTGTGACGGCACGTTAAAGAACCCTCACTGCTCAATGGCCGTAAGTGCCGAGCATAGGCCAAAATTTGAAGCCCTTCACCGGCATTTGGTGACGTCTCCATATAAGTGAAATATTCTTGAGTGGGACGTTAAACAACAATAAACAAACAAACAAACAATCATGATAATAATTAATATATTTCATTCCACAAATGTATCGGTAAAACTGCAGCCCATATATAGGACCCTATTCTTTTTTTCACATTATACTTACTAGGGTTTTCCAAGAGTCAATTTGGGTTCAGTCACTGGACCTATTTCCAATGAAAACAAAAATGCAAAATCAGACATATTTTCCTAATTTTCCCAACTTTCTGACCAAATACTCTGATTCTTGTCCTTTAAATTTTTGTCTTGTCCGAGTATGCACTGGAAATAATTTTAGACATTTTCTGGGACCAAAAGTACATTTAATGGAGTTACTTGCTATCAATGTATTAAAGACTTAACAATTTCAGATTGATTAAATCATCCAAATATTCAAGTAATGTACAATTTCAGATGTACAACAATGTAAGCCTCATATTGTTTTTCCTATTAATACACACATGTATGCATTATACATTTGAACCGGATCCATGCATGTTGAAATCAAAGGGGAATTATTATTTTTTTCAAATAAACAGTGTTTTCAAAATAACTGAGTTAAAATGGTAGTGAAGAAATTTTGTTAAGATAATTTCAAATAAAGCAGGATTTCAGTATAACAGGGTTCAGTATAAAAAGGTTTGTCTGTCTTTTTTTTTCATTATTGGGATATAGTCCCTGTTACTAAATGGGACTCACAAACTCACTAAAATTAAACCAGATTTACATGTATAATATTAGTCCTATAATATAAGCCTTCATTGGTTCATATCATTGTTTTCAATTTTTTTATTGGATTTTTTTACCACAAAGTCTTAATTGGAAGTCGCCATTTTCTTGTAGCATTATGAAACACTGTGGAATGTCGCGTATGCGACCCGCTCGACAATCTAAAAGGAGAGGGTGACAGTGAGAAAAGTGTCTCAGAAAAGGATCCATCAATTATATGATTGGCAAATCAATTTTTGTAAATGTTTTAAAACTTTTATCAATTATTATAATGATAGAAGTAAACTCAAGACTGTTGTAAATATGTCAAATAACCATTCAAAGTTCCTACAAAAATTTCTTGGGAACTTGCTATACTGAACAAAAAAATGGCGACTTTTGATAACACTTTGTAGTTCGTCATTAATAGTAAAAGTAAATATCTGATAAAAAATGTTAAAAGGTAAATGATTTAAACAACGAAGGTTTATATTATAGAACTATATACAGTACATGTTTATACAGGTACACTAACATTGTACATTTGATAACCTAACACTATCATACAAATATACATGCTGTAATACTGGACAGGAATTTTCCACTCTTAACATGATCATAGGGGGCCAAAATAAGGCTCCATTCCCAATGCAAAAATATGCAGTTTTGGCCTGTTTGCGATCAAATTGTCCCACTTAAAGTCAAATGACAATGAATTTGAAGAACAGTTTTGTGTATTTTTAGATTTCCTAATTTCAATAAAATAATGTTAAAATTGCCAATGCAAAAGGCCTAGGACCCAAGAGTGTGGAAATCCCTGCTATAATATAATGTATCGACAATATATGAAGACAACTGTGCAAGTACATGTAATACTACATGTATAATATATATAACGTATACGTACCACTGTATATATATACATGTACGTAATGTACACTACATGTATAATATATATAATGTATACATACCACTGTATATATATACATGTACGTAATGTACACTACATGTATAATATATATAACGTATATGTACCACTGTATATACATGTACGTAATGTACACTACATGTATAATATATATAACGTATATGTACTACTGTATATACATGTACGTAATGTACACTACATGTATAATATATATAACGTATACATACTACTGTATATACATGTACGTAATGTACACTACATGTATAATATATATAACGTATATGTACTACTGTATATACATGTACGTAATGTACACTACATGTATAATATATATAATGTATACGTACTACTTTAT
This sequence comes from Atrina japonica, assembly GCA_030159075.1. Taxonomy (NCBI): domain Eukaryota; kingdom Metazoa; phylum Mollusca; class Bivalvia; order Pterioida; family Pinnidae; genus Atrina; species Atrina japonica. The sequence goes on along the minus strand of BROG01000344.1, from coordinate 581,579 downwards.
ATACATGTACGTAATATACACTACATGTATAATATATATAACGTATACGTACTACTGTATATACATGTACGTAATGTACACTACATGTATAATATATATAATGTATATGTACTACTTTATATACATGTACGTAATGTACACTACATGTATAATATATATAACGTATATGTACCACTGTATATACATGTACGTAATGTACACTACATGTATAATATATATAACGTATATGTACTACTGTATATACATGTACGTAATGTACACTACATGTATAATATATATAATGTATATGTACTACTTTATATACATGTACATAATGTACACTACATGTATAATATATATAACGTATACGTACCACTGTATATACATGTACTTAATGTACACTACATGTATAATATATATAACGTATATGTACTACTGTATATACATGTACGTAATGTACACTACATGTATAATATATATAACGTATACTTGTACTACTGTATATATATACATGTACATAATGTACACTACATGTATAATATATATAACGTATATGTACTACTGTATATACATGTACGTAATGTACACTACATGTATAATATATATAACGTATACGTACTACTTTATATACATGTACGTAATGTACACTACATGTATAATATATATAACGTATACGTACTACTTTATATACATGTACGTAATGTACACTACATGTATGATATATATAACGTATACGTACCACTGTATATATATACATGTACATAATGTACACTACATGTATGATATATATAACGTATACGTACCACTGTATATACATACAGTACGTAATGTACACTACATGTATGATATATATAACATATATGTACCACTGTATATACATGTACGTAATGTACACTACATGTATGATATATATAACGTATATGTACCACTGTATACATGTACATAATGTACACTACATGTATGATATATATAACGTATACGTACCACTGTATATACATACAGTACGTAATGTACACTACATGTATGATATATATAACATATATGTACCACTGTATATACATGTACGTAATGTACACTACATGTATGATATATATAACATATATGTACCACTGTATATACATGTACGTAATGTACACTACATGTATGATATATATAACGTATTTGTACCACTGTATATACATGTACGTAATGCTGCTATACAATTATACATTTACTTACACTTTCATAGACTCGGTGTTCATCCAAACAGCATTATGACGTGACACATTATTTATATGATGACATCACATCAAGATATTTCATTCAGAAAAACTCTGCGGTATACTCTACTGTTCTACCTTGAACTTCGCTGTTTCATCAGTATAAGGTGGGATTAACTTGAACACATTATTTTGTTTTTCAGTTTGAAAACTATGATATGTGAATATAACGAATGAAGTTAGAGTGCATTTATTGTCAATATGGATGCCATTTGGGTAACAGATAAACATTCATTTATCTGTCACCCAAACAGCATACATATTGACAATGGTATTGCTTTTAAGTAATTATCAAATACACTTTTACCTTGGTTTATTAACAGGAGTTGATTGTCTTGTGTTTTGCAGGTAAATAAGTAATTTTATACAGTGATTTTTGTGTACAAAATGTAAACCTTCAATTGTAGATGGTCATTTCGAGTTAACAAGTGACAATTTTTTAAATATTTCAATACTTGGGACCAGAAAAAAATACTTTGAGATAAGGAAAACTTCGAGATATGTGGAAATAAAGTAGTATAAATGTATAGTAAAATAATCGGGAACAGCCGGTCGATTGTGAAGTAATAAAACTTTCGACTCACCGATTTTGACATAACAAGATTCCACTGTACATTTAGATATACATCATATTGTATATACATGTTTAGTGAAACTTGTATATAAAGACAAAACCAGTCTTTATAGGGAGATGGTCGTTATATATGTATGTATACAGGTAGATTTGTACACAAATGGTACTATTGGGGACAGCAAAAAGTGCTATTTATGGCCAGGTGGTCTTTATACACAGGTGGTTGCTAAAGCAAGTTTTACTGTATAATGCTGTTATATACTGGTATATTATACCTCTTTATAAATTCTAGCGATTTCATTGGACAATGAGCGTTGAGTATTTTCCACTGTCACGGTCGTTCCAGGGTGATATTCAGCAGGGTGATATTCAATAAAAATATCGTTTGTTTTTCTTATGTCGAAAATGGATGCGCGTCAACGGGTCGATTGTGTTTTCCTATGTCGTAATTTAGGTGTATACCTCTATTGATATATTTGTGTAACATACATCTGGAACACTTGAAAAGAAACAACAATCGAAATAGAAAATGATTTGACATGAATTGATACTTATCATATCAAATATATTTGCTGAAAATAATCAGCCAAACAGATTTTGTGTTTCTTCGCTTGAGGCTCAAGATTCAAAAGCCGATGCAAAGAACGGTTTGGGTATCGAAGGCAGTTTGTATCACTACCACCCTCTCAGGAATGTTATATTTATATTATGTGCATCATTCCACGGTTGTTTCGGGTTTGTCTGCCATTTCTTCATAATTTTCCATCTTTGTTGTCTCTTCTTCTGTACTCTGGTAAAGTAGTATTTCTTTCTATTTGTCATCCTCTGTTTTGTTTCATTGGAGAAAATAAATATAAATCAGGAAAAATTATCAGAAATTATTTTTCTGTTTCATTTACAGAGTGATTCTACAAAGCGAAGCAGTTTTGATATCAAGAAAGTAAGATCTGATAAGCTACATTTGAGAAAGATTCTTGTAAAGGGGATACTAGAAAGTGAGAAAACATACCTGTCCATACTCAAGGATATCACTGAGGTAACTCATTTAATTATGTATTAACTCATTCATCCCTATAGACATATTTGGACTAGCCCAAATCATTGATTCATAGGAGAGGATTAATGACATCAGAATTGTGCAATTCATTGAAGAGAAATAAAATAAGTAGGCCCTATAAAATATACATTGTTGTATATTTATGATACATCGTTTACAATGTTAGAAAATCTTACAGATATAAAATTGACACAGACTTTGTTTGACCTAATATGGAATACACACCATCAGTAAATTCCATACAGAACTTGAGCTTTGCTATTGTCCCACTCCCATATCTATTTACTGATAATGTATATTTAATATTAGATCAGACAAAAACTGCAAGTTATAATATACAAACAAAAAACAAAAATTATTTCTGATGGCCTAAACTGATGATCTTATCTAGAAATGAAGACCTTAACAGTAAACAGGAAGATACTATTCAGGTAAATCTAAAGAGATAACATCAGGCTTTTTTATGCATTGCGTCTTAGGTGTTTCTGAAATTGAGGAACAAATTACAGTAATAAATAAGATTGTATGTCAGCTGTTTGTAAAAGGAACAAATTCTGATGATAATATCTAGAAATCTGCATATTAACTGTTGTAAAATTGAGGAACAAATTCTGATAATGGTAAATATAAGATTGCATGTTAGCTGTTTGTATAATTGAGGAACAAATTGTTATGATAAATATATGGAAGATTGCATGTGCATTGAAAGCTGTTTGTAAAATAGAGGAATGAATTACAATAATATAAAAATATATGTGTGTAAGCGTTTGTGTAATTATAAACCATAATATACATCACACAAACATGTGATTGTTGGTATACAATTACATCATGTACATAGACATACTCATGACTTTGTATTTTTAAGGTCTAGGAATTCTAAAAATTGTGGCAAAAAATATACTCTCATTTTCTTTAAAAGATGACAAATGTCATCACGTTCCTGTAGGCTGCTTTTCAAATCTAGGACATATCATTTGCATAATATCCATATATCAAGGTCCTGCACCACAACACTTAAAAATTACTAAGGTCTAAAAAGTTTACTTAAATGTTGAAAATCCTGAAATCTGATTGGCTAAGCAAGCCAGTTTGTGAATATTCTCAGACTTTAGTAAATTCTCAAGTTTTGTGGTGTTGGATCATGGTTATTTTTAGGATAAACTGCTTACTGTAACAGGAAGTGATGCAGCCCACATTTTTGTTTAAAGCTGTATACTATTATGACAAACCATGCTGTAATGGAATAACTGAAAATTGTTGATTGTGACAATTTTGTTTCTAGATATTTATTAGGTATTGGACCCACCTGTGGAGTAATTGAATTCTTTCACCCCTAAAGACACATTTGGACTTGTCTAATTCATTGATTTATAGAAGAGTTCATTATTTCTTAGGGGTTGATGACATTTCAACCGATTTGACAACATTACTGCAAAAAACCTTAATTTTGGTGAAATTAAAACAGTCAGTGTTTATGAGAAGGAGAAGATTTGCCATAGACTGGCATAGGGCAGTCTCCTACACATATAAATTTTGACTTCATATTCTTTGTAGGAATTTTTGATGTTTTTATAGAAGTGGGATTGAAAATTTATTTGAAACATCAAAATAATCAACCCATAAAATTTGGAATTATAAATTGTTTATAGGTAGCATTAAGAAACAAAGTTTGGGACTAAACTTGAACTAGTTCCATACATCAAGAAATATTACTCATTGAAGTTTATCCCACAAAAGTTCTAATGTAACATGAATAACACTCATCTGAAAATTCAGATGTTTCTTGTATATAAGAATAAGAAACTTACTACATGCATGATATGAAATGCATTAGATATCAGTTAAGTTTTATTTTTATATTGTAGATCTATGTTCATTTTGAATTTCTATTTTTTTCTTCCAAATTAAGGATCATTTAAGTTCTTTTTTTAAACATTATTTATTATTTTTTACATTTTCAGCTCAAGAGGAGTATTCAGAACAAAGTAACAGACATATGGAAGAAGAACAATCCTATATGTTCTATGGAAGATGTCACAACAATATTTTGTCATATAGAAGAAATACACAAAAAGCATTTAGAATTTGTACAGACCCTTCAAAAACAAGTAGATGAATGGTCTGATAGTCAGGAAATTGGAATGACATTTAAAGAAATGGTAAGTCAAAGAGACTAATTTTATCCACAACTGTTAATCACTTGTGTTGACTCACTGAGTTCAGCATCTGCTGCACAAGCAGGATGTGTAAGATACAAGTACCAATTCCAATCTGAATGCAGACCTCTTTGAAATAGATGGTGAATGGTTTTCATGCTCCCCTCCCAAGAGAAAAAATAATGCAAGTCAAGAGTCTTTCAGATGTGACTTAAAGCCAATATTCTTTGTTATATCTATGTAGAACCCTTCCTGCATTGGCAGAGTCCATTACACAGATCATAGGTCTCATTGTATTGGCAGAGTCCATTACACAGATCATAGTTCTTACTGTATTGTCCGAAGTCCATTACACAGATCATAGGTCTCACTGTATTGTCCGAAGTCCATTACACAGATCATAGGTCTCACTGTATTGTCAGAAGTCCATTACACAGATCAAAGGTCTTACTGTATTGTCATAAGTCCATTACACAGATCATAGGTCTCACTGTATTATCAGAAGTCCATTACACAGATCATAGGTCTTACTGTATTTGCAGACCTCCATTACACAGATCATAGGTCACACTGCATTGGCAGAAGTTCAGTCATCAGTTAAAGGTATAACTGTATTGTCAGAAGTCCATTACACAGATCATAGGTCTCACTGTAATGTCAGAAGTCCATTACACAATATAGGTCTCACTGTATTGGCAGAAGTCCATTACACAGATTATAGGTCTCACTGTATTGGCAAAAGTCTATTACACAGATCAAAGGTCTTACTGTAATGGTAGAAGTCCATTACACAATATAGGTCTTACTGTATTGGCAAAAGCCTATTACACAGATTATAGGTCTCACTGTATTGGCAGAAGTCCATTACACAGATTATAGGTCTCACTGTATTGGCAGAAGTCCATTACACAGATTATAGGTCTCACTGTATTGGCAGAAGTCCATTACACAGATTATAGGTCTCACTGTATTGGCAAAAGGCTATTACACAATATAGGTCTTACTGTATTGGCAAAAGCCTATTACACAGATTATAGGTCTCACTGTATTGGCAGAAGTCCATTACACAGATTATAGGTCTCACTGTATTGGCAGAAGTCCATTACACAGATCATAGGTCTCACTGTATTGTCAGAAGTCCATTACACAGATCATAGGTCTCACTGTATTATCAGAAGTCCATTACACAGATTATAGGTCTTACTGTATTGGCAAAAGTCCATTACACAGATCATAGGTCTCACTGTATTATCAGAAGTCCATTACACAGATCAAAGGTCTCACTGTATTGGCAGAAGTCCATTACACAGATCATAGGTCTCACTGTATTGTCAGAAGTCCATTACACAGATCATAGGTCTCACTGTATTGTCAGAAGTCCATTACACAGATTATAGGTCTCACTGTATTGGCAGAAGTCCATTACACAGATTATAGGTCTCACTGTATTGGCAAAAGTCTATTACACAGATTATAGGTCTCACTGTATTGCCAGATGTCCATTTCACAGACCAAAAGTCTAACTGTATATCAGTAATAAGTTCTGGTTGAATCTATCTGAAATTTCCTTCAATAAATTCATACAAATAATGTTGAAATTCCCAATGTGTTTACACATGTCATGCTCTTACTAAATATAACCAAAGTTAAATCCTCAATGATAATTTTGTACTTTGTATATGATTTATTTTATATTTTGTACTTTTTATATAAGTTTGTACTTTGTATGTAATTTTGTACTTTGTATATAATTTTGTACTTTGTATATCATTTTGGACTTTGTATATCATTTTGTACTTTGTATATAATTTTATACTTTATATATATATATATATATATATATATATATATATATATATATATATATATATATATATATATATTATAAACATAATACCAAAGTTATAATGCTCTAGAGGATATTCTGTCAATTAGACTTCATCAGTTGAGCTACAATTATAAATAGTTTTTCTATAGAGAAAGTGGTATCAGAGAAGGTGAAATAATATATCTAAGAGTAACCATTGAAAAAAAGATGGCTTTCTTAGCTTTAGAAGAATTTAGAATTTTAAATGGTGTTATCAGTGCCAAATATTACTTTAGTATAAGACTATCAGCTGGTACCGAAATACCTGGTACTAGGTTTATGTCTACCCCTGGGGACTCAAACAGTCCACCAGCAGTGGCAACGACCTTGTGGTTATAAATATTATAAACATAATACCAAAGATATATAATTTATTGTATATTTTGTACTTTGTATATAATTTATTTTAAATTTGTAGATTGTGTATTTCCCCTTGTATATGAAGTTTGTCAACAACACACAGAAAGCTCAGGACTGTCTACAGAAATGTTGTCAAGAAAATGCAGAATTTAAAAAGCTAGTCACCCATATGGTATGTATATCTTTATTTTGACCGATATAAATTTAGATTTAACATTGTTGAACTGCTTGTAGTGGCTTAGTGGCAGACCATTTACCACACAAACTTGTCTGTGTATTCTAATCGGAGTCAGTCAGATTCAAGACTTTTAAACACAGGGAGTAACTGTTCCTATATCAAGCACTTCGCATAAGAATTTGAATTTGAATTTTGAGTGTTTTACCCCACCCTCAGCAATGTTTCAGATGTATGGTGGCTGCTAGTTTTAATTGGTGGAGGAGAGAAGCCCGTTACTATGTACATAGTATGGAACAGACCACCAGCTTTCCCCCCAGTAAACTGGCAAACTTTCTCACAAAATTCATCATAAGACCAGCAGGGCTCAAACCTGCATTGACCAAAAGTGAGAGACTTCATGGTTCAAAGGGCAATGCTCTAATCACTCAGTTATGGAGGCCCTCTACAGAAGAAGAGAAAGTCAAAAAGTCATTTTGATAGGATGGATATACTGTGTCTTTGTAAGAACAGTACTTTAAGATCCCTCATCACTTAGACACACAGACATGGGACAAAAGTAAAAGAACACTGTCATTTTTTACTGTATATTACATATAAAACCACATTTTTTTAAAAATATATATTGTGAAGCCATTTCTTATTGTATTTGAATAGAATTTTTACCATTAGACATAGAATGTTTCCATGTCTCATTGATTGATTGGGTGTAATTTTCTAATTTTTAATTTCAAACATTTGATAATTCAAACAGAAAGTAAAGAAGTAGACATCACAATTATACTTACCCTTATAGGGATTTTTCTTTCTGTTTGAATAGATAAATCTTTTAATTTCTAATTCAGAAATTAAAAATCAAAAGATATAATGAAACTAGATTTAATTTTTTGTTTAATAGTGAAAATTCTATTAAAATGCAATAAAAAATGGCTTTGCAATATTTTGTGGAAAAAATATTGTTTCATAAAAAATATTTACATTTAGTAAAAAAAATGATAGTATACCATTATTTTTGTCCCATGTCTGTAGGCCCATAGCACAGGTAAAAAACCATGATACTTCACCTGTATCTGGTGATATGATATGAAAAATTGATGCAATGAGTATGAAAAGTTTTATTTGATTATTCATAACAATAACCTATTTATATTTCTTATATTATTTCTTTTCAGAAAATTTCATCACCGGCTCCTACTAAAGATGCTATAACACTTCAAGGTTGGTTTTCTAGCTTTAAGATCATAGTGATATTTAAGATCTGAGAACTCAATATTCTTTCTAAGTATCTTTTTTCTTCTCATCCTGTAACTTTGTGGTTGTTTGTGTCCAGCTCCAAAAGGAATGATCCGAAAACCTATTGTTCTAGGTAAATATGTTTTTCTGTCCTGTTTCGTATCTTTGTGGTTGTTTTTTCTCGCTCCAAAACAAAAGAATTTGTTGTTCTTGACCAGTATGTTTTTCTGTCTCACCCTGTAACTTTGTGGTTGTTTTTTCTCACTCCAAAATGAATGATCTAAGAACTTGTTGTTCTTGACCAGTATGTTTTTCTGTCTCACCCTGTAACTTTGTGGTTGTTTTTTCTCACTCCAAAATGAATGATCTAAGAATTTGTTGTTCTTGGCCAGTATATTTTTCTGTCTCACCCTGTAACTTTGGTGTTGTTTTTTTCTCACTCCAAAACGAATGATCTAAGAACTTGTTGTTCTTGACTAGTATGTTTTTCTGTCTCACCCTGTAACGTTGTGGTTGTTTGTGTCCAACTCCAAAATGAATGATAGGAGAACTTATAGATCTTACTGAGTAAACTTTTCAGTCTTGTACTGTAACTTCTTGTTGCAAAATTGTACAGATACTTGCTAAACAGAAATGGGTTTCTTGACAGTTTCTTTTTGTGTTTCTGTATCATTCTGCTGCCCAAAGTTACAGGACTACAGTTATTGTGAACAGATGTATTATTCATCTGAAGTTCAAAATGTTTTGTAAATCATTCAATGTATTACTATGAAAATGAAATTAAATACAGTGAAATCTAGTTATCTTGAAATTCATGGCACCACCCCCTTTACTTTGAGATATTCGAAGTTCGAGATAACCAAAATTTTCCATTCACATATTTTCCATTCTTATTGCATAATGAATAGACATTGTGATGCTTAACTCAAATTGGTTTTATGCAATTATTAATTATACTTTTACCATGGCTCATTAATGGGAATTGATTGTCCCGTGTTTTGCACTTAAACAGGTAAAATTGTACAATGATTTTTGCGTACAAATTGTAAACCTTTACTGGCAGTTGGTATTTTCGAGATAACAAACGACAATATTCTGTAATATTCTGATACTTTCAACCAGAAAAATGCTTCAAGATAAGCGAATTTCGAGATACCTTTGAGATACCTGGTATAAAAGTAGTATAAATATATGGTAAAATAATTGGGACCGGCCATTAGACTTTAACATACCCTTATTTTTTACTCATCCAGTTTTGACATAACAAGATTCCACTGTATTTGACCAAGTCACAAACAATAGATTATTCACACATTGAAATAATCCATATTACTTAAAGAATATTGTTCTAAACTTGAACTAAACACCAACATGACCAATGTAAATACAAATAATGCATTGTTTGTTTTAATGGTGTTTTATGCCATGTTCAACAATTTTTCTGCTATATTGTGTTGACCATTTTACAAAAATGGAGTATAGCACACTGTTACAATGTACCCAGAAGGCTATCACAGACTTTCTGCAAAAATAACTGACAAACTTTTTCACAAATTTAGTTTGGGGTTCTAGGTGTACTTAAACCCATGCTGAATACATTGTAGAGGTGAGAGACTTCATGGCTCAGGGCGTGATGCTCTAAGCACTGAAGCCCCTTTAATGCTGTGTACAATTCTGAACACACAAGAATAACTAGATGTTGGTATGACATCAATCATTACAGTATTAAAGTTTATATTTAAATCTTGGTGGCTTTATGACCTTTAAATCCTGTCAAAAACTAGTAGATGTTTTTATATATTTTAGAGGCTTTGTTTATGCCTGTACAAAGATTACAAAGAAATACGTTGGTTTTACATGTAAGTATGATTTTATATAGTTCTTCCCCATTGTACAGGCACTTTTTGGTTTCATTAATTTTGGCAATATAACAGGTTTCCTGATATACTGAGGTTTACCATTTTTATGCACATGGCATTAAAGGCCCGCTGGGGGCATTTAGTGTTTTGGATCATCTGTCTGTTTGTCTGTCCATAATTTCGCCCCTCTTACATATAAAGTGTAATATTTCCAGTTGGGATTGTGATACAGTAACCAAACTTGAACTGTAAGTTCATCTAAAGAATGCTCACACTTCACTGATGTCACATGCCCCTGGGGGTGGGTGGGGTCAAAATGTAGGACACTACAATATTTAAAGTTTGATTTTTTGATTTTGATAGAGTAACCAAACTTGGACTGTAAGTTTATCTAAGGGTTGCTGACATTTTACTGACATCACATGCCCCTTGGGGTGAAATTGGGTCATTTTATTTGCAAGTATAGAAATAAGTTGGGACCGGGAGGCATTTGTGTTTCACAAACACATCTTGTTTAGGTGTAACCTAAAGTATATAATCTCTGCAGTGTATGATACCATGTTTATAACTCGCTATATCAAACATACATAGATCTTATTTCCTGGGCTTTGGGATGATGATTATCCAACAATAATTTCCTACCTCTACTTAACAGTTTTTACTTACACCTTCTTATTCACATGGTCTGGTGATAGGGTCAAAATATTTTACATGCATATATAACCTTCTGACCAGAGAGTTAATGGTGGATGGCAGTAGGTCGGGGAGAACAATGTATGTATTCAGTGGAACATAAAAATAACCAAACCTCACTCGGTCCAATGATTTTGTTTGCAGAGTTCAGTTCTTGAAAGTTGTCAATAATTCCAGTCATTTCTGGTTATGGATTAAGTGTATGTCATTCTTTTATCCAGCTTTAGATTTTGTACATGTTGTAATAGCTGCTCAAAGTGTTCAGAAATTTTATCAAGTAAAGATAAGAAGAATACTGAATGTTTTACTCATTCATGAAATAATTATGAAAATGCTATCACTGTTTTAAAAAAAATTGTTTCAGGATCTATTAAAAAGCACACCTGAGGACCATCCAGATTACCGAACATTACAGAGAACTTTAGAACTTGCTGATCACAATCTTAAGAATTTTGCATTTACAGAAAAAACTTTTGTATCATCTGTAAGTATATCATATTTGCTTCTGGTATAGATAACTCACATTAGTTCATGGTTCATTGATTTAATGATTTAAAGATTTAATGGTTGAAACCAGGTTGCTCTGACTACTTGGCCACGTAGATCAAGGATGTGACAGATTCATTCCCAGGTAATGACCAGTCATCAGACGTGAATGTCATTGGTATTTCAGAATTAGACTTTAAATAGAGGTTCTGTGTTCAGAGAGAGGCTTAAAATGTTATGATGGGCATAGCATGTCACAGAAGCCTTGGTAAAGGTCCAAAGCAAAGTGTCACTTCGCCTATTATGGATGACATATCATTATAAGTGATGGTTTTTATTGTGATGTAAAACAGCAATAAAACAATATATCTGAGACCATTGTATCTCAGGATGATAGTTTCTGTTGCCATGTCCAGTGCAATTGGATGAAAGGGTCACTCATCTTTTGGAAAAAAATATTTTAGGAAATCCCTGAAGCATAAGCAGACAGAGTAGCTGAATTTGTAGAGTGCCAGATCTTGAAAGTCCTGGTTTTATCATTGATTGGAAGTGAGTTTTTATTTCCTGTCCACAGGAAAGAAAATGAGCAAGTCCAGAATCATGGTGTGCATGGCAGTTTTAAGAAATATGCACTGCATAAAAGCAAACCCAAAGTCTTAAATTCATTGCTATTCTAAAATACAATTGAATCTTGTTTTGTCGAACTCGGACGAGTCGAAATCCTGGATATGTCAAAGATGAACAGCCTGTCCCACTTTTTATACAAAGAAAAATATATTGATTACAACTTTAGTAATCTGCAATTCCAGATATATGGAAGTAATAGGGGCAGTTCCATGAATTTTGAGATATCAAAATTCCATTGTACTTGGTGATAACTATAATTAAGTGAAACATTTCTGTAACAATTTTAAACTATTATAAAACAACTGGAATGGTCAAGACCTGTTTAGTTCAGTTCATTTTGTCATTCTAAACTTTCATTACCAAATTTTATTCAATTTTTGAAAACAGACAGAAGAGTCAGCTCCTCTTGTGAAAAGTGGTTTCGTTGTTGAGGTCGTTCGAAACTCAAGAAAATTACGATATTTGTTTTTGTTCAGTGATGTCATCGTTTGCACCAAGCACAAACAGAGCAGGTAAGATTCTGTTCCTTTTGAATGGTAAGATACCAGTTTTTGTCTGGAAAGTTTCTATGCAGCACATATTCATATTTTGACAATGTGCTGCATAGAATATGCTGATTTATGATAAATATTGAAAAGGGAAATGCTCATTTGTTTTACTGGTGCTTTACGCCTCACTTAATAAAATTTCAGTTAAAGGGTTGCGACTAGTTTTAGCTCACCTTTTCCAAGTTGAGAGGGGTTTATGCTATTGCTCTGGGTAAGGTAAGGTTCACTTGCTTGTATGTCATCTAAACTTGTATACAGTGAAACCTGCCATAATGGACACCTTAATTCAGTGGACACCCTCCGATAATGGACAGTTTGTCGAGACCCCAATTTACATTGTTATATAAGACTACTAGTGTCTGTTTTAAATAAATAGACATCTCCCTAACCCAGACAACAGACAATGTTGTTGGCTCCAATATCCATAAATTCTCTGTTTTTAACATTGAATTAGTGGACAGTCTACCTATGATTGACTTCCATTCCCACAGAAAATTTCTCACTCAGCTGTACATTCTGACTTTTATTTTAAGAAACACTCCTATTCTTTCATTTTGTGTTTTTGCTTGATTTTTATTTCCTTGCATTACATCGTAACAGTTGATTACAAGATAGATTTGCATTGATTATACATGTAACTGTTTTAGCAGTGAATGATCTTCCTTCATTCAGCAAACACCTCTCTATAACAGACAATTTTATTAGTCTGGCAACTGTCCACTAAACACAGGTATTACTGCACCTGTTATGATTTTCAGCACATGCTGTATTTCAGACCCTGGATTGATCTTGTATGTTTTACAAATATGACTTTGCTTTGGCCTCAGTCTATCTTCAATGCTGGGGTGAAGGAGATTGCTTCAGGTCAGGTCAATTTGGCAATTTATGATATGTTGGTGTGAGGTGAGCTTTGTAATCTTTGATTCCTCCATGTTGATTCGAGGTGAGCTTTGTAATCTTTTATTTCTCCATGTTGGTGTGAGGTGAGCTTTGTAATCTTTGATTCCTCCATGTTGATTCGAGGTGAGCTTTGTAATCTTTTATTTCTCCATGTTGATGTGAGGTGAGCTTTGTAATCTTTGATTTCTCTATGTTAAGGATTTAATGAGGTTGGAATACATACTATATTTTGATTGGATTAAAATGAGTTGACATGTTATGACGTACAAAATATAATTCCTGTAGATGTTTTATGATTGTAAGCACACACACACCCTACCTCAGATGTTGAATCTTTATGATAACTTGTTTTTTTTTTTAAATTACTGTTTTGGACTTGGTATATTTTGAGTACTGTGGTTAAGAAGATTGGCTGAAGTCAAATTTACTACTTTTACTGCTTACACATCTAGAAAATGTGCATGGTGTAGATTTATGCCTGCTTCAAATGTTGGGTCTTATAAAATTATAGTATTTCTCACAAAGATGACCATGCTTTTGACTAGACAACAAGTCCTTAGCAGCAGTGTTAATTTTGATACTTCATATCCTGAAGCCGGTGTAGCTGTGCTAGTAGGTAAAATACAAACATGCTGAAATACATCATTATTCCCCAATGGTTCCATCCTTTTGATTTGTCTGGACCATAGCTTCCTCATTTCTTTTACCTGTGGTAGGTAATTTGCTGCTAGTACATGTATATATCTAAAGAAGACCGAAGTGTTGCATACACAAATAACACTTGATTAATGATAGCATGATTTATGTAAGTGAGAATATTAGTTATTAGTTTATTAGTTGCCATAGTCACGATAGTATTGTCTGCGTATTTTTGACATCTGTTATTGGTTTACAGACACAGAGTGAATTCTTTTGAGGTGAAGTGGTACATTCCAATGCACGACATCACTTTGGAATCCAAATGTGAGTTTCAAATTAAAGTTTGCCAGTCTCTTAAACATAACATGCATAATTACTTGTCACCATCTTTAAACTTTTATAGACAGAGGTAGAATTGTTACAGAAATATTTTTGACATCATAAAATAATGATTTATTTTTACTAATTAAGTCATCATTACTTTTCCTTTTATTTTTTCGTTTAGATTTATTGTTTTAAAACAAATTTTATTTTCTCTCAGTTGGTGTAAATATATTGAAGTTTGTTCAGAAATGAGCAAACAATAGAATTTTGGAAACAAGTTTTATTTTATTTGTAAATTTGAAATATGTAATAAACCAGTTTAGATTTGCATAATTTATGTAGTTTACATTTATTTTAAAGATGAGAAATCGTTCTCAATAAAAGAAGATACAGAAAACATGAAAAAGAAAATAGTAAGTCTGAAAGCGGAATTACGAAGTGAAATGAAAACTCATGCGGAACTAGTCAAAGAGGTTAGTATGTTTGCAATTTGGGTCGTTTTCGCAAGTAGCCAAGAATTAGAAATAAATTATTGATCTTGCAATAAGCCCTAGCCCATTTTTAGCTTGCTTGGGTAAAATGTGCAGAGGGCTAAAGTACATTTCTCATCTCACCCTCATCTCAGCAGCAGAATCAATGTCATCCATGGATAAAATAACCAAGGTCGCAATTGTGAAAATTTAGTGTGCTAGCATCTACCCTATCCAGACAACTGGTGTCCAATTGTTCTGTAGATAGCAAAGTAATTGTAATTAGGTAGATGATTGTCTCTGATACAGTTATGGTTGAATGGGTAATGATAACTCATCAATGGGTATTGATAACTTATCAATGGGTATTGATAACTTATCGATGGGTAATGATAACTTATCAATGGGTATTGATAACTTATCAATGGGTTTTGTTAACTTATCAATGGGTAATGATAACTTATCAATGGGTATTGATAACTTATCAATGGGTATTGATAACTTATCATGCCATAAGTATTCATCAGGCTGATTCTTGTATGATTCATATTGACACCTTTTGATTTTCAGCTGATGAATCATAGTGACACTGAAACCTGATGAATTAGGTAGATGATTCAGTTTGACCTGTTTCTTGTCAGTATAGGTCATGTAGCTTATTCACTATGCCAGTCCATTATAACCTATATATTAAATAACTAGGTAGACATGTCAAAGATGCTCTTTCACAGAAAATCACAAAATTTCACTTATCAATTTGTCATAAAATGTTTCCTTCAACCACAATATGTAATTTTGAAGATAACAAATGATTTTTTGTGATATTAATACTTCAGACTGCAAAATTAGTTTGACAGAGGGGAAATTTCATAAATAAAAATGTTGAGATATCCGGACTAAAAGTAGCTTATACATGGTACATATATATATTTAAAAAATCAGTATTGATCATTTGATTTTGGTATATCTGGAATTTCATATTTTTCCAATTTTGATTTAATGAGATTCTACTGTATATAAATCCAGGGATAGAAATTAGCACAGCCCAGAAGCCCATGGCGAGTAGAACTGAGCTGGGCTAGTTGATTTCACAGTGTGTTAGCCCAGATGGCTACTGGAAATTTGGGGGTATATCTTGAACTTTCACAAATTTCAACTGATATTTTTGTAAACTGAGTATACCTTGTAGCTAGTGTATGAACTACTTTAAAATATGTTTTTTTAGTAAGTTTTTTTTAAATAGCATGTTATGGGAAGAGCAAGTTTCTTGGCTTCCAGGCATACAACTGGGCTCCAAAAAATCCCGACTTATGAGCACAAATGGCTCCTTGATCGCAGAGTTTGATTTCCATCACTGTAAATCTTTGGAGAAAATTTTAGTATCATTGTTTTCAGACAATGAAATTAATCAATAATTCATCAAGGAAAAGCCAAAAACTTAAGTTTAAATGAAACTACAGTTTTGAACCTGTACACGACACTGTGAAAGAGAACTTTTAATTTAATGCAAGCACCTGTCACAATAGTAGATAGTTCACTTAACTCATACTGTACATAACGGATAGATAACTAATTCACTTAAATCTTAGTTTGATAGTTCACTCTTGTTCATGTCAGCATGTTCAGTCACTCCAACATAAGTACTTCAAATCTGGCACCGAAAAAATATGATAATTTCTTATCAAAAAAATTTTACTCAACTATGGATTATCCTGAAATCTGATTGGCTTAGCAGACCTAATTAAGAATAATCTCAGACTTAAGTTTGAGATCTTAATCTTTATTTTTTTATGATGAAGCCTGATTTCATGATAGTTTTGTGATTATACTCTGTGTCTCAGTAACTTGTCAATTTCATTTTACATCACAATAACGTTTTGTCAGTGCGGGTTCAAATTTTGCAGGAATCAATGTTTGGAATTTTGCCAGTTTACTCATGAAAGTTAAGTGTTCTTTTCCAGCTTAATTTGTAACTAGGTTTTAACTTCCACCATAAATGGGCCTATGTGGCTGAATGGTTAAAGATTCAAAGCTACGCTCTTGTTGAATTCTTCCTCTTGATCAATTACATGCAGTCTTGATATAGATAGAAACCTATGTGTAGTTTTGTTTATTGATGGATGGCAGTTGATGATTCACTTTTCTATAGAGCGTTATGTACCGAGTGGTAAATGACTCTGCTAAGTGCATTGCTATCATGAGAGGATTTAGATTGTTTGATTGTTGTTTTAAATGACACCAAAAATATGTCAATTATCAGGAGATTTCACCAACTAAAGATGAAGTGTCACAAATTTTGACCTGTGCTTTGGACTGACGTCATTGAAGTGAGGGTTTTTTACTTTCTAGCCTGCCTTTACTCAGGACCTCAGTTTTTGGTCTCACATGCAAGACCTGTGACTTTCAGTTTGTATGCCAAGCACTTAACAAAGGAATAGTCACTAATGTTTTTCAAATTCTTTGGTTTGATCCCATCCCTAGATTCTAACCTAGGACTTTCCCATGCTTCTGTCTGTATGAGTCAACTACTGTACCACTAAACCACTACTAGCAGGTATATTATTGGTATATCCCTGTACATCATTCAAGGCTTTTCCCCCCAAACAGTGTTATGCTCATGATGTTGTTCAACCCTAAATCTTAAACCCTAAAGAGCACTAATAGACAAGTGGTTAAAGCAGTTTGCTATAAACAACGATACCTTTCATATTGTTTCATCTCTAATCAGAATGGTTTAAGTCTTGCTGGTTCCTAATCTGATCATACAAGAATGGTTGACAGTTTACCTGTAGAGTGATACAGGTATTTTTCCAGGTAGATTGTAACCAAATTTTCTCCTTAATCATTAAAATCTGGCTCTCATTGTATGACTGAAAACTGTTGAATAAACTGTAAAGTTCCAGTGAGAAAATTGTACCATAATGTTACTTTACATAATTTTAGCAGTTCATTTGTTTCCCATTGATGATAGATATTCACTTTGCAATTCTTTGACTTTAATTTTTTTATTTTTATTTTGTAGAAAACATGGTCCATAACTAGGAAAGTAGCAGCAAGGAATATTGAAAAACTTAAGAAAAAAATTGAGGAACAGGTAACCTATTAGCTTTTTGTATCGAGTATACACATGCAATATTAAATCATCAAATCCTGAAAAATAATGCCGAATATTGTAACGCTGTCATCTATCAATATTCCCTGTTATTGAAACACATCTTTTACAAGAAGGATAACTCCTGCATTCTTATAGTATAAACCATTCTCTGCGCATCCTATTTATTTACGTGCGCAGTTGCAGCAGTTGAGTCTCTAGATCACCCTCTGTGGACAAGAAGCCATTTTGCTTGGTGTTGTTTTTCTACTCAATATTAACTCGAAAGTTAATATCCTATTTAAAATTTTCTGGTATTTAGATATATATATATACTAGAATTAGTCTGACAAGTAAATATGACCAGTGAATGGATGTGAATTATTTGCAATACAAATATATAAAATATATTTACTGAAAGATAGTCATGGAGACCCACAAACTCCTGAAAAGGGGCGTATTACGTTTTTGATAGCAAATATTTGTTTAGATTCTTAGTGAAAACTTAAAATACATTTTGTCCTGTCTTCTTATATATCTTAAAGGATAAGTAAATTTGCTTTATTTAGTAAAGAAATCCTAAATGTACATATATTATAAAAAAATGTTCTGGTTCTTGTAGGAGGCTGCCCTGGTTTTAGCTTCACCCCATCTACCTATCCAACTTCGTGTTGCTGATGACTCACAAAGTCAGACAATTCTGTTGTCTACGGATTACGAAAGAGAAGAATGGAGAGATGCTATACTGAGTCAACAGAAATATCAGCACAGTAAGATATAGACCATTGTGTGACCCAGCAAAACTGGATAGTGATCAGCCAGTATTTGTGACATTTACATTAGGTTGGAGTGTAATCCATGGAAACAAGAGTTTATTTTTTGTTACGACTATGGCTATATTTGCTGATGGATAATTTTCACATACAGCAACTTTTTTATGAAATATTTACAAAAAAAAACAACAACAAAAAAAACCCCAAAAATAAAAACACTTTGTAAGATTGCTTAGACACAAAGTGCACATAAATCATTTTCAGTCTAACTTTTTGAGTTTTATTAGTTTGATAATGGTCAAGCAGGTGATTGGGTCTGTTATCAGGCATTGTTTTAGAGCAGGTGATTGGGTCTGTTAACAGGCATTGTTATAGAGCAGGTGATTGGGTCTGTTAACAGGCATTGTTTTAGAGCATGTGATTGGGTCTGTTAACAGGCATTGTTTTAGAGCAGGTGATTGGGTCTGTTAACAGGCATTGTTATAGAGCAGGTGATTGGGTCTGTTAACAGGCATTGTTATAGAGCAGGTGATTGGGTCTGTTAACAGGCATTGTTATAGAGCAGGTGATTGGGTCTGTTAACAGGCATTGTTTTAGAGCATGTGATTGGGTCTGTTAACAGGCATTGTTATAGAGCAGGCGAATGGGTCTGTTAACAGGCATTGTTTTAGAGCATGTGATTGGGTCTGTTAACAGGCATTGTTATAGAGCAGGCGATTGGGTCTGTTAACAGGCATTGTTATAGAGCAGGTGATTGGGTCTGTTAACAGGTATTGTTATAGAGCAGGTGATTGGGTCTGTTAACAGGCATTGTTTTAGAGCATGTGATTGGGTCTGTTAACAGGCATTGTTATAGAGCATGTGATTGGGTCTGTTAACAGGCATTGTTTTAGAGCATGTGATTGGGTCTGTTAACAGGCATTGTTATAGAGCAGGTGATTGGGTCTGTTAACAGGCATTGTTATAGAGCAGGTGATTGGGTCTGTTAACAGGCATTGTTTTAGAGCATGTGATTGGGTCTGTTAACAGGCATTGTTATAGAGCAGGCGATTGAGTTTGTCATATGGCAGGTTATAGAGCAGGTGAATAGGCATGTTAATAGGCAGAGTATTATCTTAGAAATCACATTGAATAGAGATAGACTGAAGAAATCAAAATTATCAGCTTCAGACAATTTAGTTAATTGAGATTTCCACCTAAAAAGGGAAAAAAGTTTAAAAAAAAAAAGCAGCATGTTCTAGAAAATCATTTGAATGTGTATCTTTGTATAACTCAGTAAAATTACTTTTGGACAATGGCAGTTGGCTTAGTTTTACAAGGCACGCAACTCTTATAAACAATTGGGGGATCACCAAATGTCTGACATTTGCTATTAATGTGCATTTAAAGACATAGTATCTACGAAAATGGTTATTTTTTTTAGTCGGCAATTTTGCGGAAATATCGAAGATATGACTGAATAATGATCTTCCACGTCGACACTTTTTTGTATAATTAGCGTAATTAACGGATAAATGCTGATTTGTTGTCGTCGTCTGTAAGAATCAAACTCATTAATTATGCACAGAAACAATCCCAGAAGCACACGCAATGACCTAGATCGTATCGATATCAATCAATGGATGCTGAGAAGCACGTGTTGATTTATTTACAATTTCGATCTTCGGCGTGAGGTCCTACATTTAGACGGTCCTTGAGGCTTATCCATCGATCATGCTCCTTTCCAATATTTATCTTGGTCTTGTTGTATATTTCGCCAGAAAGATTTCTTTTTCTAGCTGAATCTGTCAATTTAACAGGTCGGCCACGATTTGTTTTTGCTTTGGACGCCATGCTTTTCACTATTAACAATGGAAATGCGCATGCGCAAATACAGGTCACATATGAATATGGGCGGGCTTGCAAACGAATTTTTGTCGTACGACAAAAAATAAAAAAAAACGTGGAAAGTTGTGAAATACAATAAAACTATACTTCTATGTGTTTTAATTCAACAATTTTTCGTTTTTTATCTCCAAATACTAACATATTTGACCCAAACAATTGAGATTGAAATATTGAGGAAATCGTAGATACTATGTCTTTAAGTCTATGCACATAGGCTTGGCCTCACCTTCCATGGACTTAGTCAACCTGACATTTTCATGTGGACAGTCAGTAACAAACCTAATAATTAATAGGTGTAACAGAAAATCTGCCAGTAGGTGCTGTGCTGGGCCTTTCGCAGAAGGTCTTTTTAGGCTCCGTTGAGCCCGTAGTTTATTGAAGACATGTTTTATAATATATGCACATACACAAAAAGAAATTTAAGCATGTTTATAAACTAGCTGACAGCATTTAAAATGTGCTTAAGAGATTTGAGTCAAGCGATATAAATTACTTTTCAAAAAAAGTTTTATTCCATTTACATTACTGATCAATACTGGAAAAATTCAATTCATTTTATGGCAGTTTTGAGCAACTGCAAATTCTTTACATACGTGCATTAGATATATTCATTTTGTTGACAGTTTTGCTATTACATAGATGACAAAAGTCTTTATTTTGTTTCAGTTTGCCTCAACAGACAGTTAAGTGGACATGATATCCAGAGTATGATAAATGAGAGCAGACAAGTAGGTCATTTGTCTTTGGCCATCTTTGTTCTTTCCTATGTTAGCCTTCTCATTTTGTCTGTCTCTCTTTTCAAATACAATTTTTGATATAAGATGATAAACAGGAAGCAACAACATCAGTGGAAGAGAAAACAGAAATTCATGACTTATGTTCACCAAAATTATACAAGACCATTAGCATAATTAGTAAAAACAAAAAGACACTGACATTGTGATTTTGACATCTCTAAGTATTGATATATTATTCTTGTTAGTGATCAGCCCTAGGCTGCATTATATAAATCAGTTATACGGTTATACAAGCTTTAAAGAAGCATTAGCTGTGTTTACTAAAACATTATTTTAATTTTTCTACTTTCACTACTTGTACTTGATGTACAATAACAAATAAGAGCTATATACAGTCATGAAAAATCTTATATCCCTATATATTTTGTGACAATGAGATCAGGTCCAGTGTGGTATGCATATAGAAAAAGTAATGTTGAATTAATCAGTTTCAAATGAAAAAGTACCAAATGTGGGTTTCTCAAGCAATTTTCACAAAATATATAGGGATTTAAGAAATTTAAGCCTTTGTATATCTCTTTTTAGCCCACCATTAGCAGATGGTGGGCTATTCATATGGCCCTGCATCCATAGTCCGTCTGTCATCAGTCTGTCGTCCGTCCGTCCTGAACAGTTTTTGTTACTGCTAGTTCTCAGAAAGGACTGAAGGGATCTCCTTGAAATTTGACATGAATGTTTCCGTTGAGGTCTGGTTGTGCATATTGCATTTTCAAAGAGATCGGAATCCAGCCTGGCCGGCCATCTTGGATTTTGACAAAAGGAATTTTGTTACTGCTACTACTCAAAAAGTACTGAAGAGATCTGCTAGAAATTTGACATGAAGGTTCTGCTTGAGGTTTAGTTGTGCATATTACATTTTCAAAGACATGTGAATCCAAGATGGCTGACAGGCCGCCATCTTGGATTTTGACGACAGAAAGTTTGTTACCGCTACTTCTCGAAATTGAATTTGAATATGAAAGTTCCCCTTGAGATCTAGTTGTGCATATTACATTTTCAGAGAGATTGGAATCCACATGGCTGACAGGTGGCCATCTTGGATTTTGACTAAAGGAAGATTGTTACCACTATTTTTCAGAAAGTACTGAAGGGATCTCCTTGAAATTTTACTTGAAGATTACCCTTGAGGTCTTATTGTGCATATAACATTTTCAGAAATTTGACATGAAGGTTCCCCTTGAAGTGTAGTTGTGCATTTTACATTTTCAAAGCCATCAGAATCCAACATGGCAAACAGGCAGCCATCTTGGATTTTGACCAAAGGTAGTTTGTTACCAAAACTTCTCAGAAAGGACTGATGGGACCTCCTTGAAATTTGATATGAAGTTTAGTCATGCATATTACATTTTCGGAGATATCAGAATCCAGCATTGTCAACAGGTGGTCATCTTGGATTTTGACCAAAGGATGTTTGTTACCACTATTTCTCAGAAAGGACTGAAGGGATTTCCTTGAAATTGGACATGAAGGTTCCCCGTGAGGTTTAGTTGTGCATATTACATTTTCAGAGAGATTGGAATCCAATATGGCCAACAGGCGGCCATCTTGGATTTTGACCATAGGAAGTTTGATGTTGCTATTTCTCAGAAAGAAATAAAGGCATTTCCTTGAAATTGGACATGAAGGTTCCCCGTGAGGTTTAGTTGTGCATATGACATTTTCAGAGAGATTGGATTCCAACATGGCTGGCAGGTGGCCATCTTGGATTTTGACAATGGAAGTATATATTTCTAAGAATGTACTGAAGAAATCTTTTCAAAAGTGATTATGGAGGTTCCCCCTGAGATCTAGATGTGCATATGACATTTTCAGAGAGATCAAAATCCAAGATGGACACCAGTCGGCCATGTTGAATTGCATTCTCGCTTAAAATGTTATATGTTCAGTTCAAGTTCAGTTTCGCTATAATCTTAAGAAAAAATTATTTCACAGAAATATGGATTTAAATTCAAATTCAATGTTGAGACACAAAATAAAAGAAAAGAAGAGAAAAGAACAGTCTGTCATAGATCAGACATAGAACATTCCATGGTTGGCTCCAAGATCCCTCTGGGATCTCTTGTTTGTTACTGAATATCAATTAAATTAGTAAAAAAGGGGAAACAAATTTTGAAAAAAACCCCACAGCTAATACCCCTTAATGAAACACATCCCTTACAACATTCTGGATTAATTCACGTGAGTTTTTGTAAAAATTAATGAATATACTTTCCACTGATAGAATATAATTGTTTGTTTAGGTCCACGCGTTGGCTGAAAACATTTTTTTTGTTGTTCAGATCACATGACTTGTTGACATGTAAGTGTATAATTCATCTGATTGGTTATCTATTTCTATTTCAGCTGCCACAAGTCAACAACATTGGCACAGTTTTAACAAAGAAAGGTGAGTTTGCTTCAAGACCTTATTTAACTAAGGTAAAGCATTTTTACTGATCAGTCTGTTGTTTGTAAGTGTGAAGTAAGAAATAAGAAGTAATTTTATCATCAGTGACTTTCGTTGATTTGAAAATCAATTGTAATTTCTCAGATGTGTAAAAAGACATGTTTTGTTCTTGTAGATGAAGAAATGCTGAACGGTTCCTTAAACGTCACGATTCACAAACTTCATGGTTTAGAAGAGCAATGTGGTAAATATTGTATTATGATTATACTAGAACAGTATCTGTCTTGTAGATTGCTTGTCCAACTAGAATGGTATATGTCCTATAAACTGATTGTCCAGCTAGAACGGTATCTGTCTTGTAGATCGCTTGTCCAACTTGAATGGTATATGTCCTATAAACTGATTGTCCATCTAGAACGGTATCTGTCTTGTAGATCATTTGTCCAACTAGAATGGTATATGTCCTATAAACTGATTGTCCAGCTAGAGTGGTATCTGTCTTGTAGATGGCTTGTCCAACTTGAATGGTATCTGTCTACAAACTGATTGTCCAACGAGAGCGGTATCTGTTTTGTAGAATGGTTGTCCAGTTAGAACGGTATCTGTCTTGTAGATCGCTTGTCCAACTTGAATGGTATCTGTCTACAAACTGATTATCCAACTAGAGCAGTATCTGTCTTGTAGATTGGTTGTCCATCTAGAGCGGTATATGTCTTGTAGATTGGTTGTCCAGCTAGAGCGGTATCTGTCTACAAACTGATTGTCCAACTAGAACGGTATCTGTTTTGTAGAATGGTTGTCCAGCTAGAGCGGTATCTGTCTTGAAGAATGGTTGTCCAGCTAGAGCGGTATCTGTCTTGTAGATTGGTTGTCCATCTAGAGCGGTATATGTCTTGTAGATTGGTTGTCCAGCTAGAGCGGTATCTGTCTTGTAGAATGGTTGTCCAGCTAGAGCGGTATCTGTTTTGTAGAATGGTTGTCCAGCTAGAGCGGTATCTGTCTTGTAGAATGGTTGTCCAGCTAGAGCGGTATCTGTTTTGTAGAATGGTTGTCCAGCTAGAGCGGTATCTGTCTTGTAGAATGGTTGTCCAGCTAGAGCGATATCTGTCTTATAAACTGATTGTCCAACTAGAGTGGTATCTGTTTAGTAGAATGGTTGTCCAGCTAGCGCAGTACCTGTCTTGTAGAATAGTTGTCCAGCTAGAGCGGTATCTGTCTTGTAGATTGGATGTCCAGCTAGAGCGGTATCTGTTTTGTAGAATGGTTGTCCAGCTAGAGCGGTATCTGTTTTGTAGAATGGTTGTCCAGCTAGAGCGGTATCTGTCTTGTAGATTGGATGTCCAGCTAGAGCGGTATCTGTCTTGTAGATTGGATGTCCAGCTAGAGCGGTATCTGTTTTGTAGAATGGTTGTCCAGCTAGAGCGGTATCTGTCTTGTAGATTGGTTGTCCAGCTAGAGCGGTATCTGTCTCATAAACTGATTGTCCAGCTAGAGTAGTATCTGTCTTATAGATCAGTTGGTCAACTAGAATGATATCTGTCTTTTTGAATGGTTGTCCAACTAGAGAGGTATCTGTTTTATTTAAACTGATTGTCCAACTAGAGTGGTATCTGTTTTGTAGAATGGTTGTCCAGCTAGAGCGGTATCTGTCTTGTAGAATGGTTGTCCAGCTAGAGCGGTATCTGTTTTGTAGAATGGTTGTCCAGCTAGAGCGGTATCTGTCTTGTAGATTGGTTGTCCAGCTAGAGCGGTATCTGTCTCATAAACTGATTGTCCAGCTAGAGTAGTATCTGTCTTATAGATCAGTTGGTCAACTAGAATGATATCTGTCTTTTTGAATGGTTGTCCAACTAGAGAGGTATCTGTTTTATTTAAACTGATTGTCCAACTAGAGTGGTATCTGTTTTGTAGAATGGTTGTCCAGCTAGAGCGGTATCTGTCTTGTAGAATGGTTGTCCAGCTAGAGTGGTATCTGTCTTCTAGCATGGTTGTCCAGCTAGAGTGGTATCTGTCTTTTAGCATGGTTGTCCAGCTAGAGTGGTATCTGTCTTCTAGCATGGTTGTCCAGCTAGAGTGGTATCTGTCTTGTAGATTGGTTGTCAAGCTAAAGTGGTATCTGTCTTGTAGATTGGTTGTTCAACTAGAGTGGTATCTGTCTTCTAGCATGGTTGTCCAGCTAGAGTGATATTGTTCATAGATAGAGCGATATCATTCTTGTAGATCGGTTTTTTCCATGGTGTCATGTAATCATTGAAATCATTGTATGTTGTAACCCTAACCCTGGTTTCTAGTTTTTACCACACTGTAGTTAAGGGGGTTTATGCTGTTGCCCTGACATCAGCAACCAGTCAGTAAAATTAGTTGAGATCAGATTAACTCACTACTACTGCTCATACTTAAACTAAGCATAATTTTTTGTGCGACCTAATGTTGAAATATAAATATTTATGTAAATGTTTAATTTTAAGTAGAATCTCAAAATTGCAGGTGTTTGAAGGTTATTGAAAATCATTAATGTTGTTGTTTTATGATTGCAGATACTTATGTTGAACTACATTTAGATTCGTTTGGACATTTCTTTATGCAAGCAAGAACTCGTCCTTGCCGTATATTATTAGAGGCCACATGGGATGAAGATTTTCAGCTTGAATTAGATGGATCTCAGACTCTGCGCATATTATGTTACAAGAAAACAGATGGCGAGGATGTTCTCATTGGCAGAAGTGCACTTGAGGTAGTTAAGCTTGTTTTATTTTCCCCATAGGAGCCTCGGTGACCATGAGGTTAGAGCATCACATTTACCATCATGATGTAAACTGTTTAACTGTGTGACTTTGACTTTTACCTTTAATCCATTTTACAAAATTATACACTTTTTATCTCGGTACCATTAAAGTGGGGTTCTGCTTTGACAAATCTGTCAGTTAAGCATGTATGAAAAATGTTTGAAAATTTTGGACAAGAAAAATTTCTGATTTGTATCACAGCATTCATTCTATACAATCTGTGCCATGTGAAATATGAATTCTTAAATTTTGGTTTTATTTATGTATTACAGCTCAGTAAACAATGGCTTAAAAATAAGTTTCAAGAACAGAAAGTACCAATGAATGATGTAAGTATACATTTATACTTATACACGTATATCACTTTTACACTACATTATTTCAGTTTAAACATTATATCTTTATTTTGAAAATGCCTTTGAAATTATCTGTGTGGCAATTGTCATTGACAATATCTATGTGGCAATTGTCATTGACAATATCTTTATGTGGCAATTGTCATTGACAATATCTATGTGGCAATTGTCATTGACAATATCTTTATGTGGCAATTGTCATTGACAATATATATGTGGCAATTGTCATTGACAATATTTTTATGTGGCAATTGTCATTGACAATATCTTTATGTGGCAATTGTCATTGACAATATCTATGTGGCAATTGTCATTGACAATATTTTTATGTGGCAATTGTCATTGACAATATCTTTATGTGGCAATTGTCATTGACAGTATCATTATGTGGCAGCTGGTGTTGAAAATAATTTCATGTGGCATTTGTCCTTGATAATGTATGGTTTTATTGTCCTTGACAATGTTTGGTTTTATTGTCCTTGACAATGTATGGTTTTATTGTCCTTTGATAATGTATGGTTTTATTGTCCTTGACAATTACTTTATATGTTACAGTTGTTGTTGACAATATCATTATGTTGCAGTTTTTCTTGACAATATCTTTATGTGACAGTTGCCATTGACAATATTTCTATGTTTTAGTTGTCCTTGACAATATTTCTATGTTGCAGGTTTATCTTTATGTTGCAGTCGTCCTTGACAATATTTCTATGTTGCAGTTTAATCTTTATGTTGCAGGTTTATCTTTATGTTGCAGTCGTCCTTGACAATATTTCTATGTTGCAGTTTAATCTTTATGTTGCAGTTTAATCTTTATGTTGCAGTTGTCCTTGACAATATTTCTATGTTGCAGTTTAATCTTTATGTTGCTGTTGTCCTTGACAATATTTCTATGTTGCAGTTTAATCTTTATGTTGCAGTTGTCCTTGACAATTTCGGTGAGGCACACACCAGCCAACAAAACGCTGAAGAGAACTCCATCAAAATTACAGGGAGGGATATTTGGATATAGGATTTCTACAGTAACAAAGTAAGAATTATCATTGGAATGTATTATGTTATTGCTTCATGGAAATTGTCTGAGATACAATGTTTTATCTGAATTTCTCCTGTAACAAAATAAATATCCCCAAAATAACAGTCCAAGAAATATTAAACAAAGTGACTATCCCAAAATAACAGTCCAAGTAAGATATAACAAAATGATTATCCCAAAATAACAGTCCAAGTAAGATATAACAAAATGACTATCCCCAAATAACAGTCCAAGTCAGATGTAGCAAAGTGACTATCCCAAAATAACAGTCCAAGTCAGATTTAACAAAATGACTATCCCCAAAAAACAGTCCAAGTAAGGTTTAACAAAATGACCATCCCAAAATAACAGTCCAAGTAAGGTTTAACAAAATGACTATCCCAAAATAACAGTCCAAGTCAGATGTAGCAAAGTGACTATCCCAAAATAACAGTCCAAGTCAGATTTAACAAAATGACTATCCCAAAAAAAACAGTCCAAGTAAGGTTTAACAAAATGACCATCCCAAAATAACAGTCCAAGTAAGGTTTAACAAAATGACTATCCCAAAATAACAGTCCAAGTAAGATTTAACAGTGACTATCCCAAAATAACAGTCCAAGTAAGATTTAACAAAATGACTATCCCAAAATAACAGTCCAAGTGAGATATAACAAAATGACTATCCCAAAATAACAGTCCAAGTAAGATATAACAAAATGACTATCCCTTGACAAAAAATAACAGTCCAAGTCAGATTTAACAAAGTAACTGTAAGTGTTTAACAGTCCAAGTAAGATTTAGCAAAATGACTATCCCCACATAGTTACTATCCAAAAAACAAAGTAACTGTAAGTGTTTAACAGTCCAAGTAAGTTTTATAAAATGACAATCCCAAAATAACAATCTAAGTAAGATTTAAAAAAGTTACTATCTCTTAACAAATATAACAGTCCATGTAAGATTAAAAAAAGTGACTATCCCTTAACAAAAAATAACAGTCCATGTAAGATTAAAAAAGTGACTATCCCTTAACAAAAAATAACAGTCCATGTATGATTAAAAAAGTGACTATCCCTTAACAAAAAATAAAAGTCCATGTAAGATTAAAAAAGTGACTATCCCTTAACAAAAAATAACAGTCCATGTAAGATTTAAAAAAGTGACTATCCCTTAACAAAAAACAACAGTCCATGTAAGATTTAAAAAAGTGATTATCCCTTAACAAAAAATAACAGTCCATGTAAGATTAAAAAAGTGGCTATCCCTTAACAAAAAACAACAGTCCATGTAAGATTAAAAAAGTGACTATCCCTTAACAAAAAATAACAGTCCATGTAAGATTTGTAAGTGGCTATCCCTTAACAAAAAACAACAGTCCATGTAAGAATAAAAAAGTGACTATCCCTTAACAAAAAATAACAGTCCATGTAAGATTAAAAAAGTGACTATCCCTTAACAAAAAATAACAGTCCATGTAAGATTTATATTACACAGTAAGAAAACTATAAGTGACACATCAATAAAAGTACTTATTAATTAACTATATAAATATTGGCCTAGTGAAGAATTTTCTGCCCAAACAATATGAAATTAAAGCCAATATTGAAAAAAAAACTTAGCCAACATCGACAAATTAAAGAACAATTACCAGTTGTTTTTTAAATAGAGCCGTACCTGCATCTTTTCCAAGCAACACTGGCTAAGTTGGATTTAATATTGCATGTATTAGCCAAGTTGATTAATAATGTGCTCATTAATCAGTGTTTTCCATATTTGCCGTGTAATTGCACTTCGGTTTGTTGTATTGACCATAGGCTTCACCTCAGGCCAATATGACAGACCTTGGCCGTGTTATTGCACTTCGGTTTGTCGTATTGACCATAGGCTTCAGCTCAGGCCAATATGACAGACCTTGGCCGTGTTATTGCACTTCGGTTTGTCGTATTGACCATAGGCTTCACCTCAGGCCAATATGACAGACCTTGGCCGTGTTATTGCACTTCGGTTTGTTGTATTGACCATAGGCTTCACCTCAGGCCAATATGACAGACCTTGGCCGTGTTATTGCACTTCGGTTTGTCGTATTGACCATAGGCTTCACCTCAGGCCAATATGACAGACTTTTGCACAATAGGTAGGTCAATGACTAATAATCTTTTATCAATTGCATGCTTCAAGTGACTAAGTTATTTGAAAACCTAATCAAAGATAAAAAAACAAAATACAAAAATTTTTAAAATACACTATGATGTTTGCATTAAATACAAAAAATTTAAAAAATACACTATGATGTTTGCATTAAGGAACTGAACTTGTCAACACAAACAGACATGTGACATCACTGTATAGTTATTTAATTTCACGGGGAGAAAATTTCACATTTTTCTGAAGGAAATTTATTCACAGGGAGAAAATTTCACTCAAAACCATTTCCAAAACCAAATGAAAATTGTATTATGACTATGCTTTTAAGTAAAGCTTATAAACATTTTGTGATTTATGTACATAATGTCTGTTTATATTTGGTTAAATTTAAATTGGTAATAACTTTTTTAATACTGGTTACTTTTTGTCTTACGGATAATTTATAAGTATAAGGTATTTTATTCCTGGGTATTTAATTTTGCAGTATTTTCTTTGACCACAAATATAGCCACTATACAGTATGATTCAGTTTTGCTGAATTTGATTCTGACATGGGATAGTTACTCCTCCATGACTCCTGATCCCAACTCTGGATCTTCCAAGGTCCAATGTTTGACAGATTTATATACTGTCACGTAGACCATGTGATACTTTAGTAAAATCCATATAACCAGGTGGGTGGAGTCTTGTGAACCCTTTCTTGATCTGTCCGAGTTTAAATTTCAAGTAAAAAGGCGTAAAATTAAAATCACACTTACTAGAGTAATGGTTCATACTTGTCAACATACATAAGATAGTATCCAGGAAGGAATAAAACATTTTTCCCGTGCAGCTTGTCATAACCAGAAGTGAGTACAATCATCCATATGATAATCAAAAGGTTACTCCATCACTTATATGAATTGGACAATCTCTTCAGTATTTTTATATTCCTCAGTACTCTCACATACACTTGTTATATTTAAAGGGGAAATTCAAGTTTACATGGAAAACATTTTGGTAGTACTTGGTATTGTAAATTTTGTTATGATTTTCAATTATTTTTCTGCTTTTGTCTTCATTTTCATAATTCCAATGTTCTAGAGAATTCAATAATTTTACTGTTTATAATTTTCCAACTTTTAAAGAATTCAAGAATTTCAGACTTTTCTTCACCTTTTGATTTGTTAGTTTCCAATTTATTTTTGTTAGTCAACATCATAAACACAAAGAATTTTATCAAAATCAGACAGCAACCAATCAGATGTTCATACTGCAGTCTATCTTATTTCTTTAAGTTTCAACTCAAACATTTATAATAATGATGTTTACCTCGTTAACAAAACTCTTTAAAATTTTGCATCATGTATTTTACATTCTCTTATTTCAGCAAATTATTTAGAATTCTTAAACTTGCAGTTTTATACTGTATGTGATATGTGCATGTTGTTGTCTTCTTCCCCTTTCATAAAAATTGTTTGTTTCAACTCTGTTTAATGCCATTAATCGTCCGCTTGTATGCCAGTATAATTACCATTATTTAAGTGTAATGTCAGCCATGACAGAAGACCCTTGTTTTAAGTTTCAAGCTAAGGTATGCTTTTGAATGTTGTTTTATGCCACATTCAACAATTTTTCAGTTAATTGGTGGCAGCTGGTTTTTAATTGGTTGATTTGATTGGTTTTATCATTCAATGTATATATGAAGAAACCACTGGCCTTCCGCAAGTAAACTGGCAAACATTCTCACAAAAATCAGCGTAGGTTCCAGCAGGGCTCAAACCTGAGCTGACCAGAAGAGACTTCATGGTAGAAGGCGCAATGCTCTAACCAGTTAGCCACAGGTGCCCCCAAGGCATACGTCAGTTACTTATAACTTTGGTAATATGTTTATAATATTTACTATTGATGCCCAGTGCAAACTGTCTAATTATTTAATTTCACGGTGAGAAAATTTTGCTTTTTTGGAAAGGAACTTATTAATAACTGGAATTAAATTTTCGAGCAAGACTGTTTACAAAACAATCTACTTGTATGGTTTACATAGTTTAAGTTAAGAAAATATCATGACTGTTTTATATGTACATTGTATAGAGTTTTGAAGTCACTTATCTTATAAACATGTGTATTGGTGAACACTCAATGAGAGCTGTCACTTAGCTTATAAACATGTGTATTGATGAACAGCCAATGAAAGCTGTCACTTAGCTTATAAACATGTGTATTAATGAATGCCCAATGAGAGCAGTCACTTATCTTATAAACATGTGTATTGATGAACACTCAATGAGAGCAGTCACTGATCTTATAAACATGTGTATTGATGAACAGCCAATGATAGCTGTCACTTAGCTTATAAACATGTGTATTGATGAACACTCAATGAGAGCAGTCACTTATCTTATTAACATGCGTATTGATGAACAGTCAATGAGAGCAGTCACTTATCTTATAAACATGTGTATTGATGAACAGCCAATGATATCTGTCACTTAGCTTATAAACATGTGTATTGATGAACACTCAATGAGAGCAGTCACTTATCTTATAAACATGCGTATTGATGAACAGCCAATGATAGCAGTCACTTATCTTATAAACATTTGTATTGATGAACACTCAATGAGAGCAGTCACTTAGCTTATAAAAATGTGTATTGATGAACAGCCAATGAGAGCAGTCACTTAGCTTATAAAAATGTGTATTTGATGAACAGCCAGTGAGAGCAGTCACTTAGCTTTTGAACATGTGTAATGATGAACAGCCAGTGAGAGCAGTCACTTATCTTATAAACATGTGTATTGATGAACACTCAATGAGAACAGTCACTTAGCTTTTGAACATGTGTAATGATGAACAGCCATTGAGAGCAGTCACTTATCTTATAAACATGTGTAATGATTAACAGCCAATGAGAGCAGCCACTTATCTTATAAACATGTGTATTGATGAACACTCAATGAGAGCAGTCACTTAGCTTATAAACATGTGTAATGATGAACACTCAATGAGAGCAGTCACTTAGCTTATAAAAATGTGTATTGATGAACAGCCAATGAGAGCAGTCACTTATCTTATAAACGTGTGTAATGATGAACACTCAATGAGAGCAGTCACTTATCTTATAAACATGTGTATTGATGAACACTCAATGAGAGCAGTCACTTAGCTTATGATGAAGTATAGATCTATTTCTAAGCTTCATATACTTAGTGTATTCTTTATTTTCAATCATTAGGACTGTATTTTAGAGTCTACTTTCGTTTTTTATCAGTGCTTTTCATATTTTCCTTTCATGTGTATTCTTTGCAGTTAAATATTATGAATTAATTAAATTTCAATTTGTATGGAGCATGGTTTTGAATAAACACAAGTTTTCAATATAAATATTATATTTTCAGTCGAGATAGAAAAACAGTTCCAACGTTTGTTACTTCCTGTATCAAAGAAGTTGAAAGTCGAGGTAAGTAATAAACACACTCTTTATAAACGTCTGTGAAGATTCATGTAATGTGATATTTAAGCCAGTATTATCAGTTTTCATTTTGATGTATCATCAGTGACGTATATCAATTCTACTCGGTGCAGGTTTGAAAGAAGTGGGTATATACAGAGTTTCTGGAGTGACCTCAGAAGTACAGAGAATCAAAAAATGTTTTGACAAAAGTAAGTTAATTTATTTTAACTGACTAATAACAATTAGGATTGCATCTCCTGTAATTGTGTATTCGTAAATCGTGGTAACGATGTCGTGATTAGATAATTTTATAACTCAGATGACCTTTAGTAATCAGTTGCTTTACGCTGTTGTGTGACATGTGTCATGCAGATATGCAGTGCCTATAAATTTTCTAACATTTTTCACTCCTCTCCCCCCCAAATTTACTTGTCCAATTTTCCTAATATTTGGTGTGTAGCATTTGTAGGGTAAAGTAATTGTGAATTTTTATTCCATGTGTCAGGAATTTTTGTTAGGGGATGTAGAATTGACTATGTACAAGATAAGTTATTTCTGCATTGAATATTCACTTAAGCATGTATCATTGTGGCTACATGAAACATCCTGTTAGTTTGTTTTACATGTTTTATGTGACCTATTACTATAGAAACATATGTAAACAAAATGTCTGATTTATCAATTTGACGCTTTTGGGACTTTTATTCCAGGGACAAATTGACCAGATTTAATCTAATTTGGCAGAAACTAAAATGATCATAAGTTCATCTATGTTTAAAAAATGTACTCATGAACCAATGATCAGCATATTTTCACTGTAAATACATTTTACTCAGGTACTGTCAGAGAGTGAATCTTGTCTCACCATGTATTTGATCTGATGTATCCTATGCAGATATACAATCAAGATTTAATCTTGTCTCACCTTTTATCAAACCGGATTTAATTTTTATTCTGTAGATATACAATCAGGATAGAATCTTCTCTCACCTTTTCTCAAATTAGATTTAATTTTTGTTCTGCAGATATACGATCAGGATTGAATCTCCTGTCAGAATGTGATATTCATGCTGTTACCGGTGTATTTAAACTGTATTTACGAGAACTTCCAGAACCTCTGTTCACGCAGGTCAAGTATGAACAGTTCATTGATGCTGTCGGTAAGTAAAACATAATGATATCAAACATATATAACAAGATGAGTTTCTTATCCACAAATGTCTCCAGCATGGCTAAGTTCCAGTAGGAAAGCCAAGTTGATATGTTTTACACTTCTGGTTTTCCACCACTCCGGTGGATGCATTTATATTCCTTACAAACTTTGATTAATTTTTGGACATTTATGAATTACCGTTTAGTCAAAATTTATAGAACGCCTTGATTTTTCATTTGTCCTTAAACATTTCACTGAAGATTAAAATTGTGAGCAAATGGAAAGATGGACAAAAAACAACGTATCTTTGAGGCACTCACCTGAAAGACTTGAAAAAAAGATATTTCTGTGATTTAGCCTTCAAATCTTCTGTCACATGTTACAATGACTTAAATTTGTTTGTCTACATATTTTTAAGAATTCAAAAAGCTGTAACCATTTCCATTTCTCTTTTATAAAGAAAAACCAGCTGTTGGTAAAGTTCTATGAAATAGTAAACTTTTAAAATTTCCCACTTTTCACTCAGGTTCACAGGTAGTAGACATGTATTGATTCATCTTTACTCTCAAAATCCTTGTTTATTTTGGCCTTTCATCTTTCCATTCTTACAATAGCTCAGGTCAAAATTTGTGATAATTCATATACAAGCTAATGGCATCGCTATCGCCATACAAATTAATTTTTATGCTGAAATCAAAACAACAGTAAAAGATAACAAACCACATTAACACTTATATGTCTACCAAGGTAAAGAAGCACATCTTGGATTAGCCAAAAAACCAATAAAATATGGTTTATATACCAAAAATAGGAATGCACAGGTAAAATGTGACTCCATCTATTACTGTAGCTCATATATTTTTTGTCACCAAAAACAAATCTGTCACCTCTGTTATGATTCAATTTGTGGTGGTTGTGGTGGTAGTGTTTGTAAACATGTGTCACTTTACCTTGCTAAATGTATACTCTCTACCTTGCACATACAAACATGTAAACATGTGTCACTTTACCTTGCTAAATGTATACTCTCAACCTTGCACATACAAACATGTAAACATGTGTCACTTTACCTTGCTAAATGTATACTCTCAACCTTGCACATACAAACATGTAAACAGGTGTCACTTTACCTTGCTAAATGTATACTCTCAACCTTGCACATACAGACATGTAAACATGTGCCTTTTTACCTTGCTAAATGTATACTCTCAACCTTGCACATACAAACATGTAAATATGTGCCACTTTACCTGGCTAAATGTATACTCTCAGCTTTGCACATACAAACATGTAAACATGTGTCACTTTACCTTGCTAAATGTATACTCTCAACCTTGCACATACAAACATGTAAACATGTGTCACTTTACCTTGCTAAATGTATACTCTCAACCTTGCACATACAAACATGTAAACATGTGTCACTTTACCTTGCTAATGTATACTCTCAACCTTGCACATACAAACATGTAAACATGTGTCACTTTACCTTGCTAAATGTATACTCTCAACCTTGCACATACAAACATGTAAACATGTGTCACTTTACCTTGCTAAATGTATACTCTCAACCTTGCACATACAACCATGTAAACATGTGTCACTTTACCTTGCTTAATGTATACTCTCAACCTTGCACATACAAACATGTAAACATGTGCCTTTTTACCTTGCTAAATGTATACTCTCAACCTTGCACATACAGACATGTAAACATGTGCCTTTTTACCTTGCTAAATGTATACTCTCAACCTTGCACATACAAACATGTAAACATGTGTCACTTTACCTTGCTAAATGTATACTCTCAACCTTGCACATACAAACATGTAAACATGTGTCACTTTACCTTGCTAAATGTATACTCTCAACCTTGCACATACAGACATGTAAACATGTGTCACTTTACCTTGCTAAATGTATACTCTCAACCTTGCACATACAAACATGTAAACATGTGTCACTTTACCTTGCTAAATGTATACTCTCAACCTTGCACATACAAACATGTAAACATGTGTCACTTTACCTTGCTAAATGTATACTCTCAACCTTGCACATACAAACATGTAAACATGTGTCACTTTACCTTGCTAAATGTATACTCTCAACCTTGCACATACAAACATGTAAACATGTGTCACTTTACCTTGCTAAATGTATACTCTCAACCTTGCACATACAAACATGTAAACATGTGTCACTTTACCTTGCTAAATGTATACTCTCAACCTTGCACATACAAACATGTAAACATGTGTCACTTTACCTTGCTAAATGTATACTCTCAACCTTGCACATACAAACATGTAAACATGTGTCACTTTACCTTGCTAAATGTATACTCTCAACCTTGCACATACAAACATGTAAACATGTGTCACTTTACCTTGCTAAATGTATACTCTCAACCTTGCACATACAAACATGTAAACAGGTGTCACTTTACCTTGCCAAATGTATACTCTCAACCTTTCACATACAAACATGTAAACATGTGTCACTTTACCTTGCTAAATATATACTCTCAACCATGTAAACATGGACACGGCTATTGATACGGAATCTCTTTTTCAGGTTTACATGACGAGTATTCGAAAGAGAAAGTATTCCTACAGCTGATTCATGAGTTACCTGATGAGAACTACTACACTATAGTTGCTATTGTTGAACATTTAGTCAGGTAATGTAGCCAGCCTAATACAAACTTTTGTAAAATGATCAGTCTTATATTTCCCTTTTTTTATCCGTTTTAGTGTAGGTTAGATGTTATCTTGCTGTTTTTTGTCTAAATGAATGAGATATGATCTTAACCATATTGAAATGTCAAAATTACATCTAAAGTCTGGAGAGCTAATCTCAATCCTGTGGCAGTGGCACTGTCATTTCTGTAAATAAACATGATAATTTAAAAATGCATATATATTTTAGAATTATGAAATTGTCCTAGATCTACCATAAATTTGTGCAAAATTCTAGATTTTACCAGTATTTAAAAATTATTGGTTGTATATTAAACAAAGAAGAAAATAACATAAGTGACAAATATATATGTCCCATGACTGTACATGTAAATCTAAGTCTGACTCTGTATGTCTGCTGTTTTGTAATAACAATGTAAACATATCATAAAATGTATAAATGCCTACTGATGCATAATCAAAAATAAGCATCCACTAATTTCTTATATTTCAAATAAATGTTGGTTTAAAGATATACCATGGTATACGACAGCCTATACTAATTTCTGATTTTAGTAGATCAAGGATGTATATTCCCAGGTTAAACAGTAACTCAGTCATAAATGCATTATAAGTTCTGTGTTCCAAATACAATTGTGAAACCAGAGAGCCAAGTTGACTACCAATAACCTGTGTATGTTATTAACTCATTTACTCCCTAAAGACACACTTCGACTGATTCAAGGCATTGATTTATAGAAGAGTTCATTGTTTTTTAGGGACTGATTAGTTAAATACATTGACCATCTTAGTTTCTTGGTGGATAAATTTTGGTCTTCACACAAATTCTATATTTTCTATTTCTCTCAGGGTTAGCAAACATGAGTGTGATAACAAGATGTCCATAAGTAACCTAGCAACAATATTTGGCCCAACCCTTCTTCATCCTGCCTTCACAGATGCACAGCAAACTCCGGAACAGCTAATGCAAGATGCTCAAGATGTGTTTGTACAGGCTGCTGTCTTGTCTTTTCTGCTTCAGTTAGCTGGAAAAGGAAAAAATATCAGGAGGTCAGAAGCTAACATTGAAATGATTGGAAAAGATGTCTTAGTTTGAATTAAATCTGGAACCGCCCACATGATTGTAGTTATTGGAAACTGATTCAAGATAAACCTGGTGATATCATAGACCAATCCAGAAAAAACATTTTTTTTTTCAGAAACTATTTTGAAAATCTGGACAATTTAGTTGGACAAATCATTAAGATATTGTGAAATATGAATGAAATCTGCAAACCTTGGTATTTTTGGAAAGCACTATTGCAGAAATAAAATGTTTAATTCACTTATCACAATTAATTTTACAAGTCTGAAATTCTTAAATTTCTTGTTGTTATGCATCTATATATTATTTATCTGTTACCTGTTATATATCAATCATGCCTCTTTCAGAAAGTTATGTTTAATTATATAGAATTATTTTATATATGGTTATCTTTATCTGCATTTATTGTTGCTTTGCATCTGTTGAGTACAATTTCTGTGTTTTTGGTTATTATTTAGATATATATTGAACATTCCTGATTGCTTACACGTTTTGTTTTTTATTTTCTATTATGCATTTATATCTAATGGCGATATGCAATCAAGTTCTTTTATCTGAATTGATATGTCATTTGATACCAATACATCGTATTTGACATAGGTGTGTACTGTTTTACACATCAGTACATAACTGAACCACCATTTTTATACAGGGACCAAAATACATATATTGATGTTTATTTGAACCTTACAATAAGACTTCCACTGAATCACTGCCTTAAGTAGAAAGTAACCAACTGACTCTTTGTAATACTTGTATTTCATACATATGATTATTCAAGCCTTGTTTTTTAAACAAGAGTCCGTGGTTTGGAGATGGCCCTATGACTCTTTACTGATAATATAGACTTTATTCTACATAGGTAACCAATATTGGCATTTTGCAGAAATATTCTGCAAAAAATGCACTGTTTAGATCAACCTTCCCCATTAAGCTCATGAGTCTGTAGTTCGATTAAATTGTATCCCACAGACTGAAGCTGTTTGCTTTCGTCAGTCTAATTTAGGTTACATTTATTTAGTTTAAGTAGCTTATTGAATCTGTAGTCATGTGGATATATTGTATACCTGGAAATTTTAGCTCCTGGTTATTTTCGCCCTTATACGACAGAAAAAATATTCACCCTGCCATAAATTCACCCAAAAGCAGCATTGTTTCCTGTATGGCATATATGGCCATGCTTCAGTTATTTATTTTGAAAATACACTGTATTGCTTTCATATTTAACTCACCCTGTCATCTAAGACGGAAATTAAACAGAAACAAAAATTTCCACGTAAACAGTTATATGAACCATCATCGATATAAAGGACAGAAGGGCAAACTAATGTAGATTCCATTTTCACTTTCAAGTATGGTCATGTTCGATTTTTTATAGAAATGAATTGATTCTTATTAATTTGTCAATGGATTAGTGATTATTGATTTCAAGTAACTAATTGCCCAGTCGATCCAATTACTCCAATTACTTATTTATCCCTTCAAAATTTGTAACAATAATCACATCAAAATTCATATCACAATCCATCATGTGACAGAATTATCATCTGTTATAATCAGATTTGGTTGCAGCAAAATGTGCATGAAAAAGTATTCAAAACGTGATTAATTCATATCTTAGGATGACTGCAATAGTGTGCATGTGTTCATTAAATCATAATCTGTCAATTAAGATATTGTTAATTGTTACTTATGATGCTAAATAAACTTTGTAAATGTGTTAAGTACTTTAGTGTAACAGGAGGTGCTATGGATGTTCACTGGCAGATACATGTATTAGTATCAATCAATGATGGTTCCTGATTGAGTTGAGTCTGTCAGGCATGAGACCAGTGTAAACATATTGTTATATATATA
Organism: Atrina japonica; assembly: GCA_030159075.1. Taxonomy (NCBI): domain Eukaryota; kingdom Metazoa; phylum Mollusca; class Bivalvia; order Pterioida; family Pinnidae; genus Atrina; species Atrina japonica. The sequence goes on along the minus strand of BROG01000344.1, from coordinate 540,899 downwards.
TATATATATATATATATATATATATATATATATATATATATATATAAGTAAAAAATCTCAACCCCGAAATAAACTCAAAAATAAATTTTCTCTAATGTAGAAAAAAATGTAAGTGAATTTTTTACTTATCTAAGTACTTGTGTGAATCATTTATAAATATATATATATATATATATATATATATATATATATATATATATATATATATAGTATATATATATATATATATATATATATATATGACAGTATTAATGCCTTACTGAAATAAAGTACAAACCACTTGGAACTATTTTGCTTTACTTCTTCTTTACATGAACATCACTTGATATTGATGTATGCAAATAGATCTGTAATATCTAAAAGGAAAAATGCTTTCCTTAAACTTGGAGATGGAAGAGAAACAAATATAATTTTGTCATCTCGAAATTTCTACCAAGCTTCAAAGTTAAAATATTGAGGTTGCCACACAATCGGTTTGGTGTCCAACGAGGCTTGAGACAAGTGACAATTTTTTTCAATATTATTCACACACCAGAGTTGAATGAGTAATGTATATAAAAGGTATATTATAATGAAATGAAACTGTACGGAAGTCCAAAAGGTTGGTACACAAACGGTGAAATTGGAAAAATAGGTGGAACCAGGTGTCATGCAACTAACAACCCACCCCTTCCCCCCCCCCCCTCTCCTTCCGTGCCGAGGGTCACAATCATTCTGAGTTCGTAGTAAAATCCAGATTCAAACATCAGATATAATTCATAAAATTTGGCAGGACAGAGTAACGTTTCGATTATCATAAGTATGATACACCAACATTGTTGTATAGTAATTGAATCTAAAATTTAAACTCGCTCATTTCAAACAGGTTCAAAAGGCCAGGTTATATCAATTTGTCTATGATAGGAATATTTTAAACATAATACCAAAGTTATAATGCTCAAGGCGATCGTTTCTGTCAATTAGACTTCGTCAGTTGAGCATCAAGTAAAAATGTCGCTCATATAACCATACAACCAATATAAGGATATATCTGTTTGAATGCTGTTTACGCCACACACTTCTCAAGTCATATGGTGGTGGCTAGGATTTAATGGTGTTTGGGGAGATAACCCAGTTACAATATACCACCGGCCTTCCGCAAGTAAATTGGCAAACTTCGTCACAAAATCAGTTTATGTTCCAGTGGACTCGAGCCAACCCTGATAGAAGTAAGAGACGTCATGTTTTTAAGCGCATTGCTCTAACCACCAGTATAAGAAAAACGAAAATTTGGTCCATCATTCTAATATAATGTTTCAATTGGGGATATGTAGAAAAATAAAATTGGCGTCGGAAATTCTTGCTGCCGTCACTGTAACACGTGCCCTGTAGATAAAAGTAATGTAGGCTTTGCTGATGATAAAACACATCCAAATAGATAGATAAATGCCTTATGCTGAGAATTCAGATGTTGCAGATTGCTCTGCGTAAAATAAATAAAGAAACCGTCGAATCAACAATAAAATTATCGTAAATGCATTATCCATCAAGCTGAAAATTGTCCATATATGGTGATGTGTGTATTATATGATTCATACAAAATATCTCCACTTACGTCAATCATTCAAATATGGCACTTTCAATCAGATTCATATGATTAAGATTTGTGATCTGTAACAGACGTCCCAGTTTTGTTATGTTGTTATCATTTATACTCAAAGAATTGCACAATGTTGTATGTTAAATGTCAAATATGATTTTAAATTTTACCTGTCTTCGAATATTAAGTTGATTTTAAACAAATTCAGCAGTGAATGCTGTTTATTGTCTAATCAGTATTTTTTTCTCAGAAAATTGGTTAAATTGTTCACGCTTTTAATTCTATAACGAAGAAAAATATGTTGTTTGCTTGGAATAAATGATCATAAATAGAATGTTTAAAATATGAATTACAAAGGAGTAATGGAGAAGTACCAATGAATAGTCGAAACTCCAAGTCCATTAGAATACTACAAGTTATATATAACGACGGTGGTTTCGACATGAAGAACAATTGCGAATCCCAAACGGGATGGGACCAGGTGTTCGGAAAGAGTCTGATTTAATGAAAGTATTCATTCAAAGTACATAGTACACCGATTTTGAATAAATGCAAACTTTATGATCAATAATTAATTAGATTATTTTCTTGAATGTGGTTAATTTTGTAGCCCAAAGTCTCTCGTCAGTACTGCACACATTTTACAGCACCAAAAACAAAAAACTGTCATATTTGCTGTTCTTTGTTGCTGTGTCTATATATAGTAAAAACAGAAGATTTTCTAAACATCGCACCGACTTTAATATAACATATACCTTTGTGTGTCTGTATCATTGTTCTGAATAACATAAAGCTCGAACTGCATAAAAATACGTTACAAAAATAAATATTTAATAAAATACATGGATATTACAAAGAAACATTTCATCATCATGTTTACATATTATATAAGAAAAGTACATTTTATATTATAGTGCAATTATACTATAAAACGTCATTTACAAATAATTCAAATACTAACCGCACTAAACTTTTTCATGAAAAATCACAGTATAGCTTTAAGCTTTAACTATTTTCTAACTACTACATGCACAAATAGTAAAATATGTTTCTTTTTCACAAGATGTAAAAGTAATATTTTTTAAAAAATGTTCATAAAATATATACGACATAAATTTATATTAAAATGATAAATAAAATAACGGAATTCATATGTGCTTGGTATACTATTTGAAAAAGTCGAGGATCTGTATAAAAGTTCATTCAGCTGGATGAGTTACGAATTATCTTCCTGAGAATTGATATGTTGAAGCCTGTGATTTATTGAAGTCTAATTTTAGTATTTGTTGTAAATGCCCCAAGAGTATGACACGAATATTAATGTAAAACATGGTTGTTTATCATATTATACCAATTTGTATTAGGAAAGTACATCTGCTGTATAAACTGAAATCTTCCCCCGTCAACGAAATGAAGTACATCAAGTGCTACCAAATTGTGAACGATAGTAGGAATTTATAAACATATAAAACAAATGCTATTATAAATTTACTGGATAGGGTGTATAGTTCAAAGAATCGTAAATGGGGGATAGTAGGTATACAAAAGGTGTGATTTGTAGACGACCATAGCAAATGTCAATATTTATGGCACTAAACCTAAACTCGTGACATCTTCATGTAAGTGAAAAAAAATCTTGGTGGAAGGAGGAAACTAGAACATCATTTAAAACAAATTGGATTTGTATTAAGTTTTGAAGAATAACTACATTACAACATGTAGCTCAGTCTAAGTGTAGATATTGCATTGATATATTTCACAAAATTAGTATTATATGCTTTTGATATACTGTCACTCTTGTACAAAAGTTTCTGAATTATCGCTCTGTTGTCAGCAGTACATTTAGTTGGCTTCTAAAAACAGATGAGTTATTTCAAAACTTTCCACTTTTCTTGTTGGTTCGGCGATGGTATTAAATGTACGTATACGCGTTTCATCCAATGGCACACCTCACATTCATGAAGATCCACTTGGAGTCAATACATTCGCAAATACAACGACTAAATCTGTGTAGCTAGGGACGACGGGTATGTACCCACCGATATTGACAACCTTATAGCTTCCGTGTACTTCAATATAAATGGAAGCACCCGGATATGTTTTGGAAATTGCGTATTTTATAAATTCTTTCGTCTTATAAAACTGGCAACGTAATGTATAAGCATTTGTGAGGACCCCTAGCTCTGCAACACAACATGAACACCATCTATATAGTTGTATTAGACAATGTACTCATAGTTGTAGTCGTATTATAATCACATATACATAGGCCAGCTGAAGTGGTTGTACTGTCAATCATTGAATTGTTCCTGAAAATATCCGGAAGTGTGTGGAAGTTGAACATGGCTTCACCCCAAGTTTCTGTCCCTAGAACCAATATTGGCACTGCAACTATGTTCATTACGAACCCAGCCAATACCTGTCATTAAAGTAAATATAAGAGATCAGTTGGATATAAAATACATTATGTTTTTCTTATCGTCTTCATGATAGAACGACACTTCCGGGTTCTGTCAGAAACCGAAATGATGTTGTCTAATAAAAAATAGGCATTATACAGGTAAAATATTGTACCTTGCATTGATTTCTTGCATTGCAGTAGCTATAATATGTTTGATCCGTAAACTATCTTGTAATACAACAGCGGGTGTGACAGGGGGGATGTTTACTCCTCCAGGGCACCTGATGCCACCTCCTGATTTCCAGAGGTCCGTGTTTGTCCAGTTTTAACCACATTCGTATCTATATCCTGGACATCGTAAAGATTTATACTTTGGTGTAAAAGATGTTTTATACTGTTATGGTTTGATCTAGACTCCTCTGTAAACATGTGTCATTTTATCATGGTAGAACTATATATTGTATGTTTATGTAATATGGCAATATGCCTACAGTATGTAGTTAGGTAAGTAGCTAACTAGATGAGTTAGTGACCATGTACATATGTATATTGATATTATGTAAAACAAATAAATTTGATATTAAATAACACAGAATAGAACTTACCATATCTCTGACTTTGATGTAACCATATGAAAAAACCACGGCGTTTGGTGGTGTTGCCACGGGCAGCATAAATGCAAAAGACGTGGCAATAGCAGTTGGAAACATGAAATATAGTGGATTGACGCCAAGCTTGAAAGACTGAAATTATACAAAATAGGAATAAATATATATATATATATATATATATATATATATATATATATATATATATATATATATATATATATATATATATATATATATATATATATATATATATAATATATATATATATATATATATATATATATATATATATATATATACCATACCATGTATACATACATACATACATACATACATACATACATACATACATATATACATGCATACATGCATACATACATACATACACACACACACACACACATACATACATACATACATACATGCATACATACATACATACATACATACATACATACACACACACACACACACACACACACATATATATATATATATATATATATATATATATATATATATATATATATATATATATATATATATATATATATATATATATATATATATATATATATATATATACCTGGTATGGTACGACGTTTTTAGTTACTATAGATATATAATCATTTTTTATAATTCTATTTAATTAAGATTACTTTTTTATCTAATATGTTACATATATGTGTACTAACCAGTTCGGCCATGATAGGCATCATCAGGGTACAAGTTGCAGTGTTACTTGTTACTTCTGTAGCGGCAGCTACGATATAGCATAGCACCATATTCATTACCCAGGGTTCCAAGCTGCTAAAGACGGTAAGCTGTTCCCCTAGCCATGATGATAATCCGGATTCCTTAAAATACATTGAACCTATCGATAACTTCAACATTACAAATTAATTTTGAACATCATTTCACCATAGTATGTACAATGCAAAGTTATAGAAATATAACTGCTGTTAATTCTAGTTATCTACCATAGGTAGGGGTAGACTATAATTATCTACCATTCTATCATTTCTTTCTTCCAATTCCTTTTTTCATTTCTTTATGTATTTCATAATACTATCAACACATAGAATCACTGCAAGACAATCTTTCACAAAACTGATATTTTAAGTATACCTGGCTTCCCTTTGCTAGAGCAAAACCACCACCTAAGAGAATGACTACGCCCCATGGTACGTTATGTTGAGCCACTGACCAAGAAAGTAACGGTTTAGTTTCTCTAGGCACGTCATCTTTTAAAAAAATCAAAACATTGTTTAATGACATTGAACATGAATTGGTATGATAAATTTTATTCATTTGATAATATTTTTTATTTTATTTTTTACGACCCGCCAAAGTGTTTCTATATATGAAGATTTGTCAAGCTTTAGATGATGTGTCACACATTGTGACCTGTGCTATGGACTGTTGTCAACGGCAAGATGGTTCTTTTACGTGTGACGCCAACCATGACACGAGGCCTCGGTTTTACGTCTCACCCAAAAAACCGAGACCTTCACTTCTCATGTCGCGAGCTCATCAAAGGAACAGTCACTGTCATTTTTAATATTGATGATAATAATATTAACAATAAAAATAAGAAAAAGAAGAATAGAAAAATGATGAAATTTTATGAAATACATTAAAGTATGAAGAACGCAGATATATAGAAAGTGACGCATCATTATTACTAAAGTACTTTGTGGCAGGGCAAAGTCGTTATGCTTAACACTAATATTTCATCGCAAATCCTATGGTTGTATAACATCTTTCAAGTTATAAATACTGGTACCTATATTAATGTAAATAAAAAACTCGTTATTTCAAAGGTGTATTTATTATTTGCATAAATTTCACCTTTTCTTAGACAGAAAACTCGGGGGATTGTGGACGGAAAGAGGAAGAGGCTGGCAGCAATTAGTATGGACGGAGTAGAGTCTGTAACAGTCCTGGAAAAACAAGTCATTTGCAATATTCATAATATAGTGCATAAAATTTGCATACAAAACGTCAATGAAATGCTTTACAAAAGTTCCACATCGTTATACGTAGGTTGATAAATGAGTTTCAGCCATGTTTATCACAAAATAATATTGTATATCCATAGACTATCTTACATATCAAGAGTTCATACGCATTTGCACTGTACTATGATAATTTGACCTTCACATTACACTGGTGTACTTATCTATAGACGCCGTAAAATCAAGATTACGTAATCCAGCTTTCTTTTTAATCTGTTTTAAATTTGAATAGTACTTTAAGCCACACACTCAACAATTTTTACGAGTTGATGGAACATTATGTTATGTTATGTTAAGTTGTTTAGTGTGAACAAGTCAAAACACATTTTGCAGTATGGAGTTAATAACACATTATATTGCCGCAAATTACACATGTATGTGCATGTCAGCAACATAAAATCAACTTCAAGATTGAAGTTTTCAAATCACACTTTAATTAGTATATTTTTTGCTTTTTAAAATGACGAAAATATAGTAACAAATCGATGAAAAATATAGGTCTGTAAGACTTGTTGAAATATGTGCTATTAAAGGTAAATTCGGCGTCCTTCATGAATTTTAAGATATTATAAATTTGCTTTAGAATGTTAAATTTCAATTATTTATTACCATTATACGCTTGTGATAGAATTGACACTAAAAGCGATAGCCTGGACTGTTCACAATTCTTGCGCACGATTAATATGCAAACGAGTTTTGGTCAAGTTTCCCTTACTGTGTATTGCCAAGATCTGTCTGTGAAGTTGGACTCAGAAGTTGCACCATTCCTCATTCACGTGATCTTAACTGATGAGAAACTCGCGACAGTCCTTGAAGTTGGGAAAATGTTGTACATGTACACATACTGACCTAGAGATTTAAGGCTACCGATAGGAAGTATAGCGTAACGGTATAATACTGCTTTGTCGCGTAGAAATTTAGTATCGATGAAACGATGTTTATAAGCACAAGAATTTATAATCATATCGCTGATCTATATGTAGTTTGTTGCATAATAAATAAGCCATCAGTACTCAGTTAGACAAAATGTCTGACCCGATTTTAGTTACTTTTTTGTAAAACCTAATTTTATCGAATTAAAAAGTGTTCAGTATACTGAGTGTATTATACCTCATTAAAACTTACGATTGCCATCAACTCGTATCAGTACTTTCAGTACTTTGATTCAACTATATGATGGCAACCAGATTTTATTGGAGGATGAAAAAACCCGGTTACAACGTACCCGGGAAGAGACCACTGGCATTCCGCAAGTATATTTAAGTATATTTAATGCACATGTATATCTAAATGAAACATTTCAATCATGTTCATTTTTTAAATCATAGTTGTGTACTTCAAGTTACTTCTACACAATGACCGCTTTATATATGATTGGGTAAATGGTTATATATCTATTTTTACTTCGGTGGGAAAAGATCTCCCCATCCACCGACTCCACCAATGTCCCTGGATATCCATAGTAATGCTAGAACCACAAAGTGACCAATGACAGCGCCTTGTCCAAATCTGTGAAAGAAAAGACATTACAACGTTATTCTTTGTTTTTTAGTTTAAAATACATTTGTTCAACAAAACATAAGCCTAAAACGAACACAGAAATACATCCACGTGTCGATAAAAAAAACAAACAAAACATCATTACAAAAAATTGCTCCCAAACAAAACGACACGGCAAAATAGTCAAATGTGGAAAATACATTTTGAAAAGTATGCCCACTATTTATCAGCATACTATTTATCATATATCTAGACGGAAAAAAGTGTGGTTTGCAGATCTCATAAACTGAATTAACAAGCTTGTATATCGTATATAATCTCAGATAGTGATGTATAAATCTTCAGAATTTCCAGGATACATATACAAATCTGGGGAATATTGGATAAACATGGATCTCTGAAATTCCAGAGGTGGGATCAGGTGCCATGGAGGAGTATAATAAATAAAAATAGCACAGATTGAGATGTTTAGTCTGACCTTAATATAGATATATCAACGGTAACTTATCAATGTGTTTTATTTACAAAAAGGAATGACTTACGTCAAAGGTCCAAGTTTTTCATATTCCTTGCGGATGACAGCTTTAACTCTTTCGGCTTGTCCGGGAATTTTGCTGTTATAAGATCTGTATGTTGAAACAAATAAATTTGTGTAGATATGATATTCACAAATCACGTTTTATGAACTCGATCGTATGGTGAAATATTTGTATATAGGTATAGTAAAATCCAAATAACCTGACGGGGTGGAGTCTTGTGAGCCCTTTCTTGACCTGGACGAGTTTAAATTTTAGGTAATAAAGCATAAGATTAAAATTACACTGACTAGAGGGATCTTTCCTATTTGTCACCTATACAAGACTATCCACTAAGGAATAAAATGTCTTTCCCTTGCAGCTTGTCATAACTGAAAAGTATTAGAATCATCCGTATGATAATCAAAAGTTACTCCGCCTCGCCATCTTATGTGAATCGGACAACAGGGCTAACTATGATCATACATGGATTTATATATATATATATATATATATATATATATATATATATATATATATATATATATATATATATATATATATATATATATATATATATATATATATATATATATATATATATATATATATATTCACAAAATATATTTACTGTACGAAATGATGAAATTCTAACTAAAACTGTCTTACCTGCATCTTAAAAATAAAATCTGAAACCAAATCCAGAGCACAAATACGCAAATTGCTGAGACTGGGAGTCCGAACTGCATCCAGGAAGCAAAGGTGATTGGGGAAACACCTCCTCTGCTTTCAAACACACTGTAATTGGAATATGTAAATTGATGTTTGACACCCTAATTGATAATATACTTATTTAAAAGTAATGTACACTTTTAAACAAGTAATTAAAGCATGAAAAAAGATAACTCTAAGAATATTTATGTCTTTCTATGCGTCGTAACAAACTTTGTAATAGACATCACTCACATATCAGCCTGTCCTTTCATTACGACGTTTGGACCAGTGCCTGTTAAACTCCCAATTCCTCCACAGTTCGCAGAATAAGCGATGGCGAGGGAAAGTGCTTTGCACATGCGCATAAATTCTGGGTCATTTTCATTGTCATCTTCACTGGAACAGAAAGAGTAATAAACAGATGAAACAATGTTTGTTTCATCTGATACAAGTTACTGCTTACTTGGAATATACGTGTTTTAACCGATAAAGAACCACATTATACTTAATATATGTGTTTATCCAGACTGAGTACAAATTTCAATATACATGGGATATCCGCGTTTTATACCAATTACAGTACAGTTCCTAGGACATGTGTCTTTACCTGATAAAATGCATATTTATTCTTATTTTTAAATGGTCATTAGCTGTGTTTTTTCTACACAAATTATGTTTCCTTTTTCCTACTTAGATTGATATACAATAGCAAACAAAAAATGGTTTACAGAGGCATAAATATTCTTAAATTCTTTTAGATTGCTTGAGAAACTAAGGTTTTGCACTTTTTCAATTGCAATTGATTATCTCAACCTTACTATTTGTATATGTATAACCACACCGGACCTGACTTTATTTTTACAAAACATATAGGAATTTAAGATTTGGTTTGCCTGTGTATAGCTCTTATTTGTTATTATACATTAAGTACAAGCAGTCATAAAAGAAAATCTCGAAATATTTTTGGTAAATACAGCTGATGTCCCTTCAAGGCATTTTATCATACTCTTTATATTTAATATCCAAACATAACCTATCTGCTGTCTCTTCAGATATACAAAATACATCGTGGAGATATATAGAACACTGTTATAACTATGTTATCTCCCCTGTGTTAATTTTCATATTTGAAAATTGCATATATAATTTAAGCTTTCATCTTGATATAGCCTTCGCGTTTAATAAATAAATATTAAACGCAGGCGACCATTTTCAGCTATAGAGTTTAAAATGTTAAATGTTAATTTAAGAAATGCCCAATACGAATTAGTTCAACGTAATCAATACACATGGATGCATTGTTCACTATGCGTGTTCCGATCTGAAGGTATAAGGCGTTGTGAATAATTAAATTTAATTTTTATTTAAAATAAAATTACTGTTAAATAAATCAAAACGCGTCTTTGTAGAGTCAAACACATAGTAAATGGAATGACATCAACATACTCAAACGTGTCCTATTAAATATTACAATATTCCATGGTGGTACTTTCTTTCTTAATTTGTGTCTTCATTTATTATTTTCTATTTCAAAGCTTTCGTAATTTACTGTGCGCGATATGAATAAATCATAACGTTACAGTCCTACTGAATGATTTAAAAATGCAAGAAATATTTCCATCATATAAAAACCAATCAATTACTTATACAACCATAAACGATTGTCTTGACCATTTGTTTTTGGCATTTTACAAAGCTATAACTTTGATATTATGTTGATAAAATTGTGAAAGGAAAACAGGTGTCTCTTTACCGGAAATCAAACTTATGTGAAACAGAACTGCATAGGTGGTATATTTTTTGCATGACAAAATCGCAGATACCTTTTCTGATCCTCATCTTTATCATTCTTCACTTCGTATTTCCCATGTTTATGATTTTCTGTCGTCAAATTTCCATTCTTTGTTATTTCCGTCGGCGAGTTTTTCTCTTTCAGCTGGATGTCATCAACATTTGTGTCTATTGTTTGTGTACCTTGTCATAAAATATAGAGGGAGCTGTAGTAGTGTTTCAAACAACAATATAAAAATCACAGAAATTAACCGTCAGAAGGCTTAATAGACAATAAATAAATCAGGTGAATATTGGACAAACACGGTTTTCTGAAAATCAAGAGATGGGATCAGGTGCCATGGAGTTGTTCACACATGTCGCTATTGCAGAAAATATTTCGAATGTGGAAATTTTTCCAATGCAATCTTCTTTTACCTAGTTAAAATATGTTCATATTGGTCTGGTGTTTTGTTTCGAAATATATAATAAATCATGAAAGTAAACATCATTACTTATGGTAGGCTTCTCATAGAGCCTTTGTTTCATAAGTAAATAATCATACCCAGAAGCTCGTTAATAAGCCATGAATCTCTTAGGCAATGGTCAAAATGAATATCGAACATTTGTGTTTGCCACATATTGGTATGACCAAAATCACTGATATATGGGCTTCAACATTCTGACCCCACTGAAAGTTGAGAATTATTTCACACTCGCATTACTCGCATATTATACAAGGGTATTATTTATGGGTACGTACTTTTATATAAGCTTGATGTACAAAAATATGATAATACTTTAATAGTTGAAACAAAATTAAAACCCTGGCTGATCGTAAATGAGTGCGAAATGGGCTTTATTTTTATATCGCCTTCGCATCCAAGAGAAAACTTGAATATTAAACAGAAGCGAAAAAATCCAGACCTAAAGTACTATGCGTTAGAAAACTGATAAGGCATTGTTGTTTGTAACGCGTGAAGCGTCTGTCAAAAACATATATATATATATATATATATATATATATATATATATATATATATATATATATATATATATATATATATATATATATACAGTAGATCTTTAATGAGTCGAATTTCTCGTTGTTTCGATTTATTTCATTATATATCCTTACTAAAAAACATTTTATAAATCGAACTTTCATGAGTCGAATTTCTCGGTGTGTCGAACAAAACTGGCAGTCCCATCGCTGTAAAAACATCGAAAATTCATACAAATAAGTCGAAGTTTACCTGTATACAAGATGTAAATTACCCCGTGGCGATTTTCACACCTATCGGACTACGTTGAACAATGGACACGTGTTTATTTATAAACACCCAGGACAGTATAAAAATATCAACATGATTTAAGTAATTAAATGTAATAAGCAGACGCTAATTGATTATTGATTGTTTGCGACTGTGTAAGACTCAAATATGCAAATTACCGGCGGTTGTGTTGGTTGTTTACCATCTCGTAGCTTGGGTCATTATCAGTAACCGATTTGTAAAAACAAAACGAAATGACCCGAAAATATACAGTAAGCATTTTTGTACTTAAACTCAAAGTGTCACAAAAACAGCATGAAATGAACGGTATCGGCAATTTGATGTGAAAAAAATATTTTAATGTGTAGTGACTAGTGCTGCATGATACAAGTATTGACTTTCGTTTTGTGTTGATAATCTGTAAATTCATGTGTCGGATGTGATTGAATACAAGGGTATAACTATAAATAGTAACTGGTTTTTACTAAATTATTTTGATTACTTTCGTCTTTTTACTTTCTTTGTGTACGTAATTATGTATGCCAATGATTTAATAATTATGATAAATATCGCAATTAAATTAGTGACAAAATATTTTAGCTTCTTGGTTTTTTTTCTTAACTCTGAGTCAACGTTGTGTTTCTCGTATAGGCGCTTGGATTACAATTTTTCTGCAGAATGTTTGGATTTATTCTCTTGAGTATAAAATAAATACATTGTATCTACATTAAATAGGCCGTAAATGATTTTAGTCGATTCGATTCTAAGTCATGATCCCAGCACCTATACAGTTACACAGTCACGTACAATAGATTTTTTGTGTGGCATGTCGTTATGGTGATAGTGCACTGAGTAAATTTTAGATTTCTCGATCACCATTCATGAGTCGAAGTCCTGATGTTTCGAACTTTTTTAGGGGGTCCCTTGTTTTCGACTCATCGAAGTTCTACTGTGTATATATATATATATATATATATATATATATATATATATATATATATATATATATATATATATATATATATATATATATATATATATATAGTTCAACATTTGTTAACTATGCATGGTAATTGTATTCATTATTGCTACTCTCTGTTGAAATGTTTTATCTCGAATATATTAATTCTGACCTAACATAAGATACAGTTACCAAATTTATATTCCACTATCATTTTTTTAACAATGACACATAAACTCACTTCCAATCTGTTCCTCCTCAGATGTACCGACGCCTTTCAGTTGTAAAAGGACAGCGTTAGCTATCGGTACCATCATTGCTGCAGTCGCCGTATTGCTGATCCACATTGACAAGAACCATGTCGGTAACATGAGTCCCAACATTAACCTAAATAATATACAAATAAAGATCGTTTGTAAGCCTGCTACACGAAAGATAATTTAATGTACAGGAGCAAATTCAAAGTTTTAGCTTGATTTCACAAAAATGGAGTCTGAAATGAGTAAATTGTACAGCGGGTATAATAATCATGGAAGGATGAACCACTCGTTCGTCGGTTGTTAGACCATAATAACTAAATGTTGCTAGTCATATCATTTTATCACAACAACTTCGACTTGAATAAGTATAAGTAAATAAAAGCACATAATTTGTTATTTCTACTGCAAGGGTTTTAAACCGATTATATAAGGAACACACACACATACACACACACACACACACACACACACACACACACACACACACACACACACACACACACACACTTTGGTTTATATACCGTTTAACTAGAAAGTTTCAAGCCTAATTCATTTTCGTTTTTTTCGCAAATTTTAAATAAAAGCGTAATTTTGAAGCAAAATGATTAAAACATGGAAATACATAAATCCATGAGGCTATTATGATTTCAGGCTAATTTAAGACGGCGTGAATATGTTTTCTGTCGTAAAAGGGCAAAAATAACCACGGACTAAAATTTCCAGCTATAAGGTAGATTATAGAGGGAACACAAAAGTCTTAGACGGTATAGCTCTGTTTCTGTGTCGTGATGTATTTTTATGACAATTAAATGAAATATATTCTACAATTAATAGTCATGTCTTACGATAGATAGAATAACAAATGAAATTCGTTGAGAGCCTATTATACTTTCTAGATTTAGATCACTTTAATGTTATCAATTTCTTTTCCTTTTGCAGTATTTCAATCCACTCTCTGATACGACTTACATATAAATATTTGAAGTTTGAATCAGACTGAATTGTCTGATTGACATAAGATGTCGACAGAGTAACATTTTGGAATATAATACGGATAAATGCACTCACTTTTCGATTATGACAAGATGCATGGGATAACCGTTTATTCCTGACTGGATTTTCTCTTATGTAGGAACAATATTTTAATATGACGCTTTATTATTTATGTTAGGCAGACATAATCCCATTTCCCACAGAGTTATATCAATCTGTCCCTTTAAAACCAAAATATCATTGAAACTCACTGACAGCTACAAGTACAAGTTTTTCGATATAATTGATGAGACACCCGTTGTTTGTTGCTCGATTAAAACTAAAACACTGTCAACTAAAACATACAAAATCTGATAATCAGAATGGAGTTACCCCCCCTCCCATTGATTTATTTTTCTGAAAGTGCTACTTATATCGTGGGAATAGTGTAAATACGATGAAATCGAATCCAATGGTACAGCGAGCAAATTTGTAAATCTTAGATAAGAAAAGACTATGAACTCTAAATATAATTTGTTGTATCACTGCTTGACGGTGCTCACTTAAATATATATACATTTAAGTCACGATAGTTGGCAAACATATGTAATATTGACAATATCACTAGACTTATCACTGATTTTTACCTGGTTTTAAATCACTTCATTCTGTTTGATACAAAAACGAAAATATCTATCTTACAGCTACAAAGGTAAAATATTTAAAAAGTGTGCATATAAACGTTCAACCAAACGCAAATATTGTAAAACATTCTATTTGAATTTCTGTTGTGAGTGCTAATTTTCATTTGTTAAACGTTATCAGAGGAGTGAACGTAATCACACACTTCTTTGCATTTACATTAGACCATTTGTTTTAGATTTAGTCTGAAGTGGATATCATACAGTTGCTTCTTACCATCTTGGCTCAGAACCAACCATCAACAAGATGCGCAAAGAAATGCGCTTATGAATATTCCAGTGTTCAATGGCGGCTGCCGCTATAAGACCGCCGACAAACAACATTGATGTATCCTGAAATAGAACGATAAATAGAATTATTCATCAATCTTTACATCTGGTAGCGCTGATTTCTTAAATCCACTGGAGATTTGCAAACTACAATAGCTATGTATTAATTTATAAGCTGTACAATAGATCGTTGACAGTTTCATGCAATATTAAGCTGTTTTATTGGCGTGATACTTATTTCTGTATTTCTCTGTTCTCTGACTGAATGCAAAGTACAAAATTGTGTTCAAATTATACCATCATTGAAATAATTGTCCATGTTTTTCATGGAAATCTGATTTTCAACTTTGTGTATATTCAAGTTTAATTGCAACAGAGATAATTTTCAAATCCCTAAAACATGCAAAAAAATAATAATCAAGTAAGAAAGTTGTTTTGTTTCGTGTCGTGGAATGCTTCTATGGCATCAAATCATACATTTCCTTTTAAAATGAATAAAAAATTGGAAAATGTGAGGTTAAAGTTGCACATCTGCACATGTCGTTGTTTCAACTTACAATTGCGATCAAGAGCTAATGCAGTATGTGGCTTGTTGACAAAATATTAAAATAATGTATCCTTATTCATCGTTCTATCATTTTTTGATATTCAAAATATTTGCGATTTTAAAGGTTAACTTGTTTAAACTAGTCACATGAATTGATGTCTAGATATGTCCAGACATGTTATGTTACTTATGAATATAATAATATATGTAAAACAGTCCATAAAATCGGAAATTGATGTTATTAGCCTTACTTAATATGGTGTAAAGTGTGATATGATCAAAGGATTGTATTCATGTTAAACTGAAATGTTCCCTGATGATACTTTTATAAACCTACATCAAAACAAAAGATGCCATCAAAGATACTTTAAATTGCATTGTTTAGAACAAGTTTTAGCGAAATAAGCTGTCACAATGAGATTTTTTTTGTCCCCTGACATATAGTCGAGAATATGATAAAATGTGTGTTCAAATATATTATCAAACACGTAAAACGTTGTAAAAGATCTTCTTTTCGAAGTTATTTATTTTATTAGAATTTAAGTTTTCCCGTACCTTAAAAAATCCATCTGCAATTCCGTATGCAATGACCTTTCAGATATACTCTTTCGCCATATCAAATGTAAATCGTAATTAAGTCAGGGGATCTCGGTCCTATACGCACTCGGACTATGTTAAAATCGGCCGATTTCTATGTGTTTTATATCCATTTTTTAAAATACAGGACGTGGTTGTATTGGAAAATGCATGTATTTTGTAAAATATATGCTTTTTAACGCTATTTTACATACCTGAAGAAAATCGGATGAATATATGAATAAATATATCAGGTCACTAAAAGAGATTTTCCCGATATTTAATGTTACCCTGAATGCTGGAGTTGACAAAATCAAAACTGTGAAAAGTATGCGTACCTCATGTTTTACAATCGTGCCGCCATGTCCGATGGAGTTGGACAGTTCATGACCATATGTGTTAAGAATGATAAAGCCAGGAATGCGATGGGACGAGTTAAAAATGGGTCAAGATCACCCGACATATCCGGCACGTGGACAATTTCAGAAACGAATGTTTTTAAACAATGGAAAAAAAAAACTTCGCCTGATTTAGGTAAGAAATGATGATGTACGAAAATAAACGCAAAGGGTAATAAGAATAGAATGTATATTAACTGCAAATAGCACGTGTTTATTGGTCACTCGGTAATCTTCGTAAAAAAATACCGAAAATTAATTTGTAATGCTCAGACTAATGGCGGACAAAAAAATCTGATATTACGGGTTACGTTTGGCAAGATTGTTGCAAATTTACACATGCACTTGTTATTCTAACCACCAGATGCTCTCTTTGGAATATATATTATATACATAAAGTAAAATTTTTCACCTACGACAGCTCTTATCGCTTTAAAATGTCATTATCAGTTGTAGAAATAACGTTGGACAAAGTGCTCCACAGTGATACAAATTTCGATTGCATACAATACTTACATTCAGGTATTGCTTTGATACATCCTTGGCATTCATCATACCCACGAGTGGAAACAGGATCACAGGGAGCAGTGACGTAACAGCTATAGGGAGTGCCTCCGTAATCCAGTATATTGCCATTACAATGACGACATAGGCGCATTTTGTCTCCTGCAGAATGAAATAATAATACATGTTATTATAATGATAATAATACTGTACAGCCGCAACAGTCCCTGTTTATTTTCGCCATTTTACGACAGAAAACATAATCACTTGGAATTCATGCTAAATCATCTCGGTCTTATGGAGGGCATCTATGTCCATGTTTTAATTACTTAGCTTAAAATTTTTCATTTCAAATTCGCCCTCTCACCACCCGCAAAAACAAAACGGAGAAAACTGAACGACAGCGAAATCTTTATAGGTATTCAGTAGCAAAAGGTGAGCGAATATTAGGGTACGTGCGCCAACATTGATGACACGTACTCCAAAAGTGTATCATGTGCACCCGCATTGGTTTCACATTCGTTTTACATTGGTTTATAGTGCGCCGGCGGTTTTGCCACGAGTGCACCAACATTGAGATGGGGATATCAGGAGTTCTATGTGAAGACAATGTTACAAGAAGCATAGATACTGTTACCGTATGAAGGGTAGCAAATTATGATATGATAGCAGAAGAAGTACAGTGTTCCGTGTGCTATTTCAAATCAAGGGTGGCCATTCATTTTATACTTCATTCGGTTGATAATAAAATATCAGGATAACATGAATTCAGAAACCGGAAACACAATTCTCTTTTTAAATATTTATCACCTAATAACACAACACTGTAAAAAGTTATCATTACGTGACAATTGACATATACTTTCTTATTTACAATTATTATTTACAACATTCAAATTTTTACAGTCATTAGATTATGACGATTCTTTCCGCCATGTAAAAATAATATAAGACGAATTCCATACTTGAAATAAGCTCGTGAACTGCTGTTTGTAAATACGAAAATTAAAGATTGAATTAAATACACATGTAGTAGGATTTGTTCAAAAGATATACCAGTATACAAGAATTGGATTAGATGGAGCGTGTTTGTTTGTTTGTGTGTAGGCGTGGAGCATTTGATATCCAATATCCGTTTATTATTTTTTCTGTCATTTCATCTCTTTATAAGTTAAAGAATATAGTGTCAATTCCATACATTAGTATTATCGGGGGCCATTTGAGCATCATGCTCTACCCCAAGACACCAACGACGGTTCGAATCTCATCCGAACATGAGGTGTTATTAAAGACTGGCATTTGACGCGTGTTGGATCAATGATTCCCCCCGAGCTAAATGCAACTTTTTTTTTCAAACCCAATCACCAAGATTCTGAAAAGCTATGAATATATGTGATAATAAATAATACATTAGTAACACAGTCATATGGATACTTTAACAAGACATTCAATACTAGAAGTGTGAAAGACACAAATAACTGTTACTGAAAACACCGTTCATTGCTTGGAAATTTACAACAAAGAGTTGAAATTTAGTTATTTAATTGGACTATGAAATTAAAATAGTTAAATGGAAAGAGATTTAAAGCAATTTTTCCTGAATATTTATAGAAATTACGGAACCATCGTTCTGCGTTTCATTTATACACGCCATTTGTACAGGCGGAATATGTCATACTGTCGTCCTACAAAAGCTATATAAGTTTGTTTTATATATGTAACAATCTCGCCCGTCATTTCGAAGTCAATGTTGCATTGATAATTTTTGTTTACAATATAAAAAATCTCAGATACCAAAGTATAAACCAATAGAATGTCCAGGGCATAGAAACAAATCCGGTAAAAAATGGACAAACACGGACCTCTGGAAACCAAAAGGTGGGATCAGGTGCCATGGAGGAGTAAGCATCCCCTGTCGACCGGTCACACCCGCCGTGAGTCCACAGTCAAGTCCAATGAAACACGTGTGGAGTGAATCCTCGTCACAATTGGTACAGATGTCTCAACAACCGCCAACAAAAAGGCAACTCAATATTTCACACAGCGAACAGAGTAATTGCAAACAAGACTATTATGCCGACCCTAAAATTTGCGGAACGTTGACATTAAACGCGGTTATCGATATCTCTGTGTCAATAATTTGTCAGTGAGTAGTTTACCCCTGTATATGAAATATTCATATGTTGTACACGTTCGGGCATATCGGATCATTTGTGAAATATAAATTTAATATGCGGGTGACTCAGGTATATTACTACTTAAATGTGGACATTTTTTACAAATAATAGCAGCTACTTGTCAACTAAAGTAATGTAAGATGTTTAATAACAGATTTCTGAGTAAGAAAATAAAGTATGTAATTCACACTTTTTTTTCTGTGTATGTCAGAACATGTTTTACATATATTAGTAAGTGATTACAAAATCAAAACTGTTAATAACGCCTGGTATCAGTAGGCTACTTTATTCAGTGGTAGTAAAAACTATATCCCGGGGCATTTATCTTTTATTCACTTGTAATCGTTAAGATGATATGTTTTTTTTAAATGTCAAGTTCTTCGTGAAAATACGTTGTATTTTTGTTGTAATTTCACGATTGTTATTTTGCACATCATTCACAATGGAATACAAGTAATGTTACAGGTAAATCACTGATATGTTAAATTGAAACTTAATTACAATGATGTAAAATCTTGTTTACTCAAGTTAGGTAATTCACAGTTGATGTATATCATAAATACATTTTGTTAAGAAAAATATAACGGAAATCATAAACATTTCCTATCCGCAGTTTAACTATACCATAAAATGGCAAATCATATCACCGAATTCTGAATATGGACGTGCAGATCTTAGATATTTTATACGAATGAAGAATTTATACATAGGTACGATTAGTGTATCTAGAACAAACTTATAGCCATAACCGTTAAGTCTGACCCCTAAATATATCTATCTTTCTGATATACAAATATTCAGTGCATGCACTTAGTTCCTTGTCCTAACCACGATTACAAAAACCGTAGGTGTTTCATTACCTAAGTTAACATAAGAAAACACAGAAGTAACATTCATTTTGAGGTCATAAAATGTCGGGTAATCATTGGTTATAGAAACCCTAGAGTTGTTGAAGTAAAATGAATGTACCAATTGATATCGAAACTTCAAATCCATTGTAAAACGACAAATTATATATCAAAATGAAACACTTTTCATCCTATACTTTGTAAAGAATGCAGCACTTCATAAATTCATGGAAACAAATAAATCTAACAAAGAAAATTTCTGAAAAAAAGTTGCAAGTGAATAATTCTGTCTTAAAAGATGTAGCTGTTTTTATTATCTCAGTGCGTCCTAATTAGGTATGTAAGTTTTTGAAATACAATAAGGAATATCATTTCAATATAAACAATTATCAAATCTCCAAGGTAACAAAACATCATTACATCGTTGTGATACTACAAACTTTATGTAGGTCAAATCAATAGCATAAGTAGGTCAAACGTAGAAATGTGATTTTCAGTTCTAATTTAATATAAACTACCTCAAGCATTACTATCTTATATTAGCTTTGTAAATACGAATTTAAATTCTATACTTATATAGACTAATTTACATTTGCGATATGTGATTGGCAGCATTTTAACAAATACATGTATCTATGTAACGGGTAAGTTCAGGTTGTAAATAAAGTCAATATTTGATATTCAAATCTTTCATACGAGATATATTAAAAGTTGAACAAGGAAATTCATACTGAATACCTTAAGCGTTGGAATGAGTTTCTTACAGTTATTATTTTACTTAATGATGAAATCAACAATTTTGTCAGTAATACGATGACCCCACACCCCCAGTTTTCAATTGATGAGAAAACCAGATCAATATAATGAAGCGCTTAAAGTGTGAAATAGTGGTTTGAAACGAAGTCCTCTCTCTAACAACACTACCATGGATGTCCCATATATTTTTAACCCCGAATGTTACATCCGCATTTAACATGACACCTGTGGTAATAACGTTTTTAAAATATTATGGACACAAGAAAGAATGTTGTTTTGGAAGCTGTTTATATTATTCAGTGCTAAATAAACTGATATGTTTACAAAAAAAGTGCTAAATTCAGAAACTGATGGTTAATACAGAGATGTTAATACAAAAAACACAATTCACTGAAGAATTATACAGAAATACCCAGTTCACTGGTGATAATTATGATACAGAAATTACCTCACTAATACAGATGATTAGATACAAAAAAATACACAATTCACTGGTTAATGCAGAGTTTATTAGATACAGAAATACACAATTCACCAGTTAATACAGAGGTGATTAGATATAAGATACAGAAATACCCAGTTCACTGGTTAAAACAGACAGAGCACAATTCACCGATTATTGCATATATGATGATACAGAAATACACAATTCACTGGTTAATACAGAGCTGATTAGATATATGATACAGAAATACACAATTCACTGGTTAATACAGAGCTGATTAGATATATAATACAGAAATACACAATTCACTGGTTAATACAGAGCTGATTAGATATATGATACAGAAATACACAATTCACTGGTTAATACAGAGCTATATGAGAAATATATTCATGATACAGAGATATATGACAAAATTCACTGGTTAATACAGAGCTGGTTAATACAGAGCTGAGTAGATATATGATGCAGAAATTGACAATTCACTGATTAAATCAAAGCTGATACGAAATATGGTACGGAAATACGCAATTCACTGAGCTAATTCAAAGTTAAAAGTAATCGGTGTCCTTTTACATAGTGTTAGGTAGTATGGTCTGGGTTGCAATTTAAAAACAAACATATCTTTTGCTAGTAGAAATATCATAAACATGATGCCAAAGTTTTGATGAACAAGACGTTTTTTTCTGTTAATTAGACTTCATCAGGTAAGCTCCAATTCAAAATAGATGTTTATGTTCTGAAGACAAAGTGACATCATATATATTTTATTGAGAATATTATCATTTCATCTTAACTACAAAAATATATACATTTGTATAATAAATGATTGATATACAAAAGTAATATGTATATAAAACTCGCAGTTTTCTTATTTATTTTAGCTAACTAAACTCACTGTTCGAGGCGTACTTATAGCTTAGAAAATAATTTATGTAAAATATTGTTCTATCTTTTTGTTGTTGTTGTTGTTGTTAATATGAATGTGCGTTCGGTAAAATCAACACACATCAAACTGCGTATCAAAGAGATGAACTGTTACTTCTTGTTATCCAAATACAGCGTTTAATCATAGGATGTCCTTTGGCGAGATATTCGTGACACAAGAACACTGTTTTTCAGTTAGAAAGTTCACCCAAACGCGAAAAACATCGACCCGGAACACTATTCTTGAGTAAGAAAGCTAGCCCGAATGCGAAGAACATCGACCCGGAACGCTGTTTTCACACCACCTTTTTAGCAGTAGTGAGAAGTACAAGCATGGCAAATATAAAACATCACAGATACCAAAGTATAAATCTATAGTATGTCCAGGATGTAGATACAAATCCGGCAAAAATGAACGAACACGGACCTCTGGAAACCAAGATGTGGGATCAGGTGCCATGGGGGAATAAGCATCCCCTCTCGACCGGTTACACCCACCGTGAGTCCACAGTCAAGTTAAAATGAAATACGTCAGGGACGAATCTTCGTCACAATAGGTACAGACGTCTCAACAACCGCCAACGAAAAGGCAACTCAATATTTCACCCAGTGAAACAGAGTAATCGCAAACAAGACTACTATGCCGACCGTAAAATTTGCGGAACGTTGACATCAAACGCGGTTTTTGATATCCCTGTGTCAATAATTTGTCAATGAGTAGTTTACATCTGTATATGAAATGTTCATATGTTGAACACGCCCTGGCATATCTTATCATTTGTGAAATATAAACTTCATATGCAGGTGACTGTGGGATATTACTACTTAAATGTGGAAAATTTACCTTGGAAAAGCCGAAATCGTCGCGTTTGTTGTATAGCTTAGTTGCCAATTTCCCGTCTATGTCTATAGTAAGTAAAAAATATGAAGCATGTTTGCTTTATTCTATTGTATCTTTAATTTCTAGTTCGCTGGGATGTATCGCATTGACATATGTATGAAAATTGTCATTATTAATTGACAAAACGTTCCCGATATATCTAAATATGAAATTTAAAGACACCACTAGCTTTTTCTTCTTTTGATTCAGGCATTATATTGCAATTATTGATCAACCTCGTGTTCGACCTGGCTCTTTGTTTTGTTTTCCATCGTCACTGTTCTCGTTGATT
Organism: Atrina japonica; assembly: GCA_030159075.1. Lineage (NCBI taxonomy): Eukaryota > Metazoa > Mollusca > Bivalvia > Pterioida > Pinnidae > Atrina > Atrina japonica. The sequence goes on along the minus strand of BROG01000344.1, from coordinate 517,003 downwards.
GGGCGAGATTTAATGAGAACATGTTATTGCGCTACCCTAGAGTCATCAAACTGTTTCCTGCCAAGGAAACCCTTAATATGTACATACCGACTGCAAATCCCTTCATTGCAAGTATATAGAGCGATATATTGTATATTCTGGTAAATGCAGTTTCGTGCCCCGAGTATTAACCGCTTTACTTTTCAGCGTAAGAATACATGAACGAATCAATAAAGAATATAATATCACATGTTTATTTCTTATATATTTAATCTTAAAAGCCATACATTAGGCCTACCACAAAACAAATAAAAATCACAGAAAGAAATCGGAAACACGAGACTACATCTGTAGCACATTGTACAGCCTACAGGCCCATATCGCGATATATCTAGGTCATGTTATGAACAGAACCACAGACCACCGTCTGGCTTCGTAGTTACAACAGATAAAAAAGAGAGTAAGACCAAGTTTAACTTTGTCAAGCATCTCTTGATTAACAAGTCGATTTGTGATTTAGTATTTCCGGACATAAAAGGGGAACTACTTCTCGTTTCACACAGCTGTTTAGCTGTTACGTCATATGAAAAAACTCCTACCGCAAAGCCAATTACATGAAATGAATTTCATAACCAGCTGACTACAGATTCACAGAAAATGGTTATATATATAAGTATAAGGATTGTTTTTATTTTTGGAATGCATCGAGGATAAATGCAAACTTTGTGCTGCACAGAATTTTTTTCCATAATCCATTGCACCATTTATACTCGATGCATTCCAAAAATTGAAAAACAATCTTTAAATGTTTGATGCGATGCAAACAAGGATACAAGAAATGTAATCGCTTTGATAAATCCTGGACATCCTGAAAAGTGATATTTTGGTATCTGTAATTTTAAATTTTAAATCTCCTGAACCTTATAAACCCAGGTGAAATGAAATATTATAAATAAATTATCTTTTAATCAAGAACCTGTCAATAGTATGAACGCGGAAGTGAAATTCAAATGACTTCATCCCCTATGGTTTGGCATAATCAATTAAGAATTGAATCAATAGAAACAAGAGTACATGTATCTCTTTGTACTTTGTACTCGTGTTCTGTATATCATGTCAAATAAGGTTAATACAAAAAGAAATATGACACCTAACAAATAACTTATAAAAACTATATATTGCTTATAATCTGCATTTCTTAATGAGTAATCAAGAGAAACATAGATGTAAGAGGCTCGTATATTGAGGATATCTCACCTCAAGTGTTGTACAATAAAGATAAACATACATAAAACTTAAGAATCACTTAAGCCTAAAAACTAGTTTCAACTTTGACTAATCCTGAAATCTAATTGACTCTGTAGGCCAAGTTGAGAATATTCTCAGACTTGGGTAAGGTCTTGTATATTATTATGTTTACTCCGTTATTTAATATATGAATAAATAAACTCCAGAATAGAGAATATTTCGCTAATACAATCACCTTTGGTAATAACAATAACGACATTTGGATGTGCTTGAATTTAAATGTCGATTCGAATACGATATTGTAAACTGACACATGAAAACGAAATCCTTGCGACGTATTGTTCGACCTGTATGCAGTTACGCTATGTATCATAACTTTTTCCGAACAGTATCTTTATAAATCACTTCAAGATATCGACTGTGTCCAGATGGCAAACATTTGAAAGTGGGTAAAATTTATTGAATTATGTAAACGTTTGTGATTTTCGTCTTGCCTCGAGATATCGTTACCAGGAAGTAACCATATTGCGTTAAATTAAATTTTCTTCTAACCAGAATAATCCTGTCGTTATATTCCTACGACCTCCGATTACTCGAGAAACGATAGTGGATAGAGGGCGCTGCAATTATTCGAGTTAGTTTTTTTTTCATGGAAATTAAAGAAATGTACTCCATTGGGCAACATAAAAAGTGGTTCAAAAGTTATCGTCTTGTTAGAAATATTCTTGTTCCTCCCTTCATTGCCAATTACTTTGAAATGGGAGCCGACCTGGCTCAGTCGGTAGCGCGCTCGATTCTTGATCGTGAGGTCGTGTGTTCGAGTCCAGCCGGCGGCAGGTTGGTTTACTGTCCTTCGGATGAGACAGTAAAAACCGAGGTTCCGTGTCACAGTAAACAAGAAACTCACAAAGGTTATTGGTATGATACCGGACAGTTCCTGACCTATATTAATCATTTTTGCGATGGAGCTATTATGTTATTGGTAACTCAGAAAAAATACCCCTTGTAATGCAGTTTCCTCGATCTACTAGGAAACTATGTCAGCCAATTACTAAGTAAACTTCATGTCTCATGCTGAAATTTGAATTTATCTTCAAATTTCAAAGATGAGTGCACATTGTATCATGAATATAAGTTCATCTTAAACATATTTCAAGTATCATGTTTGTATTATAATGGAGCATACATTTTTGAATGAGAATTTTCAAAGTATTGAAGAACAAGGAAAACTATAGTTTTTGAAAAACATATTTGTATTTCAGCCTTATTTCTGGTACACGGCGTTCTCTAAATATGAAATCGTATATTTTCGTAACAGTTTAATAAGGATCACTGTAATGGCGAGTTAATCAAAACTATGTATAATTAATTGATTGTAGATATGATATGTTTTGTAAACAAAAGATTGAATGTTACTTTCTGATCCATGTGATGTCAATGATAGCACCATTCCCTACTTTTTGTCATTTTAAAATTTACATTGTCTACAATATAAGACTAGAAGCCAACTTAAAACGCTCAGGATAAGGTGTTACCCATCCCTCACAAAATATCTTTGGCACTTATTAAAAGTTATACGTGTTCCAAATTACGTCGGATTCCGGAAGAAAATTTACCTCTTGCTTTCAGTAGGTCCGTGTTTGTCCAATTTTTACTAGATTTGTACCTATATTCTGGACATCCTAATGGTTTATACTTTGGTAACTGAGATTTTTTATATGTTACAGAAATGTGTCAGTACATTTATGAATATTGTGTAAAAGGGGTGGAACATATCAGTAAAATCATATAATATCGAGTGAAACATCAACATTTTACTGCTATTTATTCTGCTGTAAAGACCAATTAAAAAAACAATTTATCATATCTTACATAATTTTGGACTTCTGATAAACGACAATCTACGGAAGCCTATAAGGGTCACTCTGAAAAGAAAAAAAATATTTATGTCGTTTTAACGCGTTAATTTTCTTGTTAAAACGCAGTAGTTATCTCGTTAAAACGCGATAGTATCCCGTTAAAACGCGATAGTATCTCGTTAAAACGCGTTATTTTATCTCGTTAAAAACGCGATAATTATCTCGTTAAAACGCGTTATTTATCTCGTTAAAACGCGTTAGTTATCTCGTTAAAACGCGTTATTTATCTCGTTAAAACGCGATAATTATTTCGTTAAAACGCGATAGTATCTCGTTAAAACGCGTTATTTATCTCGTTAAAACGCGGTAGTTATCTCGTTAAAACGCGTTACTTATCTCGTTAAAACGCGTTATTGATCTCGTTAAAACGCGTTAGTTATCACGTTAAAACGCGTTATTTATCTCGTTTAAAACGTGTTTAATTATGGTGTTTAAAAACGCGATAGTATCTCGTTAAAACGCGTTATAAACAAATATATAGTATACTAAGTGATCTTGGATTTCTTATGCTGCTGTGAACGGGTACTATCGTATTTAGGGAGTATCGCGCCATTACAAGTATAGTCCCACCAAACAGTAGAATATACGGAGCACTAGGCGCCCTATTTGCACGTCAGCGTCCGTGTCACCCCCACATATCCTAACCCCCTCATTACACCTACTCCCAAATTCACCTATACTCCACCCATTTAACCCTCAACTACCCCCTCCCCTTCTTCGGACACGGACGCGCAAATAGGGCAAATATATACTACTCGAAACCCAATACGTATCCGCTAATTAATTTCCTGTTTTCTTACGTGGGTGTAAAGCAAATGTCACTTCATCACAAACGTTTAAATGCAAATATAAACATATAAACTTTTTGTATAAAAATGTATTTCTGTTTGTTTGTTTGTTTGTTTATTGTTGTTTAACGTCCCACTCAAGAATATTTCACTTATATGGAGACGTCACCAAATGCCGGTGAAGGGCTTCAAATTTTGGCCTATGCTCGGCACTTACGGCCATTGAGCAGTGAGGGTTCTTTAACGTGCCGACACTTACTGTGACACGGGACCTCCGGTTTTTTACTGTATCATCCGAAAGACAGGAAACCAACCTGTCGGCAGCGGGACTCGAACTCACGACCTCACGATCCAGAGTCGAAACGCGCTACCGACTGAGCCAGGCCGGCTCGTATAAAAAATGTAAAAGCCGATATAAACAATAAAGGTTTGTCAGCAGCAAATCTTGCATTAATTGCATTGACAATAAAAACATTTAAAGGGACTACAAATCATTGCAATGGCGTAGGCCTCTATCACGGAAAATGCAGTTTTGAAAACTAATGTAACATTCAGCGGTTTTTACTCATTTTACTGACTGACTTTACTTAAGACAAATAACACGTTTTAACGAGATAACTATCGCGTTTTAACGAGATAAATAACGCGTTTTAACGAGATCAATAACGCGTTTTAACGAGATACTATCGCGTTTTAACAAGATAATTAACGCGTTTTAACGAGATAAATAACGCGTTTTAACGAGATACTATCGCGTTTTAACGGGATACTATCGCGTTTTAACGAGATAAATAACGCGTTTTAACGAGATACTATCGCGTTTTAACGAAATAAATAACGCGTTTTAACGAGATAACTATCGCGTTTTTAACGAGATAATTAACGCGTTTTTTAACGAGATACTATCGCGTTTTAACGGGATACTATCGCTTTTTAACGAGATAACTACCGCGTTTTAACAAGAAAATTAACGCGTTAAAACGACATAAATATTTTTTTTTCTTTTCAGAGTGACCCTTATAGGCTTCCGTAATAATCCATTGAAAACGTATTTTTTTTTACAATTTTCGATAAGGCAATGCGCGTATAACCAAACCAATAAATACATTTTTTCTATTTTATTGCAAAAGGGAAATACATATCATTTATACAATAATACATATATATGTTCCCAGATAAAATGGCTTACCACATAAGGTCAATTTTGGTTGTAAGATATTTTCAATTCCCTGAAGTATTGTCATTTGTTTACTTTGAAATGCCAAGACCGGACCACGAAATCCATTTGTTTATTTAGCTAGTAGACTGTGAGAGCAAACAAATAAAATAATATTGAAATGCGCACACAGGGGATATTTTTCGTTAAATGATTGCATCATATGGTATATTCAGTGTGCTGAAGTATGTAGATTGACCTTTGAACCAACATTTGACCATGAAAATTTGATTGATTTTAAATCCGTTTTGGAGAAGATATTTGAATTGTAAATGTCATCATTATGACTTAGTGGCTTAGTATCAGTTTACTGTTTACAGAAGATCAATGGCTAATCTCTTGTCCCCATTACTGCAACGACAGAAAAGTTCATATATCATGCTTTTTAATCATGTCATAACTCACGTTAGCGAACATTAGAATCTTTCTTGAACCAAGGTGATTGTATACGCTGAGGATCAGTGGTGTTTTCCTTGGTACATTGGATTTAATCCCCCAGCTATAGGGCCGTCAATATTTAAATTAAAACAATGTTCATTGCTCTTTGAAATACAATTAAACCAGGCAAATTTATTTTTGTATAATAAATTTGACATGTAACACAAAATCCACAACATAAAGTGGATGCGACACATCTGGATGGCACAGGGTCATAAATGAGGTCTGTTAAAGACACATTAATCAAAGTTATTGACAAGTCCAAAAGGAGTAACGTCGAAAATAGAAAAAGTAAAGCTAATTTTTTTCAATTTTATACCATTCTTTACCGAAAAGAGAGGAATACCTGTGCAAAGTATTAAAAATACTGTGCTACCAGATTTCAATTGCATTCATATTATGATCCATCGTGTGTATAGTACATGTAAAAAATCATCTCGTATACTCCTAGTAAGATTAATGTGAAGAATGTATCAAGGTTATGAAAACAAGATTTTCAATATGTCTCTATCTATTTAGGTCACTCTGTCCTTTTAAGACCTCTTTTTTCCCACGTGAACACAATGATATGTAAACATACAAATGATGTCACCCCTATGATATACTAAACACGGATTTCAATATAGTACGTATTTGTCCACTGGAACAACAGAGAAGCCAATATGTCGTCCACTTGACGTCATAATAACGTATACAATATCATGGTCAATGATACACTCTAAAACTGTTAATTATTTAGTTTAGTTTTTGGCCTAGTATGTTAGAATCCTACATCAGTTTTAAATGCAAGCTAATGAAGTCCTAATGACAGACATGATCGTCTTAATCATTTGTTTTCACCTTAATTACAAAACTATAAGTTTGGTATTATGTTTACAATACTTACTGTAAGACTTTGAATGACATAGACATTATGTGTTCCAAAGTCATATTGTTGCTTGTTTGGCATACGTAGCTTTCTTGTACATATGCATAGCAACCACATCTTTCGTAGTCTTCAAATATTGTTTCTATAAAACATGTTACAAAAAGCTTCGAAACCAACAGATAATCAACTTCAATGAGATAAACACAATTATCATGCAGATGTTGTTCAAACATGGCAAGGAAATTTTGCACGTGGGTTTGTTGCATTAACACAATAATTAATCTATTTCAATTTTAAGTTATATTTGGCTCCGATTATCCGATAGATACATCGCAATCACATCACATGTTGATCGATAATCAGTGATAGTTATCGCAATTGCATCTCAATATCCGTGGTATATTGCCTGTAACACAGAGTATTGATACAAGAATCGCATTTGTCTGTTCCTCGGGTCTGTAATTTACAAGACCTATGCTTTACCGAATGGAATCATAAACAAGAAACCATTACTTAAAGTAAAACCTGTAGGTCATTATATTTGAGAAGGAAAAGTACAATGGAAGGCAAAATATGGGATCAGGTATCATGGAAGAGTAGGTTCCGTTGTAGACTGTGTCCGTAGGCAAGTTGCAAACCATAGCATGGTTGCGACAGAAATCACAAACATAAATGAATTAACAAAAAACCACCAACAGAACATAAATGATAGACTATTCCAATATACAATATTGTGAAACAAAATATTCATACAACGATGAAATAAGTGGTAAAAGAATTTTGCATTTCGACTATTTTGTTATAATATAAGAGAAAATTTCAAACAATTTTAGCAAAACAAATGTATGTCTGCAATAAAATGCACGAGACGTTTGACGTATACAAAATATTCATACAATTTCAACTCACAATTTATTATGCTTGATAGATGGTGCTCGAATAAGAGGTTACATAAAATTAACATAATTCATAAACTTACATTTCCGTCCACTGCTAGCAGTAAAGGTAACAAAATTATCGGTGTAAAAACCACTATCAGAATATTTCTGATACTCCAGAAGTCTTTGCCGATCTCCTTTCCACTCATTTTGAAAAAATATATCTTCCCTAGAATATTTGACGAGGTGACATCAAATATTCTTTTCTGAACTATCCGTTAAAAGTGTGTGTTGACTCCACACGCAGTTTATATAGAAACAAATCACGTCAAAGTATGCTGTTATAGAGTTGAAAACAAACTTTGTAGGCGTGACTTTACCTGTGCATGTTCATTTTGGAATGACATTATAAACACTCCGCGATATTACACGTCAGACATGCACACTGCACTCTGCGTGTGAAAAGGAAAAACCAGATATTTTCTTATTTCATCTATTAAAAAGAAAAATAAGGTTTGGTATTAAAAACGATAACATGTTGTGCTTTGATAAATATCTGCTCAATTACATATGTACATAAATCCGCAGTGATATGGACGATGATAAACAGCTGAAAGGTAGATTCCCTAAATGACTATAATAGATCTTTAAAGGGGCATTAGCTGTGTTTACAAAAAGATTATTTGGATTTTTTTCTACTTTTACTACTTGTCCTTGATATACAAGAACGAACATGTGCTATATATAGACATAGAAATATTATATTCCTATATATTTTGTGAAAATAAGGTCAGGTCCAGTGTGGTACGCATATGCAAATAAGAAGGTGTAATTAATCATTGCTAATGAACAATGGTCAAACTGGGTTTCTCAAAGAATTTTCACAAAAAATGGGTTTTTTTGTTTATTATATGCAGAACAATGGATTTTGACTATACGTTTGGATTATTTTTTGGCCTTGTCTGATACCATTTTCTCTAAATGTCTATGTCTAGTCTCTGGTCATCCAAATACGTGACTAGTCTAATTACACTCTAAAGCTTTGGAATCAGAGGTGAAATAAAATGAAAATTTTCAAAATTATGTGGGCGCTACATATCCAGACGAACTCAACATTAAAGATCCACATGACTTGGCACATGTCGTTTATGCTTAGATACAAAATGTATTTTACATGCGTAACGGGAAACTGAAATATGTGTGGCAAACGGGGATTGACTTTTTTATCCTAAACTTTCCACAATCAACCCTTTAGACCATACAAACAATAATGGACTGGTCTAATAATATAGAAAAGAGAATACCACTCAGATACTCAGGGGTTGGAGTGTTAAGTAATGATATATTTATCGCCTGTTTGTTGTACCTATGTCTTCCAAATGAACCAATATGTCAGGGCATGACCAACGTAAGATCGTTTCATATACACAGGTTAATTAATTGGTGATACTCTAAAGAATATGATAAATAGTTTTGATATCAACCTATCGCAAATATCACGGTCAATGTTATGATCTTGTTTTCCATTACTATGTTTCACTAACTGGAAAACCGTGTTCCAAAATTTATTTCCAAAGTTGTTGTTGAATTTTATACACTGATTGTGTCTCATCCGTCTAACTCAATAATTGTTTCTATTTAACTTTGGACTAGCGACGGGTGTGACCGGTCAACAGGGATGCTTACTCTTCATGGAATCTGAGCCCACTTCATCTTGATGATAAAATGTTACTTTAGATGGCGAATTTAAAGTTATTTCTGAAATCATCTGATTTTATTTATTGTACATCGTTGTACTCTTAAACTCATTAACATTCGGGCAAACCACACGGCTTGTTGAAAATTTTATTATAGAAAATTGGTTTATTTATTGAAAAATGGTATCCATTGTATAATCGGCAAATTGCATTCACAATTATGATGGACGGGTGGATGGGCCTTTAAAAGAACTTAAGAATCTGAGAAGCTCTCTTGATTGTTTTTATGCAGTATATAAAACTTACACCAATTTAAGCGAAAATGAAATTGTTGACCCTACACACAACAGTGGAGTAACGCCTCTAAGAGTATCACAAACTTCAGACGTGGAATATAAGAGCGGAGAAATTTTCTTTTACCAGACGCTGAAACCGTTTATATCAAAACTGAGTGACTGGTGAAAGACATGTTAAATCCAGGGCACCTGCTACCTTTCTCTGGTTCATATTGGTGCACTCCTCTTTGTCTTCTTAAAGTGACGAACGGCAATAGCTATTGTGTAAACTTTGCTGCATACAATTTTTCCTATTAATATTAAACATTATCAACACAATACAAAAGTTCAATACAAATTTTCTGTCACTAAGACTAGATAGATACCAGAGATGATATTGAATAACTTTATACCGGTCAAGGGCAGGCATATGATACAGGAAAGACATGACGACATCACTGACTTAATTCAGGTTCGTCTCAACCGAATTCCGGATTGCGAACACCGTTCAAAAAGGAAATCAACTATGTGCTTTGTGTCGGTGATGTTTCACATTTAAAGATAAACTAGTTTCAAGAAATATGTGACTAAAAAGGACACAAAATTTATAAGTAGGAAAGGACACAAAATTTATAAGTAGGAAAGGACACAAAATTTATAAGTAGGGGTTCATATAGTACACAGTAGTCACCTTTTTAAGTACAAATACATTGCAAAATATCTTATTCAGTATGAAATACGTAATTGTGATAAGGCTAGGACTTCGCCTCTAGAGATAATATCAGCCAATAGCATGATAATCAAATCACAGAAGGATGATCTCTCCATGCACATGCATAAAAAACTAGAGACCAAGGCAGTAGAAGGTCATTTTCTGTACACAAGAAAAAAATCACCTTAGACATACAAACATTTCTTCATTATGATTTTCTACGGATAACCTCTCAGTGGATTTGTGTAAACTTTGAAAACATCTTTTGTAAACAGAGTACCAGTGAAATTAAATTAGAGAAATTCATCTCTGAAGTACCGATACCCTTGAAATTATGTTTACAAAAATATGCACACATCACGAATGTCACGGTGATTCAATATCTAATTGTTTCTTTTTGTACTCAAGAGCTTACATAGAACAAAAACACACAGTTGCATACATAAATATAACATGTAAAGTGTAGATTTACAAAAATTGTATAAACTCAAGACATTTCTTATAGAGGAAACATTGTAGATTAGACGAAGGGATGGGATAGGGTTAGAAAAGTGGGAATAATTGAAGAAGGGTAAGGGTTTTGGAAATTTTGTGAATATGGATGTATACTATATTGAAAATTCATAATATGCGTATCTAATTAAAATTGTTCTACGAAGGACCAAGTATTTAATTTTTTGTTGAAAATTCTAATTTCCATTTCCTCACTGTACTAATTTTTGTTGTAATATATAAATTTTTCAGATAAAAAGGCAGTTTAAGGGAACCTTTCGAACACTTTTTTTCTATGTATGTACATTTTTACTGTGACTAATTCATTATTATAACATTTGAAGTCTTCAGTTAGAGAGCCAAGTATGAATTTCTGCCTCAAAAGTAATATTCTTTCCAGCACAAAATTCTGAGAATGTTGTAATAAAATCTTGACTGTTTTCAACAATCCCAATCAAATGAATTATAGATTCAATTTCTGATTTACAGAAAGAACAAGGGCGTGAGTCACTTTTTCTAATTAGACGTCGTATCAAGGTATATTTTAAAGTCTATCATTTTTATTCCACCCATATTATTTTCTTCTGTTATAACCGTTTTACTCTTAGTTAGTTTTAGAGTTCCATAGGAATTTAATTAAAATTGAATTCATTTTTTTTAATAAACTTATTATTTGGATTTGGTAAAGCAATGACTAGATGATTTTACTGTGATACAAGTAATGTTTTAATTAAAGTCTACCTACCTATTTGTCTGAGAGAACGATTACTCCACTAATTTAAAATAGATTTTATTTTAACAAGTTTTGTCATAATTTAAAATATTAATTCTGTATAAATCTACATCAAAATGTATTCCAAACAGGGTAAATTGGTTTGCCCATATACAATTAAGATTCTGACATTTTTAAATCAGACATTTTATAAAATGTTTTAATTTCTTTTGTAGCTACCATTAATGACCTTTCCGTAAGATCTAGAGTGATAAAAGTGCCTTCAGCATACTGCGTGATTTTATATTTTGCATCATTTATGGAATTGCCATTAATATTTCTATTCTTTTTAATTTTAATTTACATAATTTCTACGCATAAAAAATACATAGCTATTTATTGGGTCGCTCTGTCCTCAACCACGACCAAGTGAAAAAAGGGAGATAGACAACCTGCTAGCATAACAACTGAGACAGAATTGTTTTGAAATATATCCACTTACGAAACGATGTACCAAAGTTAAGTTGAACAATTTTATTAATAAAATCCCAAGAAACTGAATATAAAAACCTCAGATGCCAAAGCATAAATCAATAGAATGTCCAGGACATAGATACAAATCCGGTAAAAATGGACAAACACGGACCTCTGGAAACCAAGAGGTGGGATCAGGTGCCATGGAGGAGTAAGCATCCCCTGTCGACCGGTCACACCCGCCGTGAGTCCACAGTCAAGTCCAATGAAACACATGAGGAGTGTATCCTCGTCACAATTGGTACAGACGTCTCAACAACCGCCAACGAAAAGGCAACTCAACATTTCACTTAGTGAAACAGAGTAGTCGCAAACAAGACTATTATACCGACCGTAAAACTTGCGGAACGTTGACATTAAACGCGGTTTTCGATATCCCTGTGTCAATAATTTGTCAGTGAGTAGTTTACCTCTGTGTATGAAATCTTCATATGTTGTACACGCCCTGGCATGTCGGATCATTTGTGAAATATATACTCCATATGCGGGTGACTGAGGGATATTATTACTTAAATGTGGAAAATTAACGATGGGAAAGCCGAAATCGTCGCGTTTATCGTATAGCTTCGTTGCTAATTTCCCGTCTGTGTTTATATTAAGTACAATGTCTAAGTAAGAAGCGTGTGTGCTTGATTCTGTTGTATCTTTAATTTCTAGTTCGCTGGGATATATCGCATTGACATATATATGAAAATTGTCATTATTAATTGACAAAACGTCGTCGATATATCTAAATGTCAAATTAAAGGACACCGCTAACTTTTTCTTCTTTTGATTTAGCAGTTTCTGAATGAAGTCTGCTTCGTATGAATAAAGGAACAGGTCGGCCAATAAAGGAGCACAATTAGTTCCCATAGGAATGCCGACAGTTTGTTGAAAGACCACGTCTCCGAACATTACAAATATATTGTCTATTAGAAATTCCAGCATGTTTTTAATATCAACTTCAGTATATTTATGTGTAGAATCAGAGTGGTGTTTGACGAAATAAGAGTCCTGATAGCCAATCACTAGATATTTAAATTTTCGGGTACCACCTTTAGTTAAAAAGCAGTTGTCTATGATGCTGAAAAGCCTTTCTTTTAATTTTTTATGTGGAATAGTAGTGTAAAGAGTAGAGAAGTCATAAGTTTTGATACTGTGAATTCGAGAAAAATTGTGTGCCTTCAAATTTTCTAAAAGCTGTTTAGAATCTTTAAGTATCCACATCTTATTTACACCGCTTATGGAATAAGCAACTGTACAGTATTGTTGAAGTTTCTCCTTAACGGCTGTCAATATCTTGGTAAGGAGTAAAGATAAAGGTTTGGTAGAACATTTGCTCGATCCTGCTATGTATCTTTGCTTATAAGGGGTTTTATGAAGTTTAGGTATCCAATATAAATATGGTATCTCGAAATCGGTATCCGTTGTAGGTATATCAAATGAGCGTAATACGGATACGTGATTTTGAAGGATCTCGTCCTTTGAAAGTGAGCTACGTGTGTATGTAGGATTACCAGAATTCGCATTAAACCCAAGTTCTTCTAATAAACAATTATAGTGATGTGCCTTACAAATAAAAACTATATTATTTGAGGCTTTGTCTGCTGGTACCAGTACATATTGGTCATGTAACCTATCCAGTTCAGTTACTACTTCTGGATCATTAAATACAGAGGGATAACGTGTTTTCATAGTCCCTTTAAGTTTTCGAATACGAGATTTTATCAACCATCGTATGGTTTTCAGCCATTCAGACAAAGTGTCGGGTTCTACGTCTTCATGTTTGGCGCATCGTCTGGCATAATCTTCGACAGAATCCATAACTAAACTGAAATTCTGACGCCAATTAAAGGAACGGGCTTCCCGGTATTTAGGGCCCCTTAAAATAAGATTTTTGAGGCTTTCATTTTCAACAATAGAAACGTCGCCGGTAATGACATGCCCGATAGTATTGTATTTGAAAGGAGATGAAGCACATGAACATGTGACAGTGTTGTGTAGAAGATGGTTGATATCTAGGCACTGCAAAACCTGTTTGTAAATTGAATAGCTTGGATGCGATGCTAGGTGTATAGCTATATGAAATGCAAGGCGTGGTCTTCAGTTTAAAATATGGTGGAATACAGGACTGAACTTTTTTGTGATTTAGAACATTGCCAATGTTTAAAGCTTTTATGCCTTTATTTGTAAATTTAAGTTTAAGGAAAAGACGTTTCTGTTCAGAATCAAAGGCCTTTTCAAAGTCTAATATTAATAGTGTTTCATGGACAGTATGTTCTTCAGTGTAACTCAGTATGTCATAAACCAACCTAGTATTTTCTCCTATTTACCTACTTGGTATAAAGCCTGTTTGATCAGAATTTATTATATTTTGTACAACAAATTTTGCAATACTTGCAATATATCCAGACTCGATTTTGTATATAATATTTAACAATGAAATAGGACGCCAATTTTTCATAAACTGTCTTGGTTTGCCTTCTTTTGGGATACAAGTTATGCCCTCTACTAGTGTAGTTGATGCGTTATTGTATGTAAATTTAAGGTACAGAAATTTCCCTCGTTTCATATCCAAAATTGAATGACCAAACAAAAAAGGTCCATATTTTTCCAAAACAATTTTAGAAATTCAGAGAAAAAAGCATCTGATCCAGGACTTTTATTAGTTTATTACTCATGTTTTTGTGTAGTTGACGCGTTATTGTACGTAAATTTAAGGTACAGAAATTTCCATCATTTCATATCCAAAATTGAATGACCAAACAAAAAAGGCCCATATTTTTCCAAAACAATTTTAGGGAAAAAACATTTGATCCAGGACTTTTATTAGATTATTACTCAAGTTTTTAGTGTATTTGATGCATTAACGTTACAGATGTTGTCATCGAAGTCAGTCATGCATCACGTTTTTCTTCTAAGTTAGTATATATATATATATATATATATATATATATATATATAATATATATATATATATATATATATTTTTTTTTTTTTCTCATTAACACTATGAAGTATTTTGTATAATGTCTCAACTTCTTTTAAAATTCGATTCTAGTTAATGATATTTGTTCCATTCTCTATTGTTAGTTTTGGGATGATTTTTTAGAAAACTAACTCCAAATGACAAAAATAATGGTAGTTGGTTTATCTCACTCTTGTATCCATTTAGCCCTAGATCTATTCATGTTACCCATACGTTAATATTGGCAACTAAGCTATACGACAAACGCGTCGATTTCAGCTTTCCACATTTACTTTGTAACATCCCACAGTCACCCGCATAGTCTCCGATATGGCCAGGGCGTGTTGAACATTTCATGCTACACATTGACGTATCGAAAACCGCGTTTTAACTTTTACGGTCGGTATAATAGTCTTGTTTGCGATTACCCTGTTTCACTGGGTGTATTGAGTTGCCTGTTTCGTTGGCGGTTGTTGATCTGTACCAATTGTGACGAGAATTCGTTCTTCACGTATTTCATTTGGACTATATCACGACGGGTATGATGCTTACTCCTCCATGAAATCTGATCCCACCTCTTAGTGTCCAGAGGTCCGTTTTTGTCCATTTTTGCCGGATTTTTATATGTGTCCTGGACATCTTAAAGATTTATATTTTGGTATTTTAGATGTTTTATATATTCTGATCTCTTCAAGTTCCTACTTTTGTATGCGAGTTCGTCTACATTTTTATATATTCAAGATAGGTTATTGCTTGTGATAACCTATGCTCATGTAGACCATGAGGCTGCTTCTTTTTATAACTTGAGTAAGATAATTTTTTTCACGCATTTATAAAAGTAAAGTTTCAAGATATTGATTATAACTGTATGTCAGAATTTGGAATATTGTGCAAGTTGTCTCTATTATACATTGGAAATGCATATTGTTTTTAACATCAATGATTACATCTTTTATTAAATCTAGATATGCTTTTCGTGTAAGAGTGGGTTATTAAATTTCCATAGACCTTTTCCATATTTCAGTACATTTACTTTTAGTGGTAAGGAAACAGGTGAATGGTCAAATCTGTCAGTGAGTAGTTTACCTCTGTATATGAAATGTTCATATGTTGAACACATCCTATATCGGATCATTTGTGAAATATAAACTCCATATGCGGGTGATGATATTGCTAAAAATGTGGAAAACTAACGATGGTAGTTGGTTAACTTATTGTTAATTTTCCGTCTGTGTCTATAGTAAGTAAAATGTATGGAGCGTGTGCTTGATTCTTTTGTATCTTTAATTTCTAGTTCGCTGGGATACATCGCATTGACATAAAAATTGTCATTATTAATTGAAAAACGTCGTCGATATATCTAAATAATATAAAGTTACCTAAATAAAGTCTGCATCGTACGAAGGAATATTGTAAACCAACCCACAAATATCAATAACAAAGGCATCTATAGTTTTATTCTCAGCACAGCAGAGTACAATGGTAACAAACAATCAGAGAGTATGGTGGTGTTCTCTCTAGGCGGTTTCCCGAGAACTTGCTTATATACGTTTGTCAATTTCCAACGCAAAACACTAAAGTTCTAGAAGCTTATAGAGTTTAAATGCATCTACAATTGGAAGAATAATCATCAAAATCTGTCATAATGCAACCTTTGGCAACCTTTTACATTATCCTTAGTACAACTTCAGTACTTTATATGGATGATGACAGATATTTGATTTTAACATGCAGCTTCAATTGCTGCTGAATTTGTAAACAAGATCCGTATTATGTCATATTACTAAATATTATGCTGAGTAATTTTGAATTTGGAATTTTATATCTAAATTAACTTTGTGACCGAATCATGTAATTTTAGCTGCCCGTATTTTCCCAAATACATATAATATACATCAATACTATTTCAAGACACCAATTTATTTACGTATATAATTTCCTAAAAGATTTATCACCTCATATTGTTACAAAACGATCCCTTGAAATTTTTACTAACTTCTTATAAATACTTTCCAAATTATAGTTGTAACTTTTTATAAAATTTTCCCCATTGGTGTAGCTTGAAAGTTATAACATAATTAACATATTATCAATACACAATTCAATAAAGACTGCTAATCATGGAATAAGTTGTGACCTGGATTTTATCGATAAACCGGAGTAATAACAAATTAACTTGTGACTTGATTTCTCAATAATCCACTATCAATTATGACCTGGATTTTCAACAATTCATAAAACTCGTGATCAAATATCAAATAAAAATGTGACCTGGATAAAAATATGTGACGGGTTATAATTTTCAGCATTATAAAGCGATTGTTTGCGAGAATTATGCATAATTCAATTCAATAATCATTGTCTCAATACAAATAAAGTTCTGTTCATAATATCATCATATCATAATAATACATTTAATAATTCATTTTTAACACTTTTAACATATTCATGGAAAGTCCTCCATTCACGAAATA
Organism: Atrina japonica; assembly: GCA_030159075.1. Classification (NCBI taxonomy): domain Eukaryota; kingdom Metazoa; phylum Mollusca; class Bivalvia; order Pterioida; family Pinnidae; genus Atrina; species Atrina japonica. The sequence continues at coordinate 499,823 of BROG01000344.1, read as the reverse complement.
TTCATGGAAAGTCCTCCATCCTTAATATGTTCACGGAAAGTCCTCCGTCCTTTGCACAATATTCTGTTTCGTTGACTTCTTTAAATTATTATCGTGTTGTATTCGTGATTATTACTTAAGTTGTTTTCAATAGTCGAATGTCTGGTGACTTAAAAGCTGGTAATCATCGAAGCCAAGTGGTGTGATCGAGATTTATTCGTTAAATTCTTCGGTGTCACATCACCTGTTTTCTGTCTTGATTTCATGATTTATTTCATGGACTTGACCTTTATTTCACAGGAATGTGGACATCACGACTATTTTGGTTTTCTGTTTCTCTTTTATCTTGTGTATAGTGTTCGGTTTTCGTTAATTCTGTTTGATCAGTTACATTAAGTCTATGTCGTATTTATCCTTAAGGTACATACTGCTTTCATGTCTGGACCATGTCGTGTTTATCTCCTGCAAAGTTTTCTATCTGGATAATTTGAATGTCTTCTTTGTATCCCTTGACCGTTGTTTCATCTTTTCTGTTATAAGATGTCATTATCATCTGCTGTTACTGGTATTTATGCCGACTTTTGTTACTTGTGCATATGGCTGTTGGTTCTGGTTTCCTTGGATTTTCAACTCCTCTTTTCCCTCATACTTGTGGATCTGGAAGATTCATCTATAAAGATTTTACTATTTTGGTATTATTAGACCGTGTTGGTTGCATTTCTTCTATTTTAGTTCATTTATCAAATTATCTAAATTAATTTCTTTTACTGGTTTTATGTCTTCTTATCATACCGTTCCTCCAAAACAAACTTACTTTCCTGTCAACTAATGTTTTCGGATCCCTAAAGTTCTTTCCTTATAAATGTAAGGTGTTAAAGTCATCCCCGTTTGACAATTTTTGTTCCAAATGTATTCTAGAGGTGGTAAGGTTTTTCTTAATCATTGGATCATAAATGTAACGTTTTAGCAATGATTAACCAATTTCCTTCTGTGTCCTCGAGGAAGAATTGCATTATTGATCATGTCAGTTTTGTTCAAATTTTTGATCGTGTTTCCATGAAATCACACATGGTCTGTTTGAAACTATCTGTCAAAAGAACAATATCTTATAAGGGTTTGAACATTGTTGAGTCAAAAGTGCAAATTGTGTTTTCTCTTTATTTACCGCTAAGGCTTCTTCTAAGTCATATTTGGCGAGTACCGAGGGTTCATTTTTTATCTTGTAAAGGCATTTGTTGTGTCAAAAAGTACTCACAGTTTTCGTCTTTGAAATATAGCACAAGTCAATGTTTTGTATAGGTCTCTTTTTCAGGGTAAAAGGCAAAAGCAAAACGTGGATTCAATTGATTTTTGATTTAAAAGTAATTGCCGAAACTGTAAAGGTTGAATGACAGAGGGTGCGAGGGTGTCCCAGTGATAACATATTCAATTGGTATTCCTGTAATTATATATGTAAATTGTCTATTAAGACTTTTTCATCGTCTTACACATTGGACATGTTGCATTCAACAAGTTGTTTTTAAATATATCCAAACTATTCTTATTCATGTTATCAAAAGATTTTACATTAATATTTCTTTTGTATAGGGTCTATTTCGAATTTTTGAACTCTTAATTTCATTTATTTCTGTATATCCTTATTTATTTCTTTGCTGTCTGAGTTTCGTCTAACTTTGTATTTCTGTGTATCCTTTTTAATTCTGCTAAAAGGAATGAGGAATTTGTCTAGATCTTTTTACAATATCTTGACTCATAGACCTTTACCATATTTTGATTTTCTTATCGTCTATTTAATTTGTCTTTCTAATCATCTAAATTAGCTAACCTAAGATGTCGAGCATGTAAGGAGGTCCTTTTTCTTCAATAATCCTATAATAAGGTGTCCATTTATTATCTAATTTTACTGGTTTTTCTTTGATTCTTAATATATACTGGTCTCCTATCTTGAAATCTTGACTACATCTGTATCTCTTTTGAGTTCTAAATTTTTGTTACTACGTAAAAGCTTTATGTATATGATTTGATATTGGTTTCCCCATTATATTTTCTTCTAGGTTTAAGAATTGAATCTAATGGTAATACTACATCCCTATTGTATAGTAAGTAGAAGGGTGAAAACCGATTCATCACTTGGATGAAATCTAATTGCTGCTAATCATTCAAATATAAATCCCATGTGAACATCATCAATATTTTCTTAGCCATACATCATGGGTGAAATCTTTCTACCTTGCCATTACTTTGAGGACTATAATAAGATGTTGTAATATGGTCTATGTTTAACTCTTTAAACAGCCTGTGACCCATTATCTGTTAATATCTGAAACCATATCTTGGAAATATTTCTTCTATGGGAATATTATCAGCTGTTTTATTTGGGTACACTAAAAGCTCGGCCATCGCGTGAGACAATGTTGCCTGATAAGTATATGGTCTTAGTTTTTGCGAAAGGATTAATTCCGTTTCTTTAAGAGGTGGATGTGTTTTCTTTTGGCTTCTAGTTTGACATGTGATCTATATTTATACAACTTTTGATACATTTTTTTTGAAAATAGTATTTTGTAAATGATGTCATATGTTTTTATGCCATATGTCCTACACAGTCATGATGTTGTTTAATGACAATTGTTTTCTAAATTTTCAGGTATGTACAATTAAGATTCTGAATCTTGTTGAGATAGAAAATATAATAAACTTATAATTAAACTGTTTTGTTCCCTTTTTGTGGCACTACCTTTGTTTTTATCTTAAGCTATCTTTTCATCATTTTCTTGTTCTGGTCCCCTGGATCTACGGCTTGACTAAGTCGGTGGATCTATCTTACAACTAGCGTATTTCATGAAAATTCTAAAAATCTATCATCTATTTCTATTTCGTCATCTGATTCAAATTATCAATGAAAAAACAAGTCAGCGCAACAGTTAAATCTACCTTCTATATACTCAATCTTACAGTTATAACCTGCGATACTGATTGTTGTATTTTCTAAATTTTGCATAGGTGAATCTAATAAATATTTCAAGGGACGATTCTGTACGTACTACAAACTGAGCATCATGTAAAATATAAAGTCTAATTTCTTACCATTCCAAAACATTCTTTTTCTAGTTGACTTTTTTCTGAGAATTCTTTTGATAATAGATAGGTTTTTTCTTCAGTATCTAAAAGCTAGACAAGCACCTACTATCACTAGCATCGTGTACGGTTTGTTTGTAGGATAAGCTAACAAAGGTACTACTGTTAAACTGTCTTTGAGAAAATCAAAGGCTACATTCTTTTGACCAACTAAATCTAGCATATTTCTTAGTTAACTCAATCAAAGCTGCTATCTTTTGAGAAATTTGGTATGAATCCCTATAATAACTACACATGTAAATCCCCTAATTTCTCTTACATTCTTTGGGTAATGTTCTTATAGTGACAGTTCACTAACAATAAAACCTAAATATTCTATTTCTTTCTGAAAGAAACTACATTTCTTCAACTTCATTTTTAAATCATGTTGCCTGATCTTATCAAACACTATTTGAATATGTCCAGTCTTTTGAAAATATTAAAATGTCATCCAAGTAAGCAGTGGCAAAGTCTCACATTCTTGTAATATCATTTCTTGGACAGCATTACTTAACCCAAAGGGCATTACATTAAACTGATAACCCTTTGTGACAAGTAAATGTTGTTTTTTCTTTAGTACATACCCACTCTAAACTAGCCTTTCCCAACCTAGCTTTCATCAATCAATGGTATATATAACTATTTTATTTAAAGATCTAAAGTGTAACTACAACTAATGGAAAAGCCCATGTTGTTGACCTTTTCTATAATACCTGAAACATTTCATCTACTGCCTTATCAATTACTTGGGAGGTGTTCTATACGTATTTCTGATTGGTGGGTGGTCCCCTGTATCTAATTTTCACTGTACTAGTGTGATAACTCTGCATCAGTTTTTGCAAAAATAACAGACTAAAAATACACTAGAAGGTGCGTCATATCTTTAAGAGAGTCTACATCTCCGTATTTTCTGGACTTAAAAGCTGTTGATTCTATTTGTATTTCATCATTTCTAAAGCTTTTTTTCCTAACACTTGACCTCTTTTTAACCTATAAAATTTATTTGAAACTACTAATACTGCTATTTCCTTCTTTTTCCTATTGATTCTCGAACTCCTGGGTCATAAAAGTCCATCATTAATACTCGAGATTTCAAAATTTTTGTAAATGCTGCAAACAAAACATTTGTCTTATGTAATGTAGTTGTTTTTGATACTGATGATATGTGAGTATCATCTTCAAATTTGACATAGGTTCTCCCTATTCTTAAGCAACCTAAATCGTATCTTACTCCATTTTGTCTTAACCAGTCCCCTACCAAGGATAAAGTTTCTATTCAAACCATCGGTGACATAAAACTTGAATGGTCATTTTATTCATCGAGGAAACCATTCACTTTTTGCTTTTAACAAAAATTTTGGAAGCACTTTTTACTAATTAGCTTCTGTCCTATCTACTAAAGTCCTAATTTTTAAGTATCATGAACATTTCTGCTAATTGAATTTCTGGATCTAACTACTAGCCTTACTTTTTCTTAATTTTCTACTACAACTCTTATCGGCTTCCTTATTTCTAGTTTTCCTGTTCCCTATGTTCCCTAGTTGTTGTCCTATTCGCTTGGAGTTTTCTGAAGTTTGTTCACTTACTACAGGTGGTGCAGGGAGTGCTGTTTATTTAACTTGGGGGGGTGCCGGAAGTGCTAACATCTGAGGTGAAGCTAATGTTTGATCATCTGACTGAGTTTGCTGGTTGTAAATTGTGGAGGTCGAAAGTTGAAGTTTTGCCTATTCCGATAAGTGGATACCTGCGAGGGTTATGTATCTCTGCCACGATTCGTATTAGGTTTGCGAGGTTAATGAATTTGTTTTTAAGGGTATGTGACCCCAACATAATAAATCTGGTATTGTGAATTTTGTCTATTTGGACCTACTTGCTTTGTATTTGATATTTTAACCTTGGACTAGCGTTGAACCTAACCTGTTTCTTATTATTATCTGCTAATGATATTTGTAAGTCATCGTCACTATCGACTGGTCTCGTCAGGCATTTATGTCTACATTTTTTAGGGCAATTTTGCCTTTTCTTATGTTTATTTCTTAAGAGGTTGTAGTAAAATCTAAACACATTTTGTGTGCCGTCTAACGTCAATCAATTTGATCCCTAACATTTTGTTCGCGTGTCGCACCGGTCTACTTCTCTAATCAATTTTCATTTTGATGTAATCCGTCTATCAACTGTTGTTCTAGTCCACTTTTTGTTTTTAGTCTGCTCTGTCGTGTAGTGCCTTTCCCCAAACATTTGTAACTCGTCTGTCTCTTGTTTTAGATTTCTTAACAATTAATGACTTCCCAAAATTTTTCTTTTAATAATTTCTTGAGGTCCCCCCAACTAGACATTTTCCTCTATCCTCCTAATGAAATCAATTGGCATTTTCTGTACATTTAATTCAACTAAATTTGCATATCAATGTCTGATATCCGCCTTAAGCTGCCGGTTTAAAAAGTTCGATGTACAGGTACTGCCATTGCACTTGCAAGAGAATTGTCTCAAAATGTTATCATCTCTTTTTCATCATTATCACCCAGACACTCTAGGTGAAATTTCCTACTCCCCCCGATAATACTGTTAATCGGTAACTGACCTGATGTTTTTGTTTTAGTCATATTTCTATTTTCAGTTTCATTATTTCGTATGTCTGTCTGATCAGACGTGGTTGGTCTTGTTTTACATCGTAGCCATAACTGAATTTTAGTCTACTATTTTCCTCTGCCATATTAATACTGTTTTTAATTTTGTATTTTATTTCAAATGTTAAATTTTGTGTTTAACTAATTTTGTTAAAGTTTTCAAAATAAGTTTTTATTATGGATGTTTAATACTATTGCCTAAATAAGTTAAAATTGTACTTAATTAACAATTTGTGGTCAAAATAATAAGGTACTAAGAAAAGTAAAAGCGTTCCAAGTTCTTGTGTTTTCGAAAAGGCACCAATATATTTGTAAACCAACCCACAAATATCAATAACAAAGTCTGGTCTGTCTCAATAAGCAATGGTAACAATGTTTCAACAATCAGTATGGTGGTGTTCTCAGAACTCCAGTGCTTATATATACGTTTGTCAATTTTGTAAAGTTAAGCTTATAGAGAGTTAAATGCATGAAAATCGCCTTCATATGTCATGCAACCTTTGGCAACGCAACTTCAGCTTTATATTAATTATCATTAACTGTTTACCAAAACTGATGATGACAGATATTTGACGCAGCTTCAATTGCTGCTGAATTTGTAAAGAAATTTATAAAACTCCTGAAATTTTGAATTTGGAATTTTATATCGAAACTTTGTCAACATATTTACTTGACCGAATTAGAAATCATGTAATTTTAGATTTTCCCAATACATATAATATACATCAATACTATTTCAAGTCATTTATTTCGTACCTAAAAGATTTATCTCCCGTACCTCATATTGTGGAGCACATTTGGTTCCCGTAGGACTCGTCTCCGATCATTACAAATATATTGATCATTAGACATTCCAGCATCTTTTTTATATTAACTTCAGTGTATTTATGTGTAGAATCAGAGGGCTGTTGGACAAAGTAAGTATTATGATAACAAATCACTAGATATTTCAATTTCCGCGTACCACCTTTAGTGAAAAAGCAATTCTCTATGATGCTAGGTATCAATTGATGTACTGATAAGAGAAGTCGTATGTTTTGATACTGTGAATTTGAGGAAAATTTTTTGCTTTCAAAAAATAAAAGCCACTATATGTGTTCCTGAAGTGTATGAAAGAGTTAAAGGTTTGTTAGAATATTTGCTGGATCCTGTTATGTATCTCTGCTCTATAAATATGATAGCCGGACCTCTGGAAACCAAGAGGTCAGGTCTGGAGGAGTAAGCATTCCCTGTCGACCGGTCTCTCGTCAAGACTCCGACCGTAAAAATTTGCGGAACTTTGACATTAAACGCGGTTTTCGATATCCCTCAATAATTTGTCAGTGAGTAGTTTACCTTTGTATATGAAATCTTCATATGTTGTACGCGCCCTGGCATATCGGATCATTTGTGAAATATAAACTCCAAATGCGAGTGACTGAGTATATTTCTACTCAAATGTGGAAAGCCGAACTCGTCACGTTTGTCAAAAGAATGCAATACGGACATGTGATTTTGAAGGATCTTGAATTTTGAGAGTGGGCTACGTGACCAGACACTCTCTCTCTCTCTCTCTCTCCACAGAGACACACACAGGACACACATAGACTCCACACACACATACATAACACATACCTGATATGGATGCAAGTGCAGAAATACGCAAAGTTAAATGAGTCGCAAATGCTCTAGAAGTAGGGTCAGATAAAAATAATACATTAATAAAACTAACAAATGATTGTCAATTTCAAGTTCTAAAGAAGAAGAATATTAACCTCAAGATGGTCATGTATCATCAAAATAAAGCACAAAAATAAAACATCATGCAGAAATATCTAGATTTACTATTCCTGTATCAACAGATGTATGAGCCTAAGCGAGTTCAGTTTTACAACTTGTACACATTACGAACCAAATAATGGCATTGACCTAAGGCGTGTACATGTAATTTTATCTTATTACTACAGGAAGGCAATACAAGAACAATTTTCGAGATGATATCCATGTTTAATCTAAATTCATATTACTTTCAAAGAATGTGACGTTTGATGCTTGACAGCCGTATCATAATTTACATTTTAACTAAATGGTGTCTAGGTTACGGGCTGAAATATGATCTATTCAATTTATATTTCTTATTTTAGAGCTATAGGTGATGCAGTGAAACACATCTGAAGGTAAGTATATATCACAAGCAGGAAAATGCTTATTAGAAGAATACAGAGAGTATACTATCCAGTGTCCCCCTGGGTCCTAAAGTAGGTATGCAAACATTCATTCAGTTACAAACTTTAAACATGTTTATTCTAGGACATGTACAAATAAACTATAAGTATAAAATCAATATGACTACAACTTTTTAAACTTTGTGAAGTTGATAATACCTTACTCTTACGTTTTTAGCCCACCATCAACAGATTGTGGGCTATTCAAATCGCCCTGCGTCCGTGGTCCGTCCGTCGTCAGTCCGTCCATCCTGATAAATTCTTGTCACCACTATTTCTCAGAAGGTACTGAAAGGATCTTTTTGAACTTTGACATCTAGGTTGAAGTCTAGTTGTGAATACTGCATTTTGAAAGAAATTAGAATTCAATATGTCCGACAAGGTACCATCTTGGATTTTGACCAAAAGAAAATTGTTACCACTACTTCTACGAAAGGACTGAAGAGATTTCCATGAAATTTGGCATGACAGGCTGCCATTTTGGATTTTGACCAAAGGAAGTTTGTTACATTTGTATTTCTCAAAATGTACTGTAGGGATCTCATTGAAATTTAACATGAGGGTTACCTTTGAAGTTTGAGGATTAGTTGTTCATATTGCATTTTCAGAAGGAACAGAATATAACAATGCTGGCAGGTGGCCATCTTGGAATTTGACAAATGAAATTTGTTACCACTATTTTCTCAGAGTGTACTGAGAGAATCTTTTCGAAATTAATTATGCATGTTCTCCCTGAGGTCTAGATGTGCATATTAAATTTTCAGAGAGATCAAAATCCAAGATGGACACCTGTCGGCCATGCTGAATTCCGCTCTCTTTGAAAGTAATATTTTCAGTTCCAGTTCAGCTTAGCTATAATCATGTGAAGAAATATGCATTTAAGTTCAATTCAATGTTAAGAAACAAAATAAGAGTAAAAAGAGAAAAGAAAAGTCTGTCATAGATCAGACATAGAACATTCCATGGTGGGCGACAAGATCCCTATGGGATCTCTTGTCTTTATTACTAGTACCCTGGTCTGGACATATTGTCGATGACCCTTGTCTAAAAGATTTGTCGATGATCCTGGTCTAGAGGTTTTGTTGATGACACTGGTCTAGACGTAGACATTTTGTTGATGACCCTGGTTTGTCAGATTCGTTGATTATCTTGGTCTGAAAGTATTTTTGATGAGCTTGGTCTGTACGTTGTGTTGATGACCTTTGGTCTGGTGGTTTTGTCAATGACCCTGGTTTGAAAGATTTTTGTAGATGACCCTAGTCTGGAAGATTTGTGTGGTCTGAAGTTTTTGTTGATGAGCTTGGTCTGTATGTTTTGTTGATGACCTTTTGTCGGGTGGTTTTGTCGATGATCCTGGTTTGAAAGATTTTTGTAGATGACCCTGGTCTGGAAATTTTGTTGACGACATGGTCTTTAAGTTTTGTTGATGTCCCTGGTCTGTACGTTTTGTTGTTGACCTTGGACTGGATGTTTTGTTGATGTCCTTGGTCTGGAGATTTTGTTGAAGACATGGTGTGTAAGTTTTGTTGAACCCCTGGTCTTGACGTTTTGTTGATTGTCCTGGTTTGTTGATGACCCTGGTCTGTAAGGACTGTTGCTTTTCCTGATCTGTATGTTTTGTTAATGCCCTGGTCTGGACGTTTTGTTGATGACCCTGGCCTGTAAGGGCTTTGATTACTTTGGTCTGAAAATTTAGTTGATGTCCCTGCTCTGTATATTTTGTTGATGACCTTGTCTAGATGTTTTGTTGATGACCTTGTCTAGATGTTTTGTTGATGACTTTGTCTACATGTTTTGTTGATGACCTTGTCTAGATGTTTTGTTGATGATCTTGGTCTAGATGTTTTGTTGATGATCTTGGTCTAGATGTTTTGTTGATGACCTTTTCTAGATGTTTTGTTGATGACCTTGGTCTAGATGTTTTGTTGATGTCCTTCGTCTGAAAGTTTTGTTGATTACTTTGGTCTGAAAGTTTTGTTGATGTCCCTGGTATGTAAGTTTTGTTGATTACTTTGGTATGTACGGGCTGTTGATGTCCCTGGTCTGAAAGTTTTGTTGATGACCCTGGTCTGCAAGTTCTGTTGATGACCCTGTTCTATAAGTTTTGTTGATGATCTTGGTCTGTAAGTTTTGTTGATGACCCTGGTCTATAAGTTTTGTTGATGACCTTGGTGTAGATGTTTTGTTGATGACCTTAGACTAGATGTTTTGTTGATGACATTGGTGTAGATGTTGTGTTGATGACCTTGGTCTGTAAGTTTTGTTGATGACCTTGGACTAGATATTTTGTTGATGATCTTGGTCTAGATAATTTGTTGATGACTTTGGTCTGTAAGTTTTGTCAATGTCCCTGATCTGAAAGTTTTGTTGATTACTTTGGTCTATACGTTTTGTTGATGTCCCTGGTATGTAAGTTTTGTTGATGACCCTGGTCTGTAAGTTTTGTTGATGACCTTGAACTAGATGTTTTGTTGATGACCTTGGACTAAATGTTTTGTTGATGTCCTTGGTCTGTAGGTTTTGTTGATAACCTTGGACTAAATGTTTTGTTGATGACCTTGGTCTAGGTAATTTGTTGATGATCTTGGTCTGTAAGTTTTGTTGATGTCCCTGGTCTGAAAGTTTTGTTGATTACTTTGGTCTGTACGTTTTGTTGATGTCCCTGGTATGTAAGTTTTGTTGATTACTTTTGGTCTGTAAGTTTTGTTGATGACCCAGGTCTGTAAGTTTTGTTAATGTCCCTAGTCTGTAAGTTATGTTGATGACCCTGGTCTGTAAGTTTTGTTGATGACCTTGAACTAGATGTTTTGTCGATGACCTTGGTGTAGATGTTTTGTTGATGACCTTGGTGTAGATGTTTTGTTGATGACCTTGGTGTAGATGTTTTGTTGATGACCTTGGTCTGTAAGCTTTGTTGATGTCCCTGGTCTGTAAGTTGTTTTGATGTCCCTGGTCTGAAAGTTTTGTTGATGACCTTGGACTAGAAGTTTTGTTGATGACCTTGGTCTAGATGTTTTGTTGATGACATTGGTGTAGATGTTTTGTTGGTGACCTTGGTCCGGATGTTTTGTTGATGTCCTCACTCTCGAACATTTTGTTGATGACCCGTGATTTTTAGGTTTTGTTAAAGATTCCTTGATCGGAGGTTTTACTGATAATGCCTGAGTTTTACTTGTAGTAATGACTTCTGACTTCCGTTTTTTTATTTATTATTTTTTTTTATTTATTTTTTTTTTTTTGGGGGGGTATTTTTTTCTTATATGATGCCCTTCACTTGAATAAGCTTTCAACTGGATGAACTCCCATAATATTAGAAACGTCATTGCCACTGCCGAGGCACCTTTGACGAATCACGAAAAACAAATTTTCATAATATGTCATATCCTAGTCAATGATAAACTTATGTGGATAAATATTATATCAAATGAAAGCATCTAATTGGCATAGTCACTAATATTGGTGAGAAACATGAAAAAATGGATTAAATTGAACAATTTTTATATACGTTTTTTTCTAATATCATTAACAAAAAGATATTGCAAGTACAGTAAAACTTGCTATAGCGGTCACCTTTATACAAGGATTACCTGTGCATAAAGGCCAGTTTTTTAGGTCCCTTGACTGCACACCTCAACTAATTGAACCTGTGTATAAGGTTCACCTGCACATAAAGGTCAATATTTTCTGGTCCCTTGGGTGGCGCCTATATATATAGGTTTCACTGTAATATCATTTTGAAGTACGCTCTCTAATATATATATTTCCCGGTTAGATAAGGTATTCAGATTTGGTGACATTCGAGCAAACCATATTCTGAAGTAAGAATTTCATATTATTTACTGCATTAAATTCCAGAACTTTGGGTCGCCAATATACCTATTCCCTAGATGGAAATTTTGCATTGTATATTTTCATGAAAGCCTATGGAAAATCTTACAAAACGAGCAACGTTCGCATTCTAGCCGCTTACAATTACTCTGTTCCACTAAATGAAATGCTGAGTTACCTGTTCAATGGCGGTTGTTGAGTCGTCGGTACCGTGAAAAGTACTGATCGTATTGTAGGCTATGCTTGGACATTTTCGTTCTCGTTTAATTTTCGACATAAATCTTGGAGAGCGAATTTAAGATAAAAGCGAAAATTTCCAGCTCAACGATTGAAGCTCGAGAACATGCCTGTCATTCATAACAGTGTGGTAATTAGGGGCGAATTTAAGACCGGATGTCGTAAAAGGGCGAAAATGAGCAGAGGATAAAATGTGCAGGCTAGGTATACAGTATGTGATTTTGGAGTCCATATAAAGATATGTACCATACATCCATACTTTTATCATAAAAATAAACAATAAATGAAGGATTACTTTTTGACTGCTCCATAAGCAGAATTTAGCTCATTCTGTAGTATTCCATGATAAGCATGAAAAACAATAACTCGAATGATTACAGCGCCATCCAATGTAGTGATCGAAGTGAGCGAAATATAACGACTGGATTATTCGGGTTAGAAAAACAAAATGAAACACCTAAAAAACATTATAGCGACTGGGGTTATCAGTGGTCAAAAATTGATATAAATATTTTTTTCATTTTTCAAGGATTACGGCTTCGAAATTTGGATTTTGACTTTTGACATTTCTTATCTGCCATACAACTATTACTTTTATTGCAAAAAAAAATAAACAAACAAAACAAAAACAAGAACATAGAAAAAAAAACAACAAAAAACAACAACAACAAAACAAAATAAAACAAAAACCAAAAACAGGCCACAAAGAAGAATCGATAGGGGTTTTTCAATTGTCAGCGATTTTTCTTATAGTTTTTACCCCAAACTCCCAAACCATCATAGTTCTAGCACAACTTATTTTGTAGCATTTTATATAAGCTTTCAGATGAGAAAACCATTCAATACTCCGTCTGGTAGACAGTGGCTATTGATTGCTCTGAGTCTATATTTGGGCCAGATGATGGTCTGTATCGAAATGAGATGATAGACGGTCTTATACTAAGTGCAATAAATCTTGTTTATGTTGCTGTCGATATTTTATTTCACAGTTATCTTTCTTTGTTGGTGTACCTCTGCGTCGGCGTTTAGATTGAATATTCCATATGTGTAATTTTCTTTTTAAATGTTTTCATGCAAATTGTCATATTTTGTACAATCAGTTTTAATAGAAATTAAAAGAACAGTATTAAAAGTTTTTGCTGAACAAAACTCTCTCTCTCTCTCTCTCTCTCTCTAACTTCTGGTGGCCGCCAGATAAAATATTTTCACTCTCAAGGAAAATATTTTGGCAGGTGGGCCTAATACACCTTCGTAAAATAGGCTTCCGTAGATTTCAGAATGGGCTTGTTTTATGTTTAATGTAAATATCTGGCACTTACCCTCCGATCTTTTAAAAAATAGTTTACTAAATTGGGAAATAAAACAATTTAAAATTATAGCGATTGTTTCCCTTCCTCCACATTTTAAAGAAAATGTTCGTGTATGAAAGTCTTACAAAAGCATCATAAAAGCTCTAAGAGTTTGTTTTTTTTCAACTGAATTCCAAAATTTTAAGGTTGTCGTCTTTAAGGTGTTGTTGTATAGAGTGTAAGTGTATTTAAAGTGTTACAAGTTACGGCCAAACTTGCCTCTCAAGGGAACTTGCAAAAGAAGCCGTTGTTAACAGGTGGCCTTATAAAGAAGTTTATTCATTACAAAAAAGGATAACAAAGGATATGCTTGAACTGCCTTTACAGGCAGGCGCCGTTTATACAGAGGTGGTATTTAATACAGATTTGTCTGTAGGCTATATCAAGATCCAGGACACAGTTGTCCTGTATTGTCCTCTGAAACATAATATGATAAATAAATAAACAAATAAATAGATAAATAACTAAAATTAAATATAGATGTAGATGCAATCAAGAAAATCTTCAGCTTTTTAATATTCATACACTCATCGGGAATCTTGCTTCATTTCAATCTACATTTAAAGATAGAATTCCTATACGAAGTACAATTTGTTAAGGGATTAAGGATATATTTACTTGTATAGGCTACTATAAAGAAAGTTGATACAAAATTCTCTAGCTTATTAAATCAATCTAATTCCAAATGTGTTTATATCAATGCCGAGTAATAATATCTATGTATAGACTTGTTCGAACCTGTTAAAATAAAGACCGAAAACACCTGAATATGTTTACATTTGCATGGCGCACCTGATTTAAACAAGTAAAAGTAAAACCAATTTTTCATAGGCAGTTTATTGTTATCACGTGATACCGGTTCGAGTTATTTGGCGGATTCCCAAATCGATGTTGTAGAATGACGTTTTGTGAATGGATTTGAGTCAGTGGTTTGTAAGTTAAATCCATTTAAATATGTTTGTAAAGTGCATAATGCGACCTAATTATTTATTAATTGTGTCTTTATTATTATTTTACCGAAATCTTGTCTAATTTCATTTTTAGATTTGATTGAAAAGCATGGAGACATTTTCACGGCAGCTGATAACACGGGGGCTTGCCAGTGCTTGCTATTCGGAGTTCTTAGGCTTAAATGACAGGTAACCAATATTTCAAAACAATACGTTTATTTTTCTAACGATGATTGTTATTAAAACAATGCTATCAGTGTTGAAGTGTGTACGGCATTTAAATATGACGAACCACATTTTTCTATCATGCGGACTGAATCATAAAGGAGCTTGCTGTTGTTAGGTACGCCGCGAGACGCTGAAGAGTTCCAACATGCTTTCTCACTTTTCAGGTAAACCTGTTTATTTCTGTTATTTATATCTACAGAGAAAGCATTTCTGTTACAAACGTACACAAACATCATATTGATATATATGCAATAGGCCTGTATAGAAATATTTTAAACGGAGGAGTAGTTCTGAGGCGAGTATTTCGGACAGGTGAAGAAACCACGTGATTTTTAGATGTAAACAAAAAAACCTTAGAGTATATGCTCAATACAAAACTACGTGCAGAAATCAAAAGTCCTAATTTCACTGGCGGCGGCTTAGCAATGGTTGGTTCTTTAAGATATGAAATTTCTATCCTTCTGCATTTATATGATTATTAATTTGTTGTTTTCTTTGACTTGTGATTGCAATAAATTTTAACTGGATCTTGATAATTATTATTTCATAATGGTATTATCGTAAACAGTTAAAGTACATGTAAGCCTAAGTTCTGATGGTCTAAAACACAAACCACAAGGTTATCAGTGATATTGTGCATGTTTATCAATGGTTTCTGTGTTTACTTATACAGAGAATGCACAATGTGCTAAAGGGGTATATTTAACCTTTCCTTAAAAAAAACCCCAAAAACAATCTGAGGTTCTGATTAAGAGTGCTATTTGCTACAAATTTCCTGATCTTTTTTGTCCTATTCACAAAACATGTCATGGCAGAGTAACATTTTGATTATCATAGGGATGATTCTACTCACTTTCCGGTTTAAGCTGCACGGGAAAAGCGTTAATTATTCTTTACTGGATACTTGTGGGTATGATGACAAGAAGAGATGACTACTCTTACCAGAGTAATTATGATCATGATGTTGTAGACTATTACTAAAACTATAAACTTGTGCAGGTCAAGAAAGGCTTCACTAGACTCCACCCTGCCAGGTTATATAGATTTTACTACCTGTATATAGTAGGCCTATAGATCTCCCTCACTGCCAGGTTATATAGATTTTACTACCTGTATATAGTAGGCCTATAGATCTCCCTCACTGCCAGGTTATATAGATTTTACTACCTGTAAATAGTAGGCCTATAGATCTCCCTCACTGCCAGGTTATATAGATTTTACTACCTGTATATAGTAGGCCTATAGATCTCCCTCACTGCCAGGTTATATATATTTTACTACCTGTATATAGTAGGCCTATAGATCTCCCTCACTGCCAGGTTATATAGATTTTACTACCTGTATATAGTAGGCTTATAGATCTCACTCACTGCCAGGTTATATAGATTTTACTACCTGTATATAGTAGGCCTATAGATCTCCCTCACTGCCAGGTTATATAGATTTTACTACCTGTAAATAGTAGGCCTATAGATCTCCCTCACTGCCAGGTTATATAGATTTTACTACCTGTATATAGTAGGCCTATAGATCTCCCTCACTGCCAGGTTATATAGATTTTACTACCTGTATATAGTAGGCCTATAGATCTCCCTCACTGCCAGGTTATATAGATTTTACTACCTGTATATAGTAGGCCTATAGATCTCCCTCACTGCCAGGTTATATAGATTTTACTACCTGTATATAGTAGGCCTATAGATCTCCCTCACTGCCAGGTTTATATAGATTTTACTACCTGTATATAGTAGGCCTATAGATCTCCCTCACTGCCAGGTTATATAGATTTTACTACCTGTATATAGTAGGCCTATAGATCTCCCTCACTGCCAGGTTATATAGATTTTACTACCTGTAAATAGTAGGCCTATAGATCTCCCTCACTGCCAGGTTATATAGATTTTACTACCTGTATATAGTAGGCCTATAGATCTCCCTCACTGCCAGGTTATATAGATTTTACTACCTGTAAATAGTAGGCCTATAGATCTCCCTCACTGCCAGGTTATATAGATTTTACTAACATGTGTATATAGTAGGCCTATAGATCTCCCTCACTGCCAGGTTATATAGATTTTACTATCTGTATATAGTAGGCTTATAGATCTCCCTCACTGCCAGGTTATATAGATTTTACTATCTGTATATAGTAGGCCTATAGATCTCCCTCACTGCCAGGTTATATAGATTTTACTACCTGTATAATAGTAGGCCTATAGATCTCCCTCACTGCCAGGTTATATAGATTTTACTACCTGTATATAGTAGGCCTTTAGATCTCCCTCACTGCCAGGTTATATAGATTTTACTACCTGTATATAGTAAGCCTATAGATCTCCCTCACTGCCAGGTTATATAGATTTTACTACCTGTATATAGTAGGCCTATAGATCTCCCTCACTGCCAGGTTATATAGATTTTACTACCTGTATATAGTAGGCCTATAGATCTCCCTCACTGCCAGGTTATATAGATTTTACTACCTGTATATAGTAGGCCTATAGATCTCCCTCACTGCCAGGTTATGTAGATTTTACTACCTGTATATAGTAGGCCTATAGATCTCCCTCACTGCCAGGTTATATAGATTTTACTACCTGTATATAGTAGGCCTATTAGATCTCCCTCACTGCCAGGTTATATAGATTTTACTACCTGTATATAGTAGGCCTATAGATCTCCCTCACTGCCAGGTTATGTAGATTTTACTACCTGTATATAG
Organism: Atrina japonica; assembly: GCA_030159075.1. Taxonomy (NCBI): domain Eukaryota; kingdom Metazoa; phylum Mollusca; class Bivalvia; order Pterioida; family Pinnidae; genus Atrina; species Atrina japonica. The sequence continues at coordinate 482,585 of BROG01000344.1, read as the reverse complement.
TAGGCCTATAGATCTCCCTCACTGCCAGGTTATATAGATTTTACTACCTGTATATAGTAGGCCTATAGATCTCCCTCACTGCCAGGTTATGTAGATTTTACTACCTGTATATAGTAGGCCTATAGATCTCCCTCACTGCCAGGTTATATAGATTTTACTACCTGTATATAGTAGGCTTATAGATCTCCCTCACTGCCAGGTTATATAGATTTTACTACCTGTATATAGTAGGCCTATAGATCTCCCTCACTGCCAGAATGTAAAATGTAAAAACCAGAATATTTCATTGTGATTTTAATTTCGTTTATTTCTTTGTTTTCTTATATCAACGAAATTACACCCTTGATGAAATTTTAGATAAATTATAACTAGAAATAGTAACAGATTCCTTTACAAACAAGATTTTTATTTCAGGAAATTTAATGTCAATTTGCAATTAATTTATTTAAAAATTTTTTATATAACAGAATTTTAACCACACAAGATTTTCTTATTCTAGAGTATATGGATCCTTTGACTTTCAATCCCCATACATATTTTTTATCATACATGTACTGTGTGAAATGTCAGCCAAAACAGGGGAAAAAGACAAAAATATGTGGGAAACAGGACTTGTTTTGTATCAGGAAACAGTATGTCTTTGATTGCCTTTATGTTTTGCTTTAAAACATTACAGATGATCAAGATAGAACTATTATTACCAAGGCTTCCTAGTTCTATAGCAGTTTTACTTCAGAGTGTTGTAATACACGCATATAATGAAATAAAAAGAAATATATGCCGTCATTTTGGTACAGTGGAACCTGTCTTGAAAGACCACTCTCATGAAAGATCCCCTGTCTTTTAAGACCACACTGTTAAAACCACATGGTTACATAATCTTTTAAATAAAACCTCTCTTTAGATCTAGACCACTTATCTTTAGAGATCATATTTCAGTGGTAGATGAGATGGTCTCTCAATCCTCTAAATAAAACCTCTCTTTAGATCTAGACCACTTGTCTTTAGAGATCATATTTCAGTGGTAGATGAGGTGGTCTCTCAATCCTCTAAATAAAACCTCTCTTTAGATCTAGACCACTTGTCTTTAGAGATCATATTTCAGTGGTAGATGAGGTGGTTTCTCAATACAGGTTTCACTGTTAAGGTAATTGGTTTTTACAATAGCAGGTATAAACATTTGTTTTCTTTGATTTGTTTCAGGTCATCGATTTGAAATAATCAGTTTCGTTTTCTTGCCACAATGGAAGTACATAAACGATATCCTGTGAGGCGGCTGAGTTTGAAAGACGATTTTGATTTTGATATCAATGATATTAGCAGAGCCTCTACACCCACAAGCACAATGAGTTCCAAGTCGGAAGGTCGAAGGCGGGAGAGGTCACATCACAGAAGCCATTCTATTGAAGATTATAGGCGCAAAATCTCCAAACTAAAAAATGAACTTGAGGCCGAAAGAGCTCGCACAAAACAAGTGTACAGGGAAAAATCAGTGGAAGTTAAGGCCATAAGGGATTCATACAACAAAGAAAAACAACGTGAAATTGAAAGTATAGAGGCAAAACTCGCGGAAGAAAAGAAAAAAGAAATTGAGTTATTACAAGAAAGCATTATTAAGAAAAAGGATAAGGAGTTACAGCAAGTTTTAAGGTAAAGATGTGATGTCTGAATATTTTGACTTTTTTTCTGCTGAATATATTGTCAAGTCAGAACTCTGGAGCGTATTGATACTTGTTTCTTTTGTTGGCGTTTTACGCCACACTCAACAATTTTTTCGTTGATATGGCGGTGGGGAGATTTTAATGGTGGAGGAGAGAACCCAGCTACAATGTACCAAGTTAGAGACCACCAGACTTCTGAAAGTAAACTGGCAAACTTTATCACAAAAATCAGCTTAGGTTCCAGCGGGACTCAAACCTGCGCTAACCAAAAGTGAGACTTCATGGTTCAAAGTGCAATGTTCTAAAGCACTCGGCCACAGAGGCCCGACTTCTGAAAGTAAACTGTCAAACTTATCACAAAGAAAGGTTAGGTTCCAGTGAGCTTGAAGCCATGTTGATAAGAGGTGTAAAACTTACTGGGACATTCCAAAGGCTTTAAATAAATTGTAGTGACTGTTACTTTGGCAATTGCTTGGAATACAAAGTGAAAGTCACAGGTCTTTCCAATGAGACTTGGAACCAAAGTACTGTGTCATGGTAGGCATAGAAGGTAAAAGATCCCTCACCACATTGGTGTCAGTCCATAGCACAAGTCAAAATTTGTGGCTTTCATCATAAGACAGTGACATCTTCATATAAGTGAAAAATTATTGACAGGATATAAAATGAATATAAGAAAAACTAAAAAAAAACAACAAAAACGTGATGGAACTTTTTCATTTGTGTTAAGTCTCCTGACAATATCTGAAAAAAAATCTCCATGTATTTCTAGTCTGGTACAAAATCTGCATCGTCAATTGAATTTGTTTTTATAACTCTTCACCTTAGCATTTGACTTTAAATCTTAAAACTTGATTGGATCATGCTTCCTTGAATGACAGGCCACCCTCTATCATTAAACCAGCAATATCATAAAAAATATGCATTTGTGTCAAAGAAACGAACAAAATATTTGTTTCTACAAATGCTGCAGTACTTAAAAGGAACAAGAACAATGTATTAAGACATTTTTGCTCTCAAATTCCAACTCACCATGCTGGCACCTCCTTTTATACAAAATGAATGCATCCAAGACATCCGTGTCTGGCAAACATTTTTCACGCTTTGGAAAGTCCACTTTTGGTGTATTTTGCAGGAAGAGTTTTTTTTTATATTTCCGTGATGGCATGGGACAAGTTTGACAAACTCCTTTTTATAAATTTCTTCTTACTGAACATACATGTATTTCATAATTTTGTTACCATATACATGTATTTGATTGGTAAAGTCAGCTTAGAGATGAACTGGCAAATGTTTTTTATAATCAAGTTTATCTTTGGCCATGGTTCTAATAGTTTCATGTAGTTGGCTGTGTTGGTGAGGTAACCATAGAAATGAGACCCTATAACATCTAATTATAGATTAAAGTTGTGTTGTATTGTAAGTATCGTATTTGACTAATTCATAAGTGCCTAACCTAGGCTAGGGCTCTACAAAAATAGGAAAAAGGGGTGGGCACTTAATGGGACTAATTAGTCCAATTGACGTAAAACAGTTAATTATTTATAAGGCAAAGTGGTAAAGTTGATTTAGTTTATTATTAGTTAATATTACCGAGGACACTTATCTCAAAACCACTTGGTTTATTAAATAATCTTTTGAATAAAACCTCTAATGAGAGACCACTTGTCTTGATACACCACATTTCAGTGGCAGATAGGGTGGTCTAAGACAGGTTGCACTGTACTTACAGATTTTCAGGTCCCCATCTCCTGTTCAACTAGCAAGAAAAGATCCTTGATCATATGTAAAAAACGGGAGAGGGGTACTTATAGGGACATTGGTGCTTAATGGGTTGAAAACAGTACAGCCACTTGCCAAAAGTTTACATCTACATTATCAGTTTTTACTTTATATTTCATATAATATTTGTTGTTGTTGAAAAAATCGTTGTTTTATATGAAATATGTAGTAAAATATAATATAGTCTATACATAAATTTTGGAAAGTGTCTGTATATTGAATAGGCACAACACTGAAGAACATAATATCCTTTACAGGTACAAGGAAGATGAAATAGACAAACTGAGAGAAAGGTTTGAACAGGAGAAAGATAAAGCCATGCAGACGGCTGTGAAATCCGAGAAAAAACAGTTTGAAGAGAATGCTGCAAAAATGGAAAAGGAAATTAAGAAATTAAAATCTGAAAAAGATAAAGTGGAAAAAGAATATCAGAAAAAATGTGAAGAAGAAATGAAGAAAGAGAAGGAATTTTCACAAGTGAAGGAAGGATATGATGCAGAATTAAGGAAAATTTTAAGTGAGTCCAAAAAATTAGCAATGGGAAATTTACAGAAATTAAAAAAGGCGGAAAAAGCATTAAGTGAAGGAGTGATATCAGAAGACGAAGCTTTGTCAATTACAGAGTCATTGTGTATAACTCCATTTTCCGAAATTTCTAGTCGAACGCCAAGCAGACCTCTTGCAACGAGAATGGATGAGTTTAAAATGGAGGATGTCGAAATAGACAAATATCTTGCTTCGGCTACTCCTTCCCCCCACCCATCTACCACACCCCTTGGTAAAACTTATACGGTGGATGGCAAGTCGCCTCATAGTCATATACTACAACCTCAGGAATCTACGAGTAATTCAGCAAGTTACAGTGAACAAAGTGGTCTGAGTAAAGAGGTAATGTATATAAATAAAATATTTTTAATGTCAGAACAACCCTTGGTTTTGTTCAAATGTAGTACATGTAGGTAAATATTGCAAACGTGTGCTTGTAAGTTTTAGTACTAAATTCAAAGATCTGTTATGAAGATACATTGTATAAACCATGTTTTTTTTTTTAAGTTTTCCATGGAAATACCCCCACATTTAAAAAGTAAAACTTAATTTTACTAAAAATAGCATGTTTAGCATGAAAACTCCAGATCTTGAAAAAAATATATTATTGCACAGTGTTCTACTGAAAATCCAGATTCTTATTTCAAACAGCAGACACAAGTTTTCAGAAAAGACATTTTATAGTGTGCTGTGTGAGATTGAGTGCACACATAACTTATGTTGTATTTCATCTCCTCATATTCAAACCATTATCATACTGATCAGCAATACAGTGTGTATCATTTTCTTCTGTATGATGAAAAACTACAGGAAAAAAGGCATTTTTATGGCAGAAACACATCTTGGCATGGTTGAAAAAGAGCATGGCTTACTTGTGTCATGCTATTTGCCTTGGATTTGTCACTAGCATAGATAACTACCAACATTTGATATGTACATAAAGCATGCATTTACAGTATGTGTGTGTGTGTGTGTGTGTGTTGTGTGTGTGTGTCTGGTTGTGTGTGTCTGGTTGTATGTGTGTGTGTGTGTCTGGTTGTGTGTGTGTGTGTGTGTGTGTGTATGTGTGTGTGTATGTATGTATGTGTGTGTGTGTCTGGATGTGTGTGTGTGTATGTATGTATGTGTGTGTCTGGATGTGTGTGTGTGTGTCTGGTTGTGTGTGTGTGTGTGTGTGTACCAAATTGGTACATGTACAGGTTCTCATGTGCAGGAATGGAATGAAGATTTAGTTAGATGATATCAGTATATAGTCAGCTAGATGTCCGAGCTGTCTGATAGATTAACATGATAAAAGCCAGTGCTAGATGCTGAGATCCATGTCTTGGACAAGATCACACAATAATTGGAATGAGTTCCTTTCAGAGATTTCAGTATACATGTAGTAGCTAGATGTCTGAGCTGACAAATTTATAAAGGGGAATTTGATCCCTAGAACAAGAGCCCACACTATAAGCAGATTCCATTTCCCTCCTATATTTCAGTATACCGGTAGTTCCAGTTACATGTAGGTCTGTCTAAGTTGACAGATAGATTTCTTAATGGGAATTTGATCCCTAGAAAAAAGATACCCCACTATAAGCAGATTGCATTTCTCTCCTATATTTCAGTATAGTCCAAGCTAGATTCTGCACTGACAGATTTTTAAGGGGAATTTGATCCCTAGAACAAGATCCCACTCTATAAGCAGATTCCATTTCCCTTCTACATTTCAGTGTAATCGAAACTAGATTCTGAGCTGACAGATTTCTTAAGGGGAATTTGATCCCTAGAAGAAGATCCCACACTATAAGCAGATTCCATTTCCCTTCTACATTTCAGTATATAGTCCAAACTAGATGTCTTAGCTGACAGATTTCTTAAGGGGTATTTGATCCCTAGAACAAGATTCCATGCTTTAAACAGATTCCATTTCCCTAACTGCATTTCAGTATAGAAGCCAGAAACTAAATCACAATAACAAAGTGCACTAAACGTGTTATGTGTGATTAAGTCGCCGTAGAAGTGTAATATTTTAAACTATACCATACAATTACATCAACTGAGAATATAATTATTAATCAATATCACTATCTAAAATGATAATGTGTAAATCTGTACAATACAGCTGCAATTAGACGACACTGGTGTTTGCAATGGGTACACGTATATCTTCACCGTGTAAATCTGTACAATACAGCTACAATTAGACGACACTGGTGTTTGCAATGGGTACATGTATATCTTTACCGTGTAAATCTGTACGATACGGCTACAATTAGATAACACTGGTGTTTGCAATGGGTACATGTATATTCTTCACTGTGTAAATCTGTACAATACAGCTGCAATTAGATGACACTGGTGTTTGCAATGGGTACATGTATATCTTCACTGTGTAAATCTGTACAATACAGCTGCAATTAGACGACACTGGTGTTTGCAATGGGTACACGTATATCTTCACCCTGTAAATCTGTACAATACAGCTGCAATTAGACGACACTGGTGTTTGCAATGGGTACATATATATCTTTACCGTGTAAATCTGTACGATACGGCTACAATTAGATAACACTGGTGTTTGCAATGGGTACATGTATATCTTCACTGTGTAAATCTGTACAATACAGCTGCAATTAGATGACACTGGTGTTTGCAATGGGTACATGTATATCTTCACTGTGTAAATCTGTACAATACAGCTGCAATTAGACGACACTGGTGTTTGCAATGGGTACACGTATATCTTCACCCTGTAAATCTGTACAATACAGCTGCAATTAGACGACACTGGTGTTTGCAATGGGTACATATATATCTTCACCCTGTAAATCTGTACAATACAGCTACAATTAGACGACACTGGTGTTTGCAATGGGTACATGTATATCTTTACCGTGTAAATCTGTACGATACGGCTACAATTAGATAACACTGGTGTTTGCAATGGGTACATGTATATCTTCACTGTGTAAATCTGTACAATACAGCTGCAATTAGATGACACTGGTGTTTGCAATGGGTACATGTATATCTTCACTGTGTAAATCTGTACAATACAGCTGCAATTAGACGACACTGGTGTTTGCAATGGGTACACGTATATCTTCACCCTGTAAATCTGTACAATACAGCTGCAATTAGACGACACTGGTGTTTGCAATGGGTACATATATATCTTCACCATGTAAATCTGTACAATACAGCTGCAATTAGATGACGCTGGTGTTTGCAACTTACATTTACATGTACATGTATATCTTTACCGTGTAAATCTGTACGATACGGCTGCAATTAGATGACACTCTGATGTTTGTAGTACATGTATCATTCTACATCAGTAACAGTGTACATATATTTTAATTGAAAATTGTGTATAAGATCTACGTTGTATTGCAGTTGATCTGCTATGCTGTTTATGACTTTGATAAAGAGGAGGATAGAGGAGGGATTGGAGGTGGGGAGGAGGTTGGGAAATATTGAAATAAACTGGTTATTTTGTGAAAGTTTGGAACACATTATTTTTATTGTCTTTTGATATACATTGAATAATCATTGCATAAATGTCTCAATTAGTCAATATTCAGTTTATTAGTGACTGGAAGTACTGTAGTAAGTTTGAACTTTTCATTGTCATTGTTATCCAGTGCCCATTGTCTGTAAAATTTACACACATTTATGTTCAGAACCACTGACTAATGAATTTATTTCTAAAAAAAAAAAAAAAAATTAAATCATCACCAATGCTTTAATGGGCAAAGGCTGTGTTTACCAAAAAATGATTTTAATTTTTTCTACTTTTACCGTTTGTACTTACTTACGAATAAGACCTATACATAGGCAAAAACATATAGCCTTATGTTCCTATATATTTTGTGAAAATAATTTCAGGTCAGTTTTGTATATGCATATATACAAATAGTATGGTGGAGTAATTAGTCAATTGCAAGTGAATAATTGCCAAACTTGGGTTTCTTATGCAAGCCATTTTCACAAAATATATAGGAATTTAAGAAATTTTATGCCTATGTATATCTTGTTTTTGTTATTGCAAAAAAAAAGACCCAAAATAAAACAGCTAATTAATGCCCCTTTAATTCTACTGTAGTGTATACAAATGTGTACATGTATTACTGAAAACCCTTAAATGGCCATAACCAAATGATAGAAATATGTTCCTACATGTATAGGCTAACATTTTTCTCTACATATTGTATGTACATCTATGTAAATATTCCAGGAGCTCTTTAGGGACCTCCGTGGCCGAGTGGTTAGAGCATTGCGCTTTAAATCACAAGGCCTCTCACCTCTGGTTCGAATCCCGCTTGGGTCATTTCGAAGTAAGTGGGAAAGTTTGCCAGTTTTCTTGTGGAAGGTCGGTGGTCTTTACCCGGGTAACCGGGGTTTCTCCTCCACCAATAAAAACTGGACGCCATCATATGACTGAAAGATTGTTGAGTATGGCGTAAAACAAAAATTCAAATCAAAATCAAAATCCAGGAGCTCTTTATATATATATATTTTTAAATGAGCACGTACATGATACAATTCACTTATAAATTAGAAATACTGTTAGAATACTGTTTGACATACCATTATGACCTGTATGGTAATGTAAAATTGCTCATTTTGTCATTTTTAAATAACTTGGCTTCTTTAGACTTTTCGTTGCCTTTTTAAAACTCTAGATCTTGTTTTTGAAATTCCTTACATGAACTTTAAAATGCATTCAGGAAATGTATGTAAATGCCAATCAGCATCTTGTCACACTAGACTGTACCATACAGACTGTAAAAAAAAATCTCTTAATAAATAATCAACCAGACACATTTGTATTATATATTATATGGATCACCTGCTCACAATCAGAAATATTTTAAGTTTAAGGCCTGTAGTAGCGGCAATATCGAGTGTCATTGATTTTTTCCTGTATTTTATTGACAATTCTTGTTACTGTTGTCAGTTTAGCAAATCATCCTCGTCTACATTTGGGTGTATGATACATTGTAAATATCACAAATAAATTAATTGTAAACATTGACTACAGTGGAAGCTTATTGTTTAGACTGTGTAGATTTAGTCTCCTGATTTGATTAGGTTTAACTCTGTGAGTGTCAGAGTTATTTGTTGATCTTCATGTAAATGAAACTGATTACAGTGGTAGCCATTAGATGATAGACAATGTTTCATATATATATACTCTGAAAATGTGAAATTTACATGAGGATAATTTACACTAAATATGCAATGAGAAGTTTTTCGTGTAAATTACCCTCTGTGTACCAGTCCTACAGTTGTGCTAAGAATCATATCGTTTAAATCAATACAGAATTGGTCACAGTAAGGTGTGACCCTGTAAAATACCCCATACATGTTTGTGCCACCATACAGTCTCTCACCTCTATTTAGTTTGGGTTCAATTCCCACTGGAACCTAAGGTCATTTTGTGATCAAGTTTACCAGTTTACTTGCAGAAAGCTGGTGATTTCTTCAAGTGTATACATTGAGACCGGGTTGTCTCCTCCACTATTAAAAACTGGCTATCACCAAAAAAACTTAATCACTTATTCAAAACAAACAAACTTGTATCACTTACATGCCCCCTCACCTCCACCCCCCCCCCCTTCCATGTCTGCGTGTACAGTGACAAATTGTTATTGGAGCTTCAGTTTCAGTTTCATCTCATGTAGGAGAGTTCAGAGTTCATCTGGAATACGTATCTTTTCTGTGCTTTATTGCCTGTCATATGACATTTCAATTTTTGTGAGCACACCAGTCTCACATCTCCGTTTGACTGACATAGGTTACATTGTATTGTGGTTTGCTGCAGGAGATTGATTTACACACGCAACAGTTTGGTAATATGTCATCTATTTCACTTGCCCCCCATTTCTTACAAAAAGATGCCCTGAAGGCTAAAAAGCATTCATGAGCTAAAATTACTGCTTAAAATCAATCTTGTGTGATAACTTTTAAAAATGCAATTTGATTCTAATTCCTGACTAGACTTAAGGCAATTCATACATGTACTGTGATCGGGGAAATAAACACTCTTAGACCTGAAACTGTTAAAAATTAAGATCTTGGGCTTATATTGATTTTCATAATCAATGAAATATTACAAGTGAACTTTCAATATACATGTAGATGTTTACAGTCACTTGTCTTTAAGTATACTCCTGGAGCAGACCTGGGTCAGTCGGTAGCATGCTCGACTCATGATCATGAGGTAGGTGGTGAGCTCGAGTCCAGCTGGCGGCAGGTTAGTTTCCTCTCCTTCGTGGGGTTGGCATGTTAGAACCCTCACTGCTTAATGGCCGTAAGTGCCGAGCATAGGCCGAAATTTGAAGCCCTTCCCAGGCATTTAGTGACGTCTCCATATGAGTTAAAGATTCTTGAGTGGGACGTTAAACAACAATAAACAAACAAAAAATTAAGTACTGCACTGGAAGAACATATACATGTACATTTTGGGCTTGCAAAATAATTGGATTGGTGTAAAACCAATAAAACAGAAAATTGAAGTTTTGAACAATCTTGGAGCTTGACTATTGATGAAGATCTTACTAAATCCAAGATTGAGCAAATATGATTTTTTATTTTTCAAATTCAGAAATTTGGGTTAAATTTTTGTAAGTAGGCCTACATTCAATACACATTTATATGTTGGGTAGCAATAATCACAGATAAAACAAAATTGTTTTGTGAAAATTGCAAAAGAATGTTGGTTCTGCATACATGTAGATCTACATGTATACATTATATGAAATAAAGTAGAAAATTAAGTTTGCATATCAAACATCTACACACTTATCAGTATGTCACGGTATATATACAAATATGTACATATATTTAAGAGTGCCCTTTAGAATGTTTCTACAAGAATAGACATTCTTAGTCAATGAAGCGTTTGTTTATATGTACCAATATGTATATACACAATTTTGGATGCCCATTTGTAAAGGGATGATATCTATAAATTTCTTGTGAATGAGCACCTGATCAGTTTTTTCATAAGGGCTTTAAGGATTGGTGTTTGTTTATAAACTATTTCAATTTTTAGAATGCTGCCTTTGTAATTCCTCACAGCTGACTTGACGGACATTTAAAATATCTACTTATTAGCTTTGAACTTTGAAAATATTTTGATAAATTCTTTATTCTGGATATATATATAGAAAGGGTTGGACATTATGAGAAAGCTAGACCAAAACAGGTTAAATATGTATACATGTACAGAGATGTGCAAAAAGTATTCAGACACTGCTATATATTTTATATAAAACCACTTGTTTTCAAAAAACTTTTGTGAAGCTATTTCTTATAACATTTCAATAGAATTTTCTCCATTAAACAGAGAATTAGTTACATTTTCATTATACATTTTGATTTTTATTTAAAATTAAAGCATACAAATGCTTAAACTCAAGCAGGAAAAGTGGAATTGTATACATTTTAGTTGTTTAAGTCTTAATTATCACTTTATATTTCTGTTCAACTTATCAGTTAATTACCAAAAAAAAAAAAAAAAAAATAAATAAATAAAATTTTAAACTTAAGTACTTAGAAATGAGGAAATCAGTGCATTAGCTCCTAAATGTAAATCTTAATTTATGCATGCATATGTATTGCACTACATTGTAATGGCCGTCAGTATCTGAGTCATTTTTATACGAAATCATTAAATGGATTAACAACAAACGCCTAGTTGTCACAGCTGTTTTGACTAAGTTAAAGATGAATGAATGAAATTACAATTACCTGAAATCTTCTAGGAGTCCAATAGAGTGTCTTGCTTACTTGTTGGCATATATATGTATACATACAGGAGGATTTTGGCATACTACAGGGATTAATATTATCAACATGTGGGCCCTGTAAAAGACTCCATTCCCAATGCAAAATCTGCTATTTTTCCCAATTTTGAGCAAACATTTTCCAATTATTTTTGCCATTTCGTTCACATTGGGTATCACACAAAATAAAGGAGAATTTAGTACATGTATGAACTGCACTTCCAAGTCTTCAGATGGAAACCGTGTTGTCAGTTAAATAAGAGACACTAAATGAATCGCAAGTTTTGTGTCTTTATTCTTATGACTTAAATGATTATAGTTACTTTTTTTCCAATTTGTCCCATTGCAACATAAAGTTCCCAATTGGAAGCCATGAAGGGTACAAGACCCGTTCCCCAAAAGGGTCCATTAACCCCTGTACTGTCTAACCATCGTTGGCCTTGAAGATATAATATAGATGACCAAAAAGTCAGGGCCTCTGTGTCCAAGTGGATTGTATCTAGAATTGCCCTGTAACCCATGAAGTCTATCACCATTGGTCAACGCAGTCTTAAACTTGACAGAAACCTCAGCTGATTCTGTGAGAATGTTTGCCAGTTAATTTGTGGAAGATTACATGTAGTGGTCTCTCCCCACGGATACATTATAACTACATTGTAGGTCCTGTTCTCCACCATTCAAAACTGTCTACCATCATGTGACTGAAAATTGTTGAGTGTGGTGGTGTACAATACCTTTCAAGCAGATAAACAAAAATAAATAAAAGCTAGTCTGTTATCAGAATTTTTCTGATAACCACAGGTTTATTTAAAGATCTCCGAAGTGACTTAGACACGAAAGTTCTCATTTTGTACATCAGAATTAGATGTTTATGTACGCAATTTTTAGAATAATACAGTTTTATATAATTTTTCAGTTACCTGTATTAAAAATATCTTATTTATAAATAAAAAAAACTAGTTCACAGTTTATGACAGTCTCTGAGCATCTTTATAAGGTTTGAATTGCATTTTTATTGTGTTTATGGTTTTATATCGGAGATTGGGATAGGATCATTTTAATGAAGTGCGGTAGCGCTTCATGTTGAAAATGCCCCATATACCAATTTCCGATATAAAGCTACATGTATAAACACAAAAAAAGTGCAATTCAAACCTTATATTTACATGCATTCAACGTTTTTTTGTCATTGCAGGGATATTTAGTACATAGTGTTAAGGTGAATAGCAATGGCTTATGGTATCTACATGACGGATAACAAAATAGTCCATGTTAATTTTTAATTTGCTACTTTATGAATTCAAAATACATTTTCGAATTTCATTTAAACATATTTCATAATTTGCTGTTAATTATTAAAGACTTTCGACACAAGTCTCACAAATAGTTCCATTTCATGTACATGTATGTAATACATACGCGGATCACTGAGGGAATCAATTTCCAATATGTAAGTATGACGGAAATACGTTTTAACATAGAGTGAATAGGTGATCAAGTAAATTTATATAATTATATGAAGTCGAGGACTGTCTCGGAGCAGAGATACTGGGGATGATAGTAGAGATATCCATTCTAACTCATAAAGGGTTTTTGCCTTTCATATTTGCCATCTTTCAATTGTCATAGTGTGACATGTAATTGATATCAGTTTCAATTTTCTTTTATTAGTAGACTTAATTAACACTGATAATTAATAGATTGATATGGTTTCAGGTCTTTGAACTTAATTATCTAAGTACATGTATCTAGATTCATTTTCAGCTGTTGTTGATAACATTTAAACACAGTTTGTTGTCGTTAGAGTTTGTTTTGCCTCTAGATAACACATACAGGCTATTATATGTTCAGTCACCTCTGACAGAATATCAATCGTAGAATGCAAAAAAGAGTTTTGACACTTTACTTTTGAAAGCACTTAACTTGACTTAGAAGGTGTAAGTAGGTATTTACTGACTTAAGTACGTATTTTATTCTTCAGATAAGAACTCGAAGATTTGTCTGTAAAATTTAATGTTGAGTAAAGAAATTATATAGATAATCCTTTATCCCCAACAGTCTGTATGAGACTTTTTATCAGTTTAATATAGTTAACATACATATATAATATGTGAGTTTTTTTAATATTGTGTGTGTGTGTGTGTGTGTGTGTAGGTTTGTGTAAGTGTAGGTTTGTGTAAGTGTGAGTGTGTGTGGTTGCATGTATGTGTATTTACACACTGTTATAGTAAATTACATGGCCTGAATGAAAAAAGCAATATTTTTGATTAATAGAATCTATCCCCACCTTGAGGGTATGGCAAAGGAATCTCAATCTGAGGCTAAGATTCTTCAATGAGGCTTGCCGAGGGTTTGTTATTCAAGAATCTTATCCCGAGGATTGAGATTCCTTTGTTATACCCTAAGGTAGCAGTTGATTATTTTTCTTCCATGTTTTAAACACATGTAGATTGGAGATCTACGCAAATGAAATCTGACATTATGCACAGCATTCTAGATGCTGCAGACAAACCACAGCATAAATTGTTGTGACATCATAGTGCGTGTAGCTTGTCAATACCCTAGGTGTATTATGTAAAATATGTACTTTTCAACGCTATCTTAAATACCTGAAGAAAATTTGATAATTATATGAAATTTTTCCAATCTTTAATGTTACCCTGTATACTAACATTGCCAAAATCAAAACAATATAACTGAAAACTATGTGTACCTCATGTTTTACAATCATATAATCCAGTGGATTTGGGCAGTTTGTGATCATATGTGTCAAAAAATGATAAAGCCGAGAATGGGATGGGACGAGTTAAAAATGGGTCGAGATCACCCGATATACCCGACACGTGGCCAATTTAAGATACAAATGTTTTGAAACGACGGAAAAGATCAACTTTGCCTGATTTAGGTATGAAATGATGATGAACGAAAATAAACACAGAGGGTAATAAGAATAGAATGTATATTAACTGCAAATAGCACATGTTTATTGGACACTTGGTAATCTTACCAAAAGTTAATTTGCAATGCTCAAAGTAATGGCAGACAAACAATAACTGATATTACAGGTTATGTTTGGTATTATTGTTGCTATTATACACATGCTTTTGTTTTAACCGCCAGATGGTCTCTTTGGGATATATATGAGATAAAATATTACATAAAATGGTCATGTAAAATTGTTCACCTACGACATATCACTTTAAAGGCGTCTGATGTCATAAGTGAGGGGGTAACTTTTTAGTGAGAGTCTGGACTTATCTAATATTTTCAAGAGAATGTTTATAGTCTTGATTGTGAGGTGGTCTCCTAAGCAGGGTGGCCTCTAGGTGTAGTTCCACTGCATATAGCATCTCTGTGTTAAGTGGAATGATAATTTGTGATGTCATGACCCCTGGTTTAGGTGTTGGGTAGATAGGACACAGATTTAGGTGATTAGATAAAGTTTCCTTATGTTAATATAGTTTTCATTACACTCAATTATGAATTTGATTGTGGACTCACGGCAAGTGTGACCGGTCAACAGGTGATACTTACTCCTTCATGGCACCTGATCCCACCTCTGGTTTTCCAGAGGTCCGCGTTTGTCCAATATTCACCAGATTTGTATCTGTGTCCTGGACATCCTGAAAATTTATACTTTGGTATCTGAAATTTTTATATATATGTACATGTACATATATATTTTTTGGAGTATCTATGGTAATTTGTTGTTGATGTTGAGTGAACAGAGAGAATTGTTATGATACATAGACCAACTGTATATTGATTCAGTAGTGACTCTTATGTGTACCTGTCCTTAGTAAAAGGTAAGATATTTTCACCTGGAGCTAAGTTTTATCATCACTTTACACACCAATAGGTCAGTATACTTGTACATATCACTACTTTATAAGCAAAGAATTCATACATTACATGGAAGGTATGACTTGGCCTTCTGTCAAAGGTACAGTATTACAAAAAATGTATGGCTGTTAAAAATGTAGTTTAAATTTATACACACATGTACAAGTATTATGTTTGTATTCACTGACACCGGAATCAGTCGCATTAATAGGTCACGTTATAAGAGAATTAGACTGGTTACCCATGCTTCATCAAAATACATGTGAGCATGTGAGCACTTATGTACAAATATATGTACGGAGTGGCTCAGCTGGGTTCAAAAAAGTGGTTCAAAATACTGAAAATGGAGGCACGAAATTTTTTGGAAATTTGTCTTTAATTTTTCGACTTTATAGAAAAATGAAAGATTTTGCACCTATTTTATCAGCTTTAGGTGGCACTCTGTCCCTCATCACTGCACATATTTCTAAGTGTTGGATTAATTGTGAGCCAATATTTCATTAGGAGTAGGTTTTTATGCATCTTTCAGATATTTATTTTAAAAATTTGGAATCCCTTTTTTTCTGCATCCAGATGTGAAAATGCATAAATCAATCCACTTATAAACCACTTTGATTTTTCTTCTCAAAAAATCCTCCATACATTGAATTCTGACCTCTTTAGTTTATCGTTAAAATATCGTTGATTGATTAATGCAGAAGCCCGATCAGGTATCCTCTAGCTTCCAGACACAAAAATTGCTATTTTCCTGTGGTCCAGTGTATGTTTCCCAGAAATGTCCAGTTATTAAAGCCAAGATTGTTAATTACCACATTTAGACTCGTTTTTATTCCAGCCAAATATAGCATTAAACTGACATGCGTATCATTTATCAAAAATAAACTGAGTATCAGCAAACACAAATGCATGAGCATGATGAGGGAGTCCAGAAAAATGTTTGTTTTTGAAAGTTCTGGAAAGCCTTTTTCTGGATTCCAGACATGTTGATAATGTATAAAAAAAGATTGGTACCCCCTGGCCGCCTAGGTACCTATGCCTAAATACATGTAATGTGTAAATAATTGGTAAGATATAACTTACATTTTGATACGATTTGATTACAACTTTTTATAAATTTTCATATTCATACAAGCTGAGGAAAAGAAAATGAAAATTTCTTTACTGAAATGATGGGCAACAGGGAAGGAAGAGTATATATAATGTAATTGTTTTAGCCGAGCATGTCCCTCTACCAAGTGCTCAATAGGGACTGTCCCTCCACCAAGTGCTCAGTAGGGACTGTCCCTCCACCAAGTGCTCAGTAGGGACTGTCCCTCTACCAAGTGCTCAGTATGGACTGTCCCTCTACCAAGTGCTCAGTAGGGACTGTCCCTCCATCAAGTGCTCAGTAGGGACTGTCCCTCCCTCAAGTGCTCAGTAGGGACTGTCCCTCTACCAAGTGCTCAGTAGGGACTGTCCCTCCATCAAGTGCTCAGTAGGGACTGTCCCTCCCTCAAGTGCTCAGTAGGGACTGTCCCTCTACCAAGTGCTCAGTAGGGACTGTCCCTCCATCAAGTGCTCAGTAGGGACTGTCCCTCCATCAAGTGCTCAGTAGGGACAATTCCTTCCACCATTTTCTCATTAGAGACTGTCTCTCCATCAAGTGCTCATTAGGGACTTTCCCTTCACCAAGTATTTAGTAGGGACCGTCCCTTCACCAAGTATTTAGTAGGAACAGTTCCTTCCCCCTGTCAAGTGCTCATTAGGGACAGTCCTTTTACAAAGTGCTTGTTAGGGACTTCCCCATACAAAGTGCTCAGTTGGGACTGTCCATTCATTAAGTGTTCAGTAGGGACAATTCCTTCCACCATTTTCTCATTAGAGACTGTCCCTCCATCAAGTGCTCATTAGGGACTTTCCCTTAACAAACTGTTTAGCAGGGACTGTCCCTTCCACAGGCACTTGACATAAACAGTAAAAGGCACAGATCTTTTGTATGAGACTTAAGATTGAGGTCCTGAGTCACAGCAGGCATGGCACATAAGATAATCCTCACTGCATTGATTTCAGTCCATAGAACTGGTCAAAATTTGTGGCATGTCTCCCACAGCTGGTGACATCTCCATATCAGTGAAAATGTTTTGAATGTGAATTAAACAATAGACAAACAACTAAACATTCAATAAAGTTACCACATTATGGCACATAGTATAACTTTTCTGAGAAGTCCTCATTTATCTCTCTGTATATTTACATGCGCTAGTTGTTGTTGTTAGAGAGTTCAGTAAATACTCTAAGACTTTAACAAAATTAAACAGAACTATAATGTGAATACCTCTTACAGCTATATAACGCCAACAAATATTACAATTTAATAGGAAGAAAAGCACAAGATAAGTCCCCTCACCTCAAATCATGCCCCACCCATTCCTGACTCATTATAGATTTACGATATATATATGAACTTATTTACACGTTTATCAGTAACTCTGTATTCAGTCTTTGTTATCATTTTATTTTGACACGTTGTGGTATAAGTCTTGAGTTGAAATCTTGTATCACTATAAATACCCCAATATTGTATTACTATCCAAGGAAATTCTTGATTTGACAGTGATAAATCATAAAAACTTGGAAGTCCATCTTTTAGCAAGTTTGGGGGATATATTGATATGTACACATGTACATTATAAACTTAAAAGTGTTAGATTTAAACATTTGAGATCTAAAATAAACATTTTTGTATGTGTACACACACAGAGGGTTGGTTTTCCTGATAGCATTTATATGTTCAAACTTAACAAAGTTGTCAAACATTTAATACATATTTCCCTTAAATTTGTTTTAATATGATTTTATATCTTGGAAACTATTTTCCACTCATATGTAGATAACATCTGACCCAGAGTAAATTAAGAGCCCAAAATATACACCAATGCATTGAAGCTTTCATTATTGTGCATCTCTACAATGTGGATGGTCATAATTGAAAACTACATTGTTAACAGTAAACAACAAATGACTCTCTGACTCTCTCTCTCTCTCTCTCTCTCTCTCTCTCTCTCTCTCTCTCTCTCTCTCTCTCTCTCTCTCTCTCTCTCTCTCTCTCTCTCTCTCTCTCTCTCTCTCTCTCTCTCCTCTCTCTCTCTCTCTCTCTCTCTCTCTCTCTCTCTCTCTCCTCTCTCTCTCTCTCTCTCTCTCTCTCTCTCTCTCTCTCTCTCTCTCTCTCTCTCTCTCTCTCTCTCTCTCTCTCTCTCTCTCTCTCTCTCATTCTTTCATACAGTATATATCTAATTGATAAAACTAGTATACATTTAGTATATCATTTTTATCTAGGGTTTCTTGGATGGTCAAGTTTTTTTATGAGTACACAATATTCTGTCAGTTATTTTATCAGATAGTTTATCAGATAGTCCTATCTGACAGCACCATGTGCCATATGTTTCCAGGTATTATCTGATGTGTACACCTGTATTGTTCTGACATGGGTATTTTTACCCCCAAGTGCTTCAACTCTAGTCCGCGACCAGAGATATAAACCACAGTACTGGTACTCCACTGTCACAAGAAATCATCTCGATTTATTTCTGACAGAAGAATATCCAAAGGTTGTTGATTACCTGTAAAAACTGCATGATATTGACATTGTTTTGACTTATGTGACCTTTCTGTTCTCATTTAAAACCTGACTGTCTTCTCAATCAGGTTTACAGTAATCTGATTTTAATCGTATATTAACATATTTTCTGTCAATTACACAATCATACAGCTGTTTTTATCAGATAGTGAAGTCATAAGTTTCTTTTTTTAAATTATGAATTGTTGTAAATCTAAAACTATTATATATGAGCATAATGCATTGTATTCCCGTCAGGACAAGCAAAACGATAACGAGATTGAATTGTTCAGATGTTAAAACTTTGTGATTTACGTTTAAAAATCAACTAGACAGGAGCAATTATAAGTAATTTTACTCCAACATTTAACTTTTTTAACATACATACATTCTTGAATTTCAGTGACTTAAAATCTTTTGATCAAGATATTTATCCATAATTCAATTTTTGTATGCTTTTAATATTTGACAAAAAGTTTTGACCTTCGTAATTTTTTTCATCTTGTTCTTCAAATCGGGTTTTTATGTCTCTGTATTATCTTGTGTTATGTTAAAGTTCTGTATAATGTTGTGTACGATGTCATACGATGATTTGTACTCATAAAAACTACAGTATTACAAAATGCTGATGTCTGGTAAAATCGGGAACAGTGTATGATTGCGTTACATTACCTATACAGAAATTTTACTTTTCTATCTAAGAGAGAGAGTTCAGACTAGCACGATATATCTTCTTAGGATTTTAAAGTGAAATATTATTATTCAATGAAATATCAAGATACTTAAAGATTCTTGTGTGTTTTAGGTTTTGTTATTGATATGACTTCGGGACATAGTGTAATTAAAATTCGAAAATTTGATGTGATTAAACTTCAATAGATGATATGACTACACTTAAACTGCATTTAGGAATATGACTACACTAAGGGGAATGAATACACTTAGATATATGTACACTTAGGGATATGACTACACATAGGGATATGACTACACATAGGGATATGACTACACATAGGGATTTGACTACACTTAGATATATGTACACTTAGGGATATGACTACACATAGGGATATGACTACACATAGGGATTTGACTACACATAGGGATTTGACTACACTTAGATATATGTACACTTAGGGATATGACTACACATAGGGATATGACTACACATAGGGATTTGACTACATTTAGGGATATGACTACTCTTAGATATATGTACACTTAAGGATATGACTACACATAGGGATATGACTACACATAGGGATTTGACTACACTTAGATATATGTACACTTAGGGATATGACTACACATAGGGATATGACTACACATAGGGATTTGACTACATTTAGGGATATGACTACTCTTAGATATATGTACACTTAGGGATATGACTACACATAGGGATTTGACTACACTTAGGGTTATGACTACACATAGGGATATGACTACTCTTAGATATATGTACACTTAGGGATATGACTACACATAGGGATTTGACTACACTTAGGGTTATGACTACACATAGGGATATGACTACTCTTAGATATATGTACACTTAGGAATATCATTACACTTAGGGATATCATTACACTTACGGATATGACTACACTTAGGGATATGAGTACACATTGGGATTTGACTACACTTAGGGATATGACTACACTTTGATATATGTACACTTAGGGATATCATTACAATTAGGGATATCATTACACTTAGGGATATCATTACACTTAGGGATATCATTACACTTAGGGATATGACTACACTTAGGGATATGACTACACATAGGGATTTGACTACACTTAGGGATATGACTACACTTTGATATATGTACACTTAGGGATATCATTACACTTAGGGATATCATTACACTTATGGGTGTGACTACACTAAGGGATATCAATACACTTACATGTAGATCATATACATGTGTATGTACACTTAGAGATATGACTACATTTAGGAATATGATGACACTAAGGGATATAATTACAGTTAGGGGTATGACTACACTTATGGATATTACTACACTTAAAGATATGATTACACTTATGGATATGACTATTTAGAGATATGACTACACTTAGGGATATCATTACACTTATGGATATGACAACACTAATAGAATATGACTGCACTTAGAGATATGACTACACTCAGGGAGATAATTACAGTTAGGATATGACTACACTTATAGATATGACTACACTTAGGGATATGACTACACATAAAATATTACTACACATAGGGGTATAACTACACTTAGGAATATGACTACACTTACAAATATGACTACAATTGAATATATGATTACACAGAGATACATGTATGATTACACTCAGGGATATGACTACACTTTGGAAATTAATTACACTTAGAGATATGACTACAACAAAGGGTATTATTACGTTTAGGGTTATGACTACACTTATAGATCTTATGATTACAAATTTAAAGTTTTAATAACATGTTTATCTTTCTATTCTATAAAAATTTGGACATGCCGTTCAATTTTGAAATACATGTAACTGAAATTTCGCCCTATCCAATTTTGATATAAGTAGATTCTACTGTGTCTTTGATTGATATATTGAATGGTTTACATGATCAATCAAATGAAATGGAACTCTCTTTACCGTATCATTTGAGGTCCATCTATCTTGCTTTTTTGAATTCCTTTCAAAGAAAATGTATGTAAAGAAAATTAATTCTGTGTGTACTGCTGTAGAAAATATTCAAATTGATCTCATTATACATTTAGATAATGATATATATGCACTCGCTAACATTTAATTAAAATCAGAGTTTAAAGTACATATAATTTAGATTCATTTATGTTTAGAGAATTACTTAAATTCAACAATGACCATTACTACATTGTAGTCAAGTTTCTTTTCACAGAGGTTGTTTACTGGGTTCTGTTATGAACTCACAGGTAAAGATTATGTTTCTCCGCATTGTAATACAGTGTATTTAATTGATGAAGTTTTTTTGTAAAGTAATGATTTATATTTCACATTCGGGACTGATATAGATTCTGAATGAATAACAAATTATTTTAGCACCGATGTTTGAATACTTTTGGAGGACTAATGGTAGGAAGTTAGAAATGCATAGAAACAATACCTGAGAGTTACGATATATAAAGTGGATCCTGTCTTGGACGACAACCCCTTGGCCATTTAAATGTGGTCACCAAAGACAGGTGATCTCTTAAGATCAGTCTGTCTTTGAAGACAGACTGATCATTTTGACAATGCAAGACAGGTGATCTTTTTATGGTGGTTTTTCAAGACATGTGATGTTTTTATGGTAGTTCAAGACAGGTGATTTTTTATGGTGGTCTTTTAAGACAGACTCTGATTGTATTGATAGTGCAAGACATGTGATTTTTTATGAGTTGATGGAACATCAAAGCAGTTATGTTATGCTAAGTCGTTTATTGGGAACAAGTCATAGCACATTTTGCAGTATGGGGTTAATAACACATTAATAACACATGTATGTGCATTTCAACAACATAAACTCAACTTCAAGATTGAAATTTCCAAATCACACTTTTATTCGTATATTTTTGCTTTTTAAAATGCCAAAAATATACTAACAATTCGCTGAAATATATAGGTCTACAATACTTGTTGAAATATATGCTATTAAAGGTCAGTTCTGCATCCTTTATGAATTTTAAGATATTATCAGTTTGCTTTAGAATGTTACTTTTCAATTATTTTTACCACTATACTTCTTGTGATAAAATTGACTGGACTATAAACAATTCTATGCAAATTAGTTTTGGTCAAGTTTCCCTTACTGTGTATTGGCAAGATCTGCCTGTGAAGTTGGACATAGAAGTTGTGTCATTCCTCATTCAGGTGATCTTAACTGATGAGAAACTCAGGCAGTCTTTGAAGGTATTGACCTAGAGATTTAAGGCTACTGATAGTAAGTATAGTGTAAGGGTATAATACTGCCCTGTCACATAGAAATTTAATATCAATGAAAGATGTTTATAAACACAAGGTTTTACAGTCATATTGCTGCTCTATGTAGTTTGTTGCATAATAAATAAGCCATCAGTACTCACATTGTCTGACCCAATTTTTAGTTACTTTTTTTGTAAAACCTTATTTTACCGAATTAAAAAGTATTCAGTATACTGAGTGTATTATACATGTACCTCATTTAAACTTAAGATTGCCATCAACTCTCAGTACTTTGATTGACTCTGGTCTATGGAGACCTGTGATCCTTTACAGTTAGATAATGTCAATCAATATCTAAAGGCCACCTGTTTTAAAGAGACCATCTCACTAATCAGACCACTGAGTGAGTCAGTTAAGTAGTCTTAATAGTGAGTATCCACTGTATATGTATATCATTTTAACATCTTTGACAAGATGTGTTGTGTGTATGTGTGTTACTGTATACATGTGTGTTGGTTTGTGTTTGTGTGTTTACATGTACATGTAGTTGTGTGTATGCATAAATGTGTGTGCATGTGTGTGTGTGTGTGTCTGTGTGTGTGTGTGTGTATGTGTGTGTGTGTGTCTCTGGTTATGTGTGTGTGTGTATATTTGTATCTGTTTGTGTGTGTGGTACACAGTAAAATGACAACGTTGAACCTTATCAGTGTTTGAAATTATCTTTTAAGAATTGCGTACACAAAGATTGGATGTAAAAAATACCAAGGCTGTATTGTCATGCCATCATAACATCTCCATTATTGTTGGTTATGTGTGAATGGATTTCAAATCCTTTTGTTCCATTTTAAATCTTCAAGAAAATATAGCCTCATGTTATCAAACGTACCTGGCTTAAATGACCTACGAAGCCTTAATCTGTCTAAATCTGTTGTGAAATATTTAAATTATAAAGCTTGTTTGTTTATCTTTTTACAAAGATAGTACATGTAATATAATCGCTCATGGGCTTGTTGTGGTCCAGCTTTTTATTTCTGTTAACGTTTTGTTAACCTATGTCATGTTTTGTCCCGACTTTTCGCATGATAATTTGTTTGTTTATTTTTTTGGTTAAATTATGTATTGTTAAGAATTTATTGTCATACATGTAGGCCTATTACGTCCTGTTAAAAATTTTGCCCTTATAAGGGGATGCCACTAGCTTAAGTGCCAAAAATTTTAACCGTTGCTATATAAGTTATGAAGTGTTCTTTGGTTTGCAATCTTTATCATGATAGCGGACTTCAGTTGTAGTCTGGGTATTCCATTGTTGCATGGTCGGAGCATCACACTTTGAACCAATAAAGTCACTCATGCACTTTTAGTAAGCCTGGATTTGAGTCCCATTGGAATCTAAGTTGATATGATAAAATTTGCCATTTTTACTCATGGAA
The DNA here is from genome assembly GCA_030159075.1 of Atrina japonica. Classification (NCBI taxonomy): domain Eukaryota; kingdom Metazoa; phylum Mollusca; class Bivalvia; order Pterioida; family Pinnidae; genus Atrina; species Atrina japonica. Next base: position 458,024 of record BROG01000344.1, on the reverse strand, counting down.
GGCTATATGTATGTAAAACTTTCAGAATTCATGAATAAAAATGAAAGTTTGGAGAATAAGCTTTTTTGTTTGTTTGTTTTTTTTAAATAATAACTGTGAAGTTATATGAAGATTTCTACAGCACAAGAGTTATCCTGCTTCACATCATTTCCATGATGTAAAGGTTGGCAGCTTTCGACTGCCAAGGACTTCATTTTGAGATTTCACCTACATGTATCATATACACACTAAGCAGAAAACATTTAAAGGGGCTTTAGCTATGTTTACCAAAAAAAAAAAAGAAGGAAAAAATCATATCAATTTTTTCTACTTTTGCTACTTGTACTTAATGTACAATAGCAAATAAGAGCAATACACAGGCATAAAAAATCTAATATGTACACATACATGTATTTTGTGAAAATAAGGTTAGGCCCAGTGTGGTAAATCATATATTATACAAATAGTAAGGTCAATAAAAATTGTAATTGAAAAAGTGACAAACCTGGGTTTCTCAAGCAATTTTCACAAAATAAGTAGGAATTTAAGAATTTTTATGCCTGTGTATATCACGTTTTTATTATTGTTCATGTATATCAATCTAACTATTCTAAGTAGTAATAAGGGAAAAAAAATTGGAAAAAAAAAGTACAGCCAGTGCCCCTTTAATATCAAAATGGTTTGTGCTAAACAGCAATAAAAAAAAGTCAAATAAACCATTGTAATGTAATTATTACTGTATTATGATTTGTGATTCGTAAACGATGCTTTATGCGCTGGATTTAAAATTGCCTTATGATTTTAACCAGTATTTGTTTACTTTAACTTTTAAGCACTATGCTAATGAATTAAACAATTTTGCCACTGGAATAAATAGGAATAAAGTAGAGAGTTTAATATTGGCTTCTTTTAGTAGGTAAACAAGACTCTAAAAAGACTCCAGATTGATTTTTGGTTTGTTTGTTTATATAATTAACAAATTTCTGTTTGCTAATTTTTAGATCTGTGATTTGAAATGGGCCATCAAGCTTTCTAGATAAATGATAATATAAGTTTGTGTAGAACTTGACTGCCCTTTCTGTATAGTAAATATTGTTATCACTTAGTTTAGACTTTTAGTGTGATTGTAATTTAAAGCTTGTATTGAACTTAGCTTGTTGCCAAGTTTGTGGAAATCAAGTGGAATGCTTTTGTGTTTCATATATATATATATATATATATATATATATATATATATATATATATATATATATATATCACATGTATCAACATGTATCACCCATCTTTGTGGTATTTTTGGTATTTTCACTATTTCCAGGTGTTTATTTGGAAAACCAAATTTTAAAAAATTTAATAGATAAATATACATGATATATGATGATAATTGTAAGTTTGGGTTTTATTTACATGTATTACTTATTAAGCAAGAACACTTTAGTGCTTGTACCAGTAATTACAAGAGAGAGTCTGGTTACAATGGACCCTCAGGGAGAGACCACTAAGCTTCCTCAAGTAAACTGGCAACTGTTCCAGCGGGCTCAAACCTGCATGGTTCAAAGCCTGGTGCTCTAACCATTCTGCCATGGATGCCCTAATCTACTTGGAAAATAAAACTGTTCATGATCATGCCACAACATTTTTGGTAACTGTATATTCGAGTTGGGTTCTAAATCTTGCAGCTAGGGCCATCTGACCCCCTTAAGTTAACATATTGCATGTACAGTCAAACTTGTCTATAAAGGCTGCTCCAGGGAACATGTAAGAGTAGTGGTTATAGACAGGTGGCTTTTATAAAGAGGCTAACTTATTCATTATAAAAACATTAACAAAGGTTATGTTTGAATGGCCTTTATTAGCAGGTGCTCTTTATACAGAGATGGCTTATAATGTAAGTTTGACTGTACTTTATACCCAGCTGTTCTGTCTTGAGTTGTCTGGAAGGCTGGGCTTTGAAAACTGAGACGTTTCTCAGAGTGACTGGAACTTTACTGCTATGCAACATGTATAAGTATGTACAAATGCTGTTGACTTTTAGACGCAATTTGAATTCTACAAACAAAATGAGGCATGTTCATGTACAATATACATTTATCCTAGATCTGTTTATATGTCTGTTTTGAATGCATTCTTACCTAGGGTAAGGTGTTAAGATCTGAAATATGTGTAATAAAAATTCTTGTCTAAAGGCAGATTTAATATCAAGGAGTATAAAATTTATGTCCAGTGTTAAAAAAGGCAAAAAGCGTTAATGATATTGACACTAAAACCTTTCAACACTATTGGGCACATTAGACTGGTCTAAAACAATAGAAAAGAGCATACCAATTAGAGACTTAGGGGTAAAATAGTTTTTGTAAAGCTGCTACATGATATTTGGATGCCTCAGTGTTCACCATATCTTTTTTTGTAGCCTGAATTTTAATGGATGGCAGTTTCCTGTAAGGACATAACTGCATGACATTTGTCATGAACACAGTGAAAAATATACATGTATATAAGGGTGTTCAGGATTTGAAACTGTAGATATGAAGTAGCTTTTTGGATTTACTGGCATTTTAAAAGTTTGGTAAACATACAATCATAATATTTAGGAATGTCAAGGTCATATGAATTTCACTACAAGCCATCAATGGTATGTTTACAGGTGAATTATATCTTACTTAACAGATTTTCAATTATATGGTGGCCACCTATATTAGTGGTGAGGAAAGAAACCCAGCAATATTCCTAAAACAAGACCACTAGCATTGAGCAAGTATAAAATCATCTACGGCTTCAGCTATACCCCAATCCATTCTTATGAGATTGGTAAACTTCTCAATGTAACCATCTACAGTTTTAGCTATACCCAATCCATTCTTATTAGATTGGTAAATTTCTCAATGTAACCATCTACAGCTTTAGCTATACCCCAGTCCATTCTTATTAGATTGGTAAATTTCTCAATGTAACCATCTATAGCTTGAGCTATACCCCGATCCATTCTTATTAGATTGGTAAACATCTCCATGTATGCCATAATCATTTATGGCTTCATGTTCCACTAAACCATTCTTATTAGATTGGTGAACTTCTCCATGTACGTAATCATTTATGGCTTTAGCTACGTTCCACTAAACCATTCTTATTAGATTGGTGAACTTCTCCATGTATGTAATCATTTATGGCTTCAGCTACATTCCACTAAACCATTCTTATTAGAGATCAGAAATATGATTTAAAGTGAATCTGGACCTTAGCCATTCAAAGCCTGAGTCTGAGATGCCACTGAGCTGTTGATGTGAGACTCTTCCAGTATATCTACTGGGTGATATTTGTTCCGTCAGATTTTTAAACACATTTGTATAAGAGAGCGTGAAGAGAATTAGAACTCTTCAGTATGTGGTAATTCTTCTGAAGAATTCCATACTTAAGTGGGCCAGGTGTTTGCATTAACAGAAAAAATAAAGAAAAGGGAAAATTGACATAGTTTAAAACTGTGAAAACAAAGGATCATACAATAGGAACAAATGTGACATATCTCACACCGTACAGTTAAAAACTGAACTTGAAGTGTTTAAATATTTTACTTACTTATTTAAGAAAATAGGATTTTAGCAATAAGATATGGAAATAACAACACTTTTTGATAAGTAAGAAAGCAAGCAAAAACCTTAAGAGGGCTTTGTCAATCAATCAATGTTATTATTTAAAAATGAGTTTAAATATATTACAGATTCATTTTGTTCATATTGTTGAGATAGTAGCTGTTCAGTTTTTCAAAAGGAAATGTCCTGTGTTGATTATACGATTTAAATCTTGACTTTCCTACACAAATCTTTATATAAAAACATTCGCCTGGTTTATCTGTCTTGAAATTACTTAATGTGATCGTTATTGTATAATATTCTATGTATATATACATATTATTGTGATATTTTATTGAGCAAAAATTTGTGTTTTGACATTAATATTGTTACAGGTGTTTGTATGTAATCTTTGTGTCTTCATTGTGTTTTAAGTTCTGTATTACCTGTGCCTTTCTGTCAAGAGCTGTATATTAGATGTTTTTTACCTCTCCTAGGTGTAAATGACTTTGTTTGGAATGTCCGCTATTTAAAAGTCTTCAGCGCGTATAAATGATAATCCTGTCTAAATCAGACTTGTAAACATCAGATGTTTTAGAAGACATGCATTTACTGAAGTTTTATAACCAGAACATGAAAAAATAAGGGTCATATAAACAGAGAAATGTTTAAGATGATTAAACAGAATGGTTTTGTATGTACCTGTGTAAGATTTACAAATGCCTTTGTGACTTTGAGACTGTACATCTGACAAGGTCTCTGAATAACCTTTAACCAGGGTTGGTCCAGTACTTGAACCTTAAACAGTTATTGTGGTGGGAAAGTTGCCAATTATCTTCTAAAGGTCAGTGGTTTACCTTGGGACACAAGTAACCAGGGATTGGCCAATACTTGAACCCTAAATTATTAATGTTGGGACATTGCCAGTTACCTTCTAAAGGTCAGTGATTTCCCTTGGATCATAGGTAACCAGGACTGGTCCAATACTTGAACCCTAAACTATTAATGTTGGGACATTGTTAATTACCCTCTAAAGGTTGGTGGTTTTCTTTGGACACATTGTAACCTTGGCTGGTCCAATTTTTGAACCCTTAACAGTTAATGTGGGGAGGTTGCCAGTTTACTTACTCAGTGGTTTACTTACTCAGTGGTTTACTTACTCAGTGGTTTACTTACTCAGTGGTTTACTTACTCAGTGGTTTACTTACTCAGTGGTTTACTTACTCAGTGGTTTCTTACTCAGTGGTTTACTTACTCAGTGGTTTACTTACTCAGTGGTTTACTTACTCAGTGGTTTACTTACTCAGTGGTTTACGTACTCAGTGGTTTACTTACTCAGTGGTTTACTTACTCAGTGGTTTACTTACTCAGTGGTTTACTTACTCAGTGGTTTACTTACTCAGTGGTTTACGTACTCAGTGGTTTACTTACTCAGTGGTTTACTTACTCAGTGGTTTACTTACTCAGTGGTTTATGTACTCAGTGGTTTACTTACTCAGTGGTTTACTTACTCAGTGGTTTACTTACTCAGTGGTTTTACTTGGACACATTGTAACCAGGGTGATCCAATACTTGAACCATAAAGTTTATGTAGGGAAGATGCCAGTTTACTTACTTGGGTCAGTGGATTCCCCTGGGACACAAAACCAGAGCTGGTCCAATATTGAACCTTAAACTGTTGATGTGGGGAAGTTTGTCAATCTACTTGCTTACATCAGTGGTTTCCCCTGGACACATTGCAGCCAGGTTAATTTTTTCACATTTATAAAATGTCCCACACAATATTACTAAACAAATGTTAAGGGTTGTGTAAAGAAAAAAAACAAGACAAATTAGAGATACTAAAAAAATACAATAAAAAACACAAGCAAAATGTGTATTCTGTTACACAGGTAAAAATATAAATGCTAATATGGAAATAGTATTAGTTCATATTTAGTTTGCTTTAAGGTTATCTATCTACATATATCCACACACCTTGCTGTTTACATTTTCTCATTGCGTTTGTCAGACACAGAATACTTTTTCATCAGGTCAGTTCTTGTAAACTGTAGGCCATCACCATAGTGATGGCCTACTTTAGCCTAATTAAATGTCTGATATGTAAAAGTCTCTCCATTGATGGTATGTTTGTTTGTTTATTGCTGTTTAACATCTTACTCAAGAATCTTTCACTCATAAGGAGATGTCACCAAATGTCGGTGAAGGCTTCAAATATTGGCCTATGCTTGGCAATTACGACCAATGAGCAGTGAGGGTTCTTTAATGTTCGACACCTACTGTGACATGGGACCTTGGTTTTTACACCATTAATGGTATTCAACATGCGATTAAAAGAACCATTTCCTGTGTCTTAGTTGGGTTAATACTGTACATGTATTTTGTGTGTTAAGTGTTGTTAATAATGTTAAAAATGTTTTTCATCTCTTTGTCATTTTGATCGCTTACAAGATTATGTAAGTTGATTTTTCATTTGTTGAAATGACACACCTATGAGGTCATCTGCATGTGACCCAATAGCGAATTGCGTTAGATCCTTTACAGTACATATCAGAAAACGGGAGCAATTATAAATAGGTTTTTAATTAGATTGAGTGTCCCAGGTCTGCGTCCCAGTGCTGGTCATACATAAGACAAATAAGTTGTTCCTTCACCAAGCACTCCGCATTAGAAGTGATAGTCACTGGTCTTTTAGATAAGACTGAAAACCGAGGTCTCACGGAAAATGTAGCATCTGCAACAGCTGGTCCAGAGCATAGGTCCAAATTTGTGGCAGTCCACCTATAGCTGGCGATATCACCATAGAAGTGAAAAATACTTCTCAGGATATCACCATAGAAGTGAAAAATACTTCTCAGGATGTAAAATGACAACAACCAAAAAAGCAAAGAAACAAAACTTAATTTAATGCACTTCCCATTCACTTACATGTACTTAGAAATCTCCATGTAGTTGAAAACTACTAGGCAATTTGCTTGTACATAGTTAAACAAAAGTGATACCGGTATATAACAATCTTTGAAAGAATAACCTCCCTCTGAACAAAAGCTCTGGTATCAAAGACAAGAATTCAAGGCAAACCAGTTCTGTTGATGCATCTTTAATGTACGACAGATGTTGATGATATCATTTGTAAAAATTTGAAAGCAAACTCCAAAAGTGTACGTTTGCTATCTGTCAGGTAAAAGTCATAATAAATGGCTTTTAGTTTTATTGAATTTCTTGCCGTCTTATTAATAATAAAGAAGTCTTGTATCGATTAGTTAGTTTTGAACTCCTTGTCCTCATTTGAAATTGCTGTTAGATTAATTGATTATGCATAGCTGATAATTGGTATTATTTACATTTTGCCATTGAAGAAAAATATGTATTCGACAATGACCTCTGACCTTACCATATGACTTTAATACAAAATTTATCACAGATTTATGTTCAACATGACTTATAAACTGTAATTTGTAGCTTCATTCTTGCTCAAGGTTTATAAATCAGGTATTAACTAGTGATCCTTGATCCACATGGTCTAATTAAATCGGAGCTCTGTCATATATATCAATAATAAAGATACAATTTGAGGTGCTTTGAATTTTTTTAAAGTGCATTTATTGTAATTATCCAGGCATGAAGTGCATTTAATGTTTACTATTGTGCCTGGGTAATTATAACTTCAAATCTGATGGATTTGACACCATTTCTAATGTATACAGATTTGTCTTTATCACCACAGGCCTGAATCCTTGGTTTTTTTTATCTAGAATGTTAGTGAACCAAGTCACAACAGAATGGGATTCTATAAAACATAACATCTTTGATGCATTTTGTGTATATATATATATATATATATATATATATATGTATATGTATGTATATGTATATATGTTTATATGTGTGTGTGTGTGTGTGTGTGTGTGTGTGTGTGTGTGTGTGTGTGTGTGTGTGTGTGTGTGTGTGTGCACGCACATGTGTAACATATGCCTGTACTGTTTTACAAGAATATATAAGTTGAGGTCCTGTCTTGTAATCTTTGCTCCAAATTGGTATAAAATAGGACAAAAGATTAAACTTCGCCTATATATCAGAACAGGATTTTGATGTGATAGATATATGTTTTTGTGTTTTGTTTTTCAAAAAAAAAAAATAAAAGATAAATTAAAAATATCCAGATAGTGATATGATCAAGAAATTTTTGAGATTGTAATAAATATTACAGGAGAAGAAAATGTTGGTATAATCAACAAATATGTTTTTGTACTTATACTTTTTTGATGATATAATGATCATGGAAATTGTATTTTAGCACATTGAATTTAAGCAATTTTTGTAAATGTTAAGTTTTATGTTTGCTACAATTGACACCTGATGATCATGAACTTGGATACTTGGATACTGGGATACTTGGGCACTCAGTAATTTGTCACTCATATTGAATGTGCCAAACTGTACAATAATGATATCAACTGTTGTCACAGTATGAAATGTATTGCAAAATATAGATTAAATCAGAGTATACGCATGTGTATTGATTTTTGATGTAAAAGAAATTTGAGCTGACGTCATTCATTTCAAATTTTTGTAATTCAAATATGAACTACATGTTGCCATAGGCTGTCCTTTCAATATTCAATTTTAGCAATTTTTGTAATAAAAAAATTAAAAATTCTGGATGATTAAATATTCATATTTGGTAAAATTGGCACATGAATATGAACTTGAATACTTGGGCACTCAGTAATTATCAGTCTTTAGCCAATGGATCTGTCATCTTATCTCATGAAAAGCAATGTATACTCAATCTTATTCAAAGAGAAGAATCTCTGATTTCTATTTACATGTGTAGAGTTCAATATACGTTTTCACTCGTTACTTTACATAGCTTTGGGGGCCTCTGTGGCTGAGTGATTAGAGCATCACACTTTGAACCATGCAGTCTCTCACTTCTGGTCAGCACAGGTTCGAGTTCCACTGGACTCTAAGCTGATTTTTGTGAGAAAGTTTGCCTTTTTATTTGCAGAAGGCTGATGCCCTCTTCCAGGGTAACACAGTTCTCTCCTTCACCATTTAAAATTGGCAACCACAATATAACTGAAAAATTGTGGAGTGTGGCATATTTAAAATTCAAATTCATACATAACTATCCAAAACTACTTGAGTCTGAGGCTGAGTGGTTAGAGCACCATATCTTGTAAGGGCAGGTTCAAGTCCTGCTGGACTCCAAGCTGATTTTGTCAGAAAGTTTGCCTGTTTAATTGCAGAAGACCAGTGGTATCTTAATGGATACATTGAAAATGGGTTCTGTCCTCCACCATTAAAGAATGGCCGTCACCATTCAACTGAAAAATTGATTTGTGTGGTATGAAAAAAACCAAAAAAACAAGACAAAACCAAAAAACCAAAAAAAAAAACTAAAAAAAAAAAAACAAACAAACATTTAAACCAATAAAAAATGAAAAAGAGCTGCATTGGTTATTATTTGTAGCACTTCACCTACTTAGTGTAATATCTAATCAAAGGTATAACATTTATACTGGAACATAAAAAACCCAATAAAAACATGCTTAAAGGAGCATCAGCTGTGTCAGTCCCCCCATTTTTTTTTCTTCTCTTACTAGTTGTACTTATTGTACAAATAGTAAGGTTAAGCTAATCACTTACAATTGAAAAAAAAGCAAAACCTGGGTTTCTCAAGCAATTTTTACAAAATATATAGGAATTCAAGAATTTTTATGTCTGTGTACATTTTTTTTGTTATTGTATATTAATTTAAGTAGTAAAAACGGAGAAAAAAACACAGCTATTGCCCCTTTAATTTACTTTCACTTTATCAGTGTACATGTATACCAAGTGGTTTATAAACTGACCTAACACTTTGAATAATGAATAAAGCTGTGTGTTTCTTGTTATATAAGTACTTTACAAGTTACAGATTTACTAGAACTATAGCTGAAGGAAAGGCTTTAAATTTAGTTCTAGTCATGGCCCTGGTAGACATTTGAAATAGTGATTACTTCAAGATTCTAACCTTTAAGCCATTAAAATGTTGTTTGAGATTATGGATAATTGTGGTTTTATTAGTATCTAATCCAGAATTAACTATTACGCTGCTCAACTTAACCAATTTATATCAAGCATACTAAAGTTACCTCCCTTATAATTTGCAACTCAGCATTACAAGCATTCCAAAGTTATCTCCCTTCTTGGATAACTATGTGCTTGTCATTGTTTTTATTTTAAATTTCTGTTTGAAACGGATTTTGTATTTGCACATGACAAATTTATGTCATACCAATAATAATAATAATAATAATAATAACTAATCAAAATCAAAATTTTACTTTTAATTTTGTCATTAGTTTCTTTAATTTTAAGGGATCATTGACTAAAAATTTTGCAACTTCCCAATTTCCTAATTTTGGTTTTTATTATTGTTGTAACTGTTGTTATTTATCTTTTATTAAGAAGTCACTTGGGAGTTAGGATACATCTCTAAAATGTGGCCATATCGGTTACATGTTAATAACAGAATCCAAAGGGACTGGTTTATACAATGCTATTGATAGACTTCATTTTACAAGAAACTGAAAACCGATCAACTAAGTAAACTGATAAGGAAGGAATTTATAATTATTTCACTGCATGAGATGATTCTATGGAAATGGCGGAAATTTTGGACATTTTTACACCTAGTGTTTTATGATGTAATTTTCCATCCTTTATTGTATCTTTTTTTTTAAACTTTAATTTACAGTCATTAACATAAAAGTTAAATCAACTTAAATAAATGTCTCTTGTTAGCTTTAATGTTGGCTTTAGGGGATGATGGCTGTGAGAGGAAACCTAAGTTTCTGAAATTGACCCACATGTCTGACTTGGCGACCTGAAATTGACCCACATGTCTGACTTGGCGACCTGAAATTAACCCACATGTCTGACTTGGCGACCTGAAATTAACCCACATGTCTGACTTGGCGACCTGAAATTGACCCACATGTCTGACTTGGCGACCTGAAATTGACCCACATGTCTGACTTGGTGACCTGAAATTAACCCACATGTCTGACTTGGCGACCTGAAATTAACCCACATGTCTGACTTGGCAACCTGAAATTGACCCACATGTCTGACTTGGCGACCTGAAATTGACCCACATGTCTGACTTGGTGACCTGAAATTAACCCACATGTCTGACTTGGCGACCTGAAATTGACCCACATGTCTGACTTGGCGACTTGAAATTGAATCACATGTCTGACTTGGTGACCTGAAATTAACCCACATGTCTGACTTGGCGACCTGAAATTAACCCACATGTCTGACTTGGCGACCTCCATACCATCTCACTTCCTTTTTTGTGTCACACTTCACATTGCCTTACATTCATTCCTAACAGAATTCACCTAACAAATGATGTAAAGAAATCTAAAAGATTTTCTCATGAAATATTACAATTTCAACTTACCTGTGATGTTATCAATAAGGATTAATAGTGCAGAATCTTCATTTCTATTCATAATTGACCAGTAACCTAGTTAAAAATATGTTGAATCTACACAAGACCTAGAATTGTGACTCATTGGTGGTCATTGTTTGTTTATAAAGAATTAATTTATTTGACAACAATTCTGAGAGGAAAAAACTTGTACTATGGTATATTAACGTAGGGAGCAAATATATAATACATTATATTTAACATGCTGTTAAGACCTTCAATAAATTCAATAATGATTTACATTGGGCTTATAATACTTCAAATAAACCACATTGTTTGAGCAACAGACAGGGTATATTCAAAATAAGAAACTGTACACTTTAAAATCAATTGTTTACTTTAGTAATATATAAGCCAGTCTAGCTCATATCCTTAGTATCGCAAGGACCCTACATTGCCAGTAACTGATGTTCTGTTGGACTTGTTGAGATTTCAGTTGATCGTTGTGTATTTGCCTAATATGACACAAGAAATGTCTGCTAGACCATTGGTAAATATAAGTAGATATTTTGTAGATGTCGCAGAGTTAGAAATATTTGTAATTATTTTATATATACTGATCTATCATCTGCTTAAAATTTAGTTCTAGTTTGGACCATCATTTATAAATCTAGGGGCTGGTCTAGTTGTTAGAGCGTCATACTTAAATTAAAACAATGAAGTCTCTCACTTTTGGTCAGCATGGGTTCTAGAACTTCTGGAATCAAAGCTGATTTTGTGAGAAAATTTGTGCTGGTCTACTCCTGGTTACATTCACGGTAACTGATTTCTCTCCCCCACCTTAAAAACTGGTCGCCACCACATAACTTAAAAATTAAAACACTACTCAAAATTCCACATCCAATAGCACATTTGATAAAAACATGTATTTTATTTAATTATGCAAATTTAACGCATCAACCCCTGAAAAACAATGGATTCTACTGTAAATCAATAATTTAACCTAGTCCAAGTGTGTCTTTAGGGATGAATGAGTGAATTTAATTGTAAGTTTGATTTAATTACCATAAAACTTGCTTTAGCGACCACCTGTGTATAAAGACCCTCCGTTTGTAAATACTGATTTTTGCTGTGCCCAATAGTACCATTTGTGTACAAATCAACCTCTATATAAAGACCACCTCCCTATAAAGATCAATTTTGGTATGTTCCTATGGAGGTCTTTATATACAAGTTTCACTGTACATGATTGATCTAACAATAGCATGCAATTGTGATATGATACAAATACCTTTTAGCACATTTTGATCTTGTATTGTTTTATCCTGTTTTTTTTTTAAATATATTTAAATACATTATTGTTTGGATTATTTTGCAACATTCATGATCTGGTAATGTCTCTGTGTAGCACATTTTAATCTTATACAGTTATATATCCTAATTAACACACTCGATTTTCATGGTACCCTTGATTTAAATACATAATTGATATGATTGTTTCACAGCATATAATGATGTAATACAGTCTCTGTGTAGCACATTTTGATTAACATGTTTTATCTCAGAATTCTGAAATACAGTTGATCTAATATATTTTACATGATTTCAACAGAGGAGTCAGTGGACGAGATCTGCTCCTAAAGTTAAACCTCGAATTATAAAGGTAAGATTGTCCAGTGTAAGTGCTAAGTGCACTTGCACCTGGCTATATAGGTGTTGTTAAACCATACCTTCTACTCAAACCTGTATGAGGGTATTCTTTTGAGATGGCAGACATTTAGATTTTTGTGAAGTAAACAAAAATAATATTATGTTTGAATTATTCTAAAAGAGTCCAATACTAGAATCTGGTAAATAGTTTCATTTAGTTACAGTGAAAGAAAGAAAACATAATTATAAAAAAGATTAATAATGGTTGTCTCCATTTGATTATCTCTCCATACAGGTTTGACATTATTTAATGGGTTGGGAGAGTGATTTCTATTGTGTTGACATACCCTTTTGTGGCTTTTTGCTGTGAATTTGATACCGCTTTTATACAGTCAAATTTTTGTATCCAGTCCACTTAAAGAAAAAAGCAAAAATGGCCTTAAAGGCAGTCAGCCTCTGTATACAGGTTGGTTTACCAAATACTTTAGTGGCTGCATGACTCTTATTAGTAATATTACATTTTTCAATTTGGACAACCTGTATATAGAAGTGGCTTGTAGATACATTTGACTGTATATGGCTATATTGGATGTTCTTGGAAATCCCATTTGCAGAAAAAGTTCATGATTAAATAAATCTCTTTCTGTTTTTAACTCTTTTCATAATGTCATAAAGTCCACAGTGATAGTTCAAAGAAATATGCATATGAGCATTCATTTTCAACAGTATTAGACAAGAGGATACTCTAGTTCAGGGAAAAATGGCAATCCACATCATTAATGAGTTAGAAACATATTGAGATATATGTACTAGTGCACCTAGATATCCACACAATGTACAATTTATAAACCAGATATCAACACCATGTTCAATGCATAAACCAGATATCAACACCATGAACCATTTATATACCAGATATCCAAATCATGTTCACTTTATATACCAGATATCCACATCATGTACACTTTATATACCAGATATCCACACCATGTACACTTTAAATAACAGATATCTACACCATGTACACTTAAATACCAGATATCCACACCAAGTATAATGTATATATTAGATATCCACACCATGTACACTTTATATACCAGATATCCACACCATGTACACTTTATATACCAGATATCCACACCATGTACACTTTATATACCAGATATCCACACCATGTACACTTTAATACCAGATATCCACACCAGGTATAATGTATATACCAGATATCCACACCATGTACACTTTATATACCAGATATTCACACCAGGTACACTTTATATACCAGATATACACACCAGGTATAATGTATAGATCAGATATCAACACCATGTACAATGTATATCACAAATCCACAATGCACAATGCATATTAAGTTACATTTGTGTTTGCCCCATAGTATACTCTACATGATAGATTTGTTCTCCGTGTTTGTAAAGGTATTTTTCCCCATTATCCCTGTGTGTTTTAGTCTAGCCTTTCTATACTATGAAATTCTTCTTGTTTTAGACACATTCTTGTACCATTATCCATCCCTTCTACCAAAATGTTTTTAGAAACTTTATGGTCAACCAAGTTTATTTATTATGCTGTGTTTTTTTATGAAAATTTTACTTTTATGATAACATATAACCCTAATGCTTAAGGAGAATCCATTAATAGTGTACTTAGGGTGTTAATATTAGAGTATTGTATATTTATATGAAAGGAGTAAATGAACAGGAATCAACATTGTTCACTATAATCCACTCTCTATTAATTGCATATTCCGGTTATTTGCATCATTTTCTGGACATTTTGGCAATTAAAATGAATCCAGTGTATTGTATCTCTACAGTTTTCTTTTCACGAAAAATTAACCCCATTGAGCGAAATCTATTTTGTACAAAAATCACAAAATTCACCCACAGTGAAAATATCCATATTTACATGTATGAGACTGACATATTCATTGGTAACGGTAAAACTTCTCGCTAGATATCAACATGTTGTCAAGTATTCAAACAATTTGCATATATGTAAATTGCTATTTAATATTTTATTGCAGACAGTTTAAGCTGCTTGGGTGATTTCTTGGTCATAATATCCTAAGAGTAAATTTGCATTGAACTTAGCCCTACAGAGTTGATTACTTGACAACTTATATACTAGTTTGTATAATGATGGCACTTGACATATAACCTAAGTTTTTACATCTTGTATCCTAAGGTTGTGGACATTGTCTGTCTGTGTGTCTTTCTGTCTGTTGTCTTTCCTGGTTCTAGAGGATGCTGTATGTTTTTGTGTTTGTCAATCATCTAAACCACCTGTAGCCTTTGATAACTTGTCCATACTCTGATATACTATATAGGGACATCTCAGTGGTATATAAATGTAGCATTTGTATTGAGCAAACCTGTCGGTTAAAAGTTATTTATCTTGGTACTTTCAAAGACTGTTTGTAATGTATCAAACATCCAATCCTTCATAATAAATATTATACATGTGACAGTAAAGAAGTTTGATTTGTAAGTTTTCTTAACCAAAATATTTTGTTTCCATGTTAGCATGCCATAGTAAAGAACATGTGGTACAGTACTGGTAGTGTCACAGTAAAGAACCGTGGGTCCTTTGTCAATAGTCCTTGACATAGATCATGATTAATGACATCTGTGTTGACATGTTGTAGTAAGGAACCCTTGTTCCATTATCAGAAGTCCTTCACTTAGATAATGCTTGTTGACATCTGTGTTGACATGTCGTAGTAAGGAACCCTTGTTCCATTATCAGAAGTCCTTCACTTAGATAATGCTTGATGACATCTGTGTTGACATGTCGTAGTAAGGAACCCTTGGTCCATTATCAGAAGTCCTTCACTTAGATCATGCTTGATGACATCTGTGTTGACATGTCGTAGTAAGGAACCCTTGTTCCATTATCAGAAGTCCTTCACTTAGATCATGCTTGATGACATCTGTGTTGGTATCTCATAGTAAGGAACCCTTGGTCCATTATCAGAAGTCCTTCACTTAGATCATGCTTGATGACATACATGTTGGCATGTCATAGTAAGGAACCCTGGGTACATTTTCAATAGTCCTTGGCATAGATCAAACTTGATGACATCCATGTTGGCATGTCATAATAAGGAACCCTTGGTTCATTGTCAATAGTCCTTGGCATAGATCCTACTTGATGACATCCATGTTGGCATGTCCTAGTAAGGAACCCTTGGTCCATTGTCAGTAGTCCTTGGCACAGATCAAACTTGATGACATCCATGTTGGCATGTCCTAGTAAGGAACCTTTGGTCCATTGTCAATAGTCCTTGGCACAGATCCTACTTGATGACATCCATGTTGGCATGTCCTAGTAAGGAACCGTTGGTCCATTGTCAATAGTCCTTGGCACAGATCAAACTTGATGACATCCATGTTGGCATGTCCTAGTAAGGAACCCTTGGTCCATTGTCAATAGTCCTTGGCACAGATCCTACTTGATGACATCCATGTTGGCATGTCCTAGTAAGGAACCCTTGGTTCATTGTCAATAGTCCTTGGCATAGATCCTACTTGATGATATCCATGTTGGCATGTCCTAGTAAGGAACCCTTGGTTCATTGTCAATAGTCCTTGGCACAGATCCTACTTGATGACATCCATGTTGGCATGTCCTAGTAAGGAACCCTTGGTTCATTGTCAGTAGTCCTTGGCACAGATCCTACTTGATGACATCCATGTTGGCATGTCCTAGTAAGGAACCCTTGGTCCATTGTCAATAGTCCTTGGCACAGATCCTACTTGATGATGTCCATGTTAGCATGTCCTAGTAAGGAACCATAATACATTGTTGTAATCTTTGACATAGATATTACTTGTTGTTTTGCATCTGACTGAAATGTCGTCATCTCATTAGGTATAACAATCACATGACTGCTCTCCAACGTTCTATTGACGGTCAGAAGCAAAAGATAGACGGCAATGGCTGATATGATTCACAGTTCTGTATATAGTGGCAGTTTTAGACATTAACTAAATGAGGATATTGTTCTCAACAAAATAAAACAGTTGTTAGGTTTGTTACTGACCGTCCACCAGAATACATTGGGTTGATCAAGTCCATGGAAGGCAAGGGACCTACATGTAATATTAATATTGACACTATATTTTATATACACTAAAAATTGACATTTGTTTGTAAAAAGAATAATACAAGAGAATAATAAAATTAATTATTGTTGTATTGTAATATTTAAAAAAAAAATTTTAATCTCCAAAATTGCTCTAGTTCTGTGTGATTTTGAAGAACTTAAGATGATTGATAATTTTAACTTACCCATGCATCAACAAATTATTTGTTCAAATACAAATATCTGTGTTTTGATAAATCATCTGTCAGGTGATGCATTTGGTCCTGGAAATTGACGTCAGATATCAGGAAATTAATAAAATAAAATTAAATTAAAATTGACACCTGTCGTTATTTCAATCTATATTTAGACATACAAAAATGAATGACATCGAAACTCGACCAGTTTACATGTTGTTAGATATAAAATAAGCCACACATGTAGCTGTGATTGAAATTTTTATTGTTATTCATAAAAATAAGAAAATAGATGATGATTGAAAGCGATGCTATAAAAATGATCAATAACATTCAGACTCATAAAGGTAAACAAATTTTATTACAGGTTCAAACAGCCACACTTTAACATATAAAAGCATACCTGGCTAATTTAATAATCAGAGGTGAATATCTTAATAAAAATGTAAACAGCTATAGGGTACTTCTAAATGGACGATATTTCTGGCGAAAGATTATAAAGTAGATAAAAGAACAATAAACATTTATCAGTGAGGTGTGTCAAGTTTATCTTCATAAATAAATTGTCAAGAATGTTGCAAGATAAATGGGAGATAACTCTTACCGCCTTCTTTGTACTGGTAAAATTTCCCAGTATGTTCTTGGTTTTTTAACTTATTCACTCCTTAATTGAATTGCAGAAGAGTTCATTGTTTTCCAGGGGTTGATGAGTTATTAACTATTCACATTGATTGTCATATACTTTACACCATTGCCACTTGACATCTCTGAAGTTATTACTTGATTCTGGGCTGCATGAATTCTATTTCTAAAATAAGACTACTGGTAAAAAATTATTATTTTCACATTAGATGTTATTCAGTTTGGGGAAGGTGGGTGGGTAGAGTATTTCACTTTCAACCATGATGTTTCTGTCATCTAGTCAGTGTAGTTTTCAAGCCCCGCCTGGAACATCTGTTGATATTTGAGAAAGTTTGTCAATTTACTCTCAGAAGGCTCTTTCCTATTACATTGTAATCAGGTTCTCTCCTCCACCAGTGAAAACTGCCCCCCCCCCCCCACCATATAACTGAAAAATTGATGAGCGTGGTATAAAACAACACAAAAACAAATAATACATGTATTTAACTCTGTTTTATGACTGTGTAAGTAATAGCAAAATTTTATTCCTCAAAACCATTTATAGTTGATACATGTATCTAATATTGGCTTGAGATTCTTTGGTCTGAGGATCTATGTACAAATGTCTTTCTCCTTACAGGGCATTAGATGTGTTTTTTTTAAAAAGAAAATCTTTTCTATTTTACTACTTAGACTGATATACAATAACAAAAATGTGATATACACAGGCATAACAATTCTTAAATTCCTTAATATTTTGTGAAAATTTCCTGAGAAACCCAGCTTTGGCAATTATTCACTTGCAATTGATTAAATCAACCTCACTAGTAGTCTAACCTGCACTTGTGGTCACATTGATTAAGCAGTTACCTTCTCTAAGCAGAGTTTTTATTCTTCCAAATTTTTTTCTTATATAATTGTACTCGATTAAGCAGTCACCTTCCTAACATGGTCAGCAGTTATCCCTTTCATGTCCAAAATTACCAAGTTGACCCAATTAAACGCCTGTGATTCAAACATTTACTGTATCTTCTACGTAATTAATAATGCATAATGATTTCCACCATATTAAATATATTCAAATACCAACTTAATTCTGTTGTACAGTGCAAAGTTCGAAAATCAAAACGTATACAGTTCTCACTACCCTATTAACATTTGGGATATACCAAGTTCATGAGATGATCTCACATTATTCAGTTAAGGATATAAAATTCAAAAAATGACCAATATCTCTCAGAAGATGAAGTTATAAATATCAGTCTGCACCTGATTGATTTGCTGGAATTTATTAAAATTCCCATGTTCTGGTTGTTGAACTAGGCATTGGCCAAACACAAAGCTTACATGTAAATAATTTAAATATTTGAAAAATATAATTTAATGATGCTGCAGTAAAATAAATATTAAAACATATGCATATTGACCTGTATCAATCTATAACACAAAATGGTACATGAGTATATGAAAATCGATATGCATGTTTTCATAGTCATTATAACTTGGAAATTTTAATTAGACCCTCAATTAAGAGGTCACCTCTGTTAAGAGGTCATTTTCATGATTTCGCATGCTTGACCGCTTAATACAAGTTAGACTGTATTTGAATATGGATACCACATTGGACCTGACCTTATATTCACAAAATATGTAGGAATATAAATT
Organism: Atrina japonica; assembly: GCA_030159075.1. Taxonomy (NCBI): domain Eukaryota; kingdom Metazoa; phylum Mollusca; class Bivalvia; order Pterioida; family Pinnidae; genus Atrina; species Atrina japonica. The sequence goes on along the minus strand of BROG01000344.1, from coordinate 438,815 downwards.
TTTTATGCCCATGTATAGCTCTTATTTTTTATTGTACATCAAGTACAAGTAGTAAAAGTAGAAAAAATCTAAATATTATTTTATTGTCAACACAGCTAATGCTCCTTTAATGGATATATCCAGCTTTGATACAAATGTCTTTCATTATACCAAATTTTAAATCATATTTACCAAAGGTCAGTAGAGTACATTAAAATTGACATACAAATGAAACACTTTGAGATTTAAAAACTCAGGACATGATATATTTGCTCTTCTTGTTTATGGTCAAGTGTGGTTGATGGAAATATTGACCGATTATTTACTTTCATATGCACATTATCATTGGCCAAGGTATTATGTGATAGGAAATATATCAAATTTCATCAGCATTGATTTATTGAAGTAATTACATTGATTTGTTGGTTGAAGGTTATTATATAGATCATATAGAGAAATGTTCACAAACTTTGTGATGCTACCAGCAGTATGTGAAGTTCCAGACATTTACCTTTATACTTTAAAGTTATTGTTCGTGGAACCTCACTATTAAGATCACCTAACTGACTGACTAAAAGTGGTCTGATTAGTGAGGTGTTACAGTGGAACCTCGCTATTAAGATCACCTAACTGATTGACTCAAAGTGGTCTGATTAGTGAGGTGTTACAGTGGAACCTTGCTATTAAGACCATCTAACTGAATGACTCAAAGTGGTCTGATTAATGACGTGTTACAGTGGAACCTCGCTATTAAGATCACCTAACTGACTGAGTCAAAATGGTCTGATTAGTGAGGTGTTACAATGGATCCTCGCTATTAAGACCACCAAACTGACTGAGTCAAAATGGTCTGATTAGTGAGGTGATACAGTGGAACCTCGCTATTAAGATCACCTAACTGACTAACTAAAGTGGTCTGATTAGTGAGGTGTTACAGTGGAGCGTCGCTATTAAGACCACCTAACTGACTGAGTCAAAATGGTCTGATTAGTGAGGTGATACAGTGGAACCTCGCTATTAAGATCACCTAACTGACTGAGTCAAAATGGTCTGATTAGTGAGGTGATACAGTGGAACCTCGCTATTAAGATCACCTAACTGACTAATTAAAGTGGTCTGATTAGTGAGGTGATACAGTGGAACGTTGCTATTAAGACCACCTAACTGACTGAGTCAAAATGGTCTGATTAGTGAGGTGATACAGTGGAACCTTGCTATTAAAATCACCTAACTGACTAACTAAAGTGGTCTGATTAGTGAGGTGTTACAGTGGAACGTCGCTATTAAGACCACCTAACTGACTGAGTCAAAATGGTATGGTTAGTGAAGTGTTACAGTGGAACCTCGCTATTAAGAACACCTAACTGAATGACTGAAAGTGATCTGATTAGTGAGGTGTTACAGTGGTACCTAGCTATTAAGACCACCAAACTGACTGAGTCAAAATGGTCTGATTAGTGAGGTGATACAGTGGAACCTCGCTATTAAGATCACCTAACTGAATGACTGAAAGTGATCTGATTAGTGAGGTGTTACAGTGGTACCTAGCTATTAAGACCACCTGACTGACTCAAAGTGATCTGATTAGTGAGGTGGTCTATATAGTGAGATTCTGTACTTATTAGATATTTACAAAAATATAAGAAAATTTGTGGTTTGAAATGAGAGGTGGTCTCCTAAGTAAGGTGGTCTTTACATAGTCAAGGTTCAAGGGTGTATATATGCTTTTTTAAAAATTTTGAATAGTGTTTTACCCCACATTCAATGATTTTCAACTTATATGGTGGCTGCCAGTTTCTAAAGGTGGAGGAGGGAACCCAGTTACAATATACCCGGGAAGAGACCACCGTCCTTCTGCAAGTAAACTGGCAAACTTTCTCACAAAAATAAGCTTATATTCCTGCAGAGCTTGAGCCTGCTATAATATATAAATGCAGTGGGGATTCTATAATTAGGCCCAATTATCTGTCATGACAGGGTCTTTATATTATTAACTGGTTTACCTCTAAAAACACATTTAGACTGGTCTAAGTCATTGATTTATGGAAAAGTCCATTGTTTTTAAGGTTTTAATATGTTTAAGACTTACCAGTATCCTAGAGTTGTTACTTATACTTCAACACATTCATCACTACAGACCATAAGAGACCAGTCTAAAACAATAGAAAGGGGCATACCATTAGATACTTAGGGGTGTACAGGTGAACATGTTGAGTTTTTTGTTACTAAACAGTCATTACTAGTGTTTAAATGTTTCAGTATGTTCCAAATTAGATTTGAACAGATTCCTTCTACAGTCAAAATTGTCTCTAAAGGCCACTCAAGGGAATGGTCAAAAGTGGTCATCATAGACAGGTAGCCTTTATAAAAGAGGTTTATTCTTTATAAATTTTTTACAAAGGTTTTATCTTAATGGTCTTTATAGACAGGTGCCCTTTATACAGAGATATCCTTTAATGCATTTTTTATCATATTTGTGAAGTTAATACCCTTACACTGAATCACTGGAAGATGTTTAGTTAAATAGAAAATGAACTGTTAATGTATTCATCTAAGTCAAACAAATTTTGAAAAAAAAAACAACAAAAAATACATAAGATAAATTATAATAGGAAAAATGAGTTTGATATGACCTGATTAATTTATCTAAAAGCCCTGACCCAAATTGTATTTTTGTAGTTTTTACCTGCTTATTTTCTCATGAACAAAATAGAATTTTTTCTTATTTTCATGTTGGGATAAATGGAAACTATAAAAAATTATGCCTATGGTTCATTTTTAAGACCCTTGGTTCAGACAGATAAATTAAATTATTCTTTAATGATGCCTAAAGGTCAAACACACTATGAGAGATATAACATAAATATGCACATAGGTGAAAGTTCAACTGTATTACCATTTTGTTTGTTTGTTTAGATGTAGCGACCTCTTTGGCCATGTGGTTTAGAGTATCATTCAAGTACATGTTTGTATTTCACCTTTAATTCAATGCAGGTTTAATAGTATAAGTAGTGAATTCCTGTAATTTTTGCTGCCGTTTAATTTGGTGACATATGGGGCAAGATCCATAGATACTGTATACCTGGTTATTTTCGCCGTTTTATGACAGAAAACATATTCATCATCATAGTCACATGGGTGTCATGTATGTCCATAATTCAGTTAGCTTGAAAATTTCACTTTCATCTTAAATTTGCCAGGTCGAAAATGGCAAAAATTAAATGAGAGACAAAATTTCCAGGTCTACAGATAATGATGCAATTGAAAATGGTGAACAGAAACATCTTATGATCGGGGGGGGGGGGGGGGGGGGGGGGGGGGGGGGGAGACAAAAATGTACTTTGTTGTAATTTAGTTAGAGATTACAACTAACATCAAATTCTGTGAGAAACTATATCTATAAGCAAATATTCAACCTATATGATGGTGATCAGGAGTTCATTCTGTGTATTTCAGGGTAATTGTTATCCGATAACACACAAAATTTTCAGAACTTTCATATCTACTTAAATATTCTGGCTATATGATAGTGATAAGGAGTTCATTCTGTGTATTTCAATGTAGTAACACATTAAATTCTGCCAGAACTTTTATATCTAGTTAAATATTCTACCTATATGGTGGTGATCAGGAGTTCATTCTGTGTATTTCAGTGTAGTAACACATTAAATTCTGCCAGAACTTTCATATCTAGTTAAATATTCTACCTATAAGATACTGATCAGTAGTTCATCCTATTCATTTTAATGTTATTGTAACGATGGCTCCGGTTTCTTGGTTTTGGGGTAATTTGGTTTCTCCGATCTTTTTGATCTCCAATCTGAAATATAAACAAGAACAAAAGATGACTTCCGTAGTTTATCAGGCGTATTGGTAATTTGACAATGCAAATACTACTAATATCTTGTCAGACATTCAGCAAGCCTGCCGCCACCTAGATGGTATACACAAAATGAGCCATTGTTATAATTATTATCTATCTGATTTAAATGTTTACGATAAACATTCCAATCAGTCAACGGTCAGGTAAACTGACCAACAGGTGACATAATCTGGTCATTGGATAATGTTGTACCATATGTCAACATTGATAAAGTAGATGTGAAAGTCAGCAGTGATTCAATCCGACAAGAAAAACATCATTGTAGTTTGCCTAAGGGGAGATAAATCTTGTTGTTTTACCTGTGGTAATAATTGTTGAAGTGTTGTTAGTCTAATCATGAAAGGGTTTACAAGCATGCATGTTTATGGGTGTTCGGTCTATTGTCCCATAAAACTTTGTGTATGAGTTATTTCAAAACTCCCTAAGTTATGACGTTTTAGCAAAAGGAAGTTTTCTGGAATCTTGTGTACATATATACTAGAGGTCACACCAACTTGGACATATTTATTTTTTTACCTTGTATAGGTACACATGCCACATTCTATAAATAGATCTTGAATATGTTATGGTTCAGAGAAGTTATGACCATGGCATAAGCGTGGCTTGCAGACGGCAGTTTAAATCTCGGCTGTTTGGATTAATTATTGTTCTTTTCTTCAAAGTTTTAATCATGGATTAGTGTAAGTTATGGAACCCAGTAGTTAAGTGCTGGACTAAAAATTTGTCAAAACTTTGACAGTTGGGATCTTAATATTCAAAGTGTTTTAAACTCTGATGTATGTTCGATAGCCCCTATTGATCAAAAGTCTTTGGATGTGTGTATAAGTAAATATTTGGAAAGAGTCTAGTATTTAGTTTTTTAAAAAATTGGGAGTATTCACAAGAGATTCACCCTGTGTAAAATTTAAATATTGTGGTATGTGGAAGAAAAATTCTTTTCCTGGTACGAATAAATGTATATAAGTGGAGGAAACACACCTGGGCTACGGTTGGTGAGAAAGTTAATTTGTTTTGCTAAGTGTTTTGTTGTGAAGCAGTTCAGTAATAAATATGGAATGTATGTTGGAAAGACCCACGAGACAGAGACATTATGAGGAGGAGGATCAAAGGGAGCGGCACCCATACACAAACTCATACTTACAGGTAACCTTTAACCTTTAGTACCTATGTTACTTTTATATGTACACCTGTTCTATACATGTGTACATGTAGGATGACTTGCAGTACCCTGATCTATCTATGTAGATACACACATGTGCAGGTGCTTGTTATGGGAAAAATATAATCTCATACACCTATAAACAAATAAATTAAAGTATTGTCCCAGGGACTTTTATGTATATAGGACTTACACACATGTGTAAATCTTTTTGCAAGTAACATCAGGAGTTATTTAACAGAACACCAGCAGACAGCTGTGATAAGCTATATATCATATGAACATATATACATATATCTACATAGATCTATAGCTCTGTAAGTTATATACATGGCATACAAACCCATACACTGAGCTAACTAGACATTGATCAGTGCTATTTCCAGTATATTGTCTGTACAGCTAACTGTAGCCAGTGCCACATACACATTTTACTAAATTTAGCACTGTGAGGCAATGTACAAGGTACATATGATTTTCTAGAGAGAACACAAAATGAAAAATATAGGTCTTTTTTCTTCTGCCAATCATCAAAATGCCAAGCTTTTGTGCTTCTAATTTGCTTTAAGTGCATTTTGAGACTACTCCCATAACTTTCTGTCAGAGTATGTTCCCATGGCCCTGACCTTAGATGTATATACTTACAGACTCTATATGGTAGCTATTTCCCTTGTATTCTAAAACTGTGTGGCTACTGTCCTCTACATAGTCCCACTGCTAACCTTCTGTCAGAGGCTGGTCCAATGCCCCTGACCTTTGAGGTATACACTTACAGACTCTATATGGTAGCTATTTCCCTTGTATTCTAAAACTGTGTGGCTACTGTCCTCTACATAGTCACACTGCTAACCTTCTGTCAGAGGATGGTCCAATGCCCCTGACCTTTGAGGTATACACTTACAGACTCTATATGGTAGCTATTTCCCTTGTATTCTAAAACTGTGTGGCTACTGTCCTCTACATAGTCACACTGCTAACCTTCTGTCAGAGGATGGTCCAATGCCCCTGACCTTTGAGGTATACACTTACAGACTCTATATGGTAGCTATTTCCCTTGTATTCTAAAACTGTGTGGCTACTGTCCTCTACATAGTCCCACTGCTAACCTTCTGTCAGAGGATGGTCCAATGCCCCTGACCTTTGAGGTATACACTTACAGACTCTATATGGTAGCTATTTCCCTTGTATTCTAAAACTGTGTGGCTACTGTCCTCTACATAGTCCCACTGCTAACCTTCTGTCAGAGGCTGGTCCAATGCCCCTGACCTTTGAGGTATACACTTACAGACTCTATATGTAGCTATTACCCTTGTAATCTAAAACTGTGTGACTACTGTCCTCTACATAGTCCCACTGCTAACCTTCTGTCAGAGGCTGGTCCAATGCCCCTGACCTTTGAGGTATACACTTACAGACTCTATATGTAGCTATTACCCTTGTAATCTAAAACTGTGTGACTACTGTCCTCTACATAGTCCCACTGCTAACCTTCTGTCAGAGGATGGTCCAATGCCCCTGACCTTTGAGGTATACACTTACAGACTCTATATGTAGCTATTACCCTTGTATTCTAAAACTGTGTGACTACTGTCCTCTACATAGTCCCACTGCTAACCTTCTGTCAGAGGCTGGTCCAATGCCCCTGACCTTTGAGGTATACACTTACAGACTCTATATGTAGCTATTACCCTTGTAATTTAAAACTGTGTGACTACTGTCCTCTACATAGTCCCACTGCTAACCTTCTGTCAGAGGATGGTCCAATGCCCCTGACCTTTGAGGTATACACTTACAGAATCTATATGGTAGCCATTTCCCTTGTATTCTAGAACTGTGTGGCTACTGTCTTCTACATAGTCACACTGCTAACCTTCTGTCAGAGGATGGTCCAATGCCCCTGACCTTTGAGGTATACACTTACAGACTATGCTAGCTAATGCTATGCCCCTGGATTCTATAGCTAACATAGAATTATGCAGCTACTGTTCTCTACATAGCCTAACTGCTAACTTTCTGTCAGAGGATGAACACATGACCCGGACCTTTGATGTAATACACTCATAGACTATACTAGCTAGCTATTCCCCTGGTTTCTATAGCTAACTGTGTAACTACTATTCTCTACATAGCCACACAGCTAACCTTTTGTCAGAGGATGATCCTATGCCCCTGACCTTTGATATATAATACACTCATAGACTATGTATAGTTGCTTTTATTTGCGATGGATTTAATTTCGCTATATTCACAGTAAAAGAAAATACTGTGAAATTAAGTACCGGTGAATATAATACCTTATACTTTTGGATTATCAAAAAGACAATACTTAATTACCGATAAAAAAATTATAAAATTTTTACCATTCAAAATTTATTTATATACAGGTATAACCAGACATCATATACACAAATTACAAAATATTATCAGATTTACTTCAACTCCTATCACACTTCAGTATTAGAAACTGTCTCGGGTGAAATTTAAAACCTGTGAATAAGTTCCTTGCAGAAAAACATGAAATTTTCTCCCCTTGAAATTAAACAACTACACAATATACCTGATGCCCCTGTATTCTATAGCTAACTGTATCATTACTTTCTGTACATGTCCACATTGTAATTATTATAGTAAAGCTGAAAACTATGTAAGATTTAAATATGATTAATATTTGATTGTTTCCTGCCTAAACATAATTGAATTTGCTTTTACAGAAAGTTACACACATAATCCATTATCTGATGATTTTTATATAACAAGATACATTTTTAAAAGCACTTAGCCATTATATCTGTTTAAGTTGTAACACTCTATATACTAAAAGCCTTATGGGTGTTTCAACTGTATGCAGTTTTTAATAGAAAATATACACATTTGTAGAACTTGAGGTCACATTTTTAAAAACTGTGTTCAGTTTGTACTGGAATGCATGTACATACATTTGCATAAAAAGACTCGAGGTCACATGTATGACATGTCAAAATTTTAACACTGAACATAAGATTTAAGTCCTGAAGCTAGATTGCAAGATTATATTTTACCTGGGTGTCCATAACACCTGTCGGGAGTGACTAGGTATTTCATTCCCTAGTGTATTTTAGATGTACATAGAATTCTTGATGTTTACTGGGTATTTCATTGCCAAGGATGTTGTACTGAAAAATAAAATTCTTGTTATTGTGAAGGTCTTTTACTCATTAACCCTTGAAGTCACATTTTGACCTGCCCATTTCAAAGAATGTCCGAATTCAGGGGGATATGGTTTAGAATAAAAATAAATTTTCTAATAATTTTACATGCAATATAATAATTATACTTCTTTACTCCTGAATTATGACAGTAGACCATACTATTTCTTGATCTCGGTGAGTCTAAATTTGGCTGTAGGGGTTGATGAGTTAATGGCAATTAAACTGATATTGGGATATCTTAGGTTCGATTCTGGGTCATACCCAGTACTGCTTTTAAACCGGAACCATTTCCTAGTAAGGGTTATATCTTAAAGTCTTTAAGATTTGTAGTGACAGTTTCTTTGCATGAGGCTAGGAATAACAAATGAAAGGTCTTTGGAGTGAGACTTAATCTATTTAATCCTTTCACCCCCAGGTTCCTTAATGGTATGCTCTGATCTGTTGTGTTAGACCAGTTTATTATGGCCTGCAGGATGGAAACAGCTTATGTCATAGTAGATATATCACAATGAGGGACCTTCAATAATACATCTGTAGTATGGCTTGAAATTTGTGGTTCTTCAACTGTTGCTAGCAATGGTAAAAACTAAGCTGATATTGCGAGAATGTTTGCCAGTTTACTTGCGGAAGGCCGGTGGTCTCTTACTGGCTATCTTGTAACTGGGTGGTTTCCACCATCATTAAAATCACTGCGTCACCATATGACTAAAAAATTGTTGATTGTGGTGTAAATACCAAACTGACAAACCAAAAAGTAATGATAAAAAGTGAACATTTCTGCCTAGGCATAAACAACAACAAACAGTCTGTAGGTAATTTAACCATTTTACTTGTTTAACATCTTTTTGTGGATACTTACACAGAATTAATGATCCATCACAACTGAAATTGCACCATCTTTGTTGACATTGTAGTCTTTGATTTTCATTTTTCTTTGATTCTATCTACACACTCGGTCTTGTTAAGGCATGTTTTTAATAATACATGTAAAAAGATTTTTTGGTTTACACGTTCTTTATAAATATTTATTGTTGTGTGATAGATAATTATTGGTGTGTCAGAGATACCAAATGTAATCTACAATAATGCAGATAATTATCTTCACTCTTAACTCAATCAACCCTATAGAGCCATTTGGACCAGTCTAAGTCAATTATATATAGAAGAGTCCATTGTTTTTCAGGGGGAGTTGAGGTAACATACACTAACTTTTTATATCCCACAAACAGTGTACTGGAGTCTTACAGGATCAATTAAATGAAAGTCCTAAATCAAATTTGTATTGAGGTGTTTTATGCTCATGCAAGTAGGCCAGTTTCTAGATCACATTATAAATCATGTAAGATTGGAATGTACTGGCAAAAAGAAAGACAAAGTTATAATTTTATCATTGCAAATGATTTTAGATGAATTTAAATTTCATATTTTGTATAATCTTTGGTAGCAATGCAGTTTTTAATGGAGATATGAAGTTTATGTACATAAATATATCATGTATTTGAAAGTTGATCCTCTTGAATGTCAAAAACAAATATTTGAAAATTTTATTTGATTTTTGATATTATCGACGTGACATTAATGAATGTCAGTAATTTGATTTGTAGTTTTTCGTCTTGCCAAGAGTTTTTTTTCTATGGATGTAACATCAGCTACTAGTGAAGTGGACAAATTTTAACCTGTTCTATGGACTGTTGCTTATGCCAATTTTATAAAATTAAGACCTCATTTCTATAATCTCACAGAAAGACCTGTGACTTCATATAGATCTTACCAAAGACTTATGCCACTTTTTCTTTGATGGCAGTACATTGTTTTGCTTGTAAAATCCTTTCACCCCTAATATTTAAATGGAATGCTCTATTCTCTTCTTTAGATCAGTCTATTGTTGTCTGTAGGGTTGAAAGGGTTAATTGTTGTTTTACATCCCACCAGTAATTTTTTGCTTATATAGAAAAGGATGTGCTTTGGCAGATGTAGGTGAAGGGCCACAAATTTTGACCTGTGCTATGGACCAATGTCCACGTTCTCTCAAGTGCCATGCCTACTGAGATATGGGACTTCGGTTTTAAGTCACACAGTCAAACTGTAAAGACACATGTATATAGTTGAACCCTCCAGTACAGAAATGCGAATCGATAATTTTCTGTATATACATGTATAGTCTACTTCTATAAATTTTAACTTTTTGTACACAAATGTGATTTGAATATCTAATGTGTGAACACTTCTTTGTGGATGAACTTTTATTAAAAATATCAATACTTCCATGTATTTACACATAGTTGAAGTTTTAGTACACAATTGTGTATGGCACTTCTGTTTATTTACACTTTTGTTTATTGGCACTTCTGTGTAATGACACTTCTGGTTATTGATATTTCTGTGAATGAATTTTTTTTATTATTGACACTTCTTGTTATAGACACTTCTGGTTATTGACACTTCTGTTTACAGACACTCATGGTTATTGACACTTTTGATTACTGACTTTTCTGTGTATCAACACTTCTATTTTATTGACATTTGTAATACCAACAGCCTGACTGTATATCATAGCTGATAATTTTTATGACAACAGGATATCTTATCCCATGTTGACTTTGAATAATTTTACAACTTCAGAACTGTCATTTTAACGCACTCTCGTGTCTATCAGTAAATTCCTTTCAACATAGTTATGTAGCAACCAGAATATTCACTTGACTTTTAAATATTTTCCCTACTTCAGGGGGCCTCTGAGACAGATGGGTAAGAGCATCAGTTTTAAACCATGAAGTCCCTCACTTCTGATCAGATCTGGGCCCTGAGGGCCATAAAACTATTCTCAGACAAATTTTTTACTCAACTTCAAGATTTTACTCAAATCTTGAGAATTTTCTCAACTTTGGTAAAGTTGTGGACCATAAAGAAATTCTTAGACAAATTTCTTTCTCAAGTGATAAAAAACGTAACTACGGCATATAGCTGACTTAAGTAAATCTTAACAGTGAAAATGCATGCCCTCTATGTTCGCCTCTGGATAAATAAACGCAAATGCCATTGTCATTGCCACCCTAGAGTATTTCAGGACATGGTTAATCCTATAAATGGCTTTCGAAAACAATGTGTTATTTGAGCGAAATAGGTTTCGAGATCAACACTTCTTTCTCTGTTGGCTTGTTTTGGTCATATGACGTGTTTACATTAACAATAGGGACGGTGTAAATTTAGTCTGGTATATGTGCCCCAGTGCATGTTCCGAGTCATTTATTTTATCTAATGAACTAATTATATACATAATACATATTATATGTACAAATTACTGACTTCGGTCATGTATTGGCATTTTACAAGATGTTTTTAATGTTTTTAAAAATATATATCTATTTTTATGCCACAAAACATGCTGCATATTTGATTTTTAATGTGTTTTACACTGCCCCTTGACAATCTTACCTCAGTTGAGAAAATTCTAAAGTCGCTTTATGGTCAGTGAGTTTTCACTCTTTACTTAGATGAGTAAATTCTTAACTTTTGAGAATAAAATTTGTCTCAGAATTCTCCTTGTTCATGGCCTCTTGCCCTGGTCCCTAGAACACCATATTTACTCAATACTCAAGCACAACTTTTTTTCATTATTTTGACAATATAATTGCTTGTAAAACCTTTAGGTTTGAGTGATTAGGAAAGATATTATTATTTTTCATCATTCTCATGTAAATTTTTGCATTACACTTATGATTTTCCTGTAAAGAAATATGAATAAATACGTTCAGTACAGTACTAAAAATTTGACTATTTACTCAAACAGATATCTAATATTTATGAAGTTTTTTTCAAATGAGCGATGATTTTGATCATTATTTTCAAATTGTATGCCATCAATATATAAACATGTCCAGTTACAGAATATATTTTGCATGTTTTTATCTTAAAATCATGAAAAGTTACTTGATCTTGAGTATTGAGTCAATTTGGTGACTTTGAGCCCAGATCCTCACTGAAACCTAAGCTATTTTTATGATAAAGTTTGCCAGTTTACTTGCAGAGAGTCGCTGGTCTTTTTCTGGGTACATTGTAACCAGGTTCACTCCTCCACCATTTAAAACCGACCCGTATAATTGAAAAAAAAATTGAAATGGTGTAAAATAGTGTCTAAAAAAACACAACTTCCAAACTGTCATATGACCACTGTCGTGTCTCACAGTGAATTCCTATCTAGATAGTTATATAGAAACCAAGATATTTGACTTCCGGGGACATCTGATTAAAATGTTATAGTCTGATGTGATCATGTAGTTTAACCAACTTTTCATTGTATAAATGTTCTTGATGAATAATAACTTAGCTGAGAAGATATTAGAATTAGTTGAAGTTGAGAGTACTCTCATCCATAACTTTCACAACTTTTAACCCATGGCTAATCTTCTCTTGATTGGGTAGTAGTGTTTTACGCCATATTCAACTAGGTTTAAGTTATATGGTGGCGGCCTGTGTTTATTAATGGAGGAGAAAACCCGTTACAACGTACCTGGGAAGAGACCACCCGCCTTCCGGAAATAAACTGTCAAACTTTCTCACAAAACTCAGCTTAGGTTTCAGCGGGACTCAAACCCATGCTGACCAGAAGTGAGAGACTTCATGGTTCAAAACGCAATGCTGTAACCACTCAGCCACGGAGGCTGTCTTCTCTTGATTCAAATATTTAAGTTCAGGTGTTTTTCATTCATCACGAAAAGTTGTTTAACAGTAATTAATTTTTGTACAATGTGAAATTTCTATGGCACTGTCTAATTGCATGAGTGATAATTATAAAAAAAACCCAAAACACAAGGAAATCTTATGTAGTTTTGTAGTAGATATTGTAACTGATATTGCATACCTTTGTCTAAGGTAATTAAGTTAACCACTTAAAGGTTCTTCTTTTTAGTCGCAATAGATTAAAAAAAAGAAAAGAAACTACATTTACACTAAGTGATTACATGATTCAAGGTAAAAAAATAAAAATAGACAACTTAAACAGTTCAAATGAGTGAAAGTTTAAATGTCGTTATTCATCCAGTCTTAAATTCTTGTTGTATATCAAGAGGCAACCAATCATCATGAAGTACTATTAATAAAGACTAATACTTTGGACTTTTTCAGTAAAGTTAGAGTTCTTTGACATATACAAACTATGTTACAAATTTTGTCTAAAAAAACTATATGACAAATGTGATGATTTCATGATTATGCCCCCAGAACTATACCGTATATGATAAATGTGATGATTTCATGATTATGCCCCCAGAACTATACGGTATATGATAAATGTGATGCTTTCATGATTATACCCCCAGAACTATACGGTATATGATAAATGTGATGCTTTCATGATTATACCCCCAGAACTATACCATATATGATAATTGTGATGATTTCATGATTATACCCGGCCAGAAATATACGATAATCATGATTACATCATTAGAAAAATATGATAAACATGATAATTCTGTGTTGTAACAGTGGTTTTAGGAATAAAGTATGAATTCAACATTTCACACAATTTGTCTGATTTGCATCCTGCCCTAAAAAAATCAAATCATTGCATTGAAGATACATGTTTATTATCATAGGATATCGTATACAAAATGTACTCTCAGTTTTATTCTAACCAACGTCCACATTTTCCAGTCCAAAACGGCCAGAATAAGTTGTAATATAATATGAAACATCATGTACTGATTTTAAGTCATAATATAAAATTCAGACCATCCTAGGTAAAAATACCTTTAAAAAACATGGAATCCCATAAATGAGTCTTTTGGTAATTTGTGTGATTTATAACCTCCCTACTCTAATATTATCCTGGAGATAGAATATAACTTATCATACATGTACACATATATATTAAACATAAATAATGGACTCTTAAACAAATGTATATTTCAGAAAGAAACCAAACTTGACTAAGAATCTTATATATAAGTAGCTTTTGTTTTTGTACAAAGACCAGGAATAATGACTTGCCTTATAATAATCCTAATGTGTGCATTGATTTACCTTACGTTGACCTCAAGCTCAAAATCTCTAATATGGTTAGTGATTTCTTCTTGCGGTGTACTGCCCATGCAGTGGTATTTTCTGCCATCGGTGACCATTATCAACGGTAGAGCGTTCAATCTGTAAGCTGAAGGTCCCCGGTCTGAATCTTGGTACCTGCTCATACCTAAGATGTAAAATAAGGTAGTGGCTAATCGTTAGCCAATCAGTCAGCAGTAGATGTGAAATTCAGGGGTCCTTATGATGAGACTTAAAACTGAAGTCTAATGTTATGTTAAAAATATTCACTGCATTGGTGTCAGTCCATAGCACAGGTCACAATTCATAGCACTTTGCCACCTGGCAGGATGTGAAACATCAACAAAACAAAAACAAAAGTGAAATAAACAGACAAATCTTTCATTTGTGTTTCACTTGTGTTTCTACTGCAGTATCATATTTCAGTGATGTACAATGGCAGTGGTATATTGGGACTCTATAGTTTATTTCATGGACAATGGTTTATATATTAGCAGAAAAAAGAAACTGCGTACACTCAAAAGTTAAATAAAACCATAAAAAGTATTCTTTGATCACTCTTTATTCTTAAAGGCAGAATTTAATATACTAAATTCACGTTTGAGTACTCATTTTGTTAAATATCGTGTTCGATTCGCCTGGATGGTCACAACACTCTTTTCTTGTGTTTCAACCATAAGCGACACGTGGTTCATTGACAGTATTCAATGCATTGAATCAGAAAAACATTGGTGTTTGGAATAAAATTTTGATTGATAGATGCCTCACATGATTGAAAATGATCGTTTGCGTGTTGATGGGATGCTGAAAACTGGGATGTCTCAAAGCAGTGTGGCAAGGAAGTTTGGAGTTCATATTAACACTGTAAATGCTTTATGGAGATGATATCAGCAAACTGGCACCGTTTGGGACCACCCATGATCAGGATGCCTGGGTGTGATGTCATGTCGGCAAGATACAGACGTCACATTTGCTCAAACGATTCCAATCAGCTTCTTTGACCGCTAGAAGCATCCCAGGGGATCGACGGTTAAGTTCTCGTACCGTAAGGAAGGGATTGCGAGAGGCCAACATCCGTCCTCAACGTCCTGCTATCCATCCTGTTCTGCTTTGGTGTCTACGTGATGCAAAGTTAGCGTGATGTAAGAGGCATCATCATTTCAATAACAGAGATTGGGGGGAAGTTCTGTTTACGAACGTGTTGAGATTTCATCTCTAAAGCAGTGATGGTTTTGTTCAGGCTTATCGTCATGCCGGAGAACGTTACATTGATGCCTGAGTTATTCAGTTTCTTTTTTCCGCTAGTTTATAATGTACAAAGTGTTTCTGTCCCATGATACATGTATATTATGATAGTATTGCTCTTGGCTTTCTTCAGTGTTGGGGATTTTAGTTTCATTTAATTTTTGTTATGGCTTTGGAAATGTATTGCAGTCCACTGCTACCTGTTATTGTGTGGATATGTTTCATGTGGTTTGGATGTTGCTTGTATGCTTTTGACCATTTCATATTTCTTTTCCAAACCACTAGATCCAAGTTTTTTTCAAAATATGTGAATTCAAAATGAACTTTGGATCAGTGGTTTTGTAGGTAAAGTGGGGGCTGGGGAGATTGATAAAGACCTGATAGCCTCTTGTTGAGAATTTGGAAGCAATTACCCTTCTAGTAGCCATTTCATTCCTCATATGCTCCTCTCAGAAGTACGGTAAGTATTTTCCCTCAGAATTGCACTAGAACATTTATTGTGTTCACTTGGAGTGATGTACGATATTGATAAAGTACATTATATTTTGTGTAATATCACCTGCCTTAAACAAGCTGATATAGATATCCTCTTATATCTAATATACAGCCAGGTAAACTAATAAAGTTTTATCTATGTCAAGAATATGTTTAAGATAACTAGGCCAAACAGATCTAAAGGATTTAAATTTAATCGTTATTTGTATTTTCATAAGAAAAAGAATACAAAGCAGTTAGAATATTACTTGGCAGTGTTCCTTGTCGTAGATCTAATAATTCCCGGCAAATCCTTTCTAAATCATTGTACAATATATTACAACAGTTCTACCATTATCCTCAGTGTGGTTTGGCTATTGTTTGATAAAGGGATTTACTTCTACTGGTATTCCACCCATGTCTTCACAGTGTGTACAGCTCCTATTGTTCTGTTGTAACGTTAGCTGTGTACCTCCAGGAGATGTTCTAATTCCTTATGTTGGTAATTGAAAAGTAAACTTTAAACAGTTCATTACTGTTTTACAGAAAACATGTGTTATAGATGTCATCATCTTGTTTTTATTCTTATTATCTCCGATTCTTGTCCAGGTAAAAAGGAGAGTCAATAAATAACAAAAAAAGAATCAGTAGCTGTGTTGTACTGAGATGACCTTTACACTGCTTTAACCTTTGTATTCAGATGAACTTTACACTACTTTACCTTTTTATTTAGATGATCTTTCAGAATTTGTGGCACTCTGACCAAAGTCTATAGCATAGACCAGAATTTGTGGCACTTCAACCACTTCAACCAAAGTTTATAGCATAGATCAGAACCTGTGGCATTTTGACCAAAGTCTATCGTACAGATCAGAATTTGTGGCACTTTGACCAAAGTCTATAGTACAGATCAGAATTTGTGGCACTTTGACCAAAGTCTATAGTGCAGATCAGAATTTGTGGCACTTTGACCAAAATCTATAGTACAGATCAGAATTTGTGGCACTTTGACCAAAGTCTATAGTACAGATCAGAATTTGTGGCACTTTGACCAAAGTCTATAGTACAGATCAGAATTTGTGGCACTTTGACCAAAGTCTATAGTACAGATCAGAATTTGTGGCACTTTGACCAAAGTCTATAGTACAGATCAGAATTTGTGGCACTTTGACCAAAGTCTATAGTACAGATCAGAATTTGTGGCACTTTGACCAAAGTCTGTAGTACAGATCAGAATTTGTGGCACTTTGACCTATAAAACAAATAAATTCTTTTCAGAATAGCTAGTGACTAAAACTTAATAAAACCAAAACATCAAATACTTAGGATAGATGTGTGTTATGACTATGTATAATTTGTTTTATACCTTATCAAGTATGCGTGACTTTTCTTGTGTCAAATTTGTTTTTGAACTTGAAATCAGTGTTATTAGATCAGTATTTCTAAATAAGGAAGGAATTCTATTTTAAAAAGTTTACATAAAGTAATTACATGTGAGATCAAGTTACTGTAGATTCTATTCTTATTTATCAACATGGCATTTAGGTAGAACAGTCAATGGTGCCCCTACCAGTTGATGTTCCCAGGATATGAATCGCTATTTATTTTGATACCGATATCAATACATACAGATTTAAACTGGGTCAGGTTTGGAATTTGTCATTGAACTGATAGATTCTAAAGAACTGATTTAATTGCATATTTATGTACATGAGCACACTTCAGGTACTACAGACTAGTGTCCCGTTAGATGACAATGTATTTATTCACAAAGTGCAGAGAGGTGTGCCGATTTTCGTTAGCTAGATATTTATTTGCACATACTTGATGCCAGGACCTTTACAGATAAACAGGCATATATTACAATGTTGTTAAATTCTTAGTAAGATGATGTGGCGGGCTTAATTGTAAACTCTTGTCTTTTCAAGTGACAAAATGTCTTCAAACTTTCTTATTCAAAAATTATTAAAAATGTTGAAAATACATTAAACATTGATATAGAACTAATAATTAAAAGTAGAGAGGAGAGAGAGAGTGTGTGTGTGTGAGAGAGAGAGAGAGAGAGAGAGAGAGAGAGAGAGAGAGAGAGAGAGAGAGAGAGAGGGGGAGAGGGAGAGAGAAAGTTTGTGAGAGAGAACAGACAGACAGACATGTCAACAGACAGAGAAAGAGAGACAGACAGACTGATGTCAATAGACAGACAAATGTCAACTGACAGAGATGTACAGAAAGAGAGAGAGAGAGAGAGAGAGACAGAGAGAAAGGGAGAGAGAGTGAGAGACACAAAAAGGACAAAGATTTCAAAGGAATTTTAGAAAGATTTTATTTGAAAATCAAAACCATAACATCAGCAATTAAACTTTTAACTTATATACAGATGTACTTCTATCACTGAACTGTAGCAGTTACATATTCTAATATCATTGACGTGTATTTTGCATCATAAAATCACACAATTATGATATAGTGATGGTAAATAATCCCATACATTGACAAACTAAGTTGATATTTTCTGTATATCATTGCTATTGATCAAGGTAGATTTTTATGATCATCGTGTAGAGTGACAAGTTTCCTCTAACCCATAAACAGACGAGTTAACACCTGGACTATTTGAAACTTGTCAAGGTTTAATTATGAGTTGTTAGTGAGGGACAGGTAATAATATGACAACCATCACACCAAAGTAACCAGAATATCGTAGAAAGTTGTATTGTTTATTGTTATCAGTTATTGACCAGTACATCTGACAGAATGTCATTCTCGGCACGATTTAATAAAAATGATACAGTTTCCTTAACAGCTTGCTTATTGTGAACTGGGGCCGCCATAGCCGATCAGTTAGAGTATCGCATTTTAAATCATGAAATCTCACATCTGGGCAGTGCAGGTTTGGAGGCCCACTGGAGCCTAAGTCGATTTTGTGAGAAAGTTTGCCAGTTTACTTTAGGGAGGCTGGCGGTCTCCTCCTGGTTACGTTGTAACCGGTGTAGCAGCCAGTTCTTTCTTTCCTGCTGTAACTTTCCCAGGGGAAAAAACTTGCTAGCCAGATTTTTTTTACCCAGAGAAAATATCAACTGAGGGGGAAAGAATTGGATAGCCAGTTTTTTCCCCAGGAAAAGAATTGACTTGCCAGTTTTTTCTCAATTCTTTCCTCAGGGAAACTTTTAGATGGGGAAAGAATTGGCTACGACACTGGGTTCTCTCTGCCTCCACTGAAAACTTGCCGCTAGAACCATATGACTGAGTGTGGCATAAATCAAAATTCAAATTCGAATTCAAAATATTTTGGTCAGCTTTTGATCAGTAAACATGACAAAATATCAGTATGCGCAGAGTTTGATAAAAATGATATGCTTTGTTTACTGGTATCTTATAACACACATAACAGTAGCGAACAATCGAGTTTGCCCCGACTACCGTCATAATCCTGCATTTAGTCACACAAGTCACGTGAATCGTGAAAAATGTTCCTCAACATTATTTCCGGTTTCATTAAGCCCCTAGTAAGCTAGCACAGTTGGTTTATAGATCATCCTGCTAGTGTTCGGAGGGGCCTTGGTTCGATTCCCGATCTGTCCACACATTTTGGTGGTATATTTTAAGAGTCTCTTGGATTTCTTTTAAAATAACATTAATGTGCTATAAGGATATTCCATGTACGAGCTGCATATGTTGTAAAAGAGATATGAAAACTGGAAGTATACATGAGAAACAAAATTGAAAAGGCGCAACTAGACACAGCCGATCATAATGATAATCCAGGCTAACTCGGAAGTTTCCTATTCTGTACATGCGACAACCACTTTTTGATGATCATCTTGATAATATTGTGATATTCCACAGAAATAGGTCCCATCGTATTCTTGCTACATATGCCATTGTTTGTTGTTCATTACATGCAAAATATCCCCACAGTAAAACAGACACATCAAATTAAAAAAACTTACGTATTAAATTCATTAGGATTCATGCTACATATTATCGATTAAGCAGTGTTTGATTGTTGTTTATTCCGTGCATTATATATCCTCTCAGTAAGACAGACACATAATAAATGTAAAAAAAGCTTTTTGAGGAGTTTTACAACAATTTATGTGATTAGTGTATGTTTAAGTAGCTCAAATACATAAAGACTTTTTTTTCTATGGGGCATTGATATATTGTGATCCTTAAATATTTTCGCGATATTGTCTTCAGGTTTTCAGTATCCTGAATTATCATGATAAAGATATGTGACAACAGCTCCATACCTTATTATCCCTTTTTGAAACTTACAAAATACCCTTAGTGGCTATTCCTCTTAGATATCATGTTGAGGCCAACAGGCAAATATGAAACCTTAGCAAAAGATAAAGTTATAAACTTTCATTGTCATGATTCTCCCATAAAACTTGAGTCATTGAACCAGTCAGTGTTTATAAGCTAATTGACTGCTTTACCAGACAACACAAATAATTATGTGTAATTCAACTTACATAAAAAAATATTTGTGTTTTTTTGTGTCATAAACACTGTAATGTTAAACTGTGTCTTTTTTGTTATAAACACGGTAATGTTAATGACCCTATTATAAGAAAAGTTGTTACGTTTTGGCCGAAAGCTCTTAAATATATTAAATCTACACACAATTTAACTTAAATTAGTGGAAATGAAGTGGCAAATGTCCCTGTTTTTACCTGTATTTTGTATCATTACTATCTGAGTTTATGAAAAAAAAAGTTTATTGGGACAGATGACAAGCAGGTATGTTGTGAGTCAGTGGTAGATGATAACGACTTCAGCAGCACTGGTGGTATATATTAACTCATACATGTACCGTATAGGTTTTTAATGAGTCAGTATTAGATGATAACGACTTCAGCAATACTTGTGATATTAACTCCAACCATATAAGTATATAATGAGTCAGTATTAGATGATAATGACTTCAGCAATACTGGGGATATTAAGTTATCCCATACAGGTTTGTAATAAATAAGTCAGTATTAGATGATAACAACTTCAGTAATTGCCCTATCGCCAAATGCCCTACATGGCACCTTTTGGCAATCTTTTCTATTATGATGTCGCAATTAAATGTCCTGTCAAACGTTTATGTTGTTATGACATCACAATTAAAATACATAAAAAAAGTACATAGATAGCCATTTATCAGACAATTGGCGATAGTCAATACTGGTGATAGATATCATCATATACCATACAGGTATGAGTCAGTATTAGATGATAACGACCTCAGCAATACTGCTAATAGATATTGATTTATACCATATTTAGCTTCAGATAGTGGGTCTTAAAATTGTACAATTTATCTGTTCATGTAATCACAGTTTATCTTTTTCTGATTGTCTCCTGTAGTGAACAGATAGCATACAATCCTTTAGCCATCCTGTCATGTCTAGGCTGTGTGTCATCAGCTCATATATAATTGATCCATAGCACTGGTCCCAACTTGTGACACTTCACCTAAAGCTGGTGGCATGTCCATGTAACAGAAAAAAAATAGCGGGATGTTAAACAAATGGGAAAAAAACCCCTCAAAATCTCACTGTAATTCTGAGAAGACCTGTAATGATTTAGCTGACTGTGGTGACCTTGGATGATCAAGCTGACTGCGAAGAGGACCCTCTATGATCTATCTATCTGACTGTAAATACCCTCTATGATCTAGCTGACTGTAAATACCCTCTGATCTAGCTGACTGTATAGTCCCTCTATGATCTAGCTGACTGTAAAGATCCTCTATGATCTAGCTGACTGTATAGTCCCTCTATGATCTAGGTGACTGTAAAGACCCTCTATGATCTAGCTGACTGTAAAGGCCCTCTATGATCTAGCTGACTGTAAAGGCCCTCTATGATCTAGCTGACTGTAAAGATCCTCTATGATCTAGCTGACTGTAAAGGCCCTCTATGATCTATCTATCTGACTGTAAATACCCTCTGATCTATCTGACTGTAAATACCCTCTGATCTAGCTGACTGTAAAGACCCTCTATGATCTAGCTGACTGTAAAGATCCTCTATGATCTAGCTGACTGTAAAGGCCCTCTATGATCTATCTATCTGACTGTAAATACCCTCTGATCTATCTGACTGTAAATACCCTCTGATCTAGCTGACTGTATAGTTCCTCTATGATCTAGCTGACTGTAAATACCCACTGATCTAGCTGACTGTAAATACCCACTGATCTAGCTGACTGTAAAGACCCTCTATGATCTAGCTGACTGTAAAGACCCTCTATGATCTAGCTGACTGTATAGTCCCTCTATGATCTAGCTGACTGTATAGTCCCTCTATGATCTAGCTGACTGTAAAGACCCTCTATGATCTAGCTGAGTGTATAGTCCCTCTATGATCTAGCTGACTGTAAAGACCCTCTATGATCTAGCTGACTGTAAAGACCCTCTATGATCTAGGTGACTGTAAAGACCCTCTATGATCTAGCTGAGTGTAAAGACCCCCTATGATCTAGCTGACTGTATAGTCCCTCTATGATTTAGCTGACTGTATAGTCCCTCTATGATCTAGCTGACTGTATAGTCCCTCTATGATCTAGCTGACTGTAAAGACCCTCTATGATCTAGCTGACTGTATAGTCCCTCTATGATCTAGCTGACTGTAAAGACCCTCTATGATCTAGCTGACTGTATAGTCCCTCTATGATCTAGCTGACTGTAAAGACCCTCTATGATCTAGCTGAGTGTATAGTCCCTCTATGATCTAGCTGACTGTAAAGACCCTCTATGATCTAGCTGAGTGTATAGTCCCTCTATGATCTAGCTGACTGTAAAGACCCTCTATGATCTAGCTGACTGTAAAGACCCTCTATGATCTAGGTGACTGTAAAGACCCTCTATGATCTAGCTGAGTGTAAAGACCCCCTATGATCTAGCTGACTGTATAGTCCCTCTATGATTTAGCTGACTGTATAGTCCCCTCTATGATCTAGCTGACTGTATAGTCCCTCTATGATCTAGCTGACTGTAAAGACCCTCTATGATCTAGCTGACTGTATAGTCCCTCTATGATCTAGCTGACTGTAAAGACCCTCTATGATCTAGCTGACTGTATAGTCCCTCTATGATCTAGCTGACTGTAAAGACCCTCTATGATCTAGCTGACTGTATAGTCCCTCTATGATCTAGCTGACTGTAAAGACCCTCTATGATCTAGCTGACTGTATAGTCCCTCTATGATCTAGCTGACTGTAAAGACCCTCTATGATCTAGCTGACTGTATAGTCCCTCTATGATCTAGCTGACTGTAAAGACCCTCTATGATCTAGCTGAGTGTAAAGACCCTCTATGATCTAGCTGACTGTATAGTCCCTCTATGATCTAGCTGACTGTAAAGACCCTCTATGATCTAGCTGACTGTATAGTCCCTCTATGATCTAGCTGACTGTAAAGACCCTCTATGATCTAGCTGACTGTATAGTCCCTCTATGATCTAGCTGACTGTAAAGACCCTCTATGATCTAGCTGAGTGTAAAGACCCTCTATGATCTAGCTGAGTGTAAAGACCCTCTATGATCTAGCTGACTGTATAGTCCCTCTATGATCTAGCTGAGTGTAAAGACCCTCTATGATCTAGCTGACTGTATAGTCCCTCTATGATCTAGCTGAGTGTAAAGACCCTCTATGATCTAGCTGACTGTATAGTCCCTCTATGATCTAGCTGAGTGTAAAGACCCTCTATGATCTAGCTGACTGTATAGTCCCTCTATGATCTAGCTGAGTGTAAAGACCCTCTATGATCTAGCTGAGTGTAAAGACCCCCTATGATCTAGCTGACTGTAAAGACCCTCTATGATCTAGCTGAGTGTAAAGACCCTCTATGATCTAGCTGAGTGTAAAGACCCCCTATGATCTAGCTGACTGTATAGTCCCTCTATGATCTAGCTGACTGTAAAGACCCTCTATGATCTAGCTGAGTGTAAAGACCCTCTATGATCTAGCTGACTGTATAGTCCCTCTATGATTTAGCTGACTGTATAGTCCCTCTATGATCTAGCTGACTGTAAAGACCCTCTATGATCTAGCTGAGTGTAAAGACCCTCTATGATCTAGCTGACTGTAAAGACCCTCTATGATCTAGCTGAGTGTAAAGACCCCCTATGATCTAGCTGACTGTATAGTCCCTCTATGATCTAGCTGACTGTAAAGACCCTCTATGATCTAGCTGACTGTATAGTCCCTCTATGATTTAGCTGACTGTATAGTCCCTCTATGATCTAGCTGACTGTAAAGACCCTCTATGATCTAGCTGAGTGTAAAGACCCTCTATGATCTATCTGACTGTAAATACCCTCTATGATCTAGCTGACTGTATAGTCCCTCTATGATCTAGCTGACTGTAAAGACCCTCTATGATTTAGCTGACTGTATAGTCCCTCTATGATCTAGCTGAGTGTAAAGACCCTCTATGATCTAGCTGACTATAAAGACCCTCTATGATCTAGCTGAGTGTAAAGACCCTCTATGATCTAGCTGACTGTATAGTCCCTCTATGATCTAGCTGACTGTATAGTCCCTCTATGATCTAGCTGACTGTAAAGACCCTCTATGATCTAGCTGAGTGTAAAGACCCTCTATGATCTAGCTGACTGTAAAGACCCTCTATGATCTAGCTGACTGTAAAGACCCTCTATGATCTAGCTGACTGTAAAGACCCTCTATGATCTAGCTGACTGTAAATACCCTCTATGATCTAGCTGACTGTATAGTCCCTCTATGATCTAGCTGACTGTAAAGACCCTCTATGATTTAGCTGACTGTATAGTCCCTCTATGATCTAGCTGAGTGTAAAGACCCTCTATGATCTAGCTGACTGTAAATACCCTCTATGATCTAGCTGAGTGTAAAGACCCTCTATGATTTAGCTGACTGTATAGTCCCTCTATGATCTAGCTGACTGTAAATACCCTCTATGATCTAGGTGACTGTAAAGACCCTTTATGATCTAGCTGACTGTAAAGACCCTCTATGATCTAGCTGACTGTATAGTCCCTCTATGATCTAGCTGAGTGTAAAGACCCTCTATGATCTAGCTGAGTGTGAAGACCCTCTATGATCTAGCTGAGTGTAAAGACCCTTGATGATCTGGTCAGTTTTAAAAGTTATTTCCTGGTCTTCATCAGGTATAAAGAGGGTTTAGGTTATCATTGTTTATTTGTTGCAAAGTTAATCTTAACACTTCAAATGAAATTGATTTGTCTCAGGTAAATTGTGTGTTATTAGTAAGGAGAATGGTTTTATGATGAATTATCCATATAAAAACAGCATTTTGAAATTTAATTCAGTTACATTTTAATCTAAAAGGAATATTATGGAAACTGTCAGGTCATTAAATATTCATGTAGCTCTTTACATCCATTTTATATCAAAACGTTAAATTTATACATATTTCATTGATTTTAATCTATATTCTACAATTTTCTTACAGTTAATTTATCTAAATTTCATCATTTTATATTATTTACTGCCTTTCACACTGTTTGGCATTATTGTGATTCTGTTTATTTTAACTAAATAGTTAAGCTACATGCATAATTAATGAGCTTATTATAAAGTAACCAAGAAAAGCTATTAACCTACCATTAATTAATAAATAGTTTATGTGCTGTTCGTTTGTTGGGTAACAGAGCTCTTTGTTATTGATTTTACTTTTCATTTCAAAGAGAATTATTCCAATTTATTCATATGCAGTTATTCATGGCATTAAAATATACCAGGAATACAACCACTCTAAAGCAGGTCATATTTCTATATATGAATTACCGCAGGTAAACAAATCCTCATGTCTCCCTACAACCAGGGCAATAAATTGTTTATTAAACTGAAATACAGAATCAATAATGACTGTCGAATAAGCTGCAAAGGTTTTTTGCATTAGGGAGACATGATGCACGCGATGGAGACATGATACACGCGAAGGAAATATGACGCACACAAGGGATATATGATGCACACGAGGGATATATGATGCACACGAGGGATATATGATGCACACGAGGGAGACATGAAGTGTAGTGTCCCTGACACGACGGATATATGATGTACGTGAGGGAGACATGAAGTGTAGTGTCCCTGACACGACGGATATATGATGCACATGAGGGAGACATGAAGTGTAGTGTCCCTGACACGAGGGATATATGATGCACATGAGGGAGACATGAAGTGTTGTGTCCCTGACACGAGGGATATATGATGCACATGAGGGAGACATGAAGTGTAGTGTCCCTGACACGAGGGATATATGATGCACATGAGGGGGACATGAAGTGTAGTGTCCCTGACAGGAGGGATATATGATGTACGTGAGGGAGACATGAAGTGTAGTGTCCCTGACACGACGGATATATGATGCACATGAGGGAGACATGAAGTGTAGTGTCCCTGACACGAGGGATATATGATGCACATGAGGGAGACATGAAGTGTTGTGTCCCTGACACGAGGGATATATGATGCACATGAGGGAGACATGAAGTGTAGTGTCCCTGACACGAGGGATATATGATGCACATGAGGGGGACATGAAGTGTAGTGTCCCTGACAGGAGGGATATATGATGCACATGAGGGAGACATGAAGTGTAGTTCCCTGACACGAGGGATATATGATGCACATGAGGGGGACATGAAGTGTAGTGTCCCTGACAGGAGGGATATATGATGCACATGAGGGGGACATGAAGTGTAGTGTCCCTGACATGAGGGATATATGATGCACATGAGGGAGACATGAAGCGTAGTATCTCTGACAGGAGAGATATATGATGCACGTGAGGGAGACATGAAGTGTAGTGTCCCTGACACGACGGATATATGATGCACATGAGGGAGACATGAAGTGTAGTGTCCCTGACACGACGGATATATGATGCACATGAGGGAGACATGAAGTGTTGTGTCCCTGACACGAGGGATATATGATGCACATGAGGGAGACATGAAGTGTAGTGTCCCTGACACGAGGGATATATGATGCACATGAGGGAGACATGAAGTGTAGTGTCCCTGACACGAGGGATATATGATGCACATGAGGGGGACATGAAGTGTAGTGTCCCTGACAGGAGGGATATATGATGCACATGAGGGAGACATGAAGTGTAGTGTCCCTGACATGTGACGGCTCTCAATCTATGACCAAATTTTATTAATGAAGTATAATAATGTGGTATGGTGTCTTGTCTATCATTAATCTGTTAACTTTCCTTATCATTGCTGTTGCTCTTTCATCCTTAGATACATATAAACGTATGATGTGTTTATGTATTTGATAAAACACATACTGGATCATGGTTTGTCAGTATACATTATATGTCAGGGTGATATATAAACATATGATGTGTTTACGTATTTGATAACACACATACTGGATCATGGTTTGTCAGTATACATTATGTGTCCTGGTGATATGATGTGTTTACGTATTTGATAACAGACAAACTGGATCATGATTTGTTAATATACATTATGTGTTGGTGTGATATAAACGTATGATACTTTATCGGTCATTGTGATATTGACGTGATGTGTATACATATTCGATAACGTATCATGGATCATGGTTTGTCAGTATACATTATGTGTTGGTGTGATATATAAACATATGATGCGTTTACTTATTTGATAACACACATACTGGATCATGTTAATGTGTTTACGTATAGTTTTTGATAACATACATATGGGATCATGGGTTGTCAGTATACATTATGAGTCATTATGATATAAACATATAATGTGTTTTTGTATTTGATAACAAACATACTGGATCATGGTCTGTCAGTATACATTATGTGTCAGGGTGATATATAAACATATGATGTGTTTATGTATTTGATAACAAACATACTGGATCATGGTTTGTCAGTATACGTTATATGTCAGGGTGATATAAACATATGATGTGTTTATGTATTTGATAACACACATACTGGATCATGGTTTGTCAGTATACATTATGTGTCAGGGTGATATATAAACATATGATGTGTTTATGTATTTGATAACACACATACTGGATCATGGTTTGTCAGTATACATTATGTGTCAGGGTGATATATAAACATATGATGTGTTTATGTATTTGATAACAAACATACTGGATCATGGTCTGTCAGTATACATTATGTGTCAGGGTGATATATAAACATATGATGTGTTTATGTATTTGATAACAAACATACTGGATCATGGTCTGTCAGTATACATTATATGTCAGGGTGATATATAAACATATGATGTGTTTACATATTTGATAACACACATACTGGATCATGGTTTGTCAGTATACATTATGTGTCAGGGTGATATATAAACATATGATGTGTTTACATATTTGATAACACACATACTGGATCATGGTTTGTCAGTATACATTATGTGTTGGGGTGATATATAAACATATAATGTGTTTACATATTTGATAACACACATACTGGATCATAGTTTGTCAGTACATTATGTGTCATTCTGATATAAACATACAGTGTATTTACCTATTGATACCTGTACCTGCAGCTGTTACCTGTGTTTGTTTACATATTGTCAATAACGTACAAAGCGTTACATAGACTGATAAATTACAGTTGCACCTGAGTTGTACTAGATCAGTCGTAATTCTAACATGTGTTGAACTGATGTCTTGATTGCGAACGATATATACATTGATTTGTTGTTTAATTCTGTAAGTAAATTCGTCATATTTAAATATTTATAATTACTTATCTGCATAAAGATGACATATATAAAAATATGGTTGATTCACATTAATTATGTGGAAAATATGATTAAATGTTTAATGAAACAATATATCATAAATGATAAACAAATCATTACTTTTCTTAAATAATTCTTTATAGGATATTAGGTTTTTATATTTGAAATAGTTAGACACATATAGTTTTTCCCTCTTCCATTCATCCTTTGATGCTTGCTTTTGGCCTGATGTTTAACAAGCAGTGTGGCTTCCTAAAATGCCCTTGCCACTTGTTCCTGTTGGGCAGGGAGAGAGGTGTTTAGTGTGTGTCATGTCCTTGCTTGATGAGAGGTCTGTATTTCCAAGGACTTTTTAATTGCCACTACACTTGTACAATCTGATGAAGGTAATCAAACTGTACATCCTAGACCATTTACCCTCTATCTAGGTATAGAACTGTGCTGACACGAGATGAAATCTCACTCTGAAAGTCTGGCACTATCAGGGATCGAACCAGGGACCTTGACACTCTACCAACTGAACTACTCTGTCCACATTTCATGTTGCTGTTTTATTTGATTCACGGGGTATTCCAGCCACTCTAAGAATATTCTCTTACTTTTGCTACCGTATTCTACCCATTAAGCGCCAATGTCCTTATAAGCAAGCCACCCCCCTTTTTTTTTTTTACATACATTCAAGAATCTTTTCTAGCTGGTTGACATGGAGATGGGGACCTGATAAACCATAACAGTTTATCTGTAGCCCCCAGCAACAGAATTATGTTGATATGTGTCCTTGGTAATAACTACAGCAACTTTACCACTGTGCCTTATAAAAAACTAACTGTCTATGTCAATTTGACTTTTAATTTGTCCCATTAAGTGCCCACCCCTTTTCCCAGATTTTTGTAGCACCCTGGGTGCTTAATAGGTCAAATACGGTAATCTTTCAATCTAATTGGTTGAGTAGGGTGAGTGAAGAATTAATTTCTCAAGACTTCAGAAAACATTCTTAAATTGTAATAAGGTGGACCCAGATGTGACTCAATTTCAGTTACTTATCACAGAAATATTTGGTTTGTTTTGTTTAAATACGGAAATTGTAAATGGTAGCTTCTCCTGTAATTAATCTTAACATTTATCTATTTACTTTGATGTCCACTCACTTAATATAGACCTGGGTACCTAGTATACACTCCATTTGTTCTGTTTGCATATACCAACTCTCCGGCCTTACAATTCGGTGAAGTTTGATTGCGACCTGGGAAACATTTTCATTGGTATTTACAATTAGGCAGTGTTGATTCTACTGATGATCGGAGCTGTGTATTGTGGAGTACTTCAGGATATTCTGTGCACTTCTTCCTGTATCTGCTGTGTGATGGTCTGACATCAAAGATGATGGACATGATGTCATGTGCTTGATGTGTTACAGTGTCAGGCGTTTTAATTGCCAACCATATAGTCCTCAATAGTTTGTATTTCGATTTTGACTCACTTTCCAGTTGGCTGTATACAGGGTATTGGCTATTTGATATCAGCTGATGATTAAATTTTGAATTGTTATTTGGTGATGTTTTCTTTTTTGCACAAAATATCTGAATGTAGTTATAGATCCAGAACCATTGAAGGGTACATGTTACACCATGACATTGCCCTTTTAAGAGATATGAGATATATGTGTTATAACATAGAGCAACTGACATTCCTAGATGTGAGATGCATGTGTTGTTATACCACTCCAGTGCCATTTTAAACGGTGAGATACATGTGCTGTTTTAACTTGTTAAACCATGTCAGTGCCATTTTAAGATTTGAGATACAAATTATGACTTACCAGTGTCATTTTTAGATGCGAGGTACATATAATAACTTATCTGTGTTATTAGATGGGAAATATATATAATAACTTACCTGTGTCATTATTAGATGTGAGATACATATGTCATGACATGCCTTTTTCATTGTAAGATTTGAGATACATACAATATTTACCTGTTTCATTATTAGATGTGAGATACATATGATTTACCTGTGTCATTATTGGATGTGAGATATATTTATTATGACTTTCCTATGCCATTTTAAGATGCGAGATACATATAACGACTTACCTGTGCCACTTTAAGATGTAATACATATAATGACTTACCTTTGTGATTATTAGATGTGAGATACATATAATGACTTACCTGTGTCACTCTAAGATGTGATGCATATAATGACTTACCTGTGTCATTATTAGATGTGAGATACATGCATGTATAATGACTTACCTGTGCCACTTTAAGCTATGATACATATAATGACTTACCTGTGTCATTATTAGATGTGAGATACATATAATGACTTACCTGTGCCACTTTAAGCTGTGATACATATAATGACTTACCTGTGCCATTATTAGATGTGAGATACATATGACTTACCTGTGCCACTCTAAGATGTGATACATATAATGACTTACCTGTGCCATTATTAGATGTGAGATACATATAATGACTTACCTGTGCCACTCTAAGATGTGATACATATAATGACTTACCTGTGCCATTATTAGATGTGAGATATATATTATGACTTACCTGTGCAATTCCAAGATGTGAGACACATGTGTTGATCAACAATATTCATTACCTGTTGTACAATATAACTTGCAAATTTAGATAATTTGAGGATACATATGTACATTGATCTATGAGAGACAGATTTTGCAGTAAAGCTATTTAAAGAATATAAACTTTCTTTCAAGCATATGAAACGTATCTTTTTATTTAATGTCAACCATTCTGGATTTGCTTGCTATAATGTGACAGGAATGATGGAATCTATTTTTGTTTGATAGCTATTGGCTACCTTGTGGATGTGTTTGTATTCTTATCAATGGATATTTGTGATACATTTTGATTTCACTGACTGAACCTATGGCAAGGATCTAATTTCACTTGATGTCAGTTGCAATTTACATGTTAAAAAAAGTGTCATTCAAAGGATGTATTCTTATTCGACCTTAGCTCAAAGATCTCAAAATATGTTTGCACTTTTGTTCAGTTTTTTTGTAGTTTGTCTGATTCATTTTTGAATTTTTAGGATTTTGACAATTTTTCAACTTCATGTAGCAAAATTATTGTCATCAGTGGGTCATTGGACAATAATGTGGTCATCTGAAATTGACGGTTTTTGTTGAACATAGCTGTTTGTTATAACTTCTACTGCTACCATGGTAAGTTACATAAAATGTAAAAAAGGATTAGTTATAGTGGACCCACTCAGTGATATCAAAACCTGTTACATTGAAATACCACTTTATTTCAAATGATTTTGATTCTCCAGCCAAATTTCTCTCTTAATACTACTACATGTATAACCCAATTATTTTGAAAGAAAAATCATTTCTCCTTTACTTCAATGTATCTGGGTTTCATTGTACCTATAAGCCATGGACCACATTCCAGTGTATAAAAACCAAACTTACAAGTCAACTTCAAGTTTTTAAGTAATGACGCTCCATTTGTTTGTTTATTGCTGTTTAACGTCCCACTCAAGAATCTTTCACTCATATGGAGACGTCACCAAATGCTGGTGAAGGGCTTCAAATTTTGGCACTTACGGACATTGAGCAGTGAGGGTTCTTTAACGTGCCAGCACCTACTGTGACACGGGACCTCGGTTTTTACTGTCTCATCTGAAGGACAGGAAACCGACCTGACTTCGGCTAGACTCAATCTCATAACCTCATGATCAAGAGTCGAGCACGCTACTGACTGAGCAAGGTCGGCTCGATGATGCTCCAAAAAAAAAAACACATTACATGAATGGTCATAGGCTTTATGAATAGAACTCTAAGTAAAATGTCATGTAAAAGTTGTGAGGTCAACCATATTTAAACAATAGAAAGGGTTTGTAACAAAGTGGTAGCCAGCAGAATATTGAACATAATCTGTAAACATGGATACCTTCGTGTTTTGTTAATTATGCAAACCATATGTGTGAGTTGTTGTTTTTTTTTTGTTTTTTTTTTGCAATGTCACAACATACTGTGAGCAGTGAAGTATTAAAGAATAATTCTTAGCACACATGTGGGACTGGTATAGAGGGGTAATGTACACAAAAAATTTTGCCTCGCGTATTTAGTGTAAATTACCTCCACATGTAAATTACCACAGTTACAGCAACATGTACCTGTGTAGTTTAAAATTTACAGGTAAAACACACCTGACAATACATGTAGGTGAAAAAGTTGACCTAACTCATAGTTGGCTGTTCTCTGTGGCAATGTTTCACATATTGCTGGACATAGACAATATCTTTACTGCAAATTTGTCATTTTTAATTCTTACCCATGCAGGTTTTAAGATAACCTTGAAATGTTGGGAATTCATGGTATATGAATTATTTTGCATAAATGTTAAACTACATTATATGCAAATCATTTTAAATAAAGGGTTATTATCCTCTCTGACTGAGTGATTAAAGCATCAGGCTTATAGAACATTTTCCACATCTTGTTCTGTCAGCTCCGATTTCTTAAATGTTTGTAAAATGGAATTCAAAAACATTTTGAGTGACAATCGTATGGTAAATTTATGGGTCACAGATTAATAACAATGAGAATCTTTGACCCAGACCTTGTGTGTTCTAACACTGAGTACATACGTGTATGGAGGCTTGTCTTTGAAATCTTGGAAGACCTGAGGGATGGTGGATTCTGTTACACAGATCCATTGACAACTGGCCACTAGAATATAACTGAAAATTTAGTGACAGTGTGTAAAAGGCCTGTAAAATAAAGCATACTTGAAGGGTAGCTCTCAAGCTCTGTGACAGTATTATGACTGTATGTGATATTTATACTGATAAGGAACGGCTATAAATATAAATATTCGCTTAAAACATTGGTCGCTCATGGACAAGGGAATCATGCTAGCTGAAACAGTGGGATTTTTATGGAAAAGAATCAGATATGGAAGTACATTTATCTGTATCATACTTTATGTATAGTCTGAATTCTGATTTTCCATTTTTCGCTGTTAAGACTACGTGGCGAAATGAACAATGTCCGTTTGAAGGTATCAATATATTATCAGTATAGAAATGTGCATTCTTCCATGTAATCTATCGTCATTTCTTTGTATACATATAAAAATGGCAATTTAGGTTGTTGTAGAATTTATTATATTGACATGGTCGTCAAATGCGGCATATTCCATATACGTCTCGTAATATATTTGTCATAAAGCTCTCCCTATGTCTCCCCAACAATAGGATTACTGTCGAGTTACAAAGACAGGAATCTGTAAAGACATTTTAAAATAAGATATTAAACAGTTGAGGCAGCATTAAAAATCATGGAATGTATAGATTTGGTCTGGTTTCCTTTTGACATGTTAATTTCAATCACTGTGTTTAATATCTTGTACACTAGCATGATATTTGTATAATCATTTTGAGGTACAGTAATTCTATGTGACACCTACACCATAGCAGTGGTAAATAGATGTTCATGTATTTGATCCACAAGTCAATCTCAGATGAACATTTATTGCTCAAAGGAATCCATTCCAGTCACTTAAGTTGTCACTTATATATCTCACAAACTTGGTCAATCTATTCATTAATTTTTCCTTCTGTTAATCTATCTATCTATCTATCTATCTATCTATCTATCTATCTATATCTGTCTGTCTATTTATCTATCTATCTATCTATCTATCTATCTATCTATCTATCTATCTATCTATCTGTCTGTTTTTCTGTCTGTCTGTCTATCTATCTGTGTTTTTTCTGTCTGTCTGTCTGTCTGTCTATCTATCTATCTATCTATCTGTCTGTCTATCTGTTTATCTATCTATCTGTCTATCTGTCTGTCTGTCTGTCTGTCTGTCTGTCTGTCTGTCTGTCTGTCTGTCAGTCAGTCAGTCAGTCAGTCAGTCAGTCAGTCAGTCAGTCAGTCAGTCAGTCTGTATGTCTGTCTTTCTGTCTGTCTATGACTTTAAGTAAAGTCAAATTTGGTGAATTTCGTTCTGCATTTTCACATTCTTCAAGTGACTGAAAAATAGCATGACCATGTAGCACTTCTTGAACATACTATAAGAGAGCTGTATTTAGTTATCAGGAGAGGTTATTTAGTCTGTCTGTCTGTCTGTCTGTCAGTTAGTCAGTCAGTCAGTCTGTCTGTCTGTCTTTCTGTCTGTCTATGACTTTAAGTAAAGTCAAATTTGGTGAATTTCGTTCTGCATTTTCACATTCTTCAAGTGACTGAAAAATAGCATGACCATGTAGCACTTCTTGAACATACTATAAGAGAGCTGTATTTAGTTATCAGGAGAGCTTATTTAGTTATCAGAAGACTTGTATTTAGTTATCAGGAGAGATGTATTTAGTTATCAGAAAACTTGTATTTAGTTATCAGGAGAGCTTATTTAGTTATCAAGAGAAATGTGTTTAGTTATCAGAAGACTTGTATTTAGTTATCAGGAGAGCTGTATTTAGTTATCAGAAGACCTGTATTTAGTTATCAGAAAACTTGTATTTAGTCATCAGGGGAGCTTTTTTTAGTTATCAGAAGATTTTTATTTAGTTATCAGGAAAGATATATTTAGTTATCACTAAACTTGTATTTAGTTATCAGAAGACTTGTATTAGGTTATCAGGATAGCTGTATTTAGTAATCAGGAAAGCTTATTTAGTTATCAGAAGACTTGTATTTAGTTATCAGTATATATGTATTTAGTTATCAGGAAAACTATATTAAGTTTTCATTAGACCTGTATTTAGTTATCAGGAGAGCTTATTTAGTTATCAGAAGACTTGTATTTAGTTATCAGGAGAGATGTATTTAGTTATCAGAATATATGTACTTAGTTATCAGGAAAACTGTATTAAGTTATTAGAAGACCTGTATTTAGTTATCAGGAGAGCTGTGTTTAGTTATCAAAATACTTATTTAATTATCAAGAGAGCTGTGTTTAGTTATCAAAAGACTTATTTTCAGAAGACATATATTAAGTTATCAGGAGAGCTGTATTTAGTTATCAGAAGACTTGTATTTAGTTATCAGAAGACATTTAATTATCAGGAGAGCTATATCTAGTTATCAGAAGACCTGTATTTTCAGAAGACATTTATTTAGTTATCAAAAGAGCTGCATTCGGTTATCATGAGATGTAAGGTTGTGTCCATATCCAGCTGTTTTTATTCATTTCAATACGGTTATCATTTTACTGGATAAATTTAGAAATCAGTTGCCATATTGACAGACTTTGCATTTTGATGTTGCTGTTCAGTGACCTCCAATACAGATATAAGCACCATGTGGTGATTGACAGACTTTGCATTTTGATGTTGCTGTTCAATATCTCCAATACAGATATAAGCACCATGTGGTGATTGACAGACTTTGCATTTTGATGTTGCTGTTCAGTGACCTCCAATACAGATATAAGCACCATGTGGTAATTGACAGACTTTGCATTTTGATGTTGCTGTTCAGGGACGTCCAATACAGATATAAGCACCATGTGGTGATTGACAGACTTTGCTTTTGATGTTGCTGTTCAATGACCTCTAATACAGGTATAAGCACCATGTGGTGATTGACAGACTTGGACTGATTGATAATTGATGTTTACAAAGTTTTTGTCAACAGGTAACAGAAATATGTTTACTGGTCACATTAATAGTGTAATATTGATCAGGCATTGACTCTGTGTCTTGGATTACTCACGTACTAATCATAGGTCATCCATTCATTCAGATTTTCCACACTATCATAAAATGCCCAGTTTCCAGTCCAAATAAAATGTATTTTTTCCCATTTTGCAATCAATTTGAAGAGATTGTATCTTCAAACAGTTTTATGTATTTTTAGATTCCTCAATTTCACTGAAATGTAGCTAAAATTACCAAATAAAAAGGCCCCAGTCTCATTCCCAAAAGAGTTGAAATCCCTGTCATTGTAGTTTTGTCTCAGAGCATCTTCATTTTTATTTTCATTCATCTTCATTTTCTCAGAGGCACTATGTTTTCCAAGCAAGAGGTTTAGTACTAGGTCACACTAAAGACTTTTTAAATAGTTATGATTGTTTCTGCACCAAGAGCTTGGCACAGGGCTTTCAGATAAGACTTTCAAATGAAGTGCTATGTCATGGCTAGTTCGGCATGTTACAAAACCTAGCACAGGTCAAAGTTTAAGTCACTCCATCTAAAGTATGGATAAGTCTTGGTAAGATTTTTAGCTCGCCAGGACGAAAGTCCAGACAGCTATTGTCATACCCCCACACCATCGTTGTTGATGTTGGCATCCATAGACAAAACTTTCACTTGGCCTATATCTTTGTAACTGTAAGGGACAGGACTTTGATATTTCAATTTAGATTTCTTATGAACAGAGCCTTCATATGGGATCTTGAATTTTGAACTAGTGACCTTGACCTTGAACTTTGACCTACTTATAAAAAACTTTAACCTTGGCTACAGCTTTTAAAACATGAGGGATAGGGCTTGGATATTTCACATATAGATTTATTGTGACCACAGATTTCATTTGTTACCTTGACTTTTGACATAGTGACCTTGAATTTGGACTTTGACCTACTTTTCAGAGACATTAACTTTGGCTATAGCTTTTAAAACATCAGGGATAGGGCTTTGATATTTCACATATAGATTTCTTATGACCAGAGGTTTCATTTGGTACCTTGACTTTTAACCTGTTGATCTAAACCTTATATC
The DNA here is from genome assembly GCA_030159075.1 of Atrina japonica. Taxonomy (NCBI): domain Eukaryota; kingdom Metazoa; phylum Mollusca; class Bivalvia; order Pterioida; family Pinnidae; genus Atrina; species Atrina japonica. The sequence goes on along the minus strand of BROG01000344.1, from coordinate 401,389 downwards.
TTAACCTACTTTTCAAAGATTTTAAGCTGAGCTAAGGAATCAAATATTTACCAGTCCTTTGACCTTAGAACCTGACCTGGTGTGGGTCAAATACCTATTTTTAAAATTTAAACCCATTTTGGTGAGCTTTGTTGTCTTCTTATAACTGTTGTTAAAACAATAAAATAAATACAAAATACTATATGCAGCAAATCTATTTGTTTTAATGTTTTTAATCTCAGCAAAAAATGAGTTCGTGGTAAAAAAAATATATCCAATTTTGACCTTTGGACCATTTTACACCTACCGGTAACTATTACACGATCCAGTCAATTTCTGTCATACATGTATAATGATACCTTGTAGTAATAATTGAAGATCTAAACTATATGATAGCAGATTGATCTAGAGTTATTGCACTAAAACCCTTGCCGATAATCAATTTCAAATTAATAACTTATAAATTATAGGTATTTGATATTTTCTCTCTGGTATTGGTTGGCTATTAAGTTGACTGTGCCCTGATACTTTTACCTGAAGTAGGTTGTAATGTACTCAGAGATCTACTGTATGTATAAAACAGCAGTACATTTTCCATTAAATTACATGATTATTATTCGCTCATTACTAATTATTAATAATTTTTGGCAAATTCAGGAGATAATGATATATTCTATCAGGAATTTGATGTTTTCTTACAAAGATTTTTTAGATATATCTGTAGATATGGATCTTAAATAGTCTGTAAAGTGGTCCAAGATCTGTTAACATTGAGTTTTGTAAACAAAACAATTATATTCATATGGACCGTCCTGGTTATGTTCAAATACTAAATGACAGCGTTGATTGACTCCATTGTTTGTGGTGTATTTAAAACGTTGATGATATTCTGGTCTTTTTTGACTCGATAGTTGAAAAATATTTGTACCTATATTATCTTGTACATCAGATTATGTTAGGATTAAAACCATTCCATATATACCACTTTGTACAAAAGATATGTTGTATTCCCATGTGCTTATATAAAGTAATGACTTGAGGAAGGTGTTTTATATCAATTTATTTTTCTGCGAATGTAATTTTATCTGACATTCGGGACTTTGACGCATTAGATATTTGAGATAATATGTCATCTGATCACTCCTGGAATTAACTAAGATTTTATAAAGTCAGTTTTGATGTAATCATTCAGTAGAAAGTTAATTATGTTAAGAATTAACTACAGAAGCTGTGAGATCTATTGGCACATGTATATACGTATATCATTGTTAGCTTTGTGATAATTTTATAAGATGAAGCCAGTAGAAGATAATTAACTACATGTACATGGTTTTGAATTTTTCTACATGTGTATGGTGAGATTATACAGTTGCTTAGTTTTACATCGTTTTCTACATTACCGTTTCTTACTCGGAATTCTGATTCAGAACAATTACCTACGGTGTGCAGAATATATATATATATCATCTGGGTCTTTTTATACATTGGAACAACAATAGATGCATTGTGTGCTAACATCATCAAACAACTCGTGAAGGCCATCAAACGTGTGCACTTTACAGATAAAACATATGTCTAATTAATTTGTGGATATGGAAGAAAAATTCATTAAAACTGCAACATATTATTCTTTGATAAGAGTTAGTGAATACATTCATTCCAGGAACCCTGGGAATTGCATGGTTATTATGAAACCTGTCCCCATTTTTGGTGCTTATATCAAAGAGGAATATTTTATGATGAAATGTGCTTACTGTGACCTAAAATTTGTGACAAATTAATTTCTATTGATGTGTTATAACCACATCTGTCACATGCAGTAAAAGCTGATGGCATTTTCTTTCGTTGGCCTATATTCATTTTATTCAGATTTTTCATGTGCCATTGACATCCAATGATATTTTTACTTAGATAATAATCATAAGTATGGAAGTGCAAGATGGAAAGAAAGTTCAGAAATCAAATGTGACCTCGCGAAATAGTTTGTGGCCTGCTGTTGTAACAGAGGCAAAGAATAGACAACAGAATAGTCTATGTACTAAATCAAAGATCTATAATCCAGAGACTTACATCAGTTCAAATAAACTAAATGTGACACCGTTACCTACCGTGTTTGAAACTAGAGTAAAACAAGTAAGTTTTTGGTTTTGTTTTTTGCAGTGAAAAAAAAAATTATCATTTCAAATGCTTCATGGGCTGTCTGCTTTATGCTGGAATATGTTATTTCCATTTGACAATAACAATGTCAGGTGCAGTGAATGAAGTTTGTATCTACATGTTTCATACATCAACTAAAATATTTTCAAGTATACAATGTATTTATCAGCAATATTTATAGGACTGATGTTCAATACCTCACTTTACTCTCCTAGTAGGTTTAGCCTGGTAACCTGTATGACTGATGTTGAATACCTCATTTTATTCCTCCCAGTATGTTTAGCCTGGTAACTTTTATAGGGAGGTTTCTGTAAACAAAAAACTATTCCATCAAAGATTTATAAAAAATGGTTCGTTTGTCAAGTAAAACAAAACAAAAAACACAACAACAACAAAAACTAAACAGGAAAGTTTTATTGGTGTAGAGGCCAGATAGATTGTTGTAACTGATTCTTGTGATGACAAGATCTATTGCTGTAACTTTCCTGTGTTATGACAAGATCTATTGCTGTAACCTTTCTGTGTTATGACCTATTGCTGTAACTTTTCTGTGTTATGACAAAATCTATTGCTGTAACTTTTCTGTGTTATGACAAAATCTATTGCTGTACTTTTTCTGTGGGTTAAGACAAGATATATCACTGTAAGTTTTCTTTGTTATGACAATTAAGACCTTTTGCTGTAACTTTTCTTTGTTATGACAAGATCTATTGCTGTAACTTTTCTTTGTTATGACAAGATCTATTGCTGTAACTTTTCTGTGTTATGACCTATTGCTGTAACTAATCTGTGTTATGACAAGATCTATTGCTGTAACTTTCCTGTGTTATGACAAGATCTATTGTTGTAACTTTTCTGTGTTATGACCTATTGCTGTAACTTTTCTGTGTTATGACAAGATCTGTTGTTGTAACTTTCCTGTGTTATGACCTATTGCTGTAACTTCTTTGTGTTATAACAAGATATATTGCTGTAACTTTTCTGTGTTATAACAAGATATATTGCTGTAACTTTCCTTTGTTATGACAAGATCTATTGCTGTAACTTTTCTGTGTTATGACAAGATATATTGCTGTAACTTTTCTGTGTTATGACAAGATATATTGTTTGTAACTTTTCCTTTATCTTAATTGAAATTCTGTTAAAATCAATCATTAACAGTATTTAGATCATGTGACATGAGTAACAGGTGTTGTACTACAGAAATTAAACAATTTCATAACATGTGGATGTCATTAGTGATGAATAATTATATACCTATTTACCTGTAAAATTATGTACCTTTTTACCTTTATACATTTATATCTGTTTACCTGTATATTTGTATACCTGTTTACCCATATGCCTGCATATGCCTGTATGCCTGAATACCTTTATACCTATATGCCTGTATACCTGTATATCTGTATACCTGTATACCTGTATATCTGTATAACTATACCTGTTGTGTACCTGTATACCTGTTGTGTACCTGTATACCTGTTGTGTACCTGTATGCCTGTTGTGTACCTGTATACCCAAAGCTTTTTTTCTATGTCAAACATTTAGATTTATTTGCTTCATATTGATTTTACTGCAGATAAACAATATGACAACAGTCTTAAGATATTCTATGGATACTTCATCCATTAATTTTATGATATAAGTTATTATCTGTTACATATCTATATACTGGTGCTTGTTCTATGTTGATGTTTATATGTGGATACTGTTGTCATTTGGTGTAGTTTGCCTGCTGTTGAGACCTTTTCTCTCCCACCCTGGACAGGCCTATCAATTCTGTCTTGACAAAACGGTAGACAGTATATTTCCATTTTGTTGACACAGAATTTCTCTGTCCATGTCCGAGATTGTGGAAAAGCTACACACACTATGACATCACAATATAATTTTATAACATGGGACTTCTATGTGATGAAAATTAAGTGCATTAAAAGTCGTGTTATATCTTTTATATATACATACACCTAGTACCTGGTATTTCGATATCAGCTGATAACCTTATACTAGAGTAGTATTTTGCACTGATAGCAACATATTAAAATTCTAAATTCTTCTAAAGCCAAGATAGCCATCTTTTTGCAGTGGTTATTTATTGACGGATTTTGGCTATACGTTTAGATTTATTATTTGGCATTGTCTGGTATACCACTTTCTCTTTAGAAAAACTATTTTAAATTGGAGCTCAAGTGATGAAGTCTACTTGACAGAAATGATTGTCCTGAGCAGTATAACTTTGGTATTATGTTTATAATATTTATATGTACATAAAAATGTGTTTGAATCATGGGAGAAAAATAATCAAACATGGGTGTGGACTGTGGAAAGGAAAATCTCAACTATCGTGATAAGAATCTGAAAGTCCAAGATGAGGGTTTCCTGGGTGGAGACTTAATCTACCCTAGCTACACACCCATTTATTTTTCTGTTAGTCTCTTCCATGAGACACTGGACAACTATTTTTGTTAGCTTTATATGATGTTTGTGATACAATAATTTCATGGTTTCTTACACAGCTATACCTATCTTGAAATACAGAGTTGGGGGCGGGGCCAGGTTTATCTGCTTGTATTGTTCATGTACTTTTATGGCATATATTTCTTAGGATTTTTAGCATTGAGATACTCTAGATACTGGATATTTTTCCTGTACTTTGGTTTTGCAAAAATGACCCAACTTTGGTTTTTTTTTTTCAAGATTGGTTACAGGCTAACTTAGGGATGTAAAATATGTTGGTATAAGGAAAGCTCTGTACTCTTTGATTACTCTCTGCTTTTGGTGTGGTATTTCAGGATAGATGGATTTTATGACACTAGTCACATAAGATAGCATCTACTATACAAGAATCAAAGTTAAAAAGTTAAACACAGACAATCTAGTTGAACCTGTCCTGAGGGCCCCCTCCATCTGTTTGGTGCTAAATTTGAAGACTGGTGGTCTTTCAAGAGGAGAACGTGTTTAGGGATTATTTTACAAAATATATTAATGAATAAGAAAATAAATAAATAAAATCATCAAATATTGAATAAACATAATTAATCATAGCAGTTGCAATCTTATATGTGGACAAATAATAAATTTTTAACTTGTGTAACCCTAATAGAAATAGACTGTGCTTAAGATCAATGACCTGAGGACTAATCCAAGTGTGTTTTAAGGGTGAACAGGTTACAATACATCATTATAACCCTGAAGCATGTTATTCAACTTTGTATGACCACATGAAAACTGTAATGATAAAAATGTCTGTAGGTACAATAAATAAGGATGTGTAATATCTAGATGTAATCTATAACAGTATGGACCTGTAAAACTTGCCTTATCATATTTCTCAATTAAAGAGACATATCTGCTATATTAGATAGTTTTATGTTTATTAGTATACACGACTGACCAGTAAATAAGGTAATAACAAAGTTTACGAGTGTCCAGTTTTGTAAATATTATATATATCATTATATTTAGCTATTGATGTAGTGATATCATTACAGTAACATGTGTCAATGTTATAAAAATGCAGATTTTCCTAGTAATTACAGAATGTGCAATTTGAAGTTTTTGGAAGATTATGAGATGTAATATCAATCTCAAATGTTTAAGTTTTCTTGTGATAAAGAATACTATCAGCTTCAAACTACATGTAACTAGAAAGGCAAACAAAGCAACCAATCAGAATTAGTGTATACATTGTAGCTGGATATTTACCCCTACGTTTTACATATTCCTTGTCACCACTTAAATGTGAAGGCAAATTTAATATGGAAACATAAGTTACATAGAAAAGAAATTTGCCTTGCAAGTAGAGTATGCAGGTTTGAATCCAGGTTAATCCATAGACTTTATATCACAATAGCTGTACTAATATTAAGAGAGAGCATGACGTTGGTGATTGAAAGTCACAGATCCATTAAACTGTAAGCCTGGCTCAGTCGGTAGCATGCTCAACTCTTGATCGTGAGGTTGTGAGTTCGAGTCCAGCTGACAGCAGGTTGGTTTCCTGTCCTTCGGATGAGACAGTACAAAACTGAGGTCTGGTGTCACAGTAGGTATCGGCACGATCAAGAACCTTCACAGCTCAACGGCCATTAGTGCCGAGCATAGGCCAAAATTTGAAGCCCTTCACCAGCATTTGGTAACGTCTCCATATGAGTGTAATATTCTTGATTGGGACGTTAAACAGCAATAAACAAACATACAAAACAAATAAACTGAATGTCTAACTTTGTTTTAAGTGGCAGATTTTTAATAAACAGAAAAATCAAAGCATATTTAATTATGTATCAAATACATTGTATGCATAATGAACAATTAGATGTTTTGACTTGTATTTCATGGCCGGTCACATTTAATTTGTTGACCTCTGAAAAACAATGGACTCTTCTCTAACTCAATGACTTAGACCAGTCCAAATGTATCTTTAGGGGTGAATGGGTTAGTATGGTAGATCTACATGTATTTATAGACTTAGGTAAAATATACATTCTTCTACTGTTTTTATTTCAGATGTGATGTCCTAGGTAACAGTTATCTGTGTAAGCAAAAAACTGTTTAAGTGCTTATAAATCCCACTTACTACCATCAAACCTGACCTATGTGTTCTCATTGCAATATTTTTTTTGCATATTTTCAGAATCGGAAAGTCACAGAAGAAAAAGATAGACAACTTCAGAGACGCATTGCAGAACTTCAAGCGCAGACTCAAAGACTCGAACGCAAAATTGCTTTAGTGAAAACCGAGAATGAAACATTGGTAAGCTGAAAGTTGATAATCAGCTGGTTGTTAACAAAGAGATTTGTAGGTTGAAATGGTCAAAGATCTTCATATTGACTCAAACATGATGTCAACGAGAGGCAGCTATCAGGATCTATATTAAGACCACAAATTACTAAAGTATTGTAACAATTATCCATATTAACACAGGGGAGATATTTGCATGTGTTAAGTTTTAGTCATTAATTCTATTATATCTCTAAATTGTTTGTTAGCATCTGAAATAACTGAGAGAATGTTGGCATAAACTTTTGATAGGAGTGTTCAAGTGGTCAGCTTGCAATGTGAGTTTTCGGGTGGTCTGTAATTACATACATGTACATGTTAGTGCAGTGTATCTTGGTCTTGTGCTTTACCAACCAATCAAAAATGAATCCATCTAATGAGTCTAATTGTTGAATATGAAATGTATTCCCCAAAATGATTTTTATATATTTAAGATGTTGTTCATGTTATTCACATACATTTTTCATGTATTCTTATACACATAGTTATGCATTCATTTTGTGTATACAGTAAAACTTGTTTTTAAGGCCACTCAAGGGAACAGGCAAAAGTAGCCATTTAAGACAGGTGGCCTTTATAAAGATGATTATTCATTATAAAAAGTTAACAAAGGTTATATTTTAATGGCCATTAAAGGCAGGTGCTCGTTATACAGAGGGTAACTGTAAAACATGTCTACTTTGTCCAGAAGATGGCCAGTTCTGATATATTAAACAAATATTACCAATATATTTGTTTGCTTATTGATTGGATAGAAAATTAGTTTAAAGCATTTTAAAAAATGTTTCAGAAAGCAGTTATTCAAATACAACAGGTAAAATTTGTATGTTCCTGTGGTTACTTAAGTAGTTGGTGTCCATGGTAATGGTTAAGGAGGTATATTTTCTTTCTCTCTGTGATGTGATCTTCACATTGTGTTTTCGTGTACATCTAAGGATTGAACTGTTCAGTAAATTGTTTTAACAGTGTATAATACCATATTCAGCAATTTTTCAGTTAAATGGTGGTGACCAGTTTGTAATTGTGGAGGAAACTTCCACAAATAAACTGACAAACTTCCTTATATCAGATTAGGTTCCAGCAAGTGTTCAGACATGTGCTGTCTGGAGATCAAGATACTTCATGCTCATAAATGCTCTCTATCAAATGGTTTAACTTTGTGAACCTCTCTACCAAATGGTAAAACTCTTATCAAACCTCACTTCCAAATGGTCAAACTATATCAAACCTCACTTCCAAATGGTAAAACTCTATCAAACCTCACTTCCAAATGGTAAAACTCTATCAAACCTCACTTCCAAATGGTAAAACTTCATCAAACCTCTCTACCAAATGGTGTAACTCTTTCAAACCTCTCTACCAAATGATAAAACTCCTATCAATCCTCTCTACAAATTAGGGTTCAGAGTCCGGTTGTCCGGGACAAGTCCATCTTGTGTTCTGACAAATAGATATTACTTCTCACTTGTCCATAAGGACAAGGGAAATTGTTGAAAACAAAAATTTATTCAATAAAGATTATTCATGTTTAAATACCAAATAATATCTTTGAATGTTACACTTGATTTTCGGACAGTCATTTTTGCATTCGGACAAGTAGAATTAAATACTACTTGTCCTGTAGGACAAGTGGAAATTTTCATTATTGTTGACCCCTGCAAATGGTATAACTCTGTCAAACCTCTCTACCAAATGGTATAACTCTTATCAAATATCTGTACCAAATGGTGATAACATTATGGGAACCTCTCTACCAAATAGTATAACTCTATCAAACCTCTCTACCAAATGGTATAACTATGTCAACTTCTCTGCCAAATGGTATAACATTATGGGAACCTCTCTACCAAATGGTATCACTCTTTGTGAACCTCTCTACCAAATGGTATAACTCTATGTGAACCTCTACCAAAGGTATAACTCTGTGTGAACCTCTCTACCAAATGGTATAACACTATGTGAACCTCTCTACCTAATGGTATAATTCTATGTGAACCTCTCTACCAAATGGTATAACACTATGTGAACCTCTCTACCAAATGGTAATAACATTATGGGAACCTTTCTACCAAATGGTATAACTCTATGTGAACCTCTCTACCAAATGGTATAACTCTATGTGAACCTCTCTACCAAATGGTATAATTCTATGTGAACCTCTCTACCAAATGGTATAACTCTATGTGAACCTCTCTACCAAATGGTATAACTCTATGTGAACCTCTCTACCAAATGGTATAACACTATGTGAACCTCTCTACCTAATGGTATAATTCTATGTGAACCTCTCTACCAAATGGTATAACACTATGTGAACCTCTCTACCAAATGGTAATAACATTATGGGAACCTTTCTACCAAATGGTATAACTCTATGTGAACCTCTCTACCAAATGGTATAACTCTATGTGAACCTCTCTACCAAATGGTATAATTCTATGTGAACCTCTCTACCAAATGGTATAACTCTATGTGAACCTCTCTACCAAATGGTATAACTCTATGTGAACCTCTCTACCAAATGGTATAATTCTATGTGAACCTCTCTACCAAATGGTATAATTCTATGTGAACCCTCTCTACCAAATGGTATAATTCTATGTGAACCTCTCTACCAAATGGTATAATTCTATGTGAACCTCTCTACCAAATGGTATAACTCTATGTGAACCTCTCTACCAAATAGTATAATTCAATGTGAACCTCTCTACCAAATGGTATAATTCTATGTGAACCTCTCTACCAAATGGTATAATTCTATGTGAACCTCTCTACCAAATGGTATAATTCTATGTGAACCTCTCTACCAAATGGTATAATTCTATGTGAACCACTCTACCAATGGTATAATTCTATGTGAACCTCTCTATCAAATGGTTTAGCTTTTTGAATATGTCTGTCAATTTTAAATTTTGCGAACCTCTCTATCAAATTGTATAACTATGTGGAGCTCTCTACCAAATGGTATAACTCTATGTGAACCTCTCTACCAAATGGTATAACTCTATGTGAACCTCTCTACCAAATGGTATAATTCTATGTGAACCTCTCTACCAAATGGTATAACTCTATGTGAACCTCTCTACCAAATGGTATAACACTATGTGAACCTCTCTACCAAATGGTAATAACATTATGGGAACCTTTCTACCAAATGGTATAACTCTATGTGAACCTCTCTACCAAATGGTATAACTCTATGTGAACCTCTCTACCAAATGGTATAATTCTATGTGAACCTCTCTACCAAATGGTATAACTCTATGTGAACCTCTCTACCAAATGGTATAACTCTATGTGAACCTCTCTACCAAATGGTATAATTCTATGTGAACCTCTCTACCAAATGGTATAATTCTATGTGAACCTCTCTACCAAATGGTATAATTCTATGTGAACCTCTCTACCAAATGGTATAATTCTATGTGAACCTCTCTACCAAATGGTATAACTCTATGTGAACCTCTCTACCAAATAGTATAATTCAATGTGAACCTCTCTACCAAATGGTATAATTCTATGTGAACCTCTCTACCAAATGGTATAATTCTATGTGAACCTCTCTACCAAATGGTATAATTCTATGTGAACCTCTCTACCAAATGGTATAATTCTATGTGAACCTCTCTACCAAATGGTATAACACTATGTGAACCACTCTACGAATGGTATAATTCTATGTGAACCTCTCTATCAAATGGTTTAGCTTTTTGAATATGTCTGTCAATTTTAAATTTTGCGAACCTCTCTATCAAATTGTATAACTATGTGGAGCTCTCTAGAATTACATGTGAACCTCACTACTGTGTCTCTTTTAGTCATGTTATCAGTAATACATTAACTTCCCTTTATTTGGTGGTCACAAGTTTACATTTCCTATACAATCTCAACTCTTCTGATCCTCAGTTGTTATGGAGGACCTAAGGTTTCTCTGTTAAAATCTTGCTCAAATTTCTATGTCTGTCTTTGCAAAATGTTACCCCAACTGCCTTTTATGTCATTTATATATGTACATGATTTCTTCTCAAATAACCATGATATATCAGTGTCATCTACAAGATTGATACATAGCTTATTGTAATCCCGGAATTACATTATTGTCCAGATAACCATGAGTGAGTGAGTAAGTGAGTGAGTGAGTGAGTGAGAGAGAGAGAGAGAGTATTGTTCAAGTAAAATAGTGTAGACTTTGTGTAGACATCTGGTAATGTGGAATGTAGATAGACGTACAGGTGGATGTAGATAGCATGTTAAAATTAACAGCCAAATATATCTTATGACTTTATGTATTTACAAGTTATACAGTTTATATACTTCAGAGAGTCTAACTACAATGAGTTAAATATCTAGATCTCTTAAACTGTAATATAAAAGCAATTTATACTTCAGTCTTTCATGAGTCAAATTTCTTGATGAATCCAATAACATTTTTGTGATTCTTTCTATATAAACACCAAAAATCCCTACAAATAAATCAAAGTTGAAATTTACCCGTTTGCAAAATAGCATCCTTGTAATTGCCTCACCTTACATATTCAAGCTTTATATAAACAGCTGATAATATCATAGAATGACCTTGTAATCATAATTAAAGTGTTGACAAATCAATGAATCAACGCAGATTTAATTTGAAATATTTAGTGGATGTATGTGTGATTCTTTATAAATCAAATTCTTTTACTAGAACTGATCGAATCACTTTAGAAATACATGTATATTCAGTCTGTTTTGTCATGTTCATTATCATCAGATTGTGTCATGTTTCTGAAATTGATATTATTAAATATGATTGACATTATAATTTTACATCTCAGTTTCGTTTTCTTCACTTCAGAGTGATACAGTGCTGTAATAGTTACTGCTTTGAGTACAATTATTCTATCTAAAGATTTCTATATACAATCATATTTGATAAATGTGAATTAAATTAATTCTAAAATTTCAAAATTATCAAAAATTATGACCACAGCATCTGAAATGGAAAGAAATTTGAAGTTTCTGTCAATTTCCTGATGACCATTCATGAGTTGAGGCCCAAATGTTTCAAACTTTTCTTGGAGGTCCTTTGAATGTTGACTCATTGAGGTTTTTCTGTATATAAATCAAACATTTTGTCTCAATGAATGACTTTTAGATAAACTTTTTTTACACCACACTCAGCCATTTTCCAGCTACATGATGGAAGAGAGAACCGGGTTACAATGTGTCAGGGAAGAGACCACAGGTCTTCTGAAGTAAACTGTCAAACTTTCTGACAAAATTCAGCTTAGGTTCCAGTGGGTCTTGAACCTTCACTGACCAGAAGTGAGAGACTTCATGGCTCAAAGTACAATGCTCTAACCACTTGGCCATGGGGGCACCCTATTTACATAGACAGTACATTTATAAACTTGTTTATGTAGCCAAACTAGTCATGTTGATTTTCGGCAATATTGTGTCAATCAATTTTGATATAACTAAAAACCTTCTTTTTTATCATTCTATTACCTACATGTATTTCCTTTATCTTGATTCATAATTTGTCGGTCCCAGAGCAAGTATTTATTTTAGGAAGTATACAATGTAACCCTACTCCTTGCTATAAATAGAACAATTGAAATTGCAACGGTAATTCTTCATGAAAACACGGAAACAAAACTTATAATAACATCACACTTTCATCCTTTCAAAGCATTCAAATGTCCGAGTTTGTGTGTCGCATTCCAGTAATAACTTACTGAAAAATGGAGTTTCATGGACCTATTTGTTCTAGATAAGAATGTTAACCATAAACATTGTACTGTACTCTGAATATTTTCTTGTAGAAAAGACAAAAAGATGACCAAAAACCATTAGAAGAAAAAATCAAAACCTTAAAGAAAAGAAATGCAGAGCTGGCAGCCATTGCGCGTCGCTTGGAAGAGAAGGCAAAACACCTGCAACAGGAAAATGTAAAGGTAATGTGAATCAAACTTGTGAAAATGAATATCGTAATGTGAATCAAACATGTGAAAATGAATATCGTAATGTGAATCATACCTATGAAAATGAAAATCGTAATGTGAATGAAACATATGAAAATCATAATGTGAATGAAACATTTGAAAATGAATGTCATAATGTTAATGAAATATGTGAAAATGAAGATCATAATGTGAATGAAATATGTGAAAATGAAGATCATAATGTGAATGAAATATGTGAAAATGAATATCATAATGTGAATCAGACATGTGAAAATGAAGATCATAATGTTAATGAAATATGTGAAAATGAATATCATAATGTGAATGAAATATGTGAAAATGAATATCATAATGTGAATCAGACATGTGAAAATGAAGATCATAATGTTAATGAAATATGTGAAAATGAATATCATAATGTGAATGAAACATGTGAAAATGAATATCATAATGTGATTCAGACATGTGAAAATGAATATCATAATGTGAATCATATGTGTGAATTTGAATATCAAATGTGAAACATGTGTGAAATTGAATATCCTCAATTCTCTTGAATGAGACTTAAAACTGAGGCCCTGTTTTAGGGCAAATGTGTCACTGCATTGACATAATTTTGTGCACAGGTAATTGTTTTGCATTCTACTATAGCTGATGACATATTTACATAAAGTGAAAAATCCTCAATGGCATACCTACAATAAAAAAAAACAGTATTTGTACACAGTAGTTTTTGGCATTGTAGAATAATAACACATTGTTTTTATTTTTGTTTAGTGCTTTATTAGGGCTATATTATTTGGTTATTAAACACACATAAGAATAATTGAAAGTGAAATATGTGTATAAACAATGGATTTAAGTATAAAACAAAGAACTAGAGCCCTCAAAGCTATGTTGTTATGATGTATGCCATATCAGCAGCTTTTACCACATTCTAATCTATTAGTGTTTTAGATACATTTAGAGTCCAGTTTGTTTGCTTGATATTTTTTGTATTTTTAATGAAAGCTAAAATTTCTCTAAATTGATTGTTGGTTTTGATTGTATAAGTCTGTTCTTCTGTCTGTCAGTCCATCAGTCTGTCCCTCTGTCAGTCCATAAGTCAGTCTCTTAATCTGTCCATCTGTCTGTCAGTCCATAAGTCAGTCTCTTAATCTGTCCTTCTGTCTGCCAATCCATCAGTCTGTCCCCACTTTCAATCCATCAGTCTGTCCTTCTGTCTGTCAGTCCATCATTTTTCTCTGTCAGTCCATCAGTCTGTCCTTCTGTCTGTCAATCCATCAGTCTGTACTTCTGTTTGTCAATCCATCAGTCTGTCCTTCTGTCTGTCAGTCCATCAGTCTGTACTTCTGTCTGTCAATCCATCAGTCTGTACTTCTGTCTGTCAATCCATCAGTCTGTACTTCTGTCTGTCAATCCATCAGTCTGTACTTCTGTCTGTCAATCCATCAGTCTGTCTTTCTGTCTGTCAATCCATCAGTCTGTCTTTCTGTCTGTCAATCCATCAGTCTGTCCTTCTGTCTGTCAATCCATTAGTCTGTACTTCTGTCTGTCAGTCCATCAGTCTGTCTTTCTGTCTGTCAATCCATCAGTCTGTCCTTCTGTCTGTCAATCCATCAGTCTGTCTTTCTGTCTGTCAATCCATCAGTCTGTCCCCACTGTCCATCCATCAGTCTGTACTTCTGTCAGTCCATCATTCTGTCTCTGTCAGTCCATCTTCCTGTCTCTGTCTGTCCTTCTGTCTGTCAATCCGTCAGGGTGTCCTTCTGTCTGTCAATCCGTCAGTCTATCCTTCTGTCTGTCAATCCATCAATTTGTCCTTCTGTCTGTCAGTCCATCATTGTCTCTGTCAATCTATCAGTCTGTCCGTCTGTCTGTCAATCCATTAGTCTGTCTCTGTTGTCAGTCCATCATTCTGTCTGCCTGTCAATTCATCGTTCTATCCTTCTGTCTGTCAATCCATCTGTCCATTCACCAGTCTGTCCAGTTAACATTTTGGTTTAAATTTTGTAATTATTCATCAATTACCTCATAATGGTTTCACAGGTAGGGGGCATGTATTGATTCATCAAAATTCTCAATGTGCTCGTTTTGTTAGTGATATTAATAGATACATTCCAGAGAATAAGTTATTTATCTAAAATTGCCCCTTATTTTTGATATGCTAAAACCACTACATCATTATATACATTTTTCTCTACTGACTAATCTTCAACTTATTCTTTAGCCTTAAATTGTGTAAAAATTGTTTTTGTTGAAAAGAATTTATTTTTTCAAGTAATATTGAACATTTTTATGTTACAGAAAGCCCGAGAGGAGGTTAGTCAACCGGAATCTGATCACCTGAAAAAAATGTTCGCCCGTCAACGTGCCAAAGATCTAGCTGAGCACGCTAAAGCTATGCTTGCCAAAGACAGAGAAATAGAGGATCTACGCAGAAAATGCCAAGAATTAGCAGATCAGCTTAGCAATGCTGATTTCTTGGGTCCAGAGGTATTACACATTTGTAATACAAAATAACAAAAAAAATTGTTTCTATATTTAGTCTACCCAAGTTGTCAAGGTGACATATTATGATTTCTTGATGTAATGAGGGTGTATATTAAAATTTGTTGGTGTAATGAGTGTTCACATTGTGGTGAACTTTTGAACATTTTCAGCTTTATCTAAAAGAATTCTCTGTTCCATTTCAAATTTAGTATGTAGTATTTCAAGGGAAATTAATACAAAGACTATGTATTTGATGAACCCATGTATAGGGTTGGGACTCTGACCTGAAATTAAAAAATTGGTAGTTTGAAAAATCCCCCAAATGTTAAAATTATTTGCATTCAAATGATTTTAGGCAGACCACTTTATTCTGGTTCAGCCAGAATTTGGCAAAGAAACAAAATTTTAGATAAGAAAAATAATTTCATTTTAGGTTTCAGATGCTTATTATGGCCTTTTTTTGCATTTTTTCATTATTAAAAATTAGTGTAGATGTCATTGCTCAAGGATGATTTATTCTTGTTTGATAAATGTTTAGCATCTTGGATAAAACTTAAACCGTGTTATCAAAAATGAAGGTTCATCCTTTTTACTAAATGATTTTCTGTGTGTTAAGTAAAACCTAGACATGCAATATATCCTGTTTTTTTTTTCAAATTGTTTAAAGGTTTTGCCTATTAATAATAAAAATAATAAAACTAAAATAATAATTGCTAGTCGTACATCTAAAGGGGAATAACTCTTGTTTCCTCTAAACCATACACATGCCAAATCCCAGTTACTATATGCACCTTATTTGAATGCTGGTTCACCTAAGCAGATTTGGTGAAAAAGTTTGCCAGTTTACTTGTGGAAGGCCAGTGGTCTCTTCCTGGGTTAATTTTTACCAGGTTCTCTCCCCGACATATTAGAAACTGGCTGCCATTCCGTGTAATTGAAAAATTATTGAGTGTGGTGTAAGACAAGATTCAAACAAAACAATTCCTTCAGTAGTATTGTTTAAAGTATTGCTTATTCATTAAATCAACCCCTGAGAAACAATGGACTCCGCTGTAAATCAATGACTTTGACCCATCCAAATGTGTCTCTAGGGGTGAAGGAGTTATAGATATTGAATAAACTGAAATACATACATTCATAATGGGCAATGACTCTAATTTGTAATACCATTCATTGCATGTTGTGAGTAATTGGATCCAAATTTAGATGCACAGGATTAAAATAGAGCTCCAATGTCTCAGATCACTCTTAAGAATTCCTTATATAAACTAAATATATAAAACCAATCAGCAAAAGTGTCCAATATCTGAGGCTTTTTAGTTACTCACATTGCTTCAAATCACGAAGTAATAACCAGTTAGGTAAGTTTAAGTAAAAAAATAAAAAAATGACCTTGTACACAGCAATCTGTGAAACAGCACCTTTAGGATTATCATTCAAAACGTACCTGATGTGCCTGACCCAAGTTTTAAGAAATGGATCTTGAGATTTATGTAATGTATTGATTCTCTCTCTCTCTCTCTCTCTCTCTCTCTCTCTCTCTCTCTCTCTCTCTCTCTCTCTCTCTCTCTCTCTCTCTCTCTCTCTCTCTCTCTCTCTCTCTCTCTCTCTCTCTCTCTCTCTCTCTCTCTCTCTCTCTCTCTCTCTCTCTCTCTCTCTGGTAGGTATATACTATGTAAGTAAGTATTTTTTTATGATTTTCAGAATATACAGATGTATGAAGAGAAAGAAGAATTAGTCACAATAATCAAACAGGCAGCAAAAGAACGTCTCCAACTAGAAAAACAGCTGGCAAAAACCAAACCCACACCTGTAAGTTGTAGTAGTTATATATTTCTGAGATTATTTTAGAGGACCTCTGCGGGCAAGTGGTTAGAGCATCACACTTTAATCTGTGAAGTCTCTCACCTCTAGCCAGTGTTGAGGGCTGAGTATTTAGAGCATCACACTTTAAACCATGAAGTCCCTCACCTCTAGCCAGTGTGGTTTGTGCCGCACTTGAACCTCAGCTGATTTTTTGAGATAGTTTGCCAGTTAACTTAAAGGAAGCTCAGGTGGACTCTTTCCAGATCTGTACATACAGTGAGTCCTGATCTCCACCATTTATACTGGCTGCCATCATATGACTGCAAAATTATTGAATTTGATATAGAAACAAAAAATAATCAACTACAAAAAAAAAAAAAATATAAACAAAACAAAAGGTTTATTTTCAAGCAAGATTACAGTAAAACTTGCTTTAGCCACCACCTGTGTATAAAGACCACCTGGTCATAAACAAAAAAATTGTATTTTTGCTGTCCACAATAGTACCATTTGTGTACAAATCAACCTCTATATAAAAACTCCCTATAAAGACTGGTTTAGTTGTGTCTGTAAAAGGGTCTTTATACACAAGTTTTACTGTATTTTCAAACAGGTATTGATTTTAATTTGACCTCATGCTAATCATAAGATATCAAAGTCATAAGTGTTATATGAAACACAAATCTGAAACCCTGTGCCACGATGGGCAGGGCATATTTATATCCTCTGACATGCATTTGGCAGCAATAGTCCATAGACTATGTCATATTTATGGAATTTCAGCCAATCAAAAAATAAATCTTTTTGTGAAAATCAAATCACATGAAACAAATAGTCAGTATCAGCAAAAAAAAAAAAAAAAAAAATAATTGGAAACAGAATGAAAAACACTAATTAAAATATTTGGTAAACAGAATCATTTTATTTGTATCAAACTGACATACTATAATTTGATTCTGGTTTTATCTTTTTGCATAATACTGTCATGTTTAACAGAAATATTACCTTGTGTGTAATGTCAGACAGAAATATGATCTTGTACTTCTTAAGTTATGAGAGTAGTCTCCCTTGATTATGCTGACTTTGTACAAATGAAGCATTTGTTGGTGCTAAGAATTGATGTTGAACTGTTAGAGGAAGAAATTTCTCAATGTTAATGAATTATAAAATGCAGGACTTTTTGTTATATATTTCTCAAATATTATATATTTGTTATATAATGTTCATTTAATACTGTGTGTCCTGTAGTTCATTATGATAAGTATTTGGTTAATTTATTTTCTCACAGTTAACTTATCAACCCCTGATGTCACATTTTGGACCTGGCCATTTCAAAGAATGGTTTAGTCCACTGTCAGAATTCAGGGGTGTATGAATTGGAGTAAAAATTTATAATAATTTTACATGCAATATGAACTTGTTCACTCCTGAATTATGACAGTAGACCATACTATTTATTGATTTGGGCGAGTCTAAATTTGACCACAGAGCTTAAAATAACAATAAGATACACAGATATACAAAATAACAAAAATAAACAGAATAAACAAATATATAAAATAACATAAAATTAAGCAGAACAAACAAATATATATAAGAGACAGAAGCGAAAGTACAATCAGACAAAAAAATAAATAATTCAAAGATGTTTTTTTAGAGATGTAATCTACATTTAAAGTTTCATCTTGGAGAGCTGTAATTATCATTTTTTTCTGTTGAGCTTTAGAGATTCATCACTGTCTAAAACCCAATGTTGGACCTGGTGAAATTTTAAACTCTCCCTCTTGTCAGATAGACCTTCTATTACATATATCACAAAGGGTATGCTGAATGATTTTATCTGCTTGTTTATCTTATAGAACACACAAGAATATAACACACAGGAATATAGAAGTTTCTATTATTGAAAAAAAAACCTTCCTGTTTCCAGGAACATAAGAAAGATATGAAGGTTTCTACAATGAAAACCCCCTCCCGTTTCTAACAACATAAAAATAGTTTACAAGTTTCTACAATGAAAACCCCCTCCCGTTTCTAACAACATAAGAATTGTTTACAAGTTTCTACAATGAAAACCCCCTCCCGTTTCTAACAACATAAGAATTGTTTACAAGTTTCTACAATGAAAACCCCTTCCCGTTTCTAACAACATAAGAATGATATAGAAGTTTCTGCATTGAAACATCCCTTCCTGTTTCTAACAACATATAGAAGTTTCTACAACAAAAAACCCCTTCTGTTTCTAATATTTTAAGAACAATGTAGAACTTTCTACAATGGAAACCCCCCCTGTTTCTACTTTGAAACACCCCCTGTTTCTAACAACATAAGAATGATATAGAAGTTTAAACATTGAAAATCCCTTCCTGTTTCTAACAACATAAGAATAATATAGAAGTTTCTACATTGAAAACCCCCTTCTGTTTCTAACATTTTAAGAATGATATAGGCGTTTCTACAATGAAAACCCTCTCCCGTTTCTAACAACATAAGAATGATCAAGAAGTTTCTACAATGAAAACCCTCTCCCGTTTCTAACAACATAAAAATGATATAGAAGTCTCTACATTGAAACTCCCTCTATTTCTTACAACATAAGAATGATATAGAAGTTTCTACCATGAAAACCTCCTTCTGTTTCTAACAATAAAGAATGATATAGCAGTTTCTACAATGAAAAGCCCCTTCTGTTTCTTACAACATATGAGTGATCGAGAATTTTCCTACAAGTTAATAAAACATATTTCAGTTTCTTACATTAGAAATTGATATAGCAGTTTTTACATTATGTTTTGTTATTCTAAATGCATGAGTATTATCTTGTATACACTTACAAACATCATTTCTTATTCTACACACAAAATGATAATACAGAAAGTGCTATATAAACACAAGCTTGCAGGTCTCAAAACATGAGAACAATATAAATGTTTTTACAATAAAATCTTATGGTTTCTAAATGATGTAAGAATATAGATGTTTTTACTTAAGAACTTTTATTTATAAGCAATATAAGAAGAATATATATGTTTCTACAATAAAAACATATAGTTATAAGCAATATAAGAATATAGATGTTTCTACAATAAGAACTTTTAGTTATAAGCAACATAAGAAGAAAATATAGATGTTTCTACAATAAGAACTTTTAGTTACATGTATAAGCAATATAAGAAGAATATAGATGTTTCTACAATAAATAATTGTGGTTTAAACTCCAAGGTTGAGGAGAATGATAAAGATGTTTCTACAAAAAAAAAACAACAATTTATGGTCCTAAACTGAAGTGGAAAATTGTGTGTATAAATTACTTCATACTTTTTTTTATTCATTTTGATTAGTTACCATGGTAACTGACAATTTACACAATGCTGCTTTTAGGATCATCATTCATAGCTGAGGCTTCAAAGCCTGATGTGATTTAAATTTCGATTTTCAATGTGACTAGTTAATGCTAAAATCTAATTCTAAATTGAATCAGGATTGATCGGTAAAAGAAAAGATTGCATGGAAGAGTTAAATTTTGCACTTAATGGAAGGCTTAACGTGTCATTAATAAGTGAACTAATTCTTCACCTCTCACAATGTTTCTCTTTAGAAAGAAAATAAGCTGTTCTTTGGTTTTAGATTTATTGTCGTATTTCGTTCCTGTGAATCAAAACTCTGCATTGTAATTCTTTGGTTTTGAAAGAATTTAGTTTGTCATAAAAAAGTCAACTTTAGCAGTCATTTAGAAATGCTGTAAATTTTAACCTAGGCAATAATATAAACCTTTGCCATTGAACTGAGGGTTTGATAAAATGCCAGGGTACTCAACAATTTTTCAGTTATATGGTGACCGCCAGTTTTTAATAGTGGAGGAGAGAATATGCTTACATGGTATTCAGGAAACCATAGACTTTGCATTAGTAAACTGACAAACTTTCTCACAAAATCAGCTTTGACCCAAGCGGGGCTGGAACTGAGTTGTCCTATCCGAGTATGAGCAGCAAGTTCCGGTCAGGGTCGAAATATAGAAATTTTCTGCTATGTGTTGTTGTAAAATGGCCTATGTGTATTGTTTTCATATACATGTATTTGAGATATGGTCTACAAATTTCATCAGTGATGTCAAAAGCTAATTAACGTGTCTCCAGTGTAAACTTTTAGTCCATGTTTCTTCTCAAAGCATTGACTAGATTTTCGCTACTGAATCTTAAGTCTGGGAGCAAATAAAACAGCCAATTATCTGCTTGCCAATGTTAAAGTTGAACATTATAAGTACTTCATGTGTGATATCAGTCTTAATTTTGGATCTGCTTAAGTAATCTTGATTCAGAAAACTGAGATTGTTTTTCCTTCGTAAAATGCTTCAACTGAATTTAAAAAAAAAACAAAAATCTTCAGTAATAAACAATGAAGCACCAAAAATAGATTCCACAAACAACAAAAATTCAACCAATCTCTTAATTAAATGCCTCCTGTAAATCCATTCAAAATCCATCATTTAATTGTTCATTTGACGAAAACATCAGTAAGTTGAGCGTCCTGTTGATGACAGCCAACAAGATCAATATGTTACAATGCATATTATCAAAGCAAGCAGAAACTGCAGGGAAAGATTGAAGAGAGGATTGTCTGTCAGAGATTTATCTCTCAAGACAGTCATCACAATCAATGTTAAGTTTTATCTGACATATAATGCAATGATGTTTGTCAGGAGAGACCACCAAGACCACCACTCTTTTCATAGAAATGTGGTTTCTCAACAAGTGGTCTGTTAAAAGATGTTTTTATGTTTATGGTTAATTACCTGAGTGGTTGTAAGAATGTGGTATTCCAAAACTTTGAGAGCAGGGGGAATGGGAGGGTATTATGCAGAGGTTTTGTATTAATGTTAGGGTACCACACCATTCGGGTACCACACATACAGGAGAGACAGGTCGGGGAGTCAGGTTACTGATAGGGTCCTCTTTGCTTTGTTTCGTGTGTGATACTGCTACACGTCAGTGCAAAGGTACAGATGTTAGGAGAATACATAATATATTATTATATCTTTTGTTAAAATTTCATAATCTAATTGGTTGAGAGAGATTTGAAAATTTTCAATGTCACCTGCTCATTTAACAAAGATAAAGAAGCCAGGGTGACATTTCAAAAAATGTCATATGTGCCAACATTTTGTGTTTATGGTTAGTCCCAGCAAGCCAGGGTGACATACCAAGAAATGTCACAGGTGTCAACGTTATTCGCATACAGTTCGTCCCAGTGAGAGCTTTTCATCATAGCCAAAACGTTTGCAGGCTATTTGTTTTGGATTTTTTAGCTTGCAGGATAATAGTTGAAATGTAAAATATCTATGGTAATATATTAAAGCAAACAGATATGACATAATAAAATAAATATTACATTCATGAGAGGGTAATATTGCATAATTTCACCCCTCAGAAAGCATTGTAGACCTCGGCTTTGCCTTGGTCAACAATGCTTCCTCGAAGTGAAACTATGCAATATCACCCTGTCATGAATATTTATATCACTATATCTCAATACAATATACATGTATATTTTACTTATTGGCTGATTCTCAAAAAGAACTTTAATGCATAGTGATAAGACCGTATTGTTCTTTATCATGCTATATGTTAAAAGATTGTAAATTTAGCAATTCACTATATACAATAGAAATATAAATTAAGTCATTTCCTAAAGACTGTATTGACTATTAGAGTCTTAATTGGAACACATAATTCTGGGTTAACGTTTAACATTACAGTATTGATACTTTTCAAACAGAAGGTATTCATTCGTCTTAAATCAAATAATGTGACCAGTTGTTTTGTTCTTGGTAATGCGATTATTATACAAATTGTCTAAAACAAATTGATCATTTCTTTGTTATAATTGTTTACACAGTAACAAAGGCATTCAAGTCAATATTTCTATTTTGTCTGTGTAAATACAATTTAAATAAGGTGAAAACATTTTTGTGTATAGCCACACCAAAAAGTATGTCAAGACATTTTAGATTTTTGTCAATGTAGGGATTTTTATATTACAAGTTTCTGACATTTAACTAAGTAATTCGATTGGACTCACTGTATAGAAATATTTATTAGTACCTGTATCATTTGTGGAACCACCGTAAAGGATTCTGTAACATTTCTGGAACCACAATAAAGAAATATACTGATATTGTATCATTTCTGGAACCATTGCAAAGAAATTCTGTATTTCATGATATTTATGGAACCACCTTAAAGAAATATTGATTTTGTACCATTTCTTCAATTTTTATTTACATGTTTTTGTGATATTTTTGTGTATATATGTATATTGAAATGAACATGTTGGGATATTACAGCACAGATTTTCAGGGGTGAGTAAAGACAACAGAACAGCCAATATTTGACTAAATGTCTGTGTTTGATTGGTTGATGTTTACTTTGTTTTCATCTTTTTATTTACTGTATGTGCTCTGTTTTAATACAACCAAGATCTTGTTTTCCTGTCAGACAAGAATCGGATATCAAGCTTTATTTTAGATTTTTTTTATAAGATAAAATGAACTTTTAGTATTTTGAAATTTGGGAAGTTTAGAAATTTGGATTTTCTGATGTATATATAATAGCATTTAACTGTTAGAGCAGTTTGGAAAAGCTGTGATTTTGCTACAAAAGTGCAGTTTGATTTTCAGTTTTGGCAAATAGGGTTGAACAAGTTGTACAGAATCACATACAGTAAATAATCTTCTGTTGGTCAAGATTTCATGTGTGTCTGCTTCTCTGTCTTACCCCCAATCCCCAATCAGAATCACTTCCAGTCAACACAGCTTACATAAAAATAAACAAAGAAACAAATACTTATAACTACAAATTTTTCTTTTATGATTTCTTCTATTTAAAAGTATGACATCTTTGTTAGCTCTGGAATATCCTGTGCTAATGGCTTCTTGATCCTCATGATTATTTCTACCTTACTTCTTGTTAATTCAATTTTTCGTTCTGGAATGCACTGGTCGGGTTCTAATTGCCTTACAGTACATCACAACGTTCACAGACAATTCTGTTCTACTATACTTTTATCCTCAGACTTTTTATTTGGCACTAAACTCATAAACTGCTTTGTAGTGTTTTTTTTTGGTAGATTTACACTTATTGTTCACTTGCTTGTAGATGAAAAATATGTACAGAGGACAGTCTTCATCACTATGGAATCATACCAAATGGGTCAATTGCTTGACCAGTGTAGTTGCCTACATTTGTATGTTTAAAACCAACTCTTTCCTCAGAAACATACTACTGATTCTTTAGGGGATATAATTTAGAGCTAGGTTAACTCATTTACCCCTAAAGACACATTTGGACTGGTCTAAGTAATTGATTTACAGAAGAGTCCATTGTATTTCAGGGGATGATAAGTTAATATCAGTTGCTATGATACTGACTTGACAGTGTAAGGTAATCTGTACACTGACTTTCAAGTTTTTAAGCTGTGGCCTAGTTGTGTAATGAAGGAATAGCAAGTGGAAGGTCGGGGGTTTGAGTCTTGATTCTGTGTCATATATGTACCCTATGAGGTATTTTCAAATACCACGTTATTCCTCGTAGCAAGTATCCAATTGTGATGTCATTTGTTTGTGCGTAAAATAAGAAAAGTTATCAATTGTGATGCCATATGTTTGTGTGAAAATGATGTTTTCTCACATAAAGTCATGATGTCATAATTGATACCTGCTGAGATACGAGATAACTCTGACTAATGAAAAGACAGAATAACTAGACTGATAAATGATCATGACTGTCCTTCACAAAGGATCAGCATAAGAAGTAAAAGTCACAGTTCTTTGGAATGAGACTTCAAACCTAGGTTCTGTGTCATGGCAGGCATAGTAACATGGAAAAAAAAAAATTGCTACAGTAGTGTCAGTCTATAGCACAGGTCAAAATTTGTAGCATTTCACCCAATGGTGGAGAGAGAGAGAGAGAGAGAGGGGGGGAGAGGGAGAGAGAGAAAGTTTGTGAGAGAGCACAGACAGACAGACATATGTCAACAGACAGAGAAAGAGAGACAGACAGACTGATGTCAATAGACAGACAAATGTCAACTGACAGAGACATACAGAAAGAGAGAGAGAGAGAGAGACACACAAAAAGGACAAATATTTCAAAGGAATTGAGAGAGAGATTCCACAAATGAAATTACTTGATCAATATATTGTAAATGCTGATTGTTTTTACTCCTATGTTTTACATAATTCTCTCCACCTGACAAACAAGTTAATTGATTTACCAATTACCTGTAAATTTAATGATTTTTGTGGGATACCTTACATAGATACACTTTCTGAACCTTCGTTAGCCTCTTGATCTTGATCAGATGCATTTTACCGGGCGCTGATAATTTGTGGACGGTTTTCTTTGTACAGTAATTGATGTTACCTGAGGTATTTTTTCGAGCCTGAAGATTGATTTATATATAGTCTCTTTAACTTACCTGAGATTCTGCCTGTCATTTTATATAAGTATGACATGTAATTAATGTTCTAATAATAAATTGTATTATAAAGTGTAGTTTTATAAAAGCCTTACATGTGTACTCATATTTCTATCACTAGTTTGACATCCATCATATTGAAGTACATTGCCGGGGTTAAATCGGTGTCGTTAGAACATACTGCTGGGGTTAAATCAGTGTTGTTAGGATATACTGCCAGGGTCAAATCAGAGTCGTTGGGATATACTGGCAGAGTTAAATCAGTGTCGTTAGAGTATACTGCCAGGGTTAAATCAGTGTCATTAGTATATACTGCTGGGGTTAAATCAGTGTCATTAGTATATACTGCTGGGGTTAAATCAGTGTCGTTAGGATATACTGGTAGGGTTAAATCAGTGTCGTTAGGATATTCTGCTGTGGTTAAATCAGTATCGTTAGGATATACTGCTGTGGTTAAATCAGTATCGTTAGGATATACTGGTAGGGTTAAATCAGTATCGTTAGGATATTCTGCTGTGGTTAAATCAGTATCGTTAGGATATACTGGTAGGGTTAAATCAGTGTCATTAGGATATACTGGTAGGGTTAAATCAGTGTCGTTAGGATATTCTGCTGTGGTTAAATCAGTATCGTTAGGATATTCTGCTGTGGTTAAATCAGTATCGTTAGGATATTCTGCTGTGGTTAAATCAGTGTCGTTAGGATATACTGGTAGGGTTAAATCAGTGTCGTTAGGATAAACTGCCAGGGTTAAATCAGTGTGGTTATTGTATATGGCTGTGGTTTAATCGGCATCTAAACTTAGGATGATGTAATTTCTTGGATATTACCCACTGCACCGTATAGCCTATTTTGATTTGAAATTCTTGTACTACAAAAACAAAATAAAAGAACATAGAGCCCGCATCACTAGATTGCCAGCAGGTAATGCACAGAAACATATTGAAATGTTTCACAGCAGCTCAGAGGATACATAGTTTGATGGGTGGTCGGAGAAACTTACATACAAATTGATGCCAGAACAAATAAATAATAATTATTTACATTCCAATTATTTTTTTATTTTCTTGTCAACATCATTTTGATAGTTCTTAATATTTAACATAAACCCACTTACCTTCTAGACAAATTTGGACTGGTCTAAGTCATTGATTTACAGAAGAGTACATTGTTTTCCAGGGGTTGATCATTTAAACTATAACAAAAATGTTATAGATACCCCACACTAACAGGCCTGCATGTCCATATTTTCCAGGAAAAAATTGTATAACCTGTGGGCAATACACAGGAAACTGTACAGTGCTGGGGTTGAATCAGTGTCATCAGGAGACTTTGTACTTTGCTAGGGTTGAATCAGTGTCATAAGGAGACATTGTACAGTGCTGGGTTTGAACAGAGTTATTAGAATATATTTTACAGTGCTGGGGTTGAATCAATGTCATTAAGAGAAACTGTACAGTGCTGGGGTTGAATCAGTTTCATGAGGAGACATTGTACAGTGCTTGGGTTGGATCAGTGTCATTAGGAGAAATTGTACAGTGCTGGTGTTGAATCAGTGTCATTAGGAGAAATTGTACAGTGCTGGTGTTGAATCAGTGTCATTAGGAGATATTGAACAGTGCTGGGTTTGAACAGATTCATTAGGATATGTTGTACAGTGCTGGGGTTGAATCAATGTCATTAGAAGACATTGTACAGTGCTGGGTTTGGATCAGTGTCATTAGGAGACATTGTACAGTACTTGGTTTGGATCAGTGTCAGTAAGAGACATTGTACAGTACTTGGGTTGGATCAGTGTCATTAGGAGACATTGTACAGTACTGGGGTTAGATCAGTGTCATTAGGAGACATTGTACAGTACTTGGGTAGGATCAGTGTCATTAGGAGACATTGTACAGTACTGGGGTTAGATCAGTGTCATTAGGAGAAATTGTACAGTACTGGGGTTAGATCAGTGTCATTAGGAGACATTGTACAGTACTTGGGTTGGATCAGTGTCAGTAAGAGACATTGTACAGTACTTGGGTTGGATCAGTGTCATTAGGAGACATTGTACAGTACTGGGGTTAGATCAGTGTCATTAGGAGACATTGTACAGTACTTGGGTTAGATCAGTGTCATTAGGAGACATTGTACAGTGCTGGGGTTAGATCAGTGTCATTAGGAGAAATTGTACAGTACTTGGTTTGGATCAGTGTCAGTAAGAGACATTGTACAGTACTTGGGTTGGATCAGTGTCATTAGGAGACATTGTACAGTACTTGGGTTGGATCAGTGTCATTAGGAGACATTGTACAGTACTTGGGTTGGATCAGTGTCATTAGGAGACATTGTACAGTACTGGGGTTGAATTAAATTGTATAGTGCTGGGGTTAGATCAGTGTCATTAGGAGACATTGTACAGTGCTGGGGTTAGATCAGTGTCGTTACGATACATTGACAGGGTTAAATCAGGATCTTAAAACTGTCATTCAAACTTTTAAACAATCTTTAATTTAAAAAAAAAACCAAACAATTAAGAAAAATGTTTATAAACATCCCTAATCTTTGTTACTTCTGTAGCCGACATATTTGTTCTGTCACATGGTAAGAAATAAGCTCCACAACTGAAACAAAAGACAATTTTGGGACGTATTGGTAATACATTTATCTTGCAGGTTTAATTTCTGAATTTCCAAACTTTGTCAACAAAATTGTTGACATAGCTATTGAGTGTAAATCATTTTCAGCTGAATTCAAAATTACCTTTTTTGTAGCAGCATTCAGTGCAGTTTACCATGGCAGCCTCAATTACAATAGAAATTAGTTGGAAAATTTTTAAACCAGGAAGATAAGATAAATTTAGAAAAATCAATTTTGAGTTTAAGAATGTCATAGTTTAGATGTATTTAAAAATGACTTGCATAAGACATCGTATGATAGCTACATGTAGATGTAAGTTTGATTTTCTTCTCAGTATTAAATAATACCTTTACCTGCCACAAACTGTAATAATTGATGTAAACCTTACCCCAATCTGACTTTCTCATCAATTTTTTTACCTGTACAATAAATATAAGTTGCCTTAAAGAAAAAAAAATTGTATTGGAGAGAAGTAATTTATGCCAAATTTGTTTTAATTGATCAGAAGCAGCGCTATGTTGATCATCTCCAAACTCATTATTGAGGATCCGTTCTTTGCTTCCTGATTTTTGATCGCCAACTTGTGCAGATTTGCAATAAAATGATGGGATGCCGTGGCAATATGACTTACTAATCCAACCACGATCAATATCCCCAGATAATTTGTAAGGAAATATTGTAAGTTCTTCGTCAGAAGAATGAACAGTTTTACAGACATTTTGATGGGATATCTTTATCTGGTTCATCAGATTGGTCTGAATAACTTAACCCTTTACATTTTATCAGAGTATTGGTGGGGGGGGGGGGGGGGGGGGGTGGGGGGGGGGGGGGGGGGGGGGGGGGGGGGGGGGGGGGGGGGTGTATCATTGTATCATAGTTGTTATATCAGTGTATCACTATTGTCATGGCAGTCATATCATTGTATCATTGTTGTCATGGTAGTTATATCAGTGTATCACTGTTGTCATGGTAGTTATATCAGTGTATCATTGTTGTCATGGTAGTTATATCAGTGTATCATTGTCGTGGTAGTTATATCAGTGTATCATTGTTGTGGTAGTTATATCAGTGTATCATTGTTGTCATGGTAGTTATATCAGTGTATCATTGTTGTCATGGTAGTTACATCAGTGTATCATTGTTGTCATGGTAGTTATATCAGTGTATCATTGTTGTCATGGTAGTTATATCAGTGTATCACTGTTGTCATGGTAGTTATATCAGTGTATCATTGTTGTGGTAGTTACATCAGTGTATCATTGTTGTCATGGTAGTTATATCAGTGTATCATTGTTGTGGTAGTTACATCAGTGTATCATTGTTGTCATGGTAGTTATATCAGTGTATCATTGTTGTCATGGTAGTTATATCAGTGTATCATTGTTGTCATGGTAGTTATATCAGTGTATCACTGTTGTCATGGTAGTTATATCAGTGTATCATTGTTGTCATGGTAGTTATATCAGTGTATCACTGTTGTTATATCTTTATTGTTATGTTAGTGTTGGTGAATCGGTGTATCAGTGTATCAAACATTTTGTGTTGGTATATCAGTGTGTCGTCACTGAAGTGTTATATCAGTGTATTGGTGTATCGGTTTACTATTATATTGGTCATTAAATTAGTATTGTATCACTGTATTATTGTATTGGTGTATCAGTTGTATGTGTGTATTGGTGTAATTGATTGTTGACATTCATAGAGATTATCTCTGTATTCATATGATATTATTATTCTATATGTTCTGTTGTAGATCAGTCTTCTTAGATTGATAAACAATAACAAAAAGATTCCTAAGATCATATGTATTTTGTGAAAATTGCTTGAGAAACCTAGGTTTGCCACTTTTTAGCTCACCTGAGTCGAAGGCTGTGATCACTCCCTGTCTGTCGTCCTGCGTCCATCTGTAAACTTTTCATATTTTTGATTTCTTCTCCACTGAAGGGATTTTGACGAAATTTGACAGGAAGCAAGTGCTCAAGGTCTTTTACCAAGTTTCTTGTTTTCAGCCAGTTTGGCCCAGGGATGGATCCAAAGCGGGGCAGAATAGGTCCCAAAAGGAACCCCTCTTTAAAAATCTTCTTCTCCAGAACCTCCACATGAATTGAAAAATGGATTGTTTCTGAGTGATATACATGGATGTATGATTCAAGTTTGTATGAAAATCGGAATATTAATTTTTGACGCGTTTTGGAGGTCTTTTCAGCCTTAGTCATTTTCATTAATTTTTGCATTATTTTCTCAATTATCTCCCCTTGCATTCACAATGATGCATTAAAGTGTTTTACTTGTATATAGTTGAAGAAATGATTTTGTTCAAGAATTTTGCCAAAATTTAATTTCTAGAATTTTTGATGAATTTCTTAAAACAACAATGTTTGTTGGCCAGATCAGCCTACATGTACATATTTTTCTTGGTCTTCTTTCCACATTTGTAGATGGTTATCAGGTGAGCGATTGAGGCCCTCTTGTTTCAATTGCAATTGAATAACTCAACCTTACTATTAGTATATGAATACCACACTAGATCTGACCTTACTTTCACAAAATATATAGGAATATAATTTTGTTTATGCCTGTGTATAGCTCTTATTTGTTATTGTACATCAAGTACAAGTAGTAAAAGTAGAAAAAATTAGGTAAGGTGAGAAATCTTTTATCACTCTCCAGCACAGGACAAGAAGTACATCTCTATGGCATTTTCAGATAAAATCATAGCTTTATCTCTCTCATTTTTAGAATAAGTCAGTTTTGTTTTGCTGATTTTACATGTATTTTGATTTTCATCTACCTGTACATACCTGTAGTGTAAACATTTTATTCTACAATTGACATGTGAAACATACATTGCAGGAAATCAACATATCGATAGTAAATAATGTATTGAGTATCTTATGTAATTCTGTGTTGGTTGCCACAACCAGAGTGATAAAGCTTTAATATTGACTTTATGCCTAGGCACACTGAAGTCGATATTTTGTTAGTCAACATTTAGTATAATATTGACTTATTTGTCTTTGATATATGTGTATCTCCATTAAAATAAATCAGAATCATGAGTCTGTGTCTTTTATTTCCATAGATATGGTTTTGTGAGGTCGCTATATTTTGATATCATCTGTTGAGTGGTGCCATTATTGTTATAGCTACTGACGCTTTGCATGTCATGTAATCATTTTCATATAATCTATATAAAATATGCGTTAAATTGTAATGTCTGATATGTTACTTTTATCCAAAATTTATACCTCTAAAATAGAAAAAAAATGTTGATCGATTTGTCTGTCTATCTATCTACAGTAGAACTTCGATGAGTCGAACTTCAATGAGTGCAATTTGTCGAACTATTGACAAAGTCCAAAATAATTTTGTTATTCAACACTACTTATAAACATTTTTAGATTCAAACTTTTATGAGTTGAATTTCTCGATGTCTTGAATAATTTTTTTGTGCCCATTTCTTTAAAACATTGAAAATTTCTACATATAATTCGAAGTCAAATTTTACATTGTAAATTTCTAAATTTTAAATCGGCCCATGATAATTCTTCTCCTTCTCATAACCTTTCAATCTTTTCTTACAAATAAAGAATTAAATTTAGCACTAATTATTAATTATAATGACCGTTTATGAGTTAAGGATGATCCACTGTTTGATTACGTCATAGATACATAAGAGGAGATAACTCTTGAAGTACATCAATTTTGATATTGTCAGATCTTGCTGAAAATAAGTATAGAGAGGTATTTTGATGATATTTTTTAAATGAAAAATAGCAGTTCAAAATATTTTGGCAAGACAAAGTCAATGGAAGATGTTACAGAAAGGTTGTTTGCCATGGTAACAAAATAAAAGTCTATGATTGATAAAAATTTTGATAGTGTCAGATTTTTATGAAAATTGGTACTTTGGGGTATTTCGTATTATGGATTCAATGGCAGAAGCTATAAAAGTGTCAGTTGCTATGGTAACAAAATAAAGGCCACTGATTGGTCAAAACAAAGATATTTTCAGATTTTGCTCTTTATATCATTTATTGGCAATGTGCCAATACTATTTCTTTAAAAAGGGGGTATTACTTAGCCGATTACCGGTATACTGAAAATTAACATGGGTAGATATCTATTTCTTTTGTTTAAACAACATATAACAAATTACATTAATAAACAAAAGCTGTCAGACTAGTTTTACACACATAATTTTACAATTGCACTTTATATTGTGTATTGACATAAAGTTGGGAGAAACAAGGAGATAGGGTAAAAGTATTACTAAGCCATATATACTGAAATTTGATATGGATAGATATTTATTTCTTTTTATCATACAGCATATTTCATGTTGTATTAATAGAAGAAACCTCTTAAACTAGTTTTGCACACATTTTTATTTTGTTATATCTATTTATTTATGCAATGGAGCTATATTTTCCTCTACTAAAATACAATATAGGATACCCCAAATAGGCTAATGATTTGCTAATTAGAGCTTTGTATGATATAAATTGTGCTTATTTTGAAGAAAAGTCATTGTTACCAAAAAAATCAGTTTTGTATCTGTCAATACCCAAAATTTAGTAAATATGTCAAAATTGATGGTGTCAAATATGAATTCATTGATATCCTTTCTGTACAGTTTTGTATGGATATTACACACAAACGTCACATTGATGCAAAAAATTAAAAAAATATGGATAGCACCAGTTTTTTTTTGTTTAAATTCATATGTTTTGGGTATATTCAGTGAAAAAAGAAAGAATTTTGAAGTTTGCACATATACATCCATGAGAATTCCTTAATAGGGAATCATCCTTAAATGGTTTTGGAGCAGTCATATACACCTCATAGAAACTCTGAAACTAAAAAAATATGATTTATGGTTACCATCCATGAGTCGAAGTCCCGATGTTGTTGACTTTTCCAGGTCCCTTTAACTTTGACTTATAGAAGTTCTATTGTATCTATCTATCTATCTGTCTGTCTGTCTGTCTGTCTGTCTATCTGTCTGTCTATCTGTTTGTCTATCTGTCTGTCTGTCTGTCTGTCTGTCTGTCTGTCTGTCTGTCTGTCTATCTGTCTGTCTGTCTGTCTGTCTGTCTGTCTGTCTGTCTGACCTGTGCTATGGACTGACACCATTACAGTAAGGGTTCGTTTATGTGCTACCCTCGCCATGGAATAGGACCTCGGTTGAAAGTCTCAAGCCAAAGACATGTCACTTTCACTTTGTATGCCGAGCACTTACAACAGTCCCTGCCACTAGACCACTACAAGTGGTCCTAGACGGCATTAATCAATACATCAAAGAGTGGTTACTCTATAGGCACATGTGCACTTTTTGTTTACTGATATTCATTTTGAATCTGATGCATTTTATTTCCATTTCTATTAATATTTTTTTAGACTAAATCTATATATATATATTTTAATAAAAGCCTTGTCAAAAATGATAAATTAGTTCATTCTTTTTAATTTGCGAAAAAAAAGTATTTTTTTTTTTACTTCAAGCATTACAAGCAGGGTTTAAGCTATAGACAGATAGAGATAAAAATATTTTTTACCCAAACTTTCCCTAATATCTATTGTTATTGTGATTGTTGTTGTGAGAACATGTGTCTTAGCACACTTAGCCTGAGTGATTACACACATGTTACGTGTATATATTGTATTTTGCCGTGCCTAAGGACCTGTTTTTGACTTTTATTTGGCAGTGCATTATGTTGTGTGTTATTGCTAACAATATCGGCTCTCACTAGCTTTGTCTCCTGTGTTTTATTGATTACCAATAGCCAGTGTGACACTGCTAGAAACAGAAGTAGTGTCTCTACAGTTAGCACTGATTATAGACAAATAATGTTGTCACTTGCTCTGGCTTGTAACAGAAATCTGTATCAGATTCATAACTGTTGAAGATATCATAAATCAGCGAAAAACATTCCATGGTCTTAATCATCTATTACCTTGGCAATGAAAGAAAATTTATCTCTGTGCTTTAGACTGGACTATAAAAATCATGTATTGATTCTTAAACTGTTTTTGTATGATCTAGATATATAAAAGTTTGTATTACGTTAGCATACGGGTAATGATCAGATACGAGTTAAAGGAATAAACGTTTTCTTGATGCTGATTTATATTGCCAATTCCTATTTAGAATCTGAGGGATAAATGTTTTAAACAGATCCAGACCAAAACCAACAACTATTATTGCTCCAGAACTTGAGTTACGCATATTGATGCCGAAATAGCTTTTTGTGTTGCATGCATTGATTGCAAATATTTGATCAGTATTTCGGTGCTTGTTAACTTTATTCAGAATGATGGAATATGAAGTGATTAACTCAAAGATTTTATTACACCACAAAACTTCTGATAGACAATCATAGCATCTTTTTGCAGTGCTTTTTTTCCCTTGTGATAATGTCAATTTACTGACTGTGACCTTGACATTGGTGAACGAACATTGATAGTTTGAGGTAATGGGAATTTATACACGACAAATAGTTTGGATGTTATAAAATGCAGTTTATGTGTCCTGTGGCTTGTAGATGTACCTGACATTGACACAGGTATAAATACATCTTCACTCATCAAGTGACAGGTGATATTTGATGATTCTGATACAGATGACATTTCGTTGTTTTACTCACTGGTCTAATTTGTTCGGACTGATTACTGAGAATAGGAGTGTAATTTGGTGCATAACATAGTTTCTGATCAGGAAATTTACGCCAAATCTTGCTGTAAGTATCATGTTACATATTCTAGATTTTTTTCTATTTTTTTTTATTAATTGTCTAAATTTATTATGTTTTTTTTTTTTGTAATATGTGCCACAATAGTAAATATTTTTCTTTTCACCATAATTTTGAATCTATGTACATGGGTCCCATGCCTTAAAAGACCACCTCGCTTAGGATACCACCTCACTTAGGATACCACCTCACTTAGGAGACCACCTCGCTTAGGATATCACCTCACTTAGGAGACCACCTTATATTTCAGACCATAAATTTTTAGTCTCTTTTGATAAATAGTTGAATAAGTACAGAATCTTGTCTAATGAGACTATACTTCAAATCAGTCAATTAGGTGGCCTTAATAGCGAGGTCCCACTGTAAATTGAATTGTAATTTCATCAAGGCAATATAATACATATCAAAGTTGTCAGTTGTTATAAATAGAATTTAGTTTTTTATTTACCAACAGTTAGTACCAACATCTGTGCTAAAAATAGACATTGATATAAGTTATCTAACTTAATCTTAATTGATCTAAAGTTTACTTAAATAAAATTCATACTTATGTGTAAATTTTAAAATGTTCTTTGTAAGATGTTGGTCGGCTTTTACTTCTGAATAGTTGCTCGTTTTTGTTCTCACTCTCAGACATGGTATGTGAAACATTGAAAGCAATGCATGTCCTCTTTTGATTCAAACTGATTATGACAAAAATATTTGAATTAATTGAGTAGATCAGGTATGGAGTAAAGTGATTTATTATCTAATAACCAACCAAAAGGTAAAAAAACAAGTTAAAAATCAAATATGCAGCACACTTTGTGGCATAAAAAGGGGAATAGATATATACCTTTTTAAAAACATTAAAAATGTCTTGTAAAATGCCAATACATGACCGAAGTCAGTAATTTATACATATAACATGTATAATGTATGTAATAAATGATATTCAAGATACAAGTATATTAGTATAAATTCATTAGATACAATAAATGACTCGGAACATACACTGGGGCACATATACCAGACTAAATTTACACCGTCCCTATTGTTAATGTAAACAAACGTCATATCGCCAAAACAAGCCAACAGAGAAAGAAGTGTTGGTCTCCTAAACCTATTTCGCTCATATAACATGTTGTTTTCGAAATCCAAGGGATTTAACTTGTCCCTAAATTCTCTAGGGTGACAAAGACAATGTCATTAGCAATTATTTATCCCGAGGCCAACATAGGGGGCAGTCATTTTCACTGTTAAGGATTACTTAAGTCAGCTACATGTCGTACTTAAGTATTTTATAACTTGAGAAAGAAATTTGTCTAAGAATTTCTTTATGGCCCACAACTTTACCCAAGTTGAGAAAAAATTCTCAAGAATTGAGTAAAGTTTTGAAGTTAAATAAAAAAAAATGTCTGAGAATAGTTTTATGGCCCTGGGCACTGACTATTATTACACCTGTAGTATGACCATCAGTTTGATTTTGATCTAGCGTTAATTGGTGTCCATGTGTCTGTGATATTGTTCATTTCAATGTTCATTTCAAATATCATTTCAATAGCTTATCAGTATATTCTCATTGTGTGCATGCATGTGAAATAGATCATGATTGATTCTTATTTGTTATCTGGCATTGTCACGATATCCAGCTGTTTAGCGTCTATACACTGGTTCTAATTTCCTGGCTATGTAGAAGTTGGACTCATAAACTTGCTGTAAACATTTTTTATTACACACAGGAATTATCACCAAGCACTAGGTGCAATATGCACATACTTTTATTGACATACACATTGTGATTTTTCTTGCCCATGTTGAGAAATATCTGTGACTTTTGTATTGGGAAAATACAATAAGGCAATGTATTTCTGGAAAGTTAGACCTGAAAATAAGGAAAATAAAATTTATATCAATTTATGCTCAGGAACACAGCCCATGAAGTGCTGTAAAGTCCATCTATTGGTACATGTATACTGTCTGGGGACCAGTATCTGACTAGGACCAGTAGCCGGCTATATTGTTATTTCGACTTGTACCACGACAATATTTTTTTCCTTCTGTTTGAGAAAAATGTCCAACTGCT
The DNA here is from genome assembly GCA_030159075.1 of Atrina japonica. Lineage (NCBI taxonomy): Eukaryota > Metazoa > Mollusca > Bivalvia > Pterioida > Pinnidae > Atrina > Atrina japonica. The sequence goes on along the minus strand of BROG01000344.1, from coordinate 364,318 downwards.
TATGATTGATCTAAAACAGATCTCACAAAATTATTGTTTTATTTAGCTGAAATCATGTAATAAACCGGCTACTGGTCCTAGCCAGTTACTGCTCCCTGACCAGTATATACATGTAGCCGAAATCATGTAATAAACCGGCTACTGGTCCTAGCCAGTTACTGCTCCCTGACCAGTATATACATGTAGCCGAAATCATGTAATAAACCGGCTACTGGTCCTAGCCAGTTACTGCTCCCTGACCAGTATATACATGTAGCCGAAATCATGTAATAAACCGGCTACTGGTCCTAGCCAGTTTCTGCTCCCTGATCAGTATATACATGTAGGTCCTAAATGCAGGTATATACATAAAAATCACATGTAACCCTGACGGTGCAGAGTTTCATGAAACCTTTTTTTGACCTTGGTGAGTTTAAATTTTAGATAATAAAGCTTAAATTTTGAAATTACACATGCTAGAGTGTTTTTCAAGATGTCTACAAGTATCCAGTGAGGAATAAAAAATACGTTTTTCCTGTGCAGATTGCCATAACCGAAAAATGAGTAGAATCATCCGTATGATAATCAAAAGGTTACTTCGCCCGCCATCTTATGTGAATCGGACAATAATAGCCGGCTACTGGTCCCTAACCAATATAGACAATTGCATTAAATCTTTATCTATAAATGTCTGGATGTATGTTTTGTGTACTTCTTTGTTTTACATCCAAATTAAAAAAATTTCACATACATAGTACATGTGTATTGAAATATGATCAGATTTAGGTGAATTGACCAGTGATCTCCTGACATGTTACATATGTGTTGTCCATCTGCTGAAGGTTTCAATAAACCTATTTCTTAATTTAGAACCACTCAAATATTTGTGTCCAAACTTTGCATGAAGTATCAATATTGTATGTAGATTTAAATGTGTGATTGTCATGCATTTCTGTCATTTTACATAATGAAATGCTACAGATCTGTACAGCCTATCAGTCTACACACATTACATACAGAGTGGACATTACATAATGAAATGCTACAGATCTGTACAGCCTATCAGTCTACACACATTACATACAGAGTGGACATTACATAATGAAATGCTACAGATCTGTACAGCCCTATTAGTCTACAGACATTACATATAGAGTGGACATTACATAATGAAATGTTACAGATCTGTACATCCCTATCAGTCTACACACATTACATATAGAGTGGACATTACATAATGAAATGCTACAGATCTGTACAGCCCTATCAGTCTACATACATTACATATAGAGTGGACATTACATAATGAAATGCTACAGATCTGTACAGCCCTATCAGTCTATATACATTACATATAGAGTGGACATTACATAATGAAATGCTACAGATCTGTACAGCCCTATCAGTCTACATACATTACATATAGAGTGGACATTACATAATGAAATGCTACAGATCTGTACAGCCATATCAGTCTATATACAATACATACAGAGTGGACATTACATAATGAAATGCTACAGATCTGTACAGCCCTATTAGTCTATATACATTACATACAGAGTGGACATTACATAATGAAATGCTACAGATCTGTACAGCCCTATCAGTCTACACACATTAACAGAGCTATTGCAGTGTGTGGTCTTTATATATCATAAGCAGTGTGTGGACTTTACATGATGAAATGCCACACTTTACATACAAGTGTCTACGGCAGTGTGTGGACTTTACATGATGAAATGCCACACTTTACATACAAGTCTCTACGGCAGTGTGTGGACTTTACATGATGAAATGCCACACTTTACATACAAGTGTCTACGGCAGTGTGTGGACTTTACATGATGAAATGCCACACTTTACATACAAGTGTCGACGGCAGTGTGTGGACTTTACATGATGAAATGCCACACTTTACATACAAGTGTCTACGGCAGTGTGTGGACTTTACATGATGAAATGCCACACTTTACATACAAGTGTCTACGGCAGTGTGTGGACTTTACATGATGAAATGCCACACTTTACATACAAGTGTCTACGGCAGTGTGTGGACTTTACATGATGAAGTACTAGAGAGAGTTATACTACACACGCCATATAAAACATCAAACATTAAAAATAAATACAATCAGTTGTCTGATTCCCAATAGATATGATCATATTTCTTTAGAAGTCATCGGAATATATAGAAGTGACATGGATATGTAGTGTCCCATGGGATACAATGTTTGTATGATCTATACATGTTATGTATTAAAGAGTCTGACATTTATAACTATTGGGTCACTAGGGGGAAAAGTAATTAATCATAGATTTGTTGTAAGAGTTGTGCCAAATATTAATTTTAATTGTTCTATACTTGTTTTACATTTTGTCATTACAGTGATATAGAGATATGTCATTATAGTTGTACACAAAGTGCTACAAATTTTAACCACTACTATGGACTGATGCCAACATGGGGAGGGTTGGTTATCAAGTCATATTGTGATATATGAGTATTTGGTTTGAAGACTCACACAGAAGATTTTTGATAGCCACTTCTGATTGCTCTAGTAAAATGCACATAACCTGGTGGACTGGATTGTCTTGTGATCACTTCCTCGATGTGGACAAATTTCAATTCTAGGTAGTACAAATTACACTATCAAGGTTAATCGTTCCTACTTGACATCATATGTCCAGTTGTAATAAACACATTTCTAATGAAGCCCACCATAACTGAAAAGTGAGTAGAATCAACCTTAAATATGATAATCAAAAGGTTACTCTGCCCCGCAAGTTAGGTGAATAGGACAGTAACAGTTGGCAAAGGAATAAATAGACATCATCTTGGGAATCTATGTTAAAAAGTTACAAATTGGAACCAAATTTGAACACTCAATCTTTTATTGCAAATTGGTAAAAACTGTTATACTATAACACTGCAAGGAACACAATTTACAAGAAACTAAGAGATGCATAATTCAACAACAATGTTTTACAATTGTTGTAGATGCTTTAATTATAAAACATATGCTATAAAATGAGATACTTTACAATCGAGCATAATCCATACAAAAGCATAAATGTGATTTAAATATTTGTGTGGGCTAAAATTAGCTAGTGAACACAATGATGAATACTTAAATATGCAATTTGGTCACTTAAGTTTCATGTGCAAAATGTAAACTCTGCAAAAACATTTCCTGGTGGCAAAGGGCTAAATAAAGTCTGCAACAAATTAAACTACAAGTCACCACCTACATTTAGACTTAACAGTACAGGTGACCACCTATATTTAGACTTAACAGTACAGGTGACCACCTATTTTCAGACTTATTTGTATAGGTCACCACCTGTTATCAGACTTATTTGTACAGGTCACCACCTGTTATCAGACTTAGTTGTATAGGTCACCACCTGTTATCAGACTTATTTGTATAGGTCACCACCTGTTATCAGACTTATTTGTATAGGTCACCACCTGTTATCAGACTTATTTGTACAGGTCACCACCTGTTATCAGACTTATTTGTACAGGTCACCACCTGTTATCAGACTTATTTGTACAGGTCACCCCTGTTATTAGACTTATTTATTTATACAGGTCACCACTTATTTGTATCACCACTTATTTATATACATGTCACCACCTGTTATCAGACTTATTTATACATGTCACCACCTGTTATCAGACTTATTTGTATAGGTCACCATCTGTTATCAGACTTATTTGTACAGGTCACCATCTGTTATCAGACTTATTTGTACAGGTCACCACCTGTTATCAGACTTATTTGTATAGGTCACCACCTGTTATCAGACTTATTTGTATAGGTCACCACCTGTTATCAGACTTATTTGTATAGGTCACCACCTGTTATCAGACTTATTTGTATAGGTCACCACCTGTTATCAGACTTATTTGTACAGGTCACCACCTGTTATCAGACTTATTTGTACAGGTCACCACCTGTTATCAGACTTATTTGTATAGGTCACCACCTGTTATCAGACTTATTTGTATAGGTCACCACCTGTTATCAGACTTATTTGTATAGGTCACCACCTGTTATCAGACTTATTTGTATAGGTCACCACCTGTTATCAGACTTATTTGTACAGGTCACCACCTGTTATCAGACTTATTAATACAGGTCACCACCTGTTATCAGACTTATTTGTACAGGTCACCACCTGTTATCAGACTTATTTGTACAGGTCATTATTTATTTATCTACCATTAATTACAATACAAATTGGTTCTCAGTTACTAATATTGCTGATAATAGAAGTTCTTAAGACGAATTTAACCTAAGCTCCAAGATATTCATTTGATCATTACCTAGGTTAAGTAAATGCCTGGAACAACTGTCAGCTAATTTGTAGCTAATTTAGGTAACAATTGTTATTCATTGTTAATTATCTGTACATCACTTTTAAAACCTTCCCTAATCCAAATGATTAGACTGCAGATTGTCGGCTTTGGGGTCCACAGTTTTTTTCCGTTTTTGCTCATAACTTGATGAACTAAACCTATAATTTGAGGTTACACAAAGTGTCATATGTAGGAATAATGATTTTATTTTCGCTTGATTTTATGTTTTTGTTTTTTGTTTGATGAGTTGAACATAAGTACAATACATTAACTTAAAACAATAGAAACAATTAAAGTTCCAATAATACAATGTTTTCCTACATTTTATCTAGTTTGTATGATATAATATTGCCTTATGCTGTATATAGCTGGATTTTTCCCACAAAACATGAAACTTGATAATCAAAATGAAAATTTATTTATCTCTGTCTGTCTATCTGTCTATATATCTACCTGTTTGTCCACATGCATCTCTATTTATTTATTTATCTATCTATCAATCTATCTATTGTTCTATCTTAAATCTCGCTCTATCTACCTTAGTGTGTGTGTGTGGGTGTGTGTGTGTGGGTGTGTGTGTGTGTGTGTGTATGTGTGTGTGTCTGGTTGTGTGTGTGTCTGGTTGTGTGTGTATGGTTGTGTGTGTGTGCTTACACAGATATTTTATAACCGTAATGCTATTTACACACTTCTAAGTATTTTCAGTTATAATATTTTGAGTTTCATTGTGCTTATATACATGGCGACAGGAATTTATAAAACTTGTCAAGTTTGTTTCCTTCCTTTTTATGTGTAATTATTGCAGTTATTGAATGTGTTAAATCAGCCCCAGACAGGAGGTTTGATTCAAGAGATAGCATTGCTCTGTATCATTACAGCATTAGTCCAAGTGATAATTTTTCTCTCTTATTTAGACACTTCGTAAGGCTGTCAGTTTGTGATGTTATATTTGTAATATTATATGTCATTTCTCGTTGTCATGGTGATATATAGTTTTGTACAAAGTCTTAACTGAGGATGATGAAGATACAGGTATGGGAAATGGAAAAGGTCAGTAGAATTTTGTATTGTAAAAAATCAATGATGGATATGGTGACCAGGAGCAATTGGTCAGTTTCTATCAGTGCTGGCCGTATTGTATATATCTCAAGTCTGTTTGTTTTTGTGTTTTTCTACATAGTACAGTTTAAGTGCTGTTATACTGTGGCAGTTGTTTTTTCCTGATTACAGATTTGCTCTGTTGGAAATCATTTGGATATCACATAGTGTCTTTTTACATATATCATTAATTATTGTTGTAAATGTGTGCAATCATCAGTGATTTTTACATCAGTCAATGTACAATATATTGACTCTAATTATTTCCTCATGGATATAACTATACAAGAGAAATTAACTCATAATATATGTGTGTCAGGGAAAGAAATTGGATAAAAAGAAACCAATATATTTAGAGGTGGCAGTTCTGTTGATGGCCAACAGTTTGGATAAATTTTGAAAATCAATTAAAAGGGCCTTAATGATTCAATATATAGGCTTCTCAAAGACATTCTATTAAATGTTGTTCAGTAAAATTTTGTGACTTGCCTAACCTTGGAGAACTGTTAATTGCCATGCTTTTCACTTGACATCGGTGTGCAGTTTGAACAACGTGTACCTTGCCTAAATCTGCTAGGTCAGTTCTTTTCAAGTCTGGTATGTAGCCAAGTTTATGTTAAGGGTATACCATAAGATACAGGAATCAGTTTTTAGCTCAAAAGCTTAAGTTACCTTTCTGATCAAAATTGTCAGTTAACAATTCTGGGTCCTCCAGAAAAACCCATGAGCAAAGGGGATTCAAATTTGTTCAAATGAAAGGCTGAAACTAAAATAAATACCATAGGTGAGACAATTAATCATTCAAGAATTCACCTTTTCAGAAGTGACCAAATATCCTGAAAATTGAGATTTCCACCCCAAAACCAAAACAATATATGGTATTTGTAGCCACTACCAAAGTCAAAATGAATAATAAATAGCAATGATAGATTCAAAATATTTCATGTAAAAGTTTAATTAGATATATATATAGAGCCGGCCTGGCTCAGTCGGTAGCGTGCTCGATTCTGGATCGTGAGGTCGTGAGGTAGAGTCCCGCCGGTGACAGATTGGTTTCTTGTCTTTCGGATGAGACAGTAAAAACTGGAGGTCCCGTGTCACAGTAGGTGTCGGCACGTTAAAGAACCCTACTGCTCAATGGCCGTAAGTGCCGAGCATAGGCTAAAATTTGAAGCCCTTCACCGGCATTTGGTGACGTCCCCATATGAGTGAAATATTCTTGAGTGGGACGTTAAACAACAATAAACAAATAAACAAATAAATAAAGATATATATATATATATATATGACCTATCAACCCATGAATCCCAATTGAATTGTACAGTAATTTTAAGATTGGCAGTTAATTGGTGATAAGTCTAAGTGTGTGTATGTCATATGATGTGACACACGCTTGGACCATCAATAATTAGAAGCATGATTCCAGCCATCAGAAATAGTTATTACAACATCTTACAGTCTCAAAAGATATTTGTAATGTACTTCAACAACAAAAATGACAAAAAAATTATCATTTTATTTATAATCAAGTATGCAAAGCATTTACCTCAAGGTCCAAATTGACACAAAGCACATGTAATGGTAGACGTACTTCCGGAAGTAGTATAAGAAACGGAAACAGACCGGACCAGACTGGTATTTAAATTATGGAAACTTATTTTTTTTTAGATTATAAATAAAGTTGTTAATCTTTTATTCAACTGGTATGTGTATAACTTGCAAAATGCATGCAATAATATTAAAAAGGAATTCAGTTGTCTATATATTTGAACAAAACAAGGAAATCAATCAAAAGTTTTAACTTGTGAAAAAAAAAGGATATAAAATGACGAAAAAACGTTGATTAAAAATCTTCAGTTTTGAGACCAAATCTCCAGCTAAGCAATTAAAAATCTCCATTTGTGGCATAGCAGTTGGACTGATTTTTATCACATGTACATGTATGTAGGAGGATGCAGAATTGAATACAGTATTCAAAAGTAAGGAAAAACATAAAAGCTAGTTCATAAGTGACAGTTACAACCTTTCGTTTCTACAGCATCAACCTGTTGTATAAATGGATGAAGACTTGTTGAAACCTGAGCTGATTTTGTGAGGAACAGTTTGCTAGTTGTGGAAGGCTGGTGGTCTTTTCCTGGGTACATTATAACTGGGTATTCTCCTCCACCATAAAAACATGGCTGCCACTGTATGACCGAAGATTATTCAAGTGTGGCATATAAACACCATTAACACAAAAACATTTAAGACTTAATGTTTTTGTCAATTCAAATCAAATTGCAATAAAATCCAAAGTCCTTAAAAGGGAAGTATTGTTATATGAAAAACAGTAAACACACTCTAAATTCACAAATTTTCAGTCCCTTGGCCTTCATCAAGTGAAAGACGACAATATTCCAATTTAAAATAAATTAAATAGTTGTGAATTTAGAGTGAATTAAATTGTTCTGTATTTAGATCAAGCACAATAAGATAGTTTTGAGAGGAAATGAAGTAATCATAATAGTAAGATAATCGTTTAAAAAAGTTTGTCTGGTGTGCCCTGACTCAAGTTTGTGAAGATTTAACTGTCACAGACTTCAGATTGATATATAGTTTATTTCCAGGGTTCTGATGGCTCCAATATTCATCAAAATCAGGCGACACTATCAACCGTTGGCACTAACAAGATAATTACATATGATGGTTATTGATCAGTATCGATCTGTCTTTTTGTTCTGCATATCTTATATTTTCCTGTGAACAAGTTCATTATCATTGACAGCATCCTTGATTACATAATGATATTTATCATCAGGGATCTGTCTGTGGTTTTTCAAGGCAGTCTGAGATTGAAGCATGAATTTTCATTTCTTTGTCCAAAATATATTTTATGAATTTCTTTTGTGTCTGTGATCCTATTGATAAGGTATGTTGCTATAGAATTCCACTTCCCCAGGCAGTCATGGTTTCTGATGAGTACATAGGTGTTGATTATGTAACTTGTGACAGGATAGTTACCGTAACATTGATATATGAGAAAGGGACATCTTCACTGTATAATTAGTATATTAACAATAAAGTGGAACATATAGATGTATAATATGATAATTTGTTCAGGTTCACATGAAACAGGTATGAACAGAATTTGTCGTTATTACTTTTAATCTACAAAAAACTGGTGGAGGTATGGGGAGGCCTTAAAGCTGACAATGCCACTTCCATTACACCTCACATTTAAGCCTGGTAAAAAAAAATACACATTTCAATCATAAACAGTACTCCGAGACATTAATTGTTGTAAAATCTATAGTGGACACATGTTTAATTTGAACATTAGAATATTGACTTACAGCTGTACTGATTTATCAGACAACTATAATAAACTGTTATAATAAAATCTATCTAACCTTTCTGGTAGAGTCTAGTTTTTTGACCTGGACAAGTTTAAATTTTAGATAATAAAGCAAAACATTAAAATCACACAGAGAAAACTGCTTGTCAATATACCTAAGAGAGTATCCAGTGAAGAAAAAACCCTTTTTCCATTCAGCTTGTCATAACCAAAAAGTGGAAAAATGGGTAGAATCATCCGTATGATAATCAAAAGATTTACTTTGCCCCACCATTTTATGTAAAGCGGACAATAATATTGGTATCTTTACGATAAGCTGGTTTTCTTAACGCCAAATTAATTAATTTTTTTTTTTTGTGAAAAAGGCAATACTCAAGGTAGTTTTTTCCCTTTAATTTGAGTACAGTTGAACCTGCTTTGTGAAACCAACCCATCAGGTGGTCTCTCTCAAAAAAAGGTTTTATTTAAAGGATTATTTAACAAGTGGTTTACAGACTGTGGTGTCAGACATTCTATCAAGATGGATTCCGCTGTTTTGTCATAAGAATTGCCATGAACATTTATCCAGCATTTCACTGTAGACATTTTTGTCTTGCATTGCACTCTACCTAATGGTTACAAAATACAAATCAAATTGATCAAATGTCAACTTATTATTTACGATAATTCATTCTACAGACATTTATTTTTTTTTTATAAATTTCTGAGTTCACTATATCCACCAGACTGTAATCTTTGTGATATAAATTTCATCGTCAGCTTCCAAAGACAAAGCACAAAATTGATTTATTATATATTAATACATTTGATGTATGGAAATTGCCTTCAACTCAAAGATGACAAATGGAGCTTTTCACTGATTGAGAATTACAAAGTTGTTATTTCAAAACGCTATTGATTTAAAGACACTGTGCATTATTTGGCAGGCACACATTGGAAAACTAAGCAATTATTAATAAAAGGGACAACAGTGAATATGGTGATTTTCCTGTCTAACTATGATAGCTATTAAGTATAACAGCAATGAATTAGCAGGTAAACTAACATATATGGACAATATGAAAGTAAAAGTACTTTTCTATTTACAGTCTATACCACTTATTACATATCTGATCATTTTATATTCCTGTTTATTGCATAAGAACTCAAAACACAACAGGATCTTTTACATATTAAATCTTCCTTTTAATTACACAGTTAAAACAAATAATTCCTCTTTATTGCATAAAATATTCCCTAAAATGGAGGAAAATGTACCAGTATTGGTATAAAATAAATCTGTGGAAATATTATTTTCATACAAATTAGAACATTCCAAACTATGTGTTATGTTGCTTTTTGTATGGCATTAATTTACCCGAATGCTTAATCAGAATCCATTACTATTGTACCTAGGATGTTTATGATATTATTACATATACAAAGGTAAGGGCTAGATGAGCACGAATCATTATTGTTCAATATAATACACTATTCTTATTCATTGCATGTTCCTTTGCATATTCCTGTTAAGGGCATAATATTTTCTGATATTTTGGCTATGCATGCAATTGGCTTATCAACCCCTGAAAAACAATGGACTTTACTGTAAATCAAATGACTTAGACTAGTCCAAATGTGTCTTTAGTGGTGAATGAGTTAAGAATAATCCACAATATATGTACATAGGAACATGTCCATAGAAAATATGTCAGTAACAGACTGCTTGCTTTACATGACCATTGTCAAAATTCTACTGTACCTAAGATGTTTATAATATTATTATATATACAAAGGAAAGGACTGGACTTGACTATTCATAGGTAAAATGATTCCTTAAAAATAGGTTTCACTCTACTCTATACAATAATATTTTTGTAATTCAAATTTCCTAAATTGCCTTTTCCTGTGTGTGTGTGCATACTAAACTACACATGAACACACAGCTACACATGCAAACACACATATATACCAGCACAGCTACACACACACACACACACAGCTACACACACATAGACACAAACTCTCTCTCTCTCTCTCTCTCTCTCTCTCTGTCTCTCTCTCTCTCTCTCTCTCTCTCAAACACACACACACACACACACACACACACACACACACACACACACACACACACATATATATATCAGGTAAAATTTATGATACCATACTGTGGTTGTTACATCAGAGCAACCAGACATGAATTCCTCCTGTCCTAAAGGTATATAACCTCTCAATGTCTTATGAATGGCTGGGCGTTACTCCTCACACATGTTACACCTAAAATAAGCATGCAAAAGAACTAGTCATTGTATGTGTATAGGAAAGCTGCTTGACTATTTTTGTGATTGTGAACCACCAAATATGGCTGATCAGCCTGGGTGTGCAATTGCTTTGTGTCTGTCTTATAATCAGATTTCAGACTCTATCTTAGCAAGCTTACCAGAAATACCTGTTGATATCAAAGCAAATTTAATTGTGAATTGCATGTAGCTAAGAGGGACATAAAAGTCAAATAAACTAGCAATACAATTGATTTATTAGTACCGTATTCTACAGTATGTAAAAAGTAAAAGAAAACCATCTCTAAGTCATCACTGGTTTGTCTTAGTACATACGAAATACTACAATATTCATAATATACAGAATACTTGTGTGAACTAATTATTTATAGTTGCCATGGTACCAAGTGCCGTAAATTGACTTTGTTACTGGCATTCATCATGTTTTCATATTTTTTTCTATCAAAATTTGCACTTATATAAGTATCGTTTTTACATTGATTTTTTTTTCTAGTTTCAATCTTGTTCATATTGCAGTTATATCTGAAACATAATTTCTTGTATATATGCCAATGTTTTGTTTTAGATTGAAAATAACTATTTGTATCACAGCAATTAGTAAATGTTGCAAAATTGTCTATGAATTTGTCTGTAAAATATTCATGTTGTACATTTGACCTTCTTTGATTGAACAATTTCTTTGACATGTTAAGAGTTTGTTCATGAATTAATAGAATGTTCTCGGACATTAAACAACAATACAACAACAACAACAGAATATTCTGGTTCGTTAAACAACAATACAACAAAAACAACAAAATATTCTGGTGTAGTCTTTGATTTAATTGCTGTCAAATAAAAATAAAAATCTTTTGTGCCAGAAGACAAAATAATTATATCACAAAACGAAAATAAAGGAATGCAAAATACGAAGTATATTGATTAGGAAAATAAATTGCAGGCATCAAAGCTGGCACACAATGTTTCAGGGATCGTGTTGCTCATGTTGTTTTATCTATATACTTACAGACAGCTCAAGCAGAAGCCAAGAAAGTAAAAGAACTCGAATCCACAAACGAGACTCTTCAAAAAGAATTAGAAAAGCTTGAAAAAGCAAAAGAAGACACAGAAAAATTAGTAAGTATCTTTTGTCAGTCTTTTGCTGTTTTTGCCTTGTTTTAGTTGAAGATATTTTAAAATATTTGTGTGATTTCTCCCATCTGCTGTTTTTAAATGAACTCTTGTTAATGGCTTCACCAAAACTTTTGACAGAATTAATATGTCTGAACAACAAAGAAGTCTTATTTGATTTTACTGAAAAACTAGCATTTATATTGCATTGCTTTAGAAATTGCATTACCATATAAGAGAGTAGAGTTATGCTGTCTGTGATGCCTAGGGAGTTATATTTAAAATCCATCCAGAAAAGATGCAGAATAACAAGTCTTTTAATTCTTATTCCCTGCCCGACAAAATCGTCAATGGATACACAAATGGGTTCTGTCTATCGGTCCAGTCAGTAGCATAGCCTAGTATTGCACATTTGCTATTGTGGAATTTTTCCTGACACCATGGAAACATGCCCTATTATCCTAGCTTCCTTATTGGTGAATCTTAACAATTGTGTCCTTGTTTGTATTAAATCAAGTTAATGTAAGTACATAAAACTTTTTAAGTATTTTACTGGATATATTTATATAGAAATAAAATATCCACCTTATAAATATATGTGAATATAATTTTTACCTTACACATTACAGTCTGTGTAAGTGCCCCCTTAAAGTTGCAGTTCCGTTTTTTGATGGTTAGCAATAACACTGTGGTCACATAAATATGGACATTGGTACTTATCCTCATTAGGATGTGTGTTGTCTGAACTTCTAATGCATGTCAAATATGTAGGTTACCTATTTCATTGTCATTCATTATTACATTTTACATATGTCTCAGAATCCAAGTTATAAAAATCTCCAAGATGTCCAGGATGCAATATATAAACTTATGAATATTGGACAAATAAGAACCTCTGGAACTCCAAAGGTGAGAGCAGACGCCATGGAGGAGTAAGCACCCTCTGTTGAAATCAACAAATTTAAACCTTATGGTAGATTAACTTTGATGAACACTTTTCCTTGCAACCATTTTATGATCCTTGACCTTCAACATTTTCTTCTCAAGGTTAAATATATATTTATCAAGTTTAGGTCATTTACAGCAAGACCATAGAAGCCATTCTAAGTTCACACATTACATGGACTTTGATGAGTACTATCTCTGCAGCCTTTATTTATGACCTTGACCTTAGACACTTCAGGTTTCCGGGTCAACTGTATGGTTGTTTATTTCAGTTCCTGATATCTTAGGTGTAAGACCATTGAAATGTTGCTCATAAATAGGTATTGATAAATGCTATCCTTTGCAACCTTTGTTTGTGACCTTGACCTTGAATATTCCTAGTTTCAAGGTTAAATGTATAAAATGATTTAAGTTCAATTAGAGAAAGAGCATAGGTGATGTCCCTTAATGATCCCTTGGTCCTTAATGATCCCTTGCAACCTTTATGACCTTTCACAAACACATTTTATTTTCAATTTCTGTCAGTACTATACAAACCAGCCATATCCCTTTATTGGTCTCTTGTTTAAACATAATAAGATTGATAACAAGTTTTAAAAGTGAAGTTCTTTAATTAAATCATGCTGACAATTTTCCCATGTTGATTGAGGTTTTAAGACTTTAAGACATGGTAAACGAGTGATTTGGGTTGAGTGTTAGGCAAATACTTACGTAACTATTGTCATTATCCCGATGGATAACATTTTATGTAATAAAAAATTGAATGAGAAATTAAATCATGTATTGAATGAAAATATAATAAAATGAATTAAATCTGTGGTCAGAGTTTGACTAATACAATACTGGGTAATGTCAGTCTTACAACATTCTTTAGGTTTTTAATAATTATACAGTGTAAAGTTACATCTAACTAATGTTAGGATATTTCTCTTCTTCTTTTGCTTCCCATCTTGGAGTGGACTCAAATTTGAGTGTTACTACTCCAGTTCATGACAGGCAAGCAGCTAAAAACTTCAGTATTTATAGTTTAAAAACAAGAAAAGACCAGTATTTACATTGTGCTGCTAATCAGGCAAGGTATGCTGATAGTAAGTATCGCATGCCTGAAGCTGTCGACAGAGGTTTGACCATGGATTTCAGGTGGTATTGAATTCCAGGTGATGATAGTTCTGGGTAGGAACAAGTACTTAAAGGCATCTACCCTTGTGCTGACCTGCCTGATGTTATTGGCAACAGAGCCTCTTGTTCTGGACAGGTGGTTCAGGTTTTGATGTACTGTTAGAGTGATACTTAAACCAAGATGTGTTTTGACAGTAAACAAAAAGTTTATAAATTACAGAAAGTAAATAATATCAAAGTCAACACATTAAAAAAAGTTTAGTTATGCAATTTTCATTTGTTTCCTATATGATTATACATTTAGGAACTGGAAGCAAGAAAACTAACCTACATAGTGTCACATGCATTTACTTCAAGGTTATCATAGTTACCTCCCTTGTAGTAATATGTGTTGTAACAGGATTTGTATATATTCATGTATGTGTCATTGATTTTCAGGAAATAGAACTCACTCAGAAGAAGATTGAATGTGAAACATTAAGTGAAGAAATCAAAAGAGAAAAATTCAGAAGTAAAGAATTGGTAAATATTTCATTTTCAACAACATTATCAAAACTAATATTCCAGTAATTTCAGCTCACCTGAACCAACAGATCATGCAATTTATTGCCATTGTTTTGTGTCTGTTCTCAGTCTGTTAACAATTTTCTAAAATTAACTTAATTTTCTCTAAAATAGCTGATTCATTTATGAGAGTTGATACAACACCTAATCCTCAACATGGTTTCCAGTTCCATCCCCGATTAAAAAAATTTCAGGGTCGAGTTTTCATCTGTCAACATATATATATATATATATATATATATATATATATATATATATATATATATATATATATATATATATATAGATATATATGTATATGTATATATATATATATATATCTATATATATAGTACATGTATATGTATATATATATATATATATATATATATATATATATATATACACATGTATATGTATATATATATATATATATATATATATATATATATATATATATATATATATATACACACCAATATTTCAAAGTCAAAAAAGTCAGAAATAATTTAATTTTCATTCTCATAAACACTCACTTTATGAAGATTAAGTTAATTTTAGCACTGATAAAAGATCATGACTTTATATGTCTCATATGGTTTTGAAGTGGTCGGGACTATATGCCCTAAAGAATCCCTGAAATTACAAATAGTGTTATTTTTTATTATGATTTTTGAGAGCTGTCTTTGCTCTGTGGTAGAGTGCTCGATTTGCAACCAGAGGGTCGCAGGTTCGAGCCTCAGTGGAGGTGGTTGGCTGTTCCTGTCCTTCAAATGAGACAGCAAAAACCAAGGTCTGTGTCACAGTAGGTGTCGGCATGTTTAAAGAACCCTCACTGTTCAATGGCCATAAGTGATGAGAATAGGCCAAAATTTGAAGCCCTTCATCAGAATTTGGTGACATTTCCAAATGAGTGAAAGATTGTTGAGTGGGACATTAAACAAAATCAATTACAAATCAATATTTGATGTCCTGATGAACGTTTCTTGGTGGCGTCTGGAACTTTTACTCGTCAAGGTTTTACTGTAAGTCAGATTTTGTGTCTTTTTTTCTCCTTCAGGAAAATGACCTCCAGGAAAGTGCTTCCTACAATACTCAGTTAACAGTTCAAGTGTCTGACCTGCAGCATAGATTACAAGATTTAGAAAAGGTAGGCAAACATTTGTACTAACCTGTATACAATGTGTAATGCATGGCCTAAATGACAGAAGTTAGAAAAGAGTAGGCAAACATTTGTACTAGCCTGTATATCATGTGTAATACATGGCATAGATTACAAGATTTAGAAAAGGTAGGCAAACATTTGACTAGCCTGTATCATGTGTAATAAAAGTTACAAGGAAAAGGTAGGCAAACATTTGTACTAGCCTGTATATCATGTGTAATACATGGCATAGATTACAAGATTTAGAAAAGGTAGGCAAACATTTGTACTAGCCTGTATATAATGTGTAATGCATGGCATAAATGACAGAAGTTAGAAAAAAGTAGGCAAACATTTGTACTAGCCTGTATATCATATGTAATACATGGCATAGATTACAAGATTTAGAAAAGGTAGGCAAACATTTGTACTAGCCTGTATATAATGTGTAATGCATGGCCTAAATGACAGAAGTTAGAAAAAAGTAGGCAAACATTTGTACTAGCCTGTATATCATGTGTAATACATGGCATAGATTACAAGATTTAGAAAAGGTAGGCAAACATTTGTACTAGCCTGTATATAATGTGTAATGCATGGCCTAAATGACAGAAGTTAGAAAAAAGTAGGCAAACATTTGTACTAGCCTGTATATCATGTGTAATACATGGCATAGATTACAAGATTTAGAAAAGGTAGGCAAACATTTGTACTAGCCTGTATATCATGTGTAATACATGGCATAGATTACAAGATTTAGAAAAGGTAGACAAACATTTGTACTAGCCGGTATATCATGTGTAGTACATGGCATAGATTACAAGATTTAGAGTAGGTAGGCACACATTTGTACTAGCCTGTATATCATGTGTAATACTAGATTTAGAATAAAAGTTAAAAAAAAAATACTTTGGAATCAGTTGCCTGAATAATCTGAGCATTCAGGTTGCAGGACAATTATTGGCCTCTAGTCACTGCAGATTATCCACCATTTATGTACGAACCATATGGATAATCTTTTACAGAGACATCTCAGTGAAAAATTGTTCTCCAATTATTTTAATGTGTGTGTCTTGCATCTTGTTATCTGGAGAAGAGTGTTAGGATATATTGAGTTGACCATGTCACCAGTTGTCTTTCTTTTATAATCTGGGAAGTGAGGACAGACAAGCAGATGATTTGATCTGACTTTGATTTTGAAGATACATTATTATCATGGAACATCGCTAGTTTCTATTCAGAGCAAACAATTTATTTCTGCTTCACTTATTGGTTGTATATTTTTTCTCGCAAATGTAAAAATGTATTAAAGGTTAAAATGATAGCCTAACGATTTCTCTCTATGTGTGTAGAAAGGGGAATAACTCTTGTTTCTTTCTCATGTTCATTCCTACTACAACTATTGATCTGGAGTACTGTTGAAAACAAGACAGCACAGCCTGATGATGTGACACATACTGTTTCTTTGATGTATAGATTTTAGAGATAAAGGTGTCATCATGTCATCATGGAAAAGGTCAAAATATATCTTAAATAACCATTAACCACTGGCTTAAGATAGGTTCTTGTACTTCACTCATTGTGGTACATTGCATGTGCAGGATTCAACAGAGTTTGTTGGAAGTATTAATCTTATTAGTTGAAGAGTCATGTCATTAACTAACAAACCTTGATTGAATATTATTGCCAGGCATCCTTCTTGGAGAATGACTCCTAGCTGTTACTATTTTAAGGGTGAATTATATATCTTTCAATTATAACCATGTACTCCTTTTTCTATGCATGCATGTGTGTGTATGCATGTGTGTGTGTGTGTGTGTGTGTGTGTGTGTGTGTGTGTGTGTGTGTGTGTGTGTGCGTGTGTGTGAATGCTAGAGGGTGTGTAATAGATCTATTTGTTCAGGGCTGGATTAATGCCACCCTATCTTAATGACATTATCGGATAACCTTTACCCCTCAACCAGTTCCTTTTATACACCCCTGTATATGGCATGGGAGAATTAGGTAAAAGACATTTCTATGTAGAAGAGCTTTGGCATTTTGCTGTGGATTTTGAAAGCTAAAAATCTTTTGTACAATTCAGCAATGTTAATATGAGAAAACATTGACGACTTCACCCTTTCTGTTTTTCTTTTACACACAGAAAAAGTACAACTAAGCTCAACAGAAGAAAACAAGAGAAAAAAATGACCTAGATAAAAACTGAAATAAATAGGAAATGAAAAATCCAAATAAATTTTCATGTAAAGTACATAGAATATATTATACAATTGATAATAAATACAGTGAAATGGTTTTATAAATTTATGAAACCTATTACTTTGAGATATCTGGATTCCGAGATGATGAAAATCTTAATTAACTTATTTTTCCATTCATAAAAAACTCGGGACCAGCCGTTCAACTTTGACATATCTGGAATTTCGACTCATGCGATTTTCCTCAAAACGCGATTTCACTGTAAAGTAAAGACCACCTGTGTACAAAGACCATTTGGTCATAAAGACCGTTTTTTGCTGCCTCCAATAGTAGCATTTGTGTACAGATCAACCTCTGTATAAAGACCACCTCCTTATAAAGACAGGTTTTGTTGTGCTTCTAAGGGGATCTTTATATACAAGTTTCACTGTATTTGTGAAAATGTTTAGAAGATTCCTGTTGAGGAGAATTTACAAGATGATATGTCTTCACAATTATGATGAATCATTAGATTACTTTTTATATCATCTAAAATTAGATTTATAGATTCCAGTAATGGTTAAAATTTATATCCAGGAAAGTCAACAAATAGATAAAAATACTTTAATGGTTGTATGCAATCATTTTCTCATACAGGAAGTTGAATCTTTCTATTGTCATGACAACACTACAGGTTAGCAGAAAGATGACAGCTATACAGAGATGTCAAACTGACTTGTGTTAAACAGTAATAGCCTTGACGTTTATAGCGCAAAATAATAATAACCTTCCTTTTATATTTTGTCTTTGAATTTTAATGATGAACTAAATACGTAGAAGCTGTGGAGTTGTCTTGTTATTTCTACTGATTTATACAAACTAGAGTTTGAAAAAGTGGATTGTTTATGAAGTTCTGTGTTTGACCCATTAAGCACCCGGGGCACTAAAAGTAGGGAAAAAAGGGGTGGGCACTTATAGGTACATGGATGCTTATTGGTTCAAATAGAGTATATTAGGTTTTTGATCTGATATTCATGCCTACATGATCTGTAGTTATTCTTTTATCAAAGGTGGGAGGCTTGAGTTTCAAGATTTTAAAAATTACAAATCTCTTAAATTTAGTGATGGCCAGTGATGTTGTCCCCAAGTATAGGCTATTGTAACCTTGTTTCTCCTCTGCCATTACTGGTTGCCACTCACACACAGACAAACAGATACAGGCACACACACAGTCACAGACACACTCATACAGACACAGGCACACTCACACAGACACAGGCACGATCACACACACATAGACACAAACACTCATACAGACACACAATCAGACACTGGCATACTCACACACACTCACACAGACCCAGGCACACTCACACACAAACACAGAGGCACACACTCATGCACACACTCACATTATTAAGGGTGATCTTTCACAAATTGTCAAAATATCTTATTTTTGGTAATTGCTTGATGAGCTGAATATATCTACATGATTTGAATAAATTTGAATAAAAAAGTCATGTAATTAGTTTGTGTGTATTAATTGGGAATGCAATTTTAAAACAATGCAAGAATTGATGATTTTCAAAATTTAGAATTATTTATGGTGAAGAATGAAAGTAATGAATGCATTTACATGAAATTCTACAAACACACACCTTAAAGAATTATTCATTCAGAAAACATGATTTGGAAATACCCAGGTCCTCCTGTCAGCAAGGAACTACCCCTTTACACACTGCAGAACATATGGTAATAGACTGGTCTAAGTCAATAGAAAGGAACATACCATTTATATACTTAGGGTAGAAAGGGTTAATTTCCTATTTAAGCAGACAATTTTCTGTACTTATTTTTTTAGTATGGTGTAAAAAATCAGAGGCTGGGAGATATGTGTTTATGAGCATAATAAAAGATCATATCTTTGCTATTTTGAATTTTGACTTGATATTTATTCCAATTTTATTATTTGTATCTTTTTATGAACAAAAAAATACTAATTAAAGATTTATCAGTTAGGAATGCTGTGTCCTCTTCCACAATATCTCTTTAAATGGCTCGGTCTTCAGCAATCTTTCTATTAAAATTTGCATACTGTAATAGCCAATCAAATCAGTAATTCATTAAATTTGCATATCTGTGTCTGTCATCTTTACACGTTTTTCTCACTTGCAATAAAAGACCCCACTCTTCTGATTGCCATTGGATAAAGTATGAGCTTGAGAGAAATGGAATTCTGAGATGAATGAACACGAGGGTAAAATAAACAATGAAAATGTCTTGGAATGGGGCCATTTATGTTTCTTTGTCTCCAGATCTACAGTGAATGGTCAGAAATGTGATAGAACAGGGCGTAAAATACAATGTAAGAAGACTTGGGTCTGGCACCATAAAACTTAGGAATTACTTAAGTTTAAAATTTTTACTCAACTTTGTTTAATCCTGAAATCTGATTGGCTGAGCAGGCCAAATTGAAAATATTCTCAGACTTGAGTAAATTCTCATTTTTTATGGTGCAGGTCCCTGGACCCCAAGTTTCCAAATTTACTCCATACTTAAAAGCTCAACTTTTATTTGATTATTTTGACCATAACATTGTTTGTACAATTTCTGGATGTAACTGACTAGGAAATACACAAGTATAACATTTAAAGGAAACCTCACTGTATTGGCAGAAGTCCTTAGCAGACGTCAATATTTGTAGCACTAAAGCTGATGACATCGTCACATAAGTGACCAATTCTTGGTGATTATGTTCTAAACAGGTTCATCTAAAGATAGTTTGCAGATATATTCTTTTTAATTGTTATTAGATTAGATACCATATGCAGATGATTGGAAAATGTCTGGTTTCATCAGGGATATTCTTAAGGAACATGTAGTGATAGGAAAATTGTCAAAAAGCTGACAGTAAAAATGTTAGTTAGAAACTGTCTAGTAGAGAACTGACCTACACATACAACTTTTGACCTGAGTATTGGTAGTCACAACCAATATAAAGCAAGTAAAATGTTGGAATACTGGTAGGACAGTGGAACACAGTGATAGTGGTGACACTGACAGGAAATTGACAAAATGCAACTGACAATAGTGACTTGATAGACAACTTACAAAAAGAAAACTAACAACAGTGAGGTTGTTAGGAAAATGAAAAAATCTAACAACATTGAAAGTTACAGGAGATTGACAATAGCAAACTGAAAGAGAAAGGCTGATAGGAAAATGACAATAGGAAACTGATAACAGTGACATTGATATGAAAACAACAATGGGAAACTGACAATAGTGACACCAAATCGAAAACAGATAAAAGAAACTGACGAAAGAGACACTGATAGGAAAATGACAATAAAAACTGACAACAGTGACACTGTTAAGAAAATGACAATAAAAACTAACAACATTGACACTGATAAAATGACAATAAAAACTAATAAAAGTGACACTAACAGGAAACTGATAATAGTGACACTTACAGGAAACTGACAATAGTGACACTGATAGGAAATAAACAAGTAGAAACTGACAACAGTGACATTGAGAGGAAATTGACAATAAAAACTGACAATAGTGACACTAACAGGAAACTGACAATAGTGACACTAACAGGAAACTGACAATAGTGACACTGAAAGGAAACTGACAACAGTGACATTGATAGGAAAATGACAATAAAAACTGACAACAGTGACACTGATAAGAAAATGACAATAAAAACTGACAACAGTGACACTGATAAAATGACAATAAAAACTAATAAAAGTGACTTTAACAGGAAACTGATAATAGTGACACTGACAGGAAACTGACAATAGTGACACTGATAGGAAATAAACAAGTAGAAACTGACAACAGTGACATTGAGAGGAAATTGACAATAAAAACTGACAATAGTGAGACTAACAGGAAACTGACAATAGTGCCACTAACAGGAAACTGACAATAGTGACACTGAAAGGAAACTGACAACAGTGACATTGATAGGAAAATGACAATAAAAACTGACAACTGTGACACTAACAGGAAACTGACAATAGTGACACTAACAGTAAACTGACAATAGTGACACTGAAAGGAAACTGACAATAGTGACACTGATAGGAAATAGACAAGTAGAAACTGACAATAATGACAATGATATGAAAATGACAATAGGAAACTGACACTAGTGACACTGACAGAGGTTAACAATAGAAAACTGGAAACAGTGAGGGTGATAGGAAACTGACAACAGTGACACTAAAAGAAAAATGAAGAATGACAACTAGAAAGGCTGATAGGAGAATAAGGAAATAAAACTGACAGCAGTGAACCTGATAGGAGAATGAGGAAAGAAAACTGACAGCAGTGAAGCTGATAGGAGAATGAGGAAAGAAAACTGACAGCAGTGAAGCTGATAGGAAAATGACAATAGAAAACTGACAACAGTGACACTGATAGAGATTGACAATAGGCAACAGACAAAAATAACTGGTAAAAAAATTACCAAAGGAAAATTTCAATTAAAAGGCTGATAAGAAAATAATGAAACAAAATTGACAACAGTGACACTGACAGGAGATTGACAATAGGAAACTGGAAACAATGAGGCAGATAGGACACTGACAACAGTGACACTGCTGAAAGTTACAATAGGAAAATGACAGCTAGTAAGACTGATAGGAAACTGATAGCAGTGACACTGATAGCAAATTAACAATGCTGGTAAACTTTGAATATGTCATACTGTTGTCGTGTTACCTTCTCATTATTTTGACTTAATCTTTACAAATGTTACTGTACTGTAGAAACTAATGAAGTTTTACTGTTATGTAATCATCTTTTATTTTGTTGTTTTCACTGGGTTAGGTAATGACTATAGAGTTTAATCAATGCAGAGTGCAATTAATTGCAGTGTTTATCTGCCGTGTCCTACCAGATCAAAGTGTGTAGCCATGTTCTAAAGGCTGTGAGTCATCTTTGTTTTAATTTTTAACCTCCCATGCTTCCCACCTAGACTTTTTTCCTAAGCCAGTTCCTACAGAACAATTTGAATAATTAGACATTTATCAGATCTTACAGGTGGACTTTCATAGATTATGTGCAAGGGTAAAATCTTTTTTACAATGCAAAGTTTTTTTAAGGTAAAAATTGGAGGAATCCAACATAACTACGGTGAAATATCATTATCTGGAAAATCATGGGCTGCCCCTATTACCTTGAGATATCCAGAATTCTTGATAATCAAAATTTCAATTGATATACTTTTACATGTACAGACTTTCAACTTTGACATATCTGGAATTTCAACTCAACTGATCTTGACATAACCAGATTCTACTGTACTTAACATATATGTGTGTATGTGTATCTGTGTGTGTGTGTGTGTTTGTATGTGTGTGTGTGTATGTATGTGTGTGTATATGTGTGTGTATGTGTGTGTATATATGTGTGTATGTGTGTGTGTAGGTGTGTGTGTGTGTGTTTGTTTGTGTTTATGATCTGTGTGTTATCCAGCTTCATAACATATTACATACATATTTTATATGTAACACGTATAATAAAACCTAGCGTTGGTTTGATCGACTGAAGTGCAGCAAACTGAACTACTTTTTATTAGGATTGGCAATGACGTCACTTAGTGTCTGTGACACCATGGGGACAATCAAATAAAACATGTTGTGCAGATAATTTAAAAAATTTTGTTGTACATGTATTCAAATTGGCAAGTTTAGAAGTCATTCTAAAATGTTGTTTAAATTTTATAAGTTAGATTAATATATGATAAAAAGAATCTGTCATGTCTATGTTAGATTATATGATAAAAAGGACCTGTCATGTCTATATTAGATTATATGATAAAAAGAATCTGTCATGTCTGTGTTAGATTATATGATAAAAAGAATCTGTCATGTCTATGTTAGATTATATGATAAAAAGAATCTGTCATGTCTTATTGTTAGATTATATGATAAAAAGAATCTGTCATGTCTTTGTTAGATTATATGATAAAAAGGATCTGCCATGTCTATGTTAAATTAATATATGATAAAAATTTCCATTCATATCACATTTATGATATACAGTAAAACCTGCTTTAGCGACCACCTGTGTATAAAGACCACCTGGTCACAAAGACCGTTTTTTTTGCTGTCCCCGATAGTACCTTTGTGTACAAAGGGTTCAAGTGAGTAGTTAATGCCTTCTTTCTCCTCATTAGATTAACTTTCAGATTTATAATGCTAAATCTGATAGGTGCAAAATTTTTCATAGAAAAGAAATTTGACATATTGAAAAATACACGATGTTTATTGAGTATTGATAGATTATAAACAGTAAAATTTTGTCTTAATTGCAGTTTCTTGTGAATTTGCAACCAATTAATTTGACTTTCTGCGTGAATTGTTTGACGTGCATGCAATCAATATAGTGAAGGAATGTAGCTCTTACGACTGAAATGCTTTACATCTAGTATAGGAATGACAACAGACAGAAATTAAAAGAAATCAAAAGTTCCAATAATCCATCATGAATCATACATCAGGTATGGATTGAAGGCAAATGTTGACGATAAATATGGTAAAACGAGCGGTTTATTTAATTTGTCTTCGCTAACAGATAAAAAATCCAGATATTACTATCAATCTTTTCCATAGATTTATGGACTAAACGTCATGAACTTAAAAAAAGACTTTTATTGTCGGAACATGGAAAGGCAGACTATAGGTATCAAGAATCTAATTTAATTTGCAGAACTATGGCCTTGCTTGAAACAAACTTATCTAGATCAAAATAAATTTCTTTGGGGTCCAGACACTAAGTATTGCATGCCTTGTA
Source organism: Atrina japonica (assembly GCA_030159075.1). Classification (NCBI taxonomy): domain Eukaryota; kingdom Metazoa; phylum Mollusca; class Bivalvia; order Pterioida; family Pinnidae; genus Atrina; species Atrina japonica. The sequence continues at coordinate 339,407 of BROG01000344.1, read as the reverse complement.
GTGAGCAGTCTGTCCTTCTATACATCTGTTCACTTCTTGTCCTTCCATCTACCTGTCCATAATTTCATCCGTCTGTTACATTTCCTGTCCAAACTGTAACAAAAATGTAAATACCATTGTCATAGTATTAGAGGAAGGGAAAAATGAATATACCAGCACCAGGCCACAACAATTGTTTTAATTGTTTTGATTCTATTTCCTTCAAATAAATACATAGTTTGTATTTTTTTTTAGCTAAAAGTGAAAATTTAATGAATTTGTATTTTTCAATGAAAAAAAAAAAAAAGAAACAATATAATCTGTATCTTATCTAAAAATTTACTGTATCATTTTTGTACAAACCAGAGAATCTGATAACAGTAACAATCAGTCTCAAGTTAACAATTATCTGGATTTGTAATTTCATCTGTGAGGTCATTATGATTTTAGTTTTTTTCCTTCCCGGTGTTACATTACTTACTGCTACCAGTTCAATTAATTTACATTTTGTTGATATCAATTGATCAGCTGCAGAGAAAAAGAGTGGCAATACATTCTTAGTTAATTGTAATCAGACGGTTATCAACTAGATTGATGGCCAGGAAAAAACCTGTCAAATGCATAGACATATAGTAATCTATTTCTCTTTCCCACAGGCAATTTTCTGCTTCTCTGGTTCTCTCTTTTATAATTTCAGTCATATAATATTAATCCTCTATTCTCATTTGTTGTTCCCGCAATTTAAATTAGTGGGGGAGTGTTGGCTTTTCTTGCCGAGGGTATTGTTTTGAAACCTTATTAGGCTATACCACACATTTTTGGTTACAATTTCTTATTACCGTATTTGACCTATTAAACAGCCAGGGCACTAAAACATTTGAGAAAAGGGGTAGGTGCTTATTGGGACCAGTAAATAATCAAATTGACCTAAAACAGTTAATTTTTTATAAATGGTCTAGTGGTAAAGCTGTTGTAGTTATTACCAATGACACATATCAACATAATTCTGTTGCTGGGGGTGGTACAGATAAACTGTTACTTACGGTTAAGATTCTTGATCATATGTAAAAAAGGGGATTGGCGCTTATAGGGACCTCCGACCTGGTCACTTAATGGGTCGATACGGTATTTGCTAATAATTATATACAATTTGGTTTACACAGATTTCATGCATTTCTGTAGCTCATATATTTTTGTGTCATCAAGTAGTCTGTCTGACTCCTGTTATGATTTAATTGAGACTGGCCATGTTTGTAAACATGCCAGTTAACTTTGGCAGACCCTCTACCTCAGGATACAAAAAAAAAAAATAAAAAAATAAAAAAATAACAAAGCATAAACAAACAGAAAATGTCCCAAAAAATCCTAAAATATAAAAGAAGTTTGTTTTCTTTTGAAGTTTGATAATTAGAGAGTGTTCATGCGGTATACACCGTGTTCATTTGTAAGAATTGATTACGTTATCTAGATGATAATGGTAGACAGTAGTACTAAAATATTGATGGTGATTAAAACTCTCCATCGATAATTGCAGTTGATCATAATATTAACAGTATAAGAAGAAGCACCTGCATGTTCCATTATATTATAGACTGGCACACGTAGGATGAAATATCGTCAGTCAGTACCTCCCATGTTGTCCTAGGACAAATACACTTCAGTCCTGGAAGCAATGTATCTATGAGTTATATTGTCTGGATACTAATTAATCACCATATCAAATACCAAGTGAGATTACAATGATTGGTACCACACACCAATTTTTCTATCTCTTAGTAATTTGTATATGATCGTAAGTCTTTGTTTTGGCGCTATTTAAATATCACAATGTAATGCTCGTATGGGCAATCATTAAGTTGAAAACTCTGAAATATCTAACAAGGGAATTCTTTTCCAGTCAGTAAGACTTTGATCAGAGATAATATTATTACAAAAACATTGTAAAATGAAGATTTTCTAATTTTGTGATGGGTATATTGTTGGCTTTGCATGGATCATGTGATACAAATCATATGACTTAAAATAGTTTATTGTTGTTTACCATTAAGCAAATATAAGAGTGCACATTTTTCACTTTCATGTGATAAGCATCTAGATTAAATCTCAAACAATGTCATAATGAGAAAGTTCTGTATTAGATTCCCAGTACTGAGTTATATCTGAGACTTATTTCAGAAAAAAATAACTGACATGTTTTGATGACATGTTTTGATGTCATGTTTTGATGTCATGTTTTGAAAATATGTATCAGTGACATAAAGGATTAATATCATCAACATGCAGGTCCAGTAAAAGGCTCCATTCCCAATGCAAAATCTGCTATTTTTTTCCCAATTTTGAGCAAACATTTTCGAATTATGTTCACCATGTCATTCACATTGGGAGAATTCAGTACATGTATGAACTGCACTTCAAAGTCTTCAGATGAAAACTATGTTGTCTGTTAAATAAGAGACACTAAATGAATCACAAGGTCTGTGTCTTTATTCTTATGAATTAATGGCCATTGTTACTTTTGGCCCATTGCAATGTAAAATTCCCAATTGAAAGTATACAAGACTGTCCCTCAAAGGGTCTAATAACCCTGGACATGTATCAATGACATGTTTTGATGCCATGTATAAATGCCTTGTTTTGATATCATGCATCAATGACATGTTTTGATGATCTATATTTATGACATGTTTTGATGACATGTTTTCTAAGTATCTTGACTCCAGTCCCAATCAATGCCACAATCAAAAAGTTCCAAATTTGAATCCAAGTACCAAGATACATGTACATGTATACCTAAGATTTCTTTCAAAAGATAGTGACAGTCATGTATTGATGACATGTATTAGTGACATGTTTTGATGACACATTTTGATGTCATGTTTTATGACATGTAATGGTGACATACATTGATGACATGTTCTAATATACATTGTAGTCTGGTATTTTGGTACTGCCTGATTATTTGAAAAAAAAAATGTTTTTGGTTTTGCTAGCACCATTTCATTCCAAAATCCTTCAAAGCTAAGATAGTCCTCTTTTACTGTGGTTTCTCTTAGGCAGATACATCTAGGTTTAGTATTTTGCTCTCTGTGATATCCCTTTCTATTTGGAAACTCTACATCTGCATGATCTATGTTAAATTCCAACTTAACTAATAAAGCCTTAATGACAGAAATGATCATCATTGGCCAATAGTTTTGGCTTCTTTTTTTTACTAAAACTATAACTTTGGTCTTATGTTTACAAAAAATACTGTATAAACACGAGTGGTAAATATTGTAGCTTTGTTTGGGTATCTATATTGCTTTATGTCTATGTTTTATGTGGCACCTTGAAGAACCCCAAGCTACATGTACATGTACCTGTATAAAACTGTAATATTCTGCAGAATGTAATCTACACTAGCATTGTAATTTTCTCATTAATTTAAGGGTATTTCACATAAAAGTCTTTATATGGTAAAATGAGTTCAAAATGTTGCTATTGGTAATATCTAAATATTTCTATTTCCTCCCTTTTATCTTTTAGTATAAATACACATTATCCTCTGAACATTAAAAATTGCTGCCTCAATGAATCTGAAAATTTATCTAAATGTTACAAAAAATAGGTTCAAGTGATCGTCTGCTTGGTCTTTAAATGTTGCCTATTTTTAAATCCATTTTTTTTTCTGTCAATGATTGGCTGTCGGTACAGAAATTTCCTGATTCATTGTGATAGTTTTATGTGAAAAATCGCCCTGTAATTGTCTTTCCATTTTATTGTTTATCGGTTTTTCACTGAAAGCTTTCCAGTAGCAACAAAACTTATTGTAAACTTGGTTCCTATATTTAGTAACAAATCAGAAAATATAGAATTTTTTTTCATCTCAGATCCATTTTGTATAAACTTTGTATTCCCAGGTTATTTTCATATGAAACAAAAAATTGATTCATACTATACTTTAAAGTTACAGAAAACAAATTCTTCATCATCATTTATTTTCTTTATGCCAAATTGCACACAAGAGTTCCACTTTTTAGCTTAACCTCAATGAAGATGATATTGCATGTAGTTGTTGGTCTGTGTGTTGGTGTAGGCATCTGTGTTTGTGTTGGTTGGTCTAGGGTTAAGTTTTTGTAGGTGTTGGTGTAGGCGTCTGATTTGTTGTCAATGTTTGTCTAGGTGTATGTGTTGGTGTAGGCGTCTGATTTGTTGTCAATGTTGGTCTAGGTGTAGGTGTTGGTGTAGGCGTCTGAGTTGTGTCAGTTTTGGTTTAGGTGTAGGTGTCTGATATTTTCGGAGAGATTGGATTTCAACAAGGCTGACAGGTGGCCATCTTGGATTTTGACAATGGAAGTATGTATTTCTCAGAATGTACTAAAAGAATCTTTTTGAAATTGATTATGGAGGTTCCCCCTGAGGTCTAGATATTTATATTAAATTTTCAGAGAGATAAAAATCCAAGATGCACACCTGTCAGCCATGTTGAATTCCATATTCTCTTAAAATGTAATATGTTCAGTTCAAGTTCAGTTTCGCTATGATCTTGTGAAAAAGTATTTCACAGAAATATAGATTTAAGTTCAAATTCAATGTTGAGATACAAAATAAGAGAAAAGAACAGTTTGTCATAGATCAGACATAGAACATTCCATGATGGGCGCCAAGATCGCTCTGAGATCTCTTGTTTTTTTGGGTTTTTTTTTTTTTGTAAGTATAGGTGTCAATGTTGGTGTTGTTATCTGGGTAAGAAGTTTTGGGGAGTTCAGATTTGCCTAGTTTTACTGTTCATACATCAACAGAATATACATAAACTAGATGTCTAACTACATCTCCTGATTCAGATGCTAGATCATTCTTGTATTTTGTTTTGTAAAATGACCTAGATTTGACCTTTGTGTACCCAAAGTCTAGTTTTCATATTAGTTCAGGTGCCTGTACCAGTGGTCATATGTATTTCTCCCATATTCACACAGTTATCTGTTTAACTAGTGCAAAATGATCAGCCTGTCATCCACAGGGGGGGGGGATGACAAGCTACACATGGTATGACATCACAATACAATTTATGACATAGAAATTCTGTGACTTCCAGAATGCAGTACATATTTATGTCAGACATGACTCAAATATGTGTAAATCTATATAGACATGAACATCATATGTAAAACCACATAGACATATATATATATATTTATATATATATATATATATATATATATATATATATATATATTTATATATATATATATATATATATATATATATATATATATATATATATTATAAGAAATGGGGGAAAAATAATCTACCCCTACCTTGAGGGTAGGGGTAGATTATTTTTCCCCCATCTCAATCCAAAGGTAAGATTCTTGAATGACAAACCCTCAGATTGAGATTCCTTTGCCATACCCTTAAGTTAGGAGTAGGTTCTATTTACCAGCTGCATGTTATTTTCTATTGTTTTTTTCCAGTCTTGTATAGTTGCTAGGGTTGAATCTTTTAAGGTTCTTCTTAATTTTTTTTTGTCCCCATAAAAGACTGTTTAATATGTAGAAGTCTGGCTCAGATTTAGACGACAGGAAATCAACATTCAGAAAATATTGAAACTGAAGACTGTATCTGTCAATTCGGATAACTAAATGAAGATTTGTCCACCTGATATACTAACCAAAACGACAGGCTAAAATGATATTGACATTCTTAATGAAAAATAACCTGAATTCTGTCATCTTTACAAAGACATACTGGAGAGTGAACTCTGGTTTTCCCTCTTAGGAAAGTAAATTTTGATTACCAGTTGTTTTAGCTTTCTAGCTCCATAGAGGATACATTTTGCTGTAGACACCAGGTCACTGGGGTTCATTTACACATTTATTGGTTGATAATGATTATTGTAAAACCAAATATAGAAAAAAACTTAGATATTGTATATAGTGTATGAATTATTTATGTCTGTTTGTCTTCATCGGGTTACAGACTCAGGAACATCTGAACTGTGAAGCAGGGCAGAAAGACACAGAGATAAATAAAGAGATGGAAAGATAGATAGACCGATCAACAGATAAATAAAGAGATATCAAAACAAGATACATAAATAGATTGATAGACCTACAGGCAAACAGAAAAAATAAGATAAATAGTGCATATTATTCCCTCTCTAAGAACGTTATAAATATGTCAGCTAGATCAACAATCAGTGGTATATTGTTTTCAGATTGTCTTTTAATCTTCAACTTTAAACTTGCTGTTAACATTGAGTAAAGCAAGACAGTATGTGGTCTTTTGAAGTGGTTTTAGTTGACAACTTTAAACTTGCTGATAACATTGAGTCAAGCAAGGCAATATGTGGTCTTTTGAAGTGGATTTAGTTGACAACTTTAAACTTGCTGATAACATTGAGTCAAGCAAGGCAATATGTGGTCTTTTGAAGTGGATTTAGTTGACAACTTTAAACTTGCTGATAACATTGAGTAAAGCAAGGCAGTATGTGGTCTTTTGAAGTGGTTTTAGTTGACAACTTTAAACTTGCTGATAACATTGAATCAAGCAAGGCAATATGTGGTCTTTTGAAGTGGATTTAGTTGACAACTTTAAACTTGCTGATAACATTGAGTAAAGCAAGGCAGTATGTGGTCTTTTGAAGTGGTTTTAGTTGACATCTGTAAACTCACAGTTAACATTGAGTAAAGCAAGGCAGTATGTGGTCTTTTGAAGTGGTTTTAGTTGACAACTTTAAACTTGCTGATAACATTGAGTAAAGCAAGGCAGTATGTGGTCTTTTGAAGTGGTTTTAGTTGACAACTTTAAACTTGCTGATAACATTGAGTAAAGCAAGGCAGTATGTGGTCTTTTCAAGTGGTTTTAGTTGACAACTTTAAACTTGCTGATAACATTGAGTAAAGCAAGGCAGTATGTGGTCTTTTAAACTCTCTGGTCTTCACTTGATGTCTTTTAATCTAAAGTGTATGGTAATTTGAAATGATTTTAGTCTACAGTGTTCTCACCAATCCCTGAAAAACAATGGACTATGCTGTAAATCAATGACTAAGACCAGTCCAAATGTGTCTTTAGGGTGAATAAAAATTAAGGCCCCTCAAAACACTGATCCAAGAAGACTGTCTGCGGTCTTCATTTGAAATGTTATTTATGATCCTGATATTGGAAGATTTGGGAGCATGTGGCTTTTGGGTTCATTTGTCTGATGTTATTTATAACTTTGATATTGCAAATTTTAGAGGCATATGGTTTTTGCTTTGTTTATCTGTCCATTTTTACTTGTTTGCAACATTGTGATTTCTGCCAAACACTTTTTTTTAATGTTTATTTCACAAGCCTGTTACAGATACTCTTAAAAGTCCAGGGTCCCTTTAAGGATAGATGACAGACAGACAACTGACAATTTACAACCAAGAGAAAATACGAATAAGTAGAAATGAAATGAAATAAAATAGAAAAAGAAGAAAAATCAATATACTTAAATGAGTACTGGTAAATCATGCACACACAAAGGAGAGGAAAAAAAAGGATGGGGAAGAAAAGATTTTTTTACCTATCCTTTTCAACAATCTGTATTCGTATATTAATCTTTATTAGAAGTAATAAACACATTTGCACCATGTTGGGATGTATAAATCCTATTCACTTATTAATGTACACATAAATAGATGGTACGTTTATATTAATTTTCGTTTTTCACATGTTAATACAATTATACATTGTAGTGTTATGTGAACAACTGCCAAACAAATTGAGTTTCTTTTTTTTTTAAGTTGCGCAAAGCTAAAGATATTAACATGAAATAAAAAGATTTTTAACTTAATTGTTTCTTGAATATGTGCTTTTTTAAGTTTCTGTGTTTCTGTGATTTTGTAATTATTGTCCCGAGATACTCTCTAAAAATGCTTAACAATGACAGAGATATTGTAATTCTGATTGTATTTCTATTTCTATACCAGTATGTGTATAAAACTCTTGACATCACACAAGCTTGAAACTCAGTCTATTTAAAAACAAGATGGTTGACAATAAGACTAATATGTCACATACATCGTAGAAATACATTACGAAAGAATGAGATAAAGATATTAAGGATTTTGAAAAAAATATTGTAAGATGTGCTACTTGTAAGACTTGTCACCTTTTTTTTTTTAATATCTAGTTGTCTTCAGGATGATTTAGATAAGCATTTTAATTGTTCAGACTTGATTTATTGGCCAAATTGCAAACCAAATGCCTGTCTATGAATTGATGGCATCTGTCTATCTGTGTACCCACACATAAATAAGCAAAAAACAAACAAAATATTTGTTAGTCTTAGTCTTTTTCTTTTCTTATCTTATTGATTTTTAATTAATTCATAAGATTACATAGATTTGAAAAAAAAAAAAAAAAACCACCAAGAGAAAAAATTAAGTTTTTACCTGAGAGGCAGTTAAGTTCTTACCCGAGAGACGTTTCAGATCCATAAGTTTAAATAAAAAAAAACCAAAAAACAAAAAAACATTTGTTATCAGACAACAGTCATAATTATAGTAATAGGTTTAATGACAAATGAGAAGGCAAAAAGCATCAAGGTTATGAACGTGATGTAAATAGCCATCATATATTGTCAACGATAAGTAACTTGATAAAGCAAGTGAGACCTACACTAATAACAGTTATCCTGACAAATGAGATCAGTTGTCAATTTCTGTTTGGAAAATACATGATCTAGATCTTATCATCCTTTTTTTTCTTTTTTAATATTTTGTTTCTAATTTATTCCGATTGTTGCTGTCAGTATTTTGTTATGTAATGTTACTGTACTTATGGTTGTTAAATGTGACATGTGGCTTCTGTTGTTGTTGTTGTTTGTACATACTTTACCATACTTATCCTGTTGTACATACTTTACATTACTTATCCATATTGTACATACTTTACCATACTTATCCATATTGTACATACTTTACCATACTTATCCTATTGTACATACTTTACCATACTTATCCTATTGTACATACTTTACCATACTTATCCATATTGTACATACTTTACCATACTTATCCTATTGTACATACTTTACCATATTTATCCATACCCACATACTTTACCATACTTATCCATATTGTACATACTTTACCATACTTATCCATATTGTATATACTTTACCATACTTATCCTATTGTACATACTTTACCATACTTATCCTATTGTAATACTTTACCATACTTATTCATATTGTACATACATGTACTTTACCATACTTATCCATATTGTACATACTTTACCATACTTATCCTATTGTAATACTTTACCATACTTATTGATATTGTACATACTTTACCATACTTATCCATATTGTACATACTTTACCATACTTATCCATATTGTACATACTTTACCATACTTATCCATATTGTACATACTTTACCATACTTATCCATATTGTAATTTCTTTACCAAACTTATCCATATTGTACATACTTTACCATACTTATCCATATTGTACATACTTTACCATACTTATCCATATTGTACATACTTTACCATACTTATCCATATTGTACATACTTTACCATACTTATCCATATTGTACATACTTTACCATACTTATCCATATTGTTGTTGATAGGACTTTTGACTTTTTGTTTGTACATATTTTGCCATACTTACCTTGTGGTTGAGTTACATGTTGTTGTGGTTGGTTCATACTTTATCACACTTACCTTGTGGTTCAGTTACATGTTGTTGTGGTTGGTTCATACTTTATCACACTTACATTGTGGTTCAGTTACATGTTGTTGTGGTTGGTTCATACTTTATCACACTTACCTTGTGGTTCAGTTACATGTTGTTGTGGTTGGTACATACTTTATCACACTTGCCGTGTGGTTCAGTTACATGTTGTGGTTGGTACATACTTTATCACACTTACCGTGTGGTTCAGTTACATGTTGTGGTTGGTACATACTTTATCACACTTACCTTGGGGTTCAGTTACATGTTGTTGTGGTTGGTACATACTTTATCACACTTGCCGTGTTGTTCAGTTACATGTTGTGGTTGGTACATACTTTATCACACTTACCTTGTGGTTCAGTTACATGTATTTTTTGGTTGGTACTTACTTTATCACACTTACAATGTGGTTCAGTTACATGTTGTTGTGGTTGGTTCATACTTTATCACACTTACAATGTGGTTCAGTTACATGTTGTTGTTGTTGGTACATAATTCATTACACTTACCTTTTGGTTCAGTTACATGTCGCCGTTGTTGGTTACTTTGCAATACTTATCCACATTGTTGTTGATTTACATGTGGCTGTTGTTGGTACATAATTCATTACACTTACCTTTTGGTTCAGTTACATGTTGTTGTGGTTGGTTCATACTTTATCACACTTACAATGTGGTTGAGTTACATGTTGTTGTTGGTACATAATTCATTACACTTACCTTTTGGTTGGGTTACATGTCGTCGTTGTTGGTTACTTTGCAATACTTATCCACATTGTTATTGATTTACATGTGGCTTTTGTTTGTATATACTTTATCACACTTACAATGTGGTTGAGTTACATGTTGTTGTTGTTGTTGTTAGTACATACTTTGCCATCCTTGTTGTTAGTGATATATGACTTGTTATCGTTGTTCTTGATAACTATTTGATTTTGCATGAGAATTAAGAGCCACTTATTAATATATTTATGAATTACAAAACTATATACAATTCTGCCTCATACATGAAGGAATATTTCTCAATAATTAATCGTTAATTTTGGTAAATGTGTCATTTAAATTAATGTGCCAACAAGTGTACTAAATTGTTAGCCAAAATGATTTTGCCGGGAAAAGCTGACATTTTGAAATACAAAATATCAAAGGAGATGTCATGATTTAGAAAATGCAATAACCAACAAAGTGCCAGCAGAAAGATAAATAAATCCGTAAAGTGAATGAAATGTCAGTATCAAGGCAAGTTATAATTAGAGCATACATTCTCAAAACGCTCAGTTTGTAATAAGAACTAAAAACAGCTTGTGAAATATTTAGTCTTCTCACGTTAACTATACACACACATTTTTTCACCCTCGTAAATTATTTCTTTTAGCGGAAAACGGTGTAAACAGATAAGAAACTAAAACTTTGGAATTGTGAATTATTGGATATTTTGTGTAAAAACATACGTACAAAATTACATACAATCTACAAGCTCCATCTGATTTGTACAAGATTACATACAATCTACAAGCTCCATCTTATTTGTATAAAATTACATACAATCTACAAGCTCCATCTGATTTGTACAAGATTGCATACAATCTACAAGCTCCATCTGATTTGTGCAAGATTGCATACAATCTACAAGCTCCATCTGATTTGTGCAAGATTGCATACAATCTACAAGCTTCATCTGATTTGTGCAAGATTGCATACAATCTACAAGCTCCATCTGATTTGTACAAAATTACATACAATCTACAAGCTCCATCTGATTTGTACAAGATTACATACAATCTACAAGCTCCATCTGATTTGTACAAGATTACATACAATCTACAAGCTCCATCTGATTTATTTTGTGTGGATTTAGACCATGCTACTCCCACATGCTTTATCTAACATTATGATGGTACAGGCCATCATGTGATAAAAGTACAGATAGCACACCTACTTATAAACAATAATCACTTAGATGGATTTAAATTTAAGATTTGGTCAATACTGTGGATTTTGACTCTGTATTGAAATTTTTCACTTTTAATGAAATGCTAGTAGATATAAGTGACGTTACACAAATTTACACTTATTCTATGGACAAATGGGCTTGACACCATAAAACTTAAGAACTACTTAAGTCAAAATGTTCTACTGCACTTTGCTAATCCTGAAATTTCATTGACTGAGTAGGCCAAGTTGAGAATATTCTCAGACTTCAGTAAATTCTCAAGTTCTATGGCGCTGGGCCCTGGCTATGATATAGTATCTAGGTTTCAAAGTCCATTACGTAAAAGGTCACTCAATAATCAGCATTTGTCAGCTTGTCCAGCACTACTTTATTTGGCTGATACAGACTTAAGACTTCCATCATTATTCAGTATCATTTCTGTAATGTCACAGTGATAATTCATGAAGGGGCACCTTGCTAATTATAAAGTTTGTGTCATTAGGTTTTAACATTGATACCCAATTAACATAATGTTGACATTAGCTGCCATCTTTGTTATATAATATTTACATCTGGATCTGTGTGTTCTGATTATCCTGTCAGTTTTGGAACCAAATGTTAATGATTAATTAGTAAGATAGATTAATTAAGATTTCTTATTTTTGTACATGATGGATAAGTACACGTAGAGAGTGGAAATTGTGATTGTAGCTCTTTGTGATTGTTACCTACTGAAAAATATATACACTGATATTACATACCTCTGTAGATTATCTGTTGTATATATCTTTAAATGGTGTATTGTATACCTCTCTATATGAAATATTGTACACCTCTCTGTGGTGTATTATATACCTCTCTATATGAAATATTGTACACCTCTTTGTGGTGTATTGTATACCTCTCTATATGAAATATTATACACCTCTCTGTGGTTTATTGTATACCTCTCTATATGAAATATTGTACACCTCTCTGTGGTGTATTGTATACCTCTCTATATGAAATATTATACACCTCTATGGTTTATTGTATACCTCTCTATATGAAATATTGTACACCTCTCTGTGGTGTATTGTATACCTCTCTATATGAAATATTATACACCTCTCTGTGGTTTATTGTATACCTCTCCATATGAAATATTGTACATCTCTCTGTGGTGTATTGTATACCTCTCTATATGAAATATTGTACACCTCTCTGTGGTTTATTGTATACCTCTCTGTGGAATACCTTACACTTCTCTCTGTGGTGAATTATATATATCTCAGTGGTATGTTGTGTATCTCTCTTAATGGTATATTGTATACCTCTCTCAATGGTATATTGTATACCTCTCTCAATGGTATATTGTATACCATTTTCTGTGATGTATTATTCACCTCCCACAGTGATATATTGTATACCTCTGGTATGTTGTATACCCCTCTGGTATATTGTATACTGTTGGTGTATTATACATATCTCTCTGGTATATTACATACCTCTGGTGTATTATACACCTCTCTCTGGTATATTGTATACCTCTGGTGTATTATACACCTCTCTCTGGTATATTGTATACCTCTGGTATGTTGTATAGCCCTCTGGTATATCATATACCTCTCAGTGGTATATTGAATATTTCTTTCAGTGGTAAATTATATACCTCTCTTAGTGGTATATTGTACAATGTATACCTCTCTGGTATATTGTATACCTCTTTGTGGTATATTGTATACTTCTGTGGTATATTGTATACCTTTTTCTGTGGTGTATTATTCACCTCTCACAGTTTTATATTGTATACCTCTATGATATATTGTATACCTCTCTGTGGTATATTGTGTACCTTTTTCTGTGATGTATTATACACCTCTCACAGTGGTATATATCGTATACTTCTATGGTATATTGTATACCTCTCTCAGTAGTATATTGTATACTTCTCACAGTGTTATATTTTAGTGATATGTTGTTTACCTGACTCAATGATATATTGTATACCTATCTCAATGGTAAATCCTATACCTCTCTCAGTGGTATGTTGTATGCCTCTCTCAATTATAAATTATATACCTAAGTGGTATGTAATATCAGAGGTTTTGAAATAAAAAATAATTTACTGATCAACGTGACCAGTGAATTACTAAATTTCACTGGTTGTAGCAAAATTTATATTATACTTATATGAATATTACTGAAAAATAAAAACAAAGGGCGAGTAAAATTTCAGAATCACTGGCCCAAATGATAAAGTGATGGCCCAACTATTTTGGACAAATATTGTAAAAAGTAAAGAAAAACACTAAGGAGGACCAGCAATTTATTATTCCTACACCATTGAAAAACAAACACTAGGTCAGTTATAAACGACTATTTTAATGCACATTAAAAGGATATAACAAATGTATGTTGATGGGGCAAAGTTGAATTCAGTTGAAAATAAAAACATTGGGTCGAATGTCCCCTGTTTAAGCTGTTAGCGATAACAGTGTAAAAATGTTGAAGGCAAATAAATATAAATTAGATCTACTTCGCTTGACTGAAATGCATTTTAATTAGCAGGAATCCTGCCCCTGCTAACTGCATTGAAGTCTATTCTATCCAATTACAAGCACTTTTGGGGAATAAACTACTTTTAAACCTCACTAGAAGTATGTGATACTTGCTGTCAGCTATGACAGGTTGATGTTTAATCACACAAACGTAATAATTTCTGTGCGTGGATAAGATATAACTTTAATATTGACACAAAAAGAGGATTATGTCTTGTCTTGTAAATAAATGATGGCCATTACATCAATTTAGCAGGATGGTAGGGCACTTGCCCAAACGTTTTGTTTTGGGCCAGTAACTACTTGTCTTTGTCAGACTTAGATCAACTTCTGGTTGCCCAGACACCGAAGTGATTGGATCTGGCGACCAGTTTATTTCAGGCGCTGATTTTTTAAAATCATCAGGTTTTACCCAGCGTTTCCACAGAAATTAGCAGAAAACTTGATAGGCCACAAGGTCGCCATGTTTTACAATTATCTGAGTCAATGACTCTTTTGAACAGATTGAATGACATGTAAATTCAAGCATTTTACTGATCTGAAACTAAAATAATTAAAAAAAAAAAAAAACGCACACGCACAGAAATAACAAAATCCTGATTGGCTGACACAAACATTGACTGCTCTTTTGGACTGATTGTTTGACGAATGTCACCGGACTTTTGTCAAATTTACCGGTATTTCTGGTAACACTGACAGATTTAAAAAATTCTGTAATATATCCCTTTCAGTTGTATATTGCATACATATTTATATCATACCTCAATGGTATATGTATTTTGTATACCTCTCTTAGTTGTTTATTGTATGCCCCAGTAGTAAGCTCTCTCTCTTTCTCTCTATCTCTCTCTCTCTCTATCTCTATCTCTCTATCTCTCTCTCTCTCTCTCTCACACGCACACACACATACACATTTTGTATATACGTGGAAATCAGATGAGTCCAATTCTGGATATGTCAGAATTTAAAGTCCAGTCCCAATATTTATAGATAGAATATCATATCAATTAAAATTTCAGTTATGTCCAATTCTGGATATATCGAAGTAATAGTCGGCGTCAATCCCGTGGGTTTCAAGATAACAAGATTCCACTGTATATCTATGTATTAGTACTATGCATTCTATGAAGGCTAATATACTTTAGTAGACTAAATCTGACTATGATATAAACTACATGTAATCCTAAGTTCTGTATGCCATAGGAGATGGCATATATATATAAAGGCCATAAGATACACCCAAATTGCTATATAATTTGATTCTGTCTGTATTGAATTTCAACAATATATAGATGTATATATATTGAAACTGTAATTACAACTCTCACTGACAGCTCTCAGCTATAGCAGGATATAGACTACTAGACACTGTATCACATATATAAGAACTGCAACATTTCAAAGTGATGCTATGTGACAAAGAACAGAGGTGCACAGTCTTTTTACTTTGATTTGCAAGAAATATTTGTTCAGTGGTTTAATATCTTACTACAGTCCATCACATCGGTAAATTATCGTGTGGCAAGATATGTGTGAATAATACTTGTGTTTCAACTTAAGAAGATATGAGTATTCAAATTGTGCAGGTTTGAAATGCAAGTCTTTGAAATGATAGATTATAGATCTATATTGATTGCTGTAATTATCAAAGCCAAGCTGTGTTCATCTGCATCAGGAGCCTTTGTTCTCTTATGAAAGTGATTAATGAAAAATTGACATGTTTGAGGTATAGAGCTAGCTAAGTGTAAATTTTCTACATCCATTGTCAGTGCTAGTGGATTATGTCATGCCGATTGTAGTTATGAAAACCTTTGATAAAATACCTTTAGTATGTGTTGTGTAAAAGAATATTGGTATTTTAAAGGTTGGTGAAATCAGGTGTAGGAAGTTTCAGAGATGGTTGATTATTATGGGATGGAATTTATAACTCACTGTTCACTTCTGTTGATTTCTACATCATGAGAGCACATATTCAGAATATTTATTTTCTTGGAAAATTGAATACAAATATTGAAAATTTGTAGCTGTAGGTAACAAGAAATATGAAATTGATGACAGGTACTGCAGTGTCAAAACCAATATCACTACAACTTTTATGTATTTCTACCTGTCAAAAAAAGAAAGGACATTTTAGAGCTGTTCTATTGTGGGATTAAATTATATATTATAGATTTATGTTAAGTCGACTATATTATACAAATAGATGATAAATCTAATGTTTATTTATCAAAGAAAAAAGAATTGTTTGCAATTGCGGAAATACTAATAATGATTTAATGTGATATTTTCCCTCAGAAATTAGATTTTATAGAAATGATATGATAGAATGATATTTCATCAATATTTTTTTCAAGAAAGTTGAATTTAAAGTTTGAGTCTACATTATGGTAACATAACCTTTATATAGATATTTATAAACTTAGTGTCTGACGTAAAATACAAAGATGTTTATTTGGATACTACAAATTTATTATTACATTTCTGTAAGATACATTTTTGAAAAATATGAATGTAGTTGCTGGTCTTAATATTTCCTGAAAAAAAACTTGAAATACAAAGGATAAATGAGTGATAACTTGGAAACCTTTGTTAGTACACAAAAGAAAATGACATGTCTTAAACAATGTTAAAATCATCACAACTTTAGAACTTCACATATATTGTCATAAATCAAATTTCATTTGGATTGATTTAAAGTGATAAACTCAAATTCTAAAGTAGGAATGAGTGATATAGATAAAGATATGTTTTGGGCAAACATTCAGATGTTATTGAAGTTATCACAATTTGTGACATTAAAAATGCCTGTAACAATGTTATTAGTACAATAGTCTGGGACACAAGTTATCACAACTGAGATGTTAAACTTGCCAGTAACAATATTATGAGTACAAATCTCTCGGACATAGTTTCCATGGATGTTGGTCGTCACCTTTTTGTTCTTCATCTCCATGTGGAAATGCTTAAAATTATCAACATAGTGTGGTGCCATTTTCAAGATTTCAAATGCAAGGTAATTGTTTACTTATTGATAATCATCTGTTTACTATACAAGGTAGATTTGCTATATTGACATGTGTGTGTTTGTGTGTGTGTGTATATATATATATATATATATATATATTATAGTGGAACCTGCTTTGATAGACCACCCCATCTGCCACTGAAATGTGGTCTCTCAAGACAGGTGGTCTGTCAAAAGAGGTTTTATTTAAATGATTATTTAACCAAGTGGTTTTCAGAAAGATGTCTTAAAATATAGGTGGTCTTTCAAGACAGATTCCATTGTACACATAATAGATTATTGGCAGCCAATGATGTTACTTTCATGATGCTCCTGATTTGCAAATTCAATAAACCACTATCTTGACAGGAAAGAGTAAGACATGTAAATTATAATCCATGAAAATTTTAACCTCTGTACAAGTTATAATGGTTCTTTTTTCACTGTGTATGAGTAACACCATCCTGCCAAGAGCAAAGCTATTCACAAAAATTTTAGAAATCGAAACTCGAGAAATATTGCTGAAAGTTGGCCATAACCCACTCAAGAAATATTCTAAAAGTGACAGCCATAATCAAACTCGAGAAATATTGCTGAAAGTTGGCCATAAACAAACACCAGAAATATTGCTGAAAGTTGGCCATCATCAAACTTGAGAAATGTTGCTCAAAGTTGGTCATATGCAAACTCGACAAATGTTGTTGAAAATTGGCTATAAGCAAACTCGAGAAATATTGCCGAAAGTTGGCCATAGTCAAACTTATTTTGTGCTCCATTAGTATAAAACATCATATCAAATTTGGTCAAAATTGTCAGAAAATAACCTCAAATTAATGAATAATGCAATAGTTTGACAATCTGAGACTAAGTACAATAGGTAGATGTAGATATGTATTCAGAGACTGAAAAGGCAATTTTGATCTCATGATATTTTTCTATTTATATCACTTTGGCAAGACTTTTACCAACAAGTATTTCAGGAAGTAGAAATTGATGTATATCTTACATAATTATTATCTTTTATAGCTCCTTTTATAATGCAAAAGATTTAAAAATAAATGTTTAAGTTAGATGTAGTTATCCAATGTGATTTATTATTGTTAAGGTCTATAATCTTTTGTGATTATTCCATTCTGTCTGCAGTTCATGCTACTAGTTTCAGCATGTTGAGGGCCATGTTTAGAAACATCGAAAGATTTTGACGTTCCTTATATAGTTTTAATAATACTGGAATTTGCATGGTTTGAAATGGAAATATGATAATAACAATTGCAGAAACTTGACTATACATGTACATATTATTACATCATATTTCAGATAAACAATGTGAAAACAATTGTATTTGAACATAATATGACTCAACCGGCAATGTTAAGATTCAACTATTTGATATGAAGCACTCCATTTATATATATTTTATATACATCACAATAACTTATTTAGCCATACTGAACAGATAAAGCGTCTATTGCAAGGCTTCAAACTGATACACAATATCTATTTTTAGATATATTGCATCTCTCTATATATCATTAATAGATCTTTAAAACTTGACAGAGAAAAGGAAGAGAAAGTCACCAGGGAATATGTATACCAGCTTCTATTTTGGGCACAAGCTGTTTAACTCGCCACCTCTGAAAAACACTGATTCTGTAAATCAATTACTTAGACCAGTCAAAATGTGTCTTTAGGGGTGAATTAGTTAGCAGCAACAGTTCAAAGGTTACTGTGATGAAAAAATAACCAGTAGTGTCCCTGTATTATAACATGTTTTGTGCTAATGTGAACCCTTAAATAAAGGAGGCATGATATAGTCAAATAAAGGGGGGTGTATTATTTCAAAGGGAGGTAATTCAGATAAATTTGTGTTGGCGGTCATTTTCTGAAGTGTGTTAGGCAGCAATCGGCCTTGAAACTAATATTTCATAGATTGACTAATTTATCATGGGACAAATGTTTAGAAAAGATGGATATCTTTTTTTTCAAAGGGAAAATATATTCAGCTGAGTATGTGGGTAAGTTTAACAGTCTAAATGCTCAGACATGGTACTACTACACAGAAAATAAATATAATCAGTGTTATGATAAAAATCGTGTCATCATCTCAGATTGTCACTCTAACAGTGATACTGTCCCTAGAATTAAATTGAAACACTAGATCTCTGCAGTGATTACAGACTAAATATTAGGATAATTATCCTTAATTTGAATCCCCTGGTAATATTCTTCATCCTGTGACCTCTGTTTTATTTGAATGGAAGGCGCTAGTTTTGCCATAACTGTATAGAAAGTGTCAATCTGCGTACCTCTATATAAATATCACAGTAATTGAGCTGAGTAATGGACAACAGAACTGGCATTGTTAATAGAGTTGTAAGTGCAGAGGATGACATAGTATGGGAAATTAACAATCCAGATAATGGCTGTATTGCTGTAATATATATATATAAAGCTCTAAAACGACACAGACAAAAAGTATTGTCACAAATTTTCTATCTATGTCATTAGTCATTTTAGTGTTTTCTGTGATGCATTTTAGGACTTGCATCTATTGTATAGCTTCAATACTTGTGGATGTATAGTGCTGTTGTTTTAATGCATATAGTTGTAAGGTTGGTCCTATGACCCAATCTAAGACTTAAGACTTTTGTAAAATGGTCCCCAGGCTCCTGTAACTTGGGTTCTATATTTTGGATATTTTCGATAATTGAAAATAGGTTCCAGGCTCATGTAACTGAAATAATTGAGAATATGTTTCAGATCCTTATAACTTGGATAAATGACAATATGTTTCAGATCCTTATAACTTGGATAAATATCCTTATAACTTGGATAAATGACAATATGTTTCAGATCCTTATAACTTGGATAAATGACAATATGTTTCAGACCCTTATAACTTGGATAAATGACAATATGTTTCAGATCCTTATAACTTGGATAAATGACAATATGTTCCAGATCCCAATAATGAAGAAAAGGTTCAAGGTGCCTGTAATTGAACTTGGATAATTGAGAATAGGTTCTGGCCCCTAATAATGGGATTTTTGTCCTATTTTACCAAAACAGGATTTTCAAAATCTTTTCATCTTCACAAAAATGTTTGTTTTTATTTCTACTTATGAATCCAAGACACTAGTTTTGTTTAAATTTTTAATTGGAATTTGGGACTCAAATTTGGGCAACATCTTATTAGTAAGTTCTTGCCATAGGAGTTGTATTTGTCTCTGCAAAAAGGTCGTAGACCATTCATATCCATTCTACGTTAGGGTTCATTGTAGATGTTTTCTGAGTTCCTGGTTCTGATGTTGTTCATTAGGCTTTTTGTCCATATAATTGTATTTACTGTGCAATTTACGTCCTTTATTACATATCATTCCATATTTTCTGATCTTTATAGATTTTCTCTGTATTTGTTTATGAATTGGCATGCCATTTACTTACACATTTCTATCACTTCTATTGAATATTGAGAAAAAAAAATTACGTTAATAAAGTTCTTCCTAATGGCGAATTCTTGTCTCAATTTTATCGGCAAATTCTGTCAACCGGTGGAATTATTTAAATCACAACAGACATAGCTTGCTGTGCTTTTTAGAATGCCAGCAAACCAGAGAAACGATGTGATATTTTGTCATCCTGTAACACAACAATGTGCGAGTCAAAAGCCATAAGTTATCGACTTCAGACTTTTATTCTTGTTTCGTTAGTGGAAATGTATTGTTCTTGTGTAAAACGTAATTTTGAATTTCAAAGGATGACTCAGCTCATATGCTTTATATTTAAAGGGGGGGGGAGGTGAAAATAAATAGTTCAATCAAGAACTTTAGTAATTGTCCAAAATGTTGAAGACTAAATTCTTACATTTTACCTATGGAGAGATGATCATGATAAAAATATGTGCTTGTACATAGTGTGAACTTCAACCCTAAAAATAATCAATATTCTTAAGAAATACTGATGTTGACATTATAATTTCATTGATATTAATAATAAATCAATGTCATTTCTTTTTTGAAATTTATTGAGTGTAAAAGAATCAACTTCTATGATAGATAATGTAACAGCCATATTTCAATTAAACAAAAGCAGTACAAGTCATTTTCTGAATATGAGAATGAAAATTAATTTCTATCAGAAATATTACTACACAGTATTTGTAAACAACTTTTGTTTACAGTAATTTTTGAGAGATCCATGCCATGAAAGATTTGATTCTCTCTGAAGAGAGCAAAGCTACATAAGCTCAAAGAACAGGGAATTTAAACAAATATGACACAAATGTAAATTATAAAACTGGATGATACAGCATCCTATTGATTGAGGTAGTATAGATATAGACATTACAACATGTCACTGAGCTCAAACATTGTAGATATAGACATTACAACATCTCACTAGTTCAGATATTATAGATATAGACATTTCAAAATCTCACTAGTTTAGACATTATAGATATAGACATTTCAACATCTCACTAGTTCAGATAATATAGATGTAAACAGTGCAACATCTCACTAGTTCAGACATTATAGATATAGACATTTCAACATCTCACTAGTTCAGACATTATAGATATAGATATTTCAACATCTCACTAGTTCAGACATTATAGATATAGATATTTCAACATCTCACTAGTTCAGACATTATAGATATAGACATTTTAACATCTCACTAGTTCAGACATTATAGATATAGACATTTCAACATCTCACTAGTTCAGACATTATAGATATAGACATTTCAACATCTCACTAGTTCAGACATTATAGATATAGACATTTTAACATCTCACTAGTTCAGACATTATAGATATAGATATTTCAACATCTCACTAGTTCAGACATTATAGATATAGATATTTCAACATCTCACTAGTTCAGACATTATAGATATAGATATTTCAACATCTCACTAGTTCAGACATTATAGATATCATTTTAACTCACACTAGTTCAGACATTATAGATATAGATATTTCAACATCTCACTAGTTCAGACATTATAGATATAGATATTTCAACATCTCACTAGTTCAGACATTATAGATATAGATATTTCAACATCTCACTAGTTCAGACATTATAGATATAGATATTTCAACATCTCACTAGTTCAGACAATGTAGATGTAAACAGTGCAACATCTCACTAGATCACACATAGTTGTAAACAGTGCAACATCTCACTAGATCACACATAGTTGTAAACAGTGCAACATGGCACTTGTTAAGACAATATAGATATAAAGTGTAATGCCTCACAAGGTCAATCAGTATAAACCACGCAAAATCTCACTAGGTCAAACAGTATAAACCATGCAAAATATTACTAGGTCAAACAGTATAAATATGAACTATGTAACATCCCACTAGATCCAGTAGTACAGACACTTAAATGATGCAATGGTTTGACACTAGTTAAGTGATGCAACATGTCACACTAGTTCAAACAAATATAAATGATGTAATCTCTCACTAGGTCAAGCAGTGTCAATATAGACTATGAAACATCTCACTATCTGAAAGATTATATAGATATAGATGATACAACATCTCACTAGCTCAAACATTGTAGATATAGATGATGAAACATCTCGCTAGCTCAAGTATTATAAATATAGATGATGCATCATCTCACTTGGTGAAATTGTTTAGATGTAGACAATGCAATATCTCACTAGGTCAAGCAGTGTCAATATAGACTATGAAACATCTCACTATCTGAAAGATTATATAGATATAGATGATACAACATCTCACTAGCTCAAACATTGTAGATATAGATGATGAAACATCTCGCTAGCTCAAGTATTATAAATATAGATGATGCATCATCTCACTTGGTGAAATTGTTTAGATGTAGACAATGCAATATCTCACTAGGTCAAGCAGTGTCAATATAGACTATGCTCACTATCTGAAAGATTATATATAATGATACAACATCTCACTAGCTCAAACATTGTAGATATAGATGATGAAACATCTCGCTAGCTCAAGTATTATAAATATAGATGATGCATCATCTCACTTGGTGAAATTGTTTAGATGTAGACAATGCAATATCTCACTAGGTCAAACAATATAAATATAGATGATGTAACATCTTACTAGATCAAACATTATAGAAATAGATGATGCAAAATCTCACTAGAGCAAACATTATAGATGTAGTGAAGTATTATTACAGTACACATTTGATTTGCCTATAAAGCTATCTGTATCATTACAAAGATTGGATATATATTCCCATATGTACCCCTGAAGGTCCTGGCACTGAGGTTTATTAGAATGTGATATGAAATTAATAATTAACAAAATTGAATATACATCAACTAAATATGACTAATGATTATTATAAGGACATAGCTTGTTATAAGAACATAGATTGTTATATGGACATAGATTATTATAAGGACATAGACTATTATCTAGTTGTCAGTCTATAGATTGGTTTATCTAGCTGTTAGTCTATAGATTGGTTAATCTAGTTGTCAGTCTATAGATTGGTTTATCTAGTTGTTAGTCTATAGATTGGTTTATCTAGTTGTTAGTCTAAACATTGGTTTATCTAGTTGTTAGTCTTTACATTGGTTTATCTAGTTGTCAGTCTATAGATTGGTTTATCTAGTTGTCAGTCTATATATTGGTTTATCTAGCTGTTAGTCTATAGATTGGTTTATCTAGTTGTTAGTCTATACATTGGTTTATCTAGTTGTTAGTCTTTATATTGGTTTATCTAGCTGTTAGTCTATATATTGGTTCATCTAGTTGTTAGTTTATAGATTGGTTTATCTAGTTGTTAGCCTATAGATTGGTTTATCCAATTGTAAATATACTGATTGGTGTATTACCAAGGGACCAACGCCAAGGCTCTTTTATAAAGGGACAATCACCAAGATTTTTTTTACCAAGGGACTATTACCAAGTCTTTTTTCCAATGGATTATTACTAAGGCTCTTTTACCAAGGGGCTATTACCAAGGCCCTTTTATCCAAGGGACTATTACCAAGGCTCTTTTACCAAAACTCTTTTACCAAGAGACTATTACCAAGGCTCTTTTACCAAGGGTCTATTACCAAAGGACTTTTAGTACTAGCAAGGCAGCAAGAATACTTTAGTACAAGTTCAGGTCACCTTGTTTCTCTGTTATAAATTATTATCATCAACTCTTAGTCAAAATTATCAACATCGATTTATGTAGCAATTTATTCTTTATTTCTTTGTTTTAGAGTAATTGTTCTTGTGACATTTTCAGGATTTTCTGTACCCTTTTGATCCAGTATTGATTCTACCTTTTATTGTATTGAAATGTTTGTGTTCATTGGGTGATTTTATTCAAAGATAACATGTTTTTAAACACTTCTGTCTCCCAAATGAGTGATTATTAAATAATCAATATTATCAATAAATATTTTATCAGTTTGTAAAAACCAAATACCTATAAGTCAGGTGCACAGGTAAATTTTATAGACACCGGAACATTGATATAAACATTTCTTATCAGATTTTTTATTTACCATAACATGCATACAACACCTAGATATTAATTGTGACATATGTCAAGACACTTGTAAGTAAAGTGTGTCCAGATATCAAGTTCATTTCATTTCTAAGATGTTTGCAACTTGTAAACAGGTAAATATTAGTTGTATCAGAGACACAATTCAAACTTATAGGAGGAATACTAAGATCCTTTAGATAAAAAAACACCTTCAATGATACACAATTGTTAATGCAGTAAAAACAGAATTTTATTTGTATTAATAGAACTTATAAGTATTAACCATTCACAGATAAACGCAAGACCTGTTAACAGGTAAAACTAATCTGTAACATGTGTACAGGTAATCATGATTTTACATATCCTTATAATACCTGTGAACAGGTAAATCAAATGTACTTGTACCAGGTATACAGGTAACCATGATTTTACATATCCTTACAATACCTGTGAACAGGTAAATCAAATGTATCTGTAACAGGTATACAGGCAACCATGATTTTACATATCCTTACAATACCTGTGAACAGGTAAATCAAATGTATCTGTGACATGTATACAGGTAACCATAATTTTACATATACTTACAACACCTGTGAACAGGTAAATTAAATGCACCTGTGACATGTATGCAGGTAATCATGATTTTTCAGTCTCTTGCAACACCCATGAACAGGTAAATTAAATGTCATTTAATACAAGACATATATTGATATATGATAATAGTTTAACTGTCTTACACAACACATTGAACATATAAGTTCATGTAATACTGGAAGAATGCTGAAACATTCATACAACAGCTGTGTACAGGTAAATTATAGGTCATATATTCACCATAATATATTGTAATATGTAGGCAGGTAAAAATATTTCAGATACAGATATAAGAGTTAGAAAGATCAATTATTAGTGAGAAAACATCTTTAATAATCATAAACAGGTAAAATGAAATTAATTTCATACAGTGCTAGTTAAACATGAAAAATGATTTAGTGAGATCCACACCATATGACTTTCAGGCACTTGTTTAGCACATGCAAAAGTAAACTTGTTAAAGCTTCTTTTATGATTATAAACATCACTCAAAATAAAGATGATTACAGTATCAATGACACACAGGTAATCATACCTGTATACAGGTATATTGGTACATGTATTAACTGTACATGATTGATGATGTTCATGTATGGATCATTTGAAAATAAACTCAATGAAAAGAATCCGTTCTTCATTTTTTTTAATAAAAATGATAAATATTTATTTTGTCTATTACCATGTAGATACATCAATAATTATTCACAGTTTTTATTTCTTTACTCTATGATACACTAGTAACTACATCATACATCTTATTTGTATAAAGTTATAAAGTTATAATGAACATTGATTTTTATATTATGTGTACTCTTCAATAATGTCAAGGCATATACATGTAAATTATAACTCAATAAATTGGGTGTGAAATAAGCCACAAACAAATGGCAAAACAATTAACTGTGTCAATTTCATAAGCCCAGATGCCTTTTAAATATAAGACAATCATTATGATAGTTGATAGCAGTTACTTTGTAGAGTTTAAGTTATTGTTGATAGCAGTTACATCTATTGGGCCCTAGAATTCATGTATTTATCTCACACAGGACCGATGGTTATCACAGATTGATTTTGTCTCCCAGATAAAATCAATCACTCTACTTCCATACTGAAATGTCCATTTCTCTTCTGTTGATGAATTAATAACGAGTTGGGCAGGTGAAATGTATACTTTCAACAGGATTGTCATAATTGATGTATATGGAAGTTGATAGCTCTTATCGTGTGGTCAGAATTTGTCATTGACTCTGTCAGCGGTCAGTCACCATGTTGTTAAACTCTGTAGGCCTGGATTATTGCATTAGCTGTAGAGAAAACTTTTAAAAAAAGCATTGGTAACTAGGATTAAGTGTGACTCTAGAGTCCTGGCTTACTTCGTCCATGATATGGGATATATTGTTACATCTTTTTATGATTGAGCTAAGATGAACTGTTTGATTAATTTTTTAACAATTTAAGAGCGTAGATATTCCTAGTTGATAATTTCTCTATTTTACCTGAGAAGACTATAACTAAGCAAGAGTTAAGTTAAAATTTCCAGATATTTTAAAAGAAGAAGATCAGATAGATTAACAAATTGTAAGGTGATGTGTTAGTACGCTAATGCAAAGCTACTGAGAACATAAATACATAATGTCAACAAAGGAATAAACAAAGTTCTGTCAATTAATATTGCAGAATATGTGAGGTATTTCTTTGATGGGATTCCATAGACGACTATTTGTCTAGAGATGTTATTGATAATTCATAAACATCATACACCTGCACCAGTTTATTTTTTGTTTTTGTTTTCAATATTTATATATTACACTGTACGTGCCAACAACACATTGTCAAGGTGTGAAAATCACATAAAAACATGGCAAGCCTAAAAACTCAACTTGTCAAACCATTGCATGCTGTGATGAATATGGTGATCTGTGACACCAGTGTGGATATATTTTGTATGCAACAACTGAAAAAGGATGAAATATTTTGATAGGAAAAGGATATTTTGTTCAAACAGGAAATAGTCCTAAATGATAACTAATATTTACTTGTGTAGACGACTATTTGATCTAAATGTGTACCGTTATGTGGATAAGTTTAATTTGTGATATATTTTGGATGTATGGTGATCGTGGTCAAATTGGATATAAACAATTTCAATCTGAGTGTGCTTTTGCAGACAAATTTTAGTGTGTGCCATTATTTGAATATACTGCCGTACTATTACCATCTCAATCACAGTGGATTGGGATAATAACAATCCAATAAAAAATTGTTCGCTGATGGAGAAGTTTTAGTGTCACATATGCATATTTTGTATCAGATGTCATGCCGACAAATTACTGTTCACTCTGTAAGAGATGTAATTCAGTTTTTTTGAGTTCATCTACAGTTTAGTCCAAGTTGAATTTTATGTTTTAACATCATGGGACAGTTATGTTCATGTGCCAATCAATTGGCACAGTCAAATCATATAAAATCCTCCAGAACTGTTGCACCGATTGAAAAATGTCCATTACATGTAAGTGGTGATTAGAGATTACTTGTTGGTAGAGGGGGGGGCTTATTAGTTCACATGGGGGCCCTGTGACTGAGTGGTAACAGAGTATCTCACTTTGAACCATGAAGTCTCTCACTTCTGGTCAGTGTAGATTTGAGCCCTTCTGGAACCTAAGCTGATTTTATGAGAAAGTTTGCCAGTTTACCTGAGGAAAGCCAGTGGTCTCTTCCCGGGTACATTGTTGCCAGGTTCTCTCCTCTACCATTAAAACTGGCCACCACCATAAAACTGAAAATTTGTTTACTAGGGCATAAAACACGATATTCAAAATTAAATTTTTAATTAGATCACATAAGCCAAAGACTGAAGGTTATCTATCGCTATTGTCTTTCCTTGAGCCTCATCTGTTATCTGAAACTTTTACACATTTTTGACTTCAGTGGACCAATTTTCTATACATACCAACCCATATGCTATTGACATTTATTTTGTCATTATATCCACACCTACATTGTGTAAGACTCAATTTTGCTTAATAATGGCCGCTTGACAACATAGTATAAAATAACATTTTCCATGCAATATAATGCACATGTAGTATAAAAACAAAAATACTTTGATATATTTGCATATCACCTCATAGATCAACAAAAACCTCTTATCAATAATAACACAATATTGTGAATTTTATCAGTTTTTATAGTGTACAATTCAAATAATTAATTTATTTGACATCAGCGTCCTCAGGCAGTTCTAATTATTTCAAATCACATACATGTCTCTCTTTTGATTTCTTCCGTAAAGAGAATGAAATTAATTTCCAACAAGCCTTTGCTGCCCTGGAGAAGCACATGGGACAGATGACTTAAGTTCATTTTTATGAGTCTGTTTGAGATAAGTGAAATCATCAGACATTATAAGAATATTACGACACACTTTTTATGAAATTTTCCGCTAATATTCATCAAAATATCACGACCCTAGTGTGTGATTTATCGCTAGATAATGTAGATCAAATATTTTTTATCTTTCCAGGTGAATGAAGAGTGCAACGTATTGAGGTTAAATCTTACAGCAGCGCAGCATGAATGCAACGTGGCCAAAGATGAGCGCAATGTCTTGCAAACGAAAGTCGATAGCTTAGAATTTACAGTTAAGGTGAGATGAACAAAATAGTTGGTCGCGAAGGCAGACCATATAGCTCGCCTGTTTTATACTTCTTATAATTTTGGTTATATTTAGGCCACAACAACTAGAATCCCCCTGCATTAGTGAGTATAATGACCCAAGACTATGTACATGTGAAGTTTCATGACTGTTGCTGCAGTACTCTGCCCACAATGGACAGAAAATAAAGCTTAATGCAGTACTATTCATATAGTAAATGACTAAGTCCAGGAAGTATAAAAATTTGGGTCCAAATTAAGCCACAGCAATCAGAATCCCCATGCATTGTTGAGTAATGACCCTAGACAATCTTTATGTGTATTTTTATGGCTGTAACTGCAGTACTTTGCCCACAATGGACTGAAACACAAAAATCTTAAAGAGCACCCTGAGTGAAAAATGAAAATTTCTGTATTTATAGAACTCATCGTTCTAAGAACAACATCAAAAACCTGATCAAAATCAGTAGACACATTGACTGCCAAAGTTAGCGATTGCTTTCTGCTCTTGGAAAATTAATTAAGAATTCATTCCACTTCCGGCAAAATTGTAAGTTACACTATGATGTCACGGAATGGCCTTAGGATGGCGGAAATTTACAGTGGATGGGAAAGTGGGTCATATTCATCATTGTTTAAAATCACAAAATTTACCAAATAAATCATTATTTTGACACTTTTAAAATATCTGAAATCATTTTATTTAAATGCAGTCATATAACGAACACGATTTTGGCTTTTTCAGTGTGTCACATTTACGGACGGATGGTTTAGTTATGCTTAATTTAGAGTATCACGCTATATTTTGAGTTTTTGTCCCTTAAGTTTTTCTCTCATGTTTATAAAGAAAAAAGAAAAACAACAATGGCCATTTGTGATGTATGCTATCTTTAATCCTTAAAACAACTGCTTACTTCACACCTTCCAGTATATTGCCATGTCATGCCATAACCGTGCCAGGATTCTCAGCGGTGGGTTTGTAGTCCTAGATATCTTAATCCCTTCTGACTGTGTATAATGCTACATACGATTTTTGATGTCTGAATTAATATCAAAGAATTAAGTCAATATTTTTATAATTTATGTAATAATAAGTAAATAAATACTGATGATAGATTAAATCATCATGATAGATACGGGTGATGAAAATTGTTATTTTTGATTGATAAATTAATTGTATGCATATCTAATTTGATTTTGTTTGAACTCTTAAAATACTATAAATATCATTAGAATCATATAAAACATGTCTCGGATGGAATGCATATATAGAATAAAAAATTACACCTCCATGTTTTGCTTTGTTTGCAAATAATTGGAGTGTGAAAGAATAATGCAGCTTCCATTTAGGACCCAACTGAAATTTTAAATTTCCGAGATGATTGGGTGTAGTGTTAGTCTCGTAGGTGAAGACAAAACACCTTTGTATATCACACGTAGCGAAAATGTGATTCTTTAGTAAATTGATAATATTATAAAATACAATTTACATGCATAAATACTGCATTTTAACTTATTTTTTCATAATAACCACTAAAATGTAAAATTCAATTTATTATATGTTTCCGTATGATATTTTAAGAGTGACAAAGTTCTTTATATAATTGACACATAATCTTCAACCAACAGTGAATAAAAGCACAACGCTGGGGAAAAATCAATGTTGTTTATTAGAACTGTATTTTCCTTAAATACCCATTCTCATTACAGTTGATGTTGCTCTCAATTTCCATTATATATGTTCCTTATTTGCTCTGCCAATAGCACAATGCGATATTTACGGCAATTGTCTTTTCAAAATGACATACAATTTACGCCTACTACTGCGATATCAGTTTATAAAAAATTAAAAATAGTAATTCAATTATTTTGTTTTTACAATTTAATTCCGCAAAGTTTACATTTGAATTATTTGTTCTCCATGGATGACAATTATTCTATATTATACTGAGGGGTAAGCATAGATTCATAAATAATGAAAAAAGCTAGATTTCTTTATGTAGAATATCGCTGCCTAACAGGTAAAATGTTACAACTTAATCTTGATTTATTGATCAATTAAATATTCCCAAACAAAAATCACGACGGTGACAGTTAAAAACATTTATTCCTAAATTATTGTACACAAAAATATATTCACTCAATAACCCAGCAAGTGTTTTAATTTTCGTCCACGCCTGAGGCACCGCTGATACTAAGCCTATAGTGAAGCACGTACTTCGCAACCTGAGTCCTCGTTGTGCTATCACACGAAGCTCCGCCCCTTTCTGGCTACTTGAGCCATTCATAAAGGTGAGTTTTGCAGTTTCCCCCTAATATTTCAAAAACATGTGCACCGATTTTGGTTCAGTTTTCGATGTTGTTCTTAGAATGATGAGTTCTATAAATACAGAAATTCTAAATTTTCACTCAGGGTGCTCTTTAATACAGTACTATTCATATAGTAAATGAATTATTCCGGGAAGCTGGAAATTTGGGTCCAATTAGAGCACAGTAACCAGCATTCATTGTTGAGTAATGACTCTAGACAATGTACATGGGAAATTTCATGGCTGTAGCTGCAATACTTTGCCCACAATGGACTGCGACAAAAAGCTTTACACAGTACTATTCATATAGTAAATGACTAATTCCAGGAAGTTGGAAATTTGGGTCAAAATTAGGCCACAACAACCAGTATCCCCCTGCATTGTTGAGTAATGACCCTAGACAATGTACATGTGAAGTTTCATGGCTGTATCTGCAGTAATTTGCCCACAATGGACTGAAACAAAAACCTTAGTACAAAAAAAGGATGACTCCGACACCAAAGCAGTGACAGCAATAGCTCTTCTGTTTTTCAAACAGGAGAGCTAAAAGTGAGACAGTTTATTCTATAATGTCATGCGTTTTTCTATAGTTTCTGCGGGGCCAATATTCGGCGACATTCCCAATGCAAAATATGTGCTGTTTTAAAATTTGATGAAATAAATTTCCCGATTTAGTTACAGAAAGTGATGCAGTCATAAAAAATTAATTAATGCAGGGGAAATATATCTAAAAAAAAAGAGATTTTGTTAAATTTAAATTTACATGTATGTAAATAATACTAGCAGACAAAAATAATTGTGTAGATGAAAAACCAGTTGACACAGGTTACTAAGAGCACTGGTAGCTAACGCAATAAACCATGCATAGATAAACTGGTCTGTGTCATTTTAGCTCTAATGTTTTCTTTCTCCCTCAAGTTACCTCATAATGACACTATTACAGGGATGGATTGATCTCACTTAATTGTTATTCATAGAAAAGGTTTATAATAATCTGCTCTGCATTATCACAAGCAATACCAAGATTTACCAAAGCCAGTTAGTAGTTCTACTCAAGATAAAAAAAAATGTCACCAGTAGCGGAAGATAAAATGCAAATTATAAGCTCATTGTTACCGATAGTTTTAGCTTCATCTTTGGCTGTAGGAGTTTCATATAAAAAGACAATTGTTTTAAAATTACAGATGTCAGTATAGTTAAAGATCTTTCCATTCAGGTGACCAATACTATCAGTCACATGGTTTGTAAGGGTAGGATACAGGAATATATGTGGTCAGTAAAAAGTATGTACATATTTTTTTCTGACCACAATGTATTCTCATATCCTACCCTCACAAACCATATAATGATCTTCTCCCAATGAAGAATTTTTCTAGCAGCTATAAAGACAAACATTTTCAATTGAAAAAAGAAAATACATGTACAAAAATAGATTTTATTCATGATCAGCTACATAGATGGGTTTATATAGGCCTATCCCACAAGAGGAATATTAGCTTCAGGTGACGTCACAATGTAAATCTAATGCATCCCAGAGTAGTGATGTCAGTATTTTGCGATACTTTGAAAAAAAGTTTGTGCAGTGTATTGAAAGTGCTGGCAGTGTACGGGAGAATACATTGTCGACACATGGTCACTTTCATCACTTTTCATTGGACTTGTTTGTATGAAGTGGGATAAAAGATAAAGACCTTTCCACTCAGGTGACCAATACAGATCCTTCTGCCCAGATGACCAATATAGACCTTTCTGCCAAGATGACCCATACAATCCTTTTAATTTCTCTTTGTTGTAAAATTTGCTAATTTGAATGACATTGTAAATTCTTATACAGAAATCATATATTTGTAATAGTTTAAACGGATATGTCTATTGATTTATTTTGACTTTACAATTATTTTGAACATGTTGAAGTATCAGTTAAATTGTTCAACAAAGACATAAATACGGGTTTAGAATCTTGTAGTCTTAGCACTTTATTGATTTGAATGCATCTAAAACGCGGATAAATCTTACACGAGTGTTACATGTGTTCATTTTATCACTATAAAATATTACTGCACAAAAGCTATAGCCATTGTACTTAATAGCTTAACTATTATACAAGTCTAGAATCCAATGTTGCTTCATGGCAAAGATAATTATGCATATCCCTTACTTTTTGCACCATGCGATTTTTTTTCAAGTTGTCCTAAAATTTCATCAACCCCTGAAGTCAAATTTGGACTTGTCCATTTCACAGACCTGTGACGTACAATGTTGAAAGTCCGGTACAGATTTTTATAAATATAATAGTATATCAATCCAAATTTTTGATTATCTTGAAGTAACAGGGGCAGTCCCGGGAGTTTCAAGATAACGATATTGCACTGATTGTATTTATGTATTTCAGCCTGTTTCTACAATAACTTGTGTTGGTATACCACTCTCAAGCGGTGATATAAATGAAGCTGCAGTTAGTTAATATTTACAAATAAACCACAGGGCTGTTTAAGTGATGTCTAAAACATAAATGACGTCAATGCCAACCTTCAGATGAATGAAGAGATTGAAGTGACGTACAAGTTTGACGCGTCAATGAGAGTCCAAACCTGATAGTTTGTAGATGTAATGTGGGCTAATAATCCATACTGCCAGTGCTTTTCAGTTATGGTAGAAACAGATTAAGCAATGAGTGTTGGTTGGTTGTTTATTATATTTATTTATAGAACTGTCGTTAGTTAATTTTCAAATTTTGAAAATATATAACCTGAGATAGATAAACATGATAATCAACTATTGCACTCATTGTTTAATCTCTATGTATCATACATGTTAAAAAACCAAGAATCATAATCATGTGTTTTATTTAATTTTATATCAGCACCAAATTATCAATATTATTTAAAAATGTTAATTTCAGGTGTTAGGAAATTTTGTCATTTATTTGAATAGAATGTAATAATGAGAATATATCATGGGTGAAATTGCGGTAAAAGTCTCGATAATTTTCATAACGATTAAGAGCAACTGGTCCGATTTTTAACCCACCTAATAAGAAACCATTGTATATTACGTAAGTCTGTGATAAAGGCACTTTCATGTAGCATTGGCATGTGAAATAATTAATTATCCTGTCAGTAGTTCCTTGCCATCTACCAATATTTTCTTCATCATGACTGCAATTCAATCTTTCATTCCGTGACTTTTACACAAGACATTCGCGAGGGAAATATCGTATATCACATGTTTGTATCGTCTTTCACGACTTAATTTTCTCCTGTGAAGCTCTATATACAATGAATGTATCAACAGGAAGTCCATAATATCACAAGTCTTTGCAAAATATTCGACTTTTGTTATTTATTTCACAAGTTGATGTTAATGATTGAAATAAATTTCTTACAAATTTTAGACTATTTTCACTTGTTTTGCCTGGGTCTGAAATGCTGTCATTTCATTGGATATAAAGAATCACCTGACTACCGTCCATGGTTTTATGGAAAGTCAGTAGCTAAAAATAGACAGCATCGTTGGATGATATGAAACACTACTCTGTGTACAGTGACAATTAAAGACATTTCCTAAATAAGAATATGATTCTCGACAAAACAAAACAGTTACGAGGTTTACTACTGACCATCCATAGGATTATGTCAGGTTGATCAAGTCCATGGAAAACTCGGCTTCGCCTAATGTTATGCTATCAATTTTAGGACCATAACACTGATATTCTGATACTAATCTTCAGGGTAAAAACTCCACATGGCTCATCTATATCGCTATGTCAAGACCAGGTGTATTGTATTTTTAAATTAATATCAAGAGAGTAAAAAACAACAGCAAAATGCCAATTTGAAATTTGGCATACAATCTGTTATATCCTGTGATTAGATCTTAACATTGATTGAAAAACTAAAACGATATATTGTCGTAGAAATTTTAACATGTCATGAATATATTGCCTAGAATGTATGAAATATGCTGACAATTCATATTTCTTCCTGTCATGAAAGAATCCAAATTGTCAACTCGCCCATTATTCAAATTTGATTTCTCTTCACAAATTACAACATTATAACAATTTTCTTTTTCTTATTTTTAAGAAACCATTGAATGTTTGAAACTTTAGATACACACATAAAATATTTTTTGGTTCCTTGTAAACCAAAGAAGTGATCTGCATGGGAAATTCCGTTGACTATAAAAATAAAATGACATTTGGACAGAGTACAAGGGATGATATGACCATCATAGACAAATATTTCCTTTACCTCCAGCTACATGACAAAACCTCTAAAAATATTATACATAATTTGTTTGGCCTGATTGAAAATAATGTTGATCTGTTATTGTGCATCAACAACTTGGTGTAGCTGTTTCATTGAGGCCTGTTGTGAAAAAATTGTTTCAGTATTGTAAAGATAATACTAAGATTATAGCTTTGTAAAAAAAAAAAAAAAAACAAAAACAAAAAACCAGAAAACAAATGCCCCAGGTGATTGTTTCAAGTATCATATTGTAACTTCACAGGATGATCAAACATGATGGTAGTAGTTGACCATGAACTTCAATTTTACCTTCCAGAACTTGAAAGAATCTGCAGAGAAGTTACAGAACCTAGAATATGAACATGAAAATACTATACAACAACTACAGGAAAAACAGAGTCAAATTGAATCCTTACAACAGGTATGTATATATGTTTGATGACAACAGACATGTGTTAAGTGACAACAGGTATATATATATGTTTGATGACAACAGACATGTGTTAAGTGACAACAGGTATGTATATATGTTTGATGACAACAGACATGTGTTAAGTGACAACAGGTATGTATATATGTTTGATGACAACAGACATATGTTAAGTGACAACAGGTATGTATATATGTTTGATGACAACAGGTTTGTACATATGTCAAGTGACAACAGGTATATACATATTTTAGGTGACCAAAGGTATGCACATATGTCACATAGCAACAAAGTATATATATATGATAGGTGACAACAGATATGTACATGTATTAGGTGACAACAGGTATGTACATATGTTAGCTATATAGACTTTTAACACACTTACAAAAACTAGTGTCACAGCCATATTATTTCCATATATAGAAATAACACACCAGTCTCAACCAAATGAAGGAGTAGATGAAGACAAACAAATAGACGGTCATTGTTGATATCAATTAGACATTATATGTAACACAGACATTGTGTACATAATATGCCACTGGATATACCAACACATTACGTATCCAGTTGGTGGATCTATAATTTTCATTATAATGTTATCCCTGTATTAATTTAGGGACCTCTGTGACATAAATGTTAGGTGACAACAGGTATGTACACATTACATAAGATAGGTCACATGAACACAGGTATACAAATCACATGAAATATGATCACATTCAAAACTAAACCATAATTTTGATACACTGAGTGACAATATTCCTTTAAACTTCTACGTGTACATGTTTACAACAGAATGTGTTGTGTATGATTTAGGTAGCTAAAAAGGTAGGATATGTACATAAAGTAACAATATAAGGTAAGTTACAAGAGAAGCAGGAAGTCTTAGAGTGATATACCTCTGTATGGTAACGACAGGTGTACTTCAGGTCAATACCAGGTTTATAGACCAGCATCCTATAAGTTGGCCTGAAGTGTAGGTTTGGAAGAGTTTATTTACTTGCAAATTACATGAATTAAGTGTTAATTATCAAATTCATGCATATTATTACCAAAACACACCATTTAAAAGAAACATATTTAAAACGAAAAACAAATAACTTTAAGGAAATAATTAGGAATGGAAAACATCAATGTTAATATGCAAGAAAAGAAATTTGATGAAAGCAACAAAGTCTGTGTTTTTATTTGTGTGATTAAAAGTTGTCTATTGACAAGGTTACTTCAAAGACAGACAACACCGTAAATGAGTCGTAATTAAACATATGGTAAGCCTTTGATGGCTGCATGATACTGTTACCAATGGTAAACCATAATTGTTATTGCACATTCAATGTATTTTTTCCAAACAGATAAACTAACGTTATTAGTTGTTTAAAATTAGTGAATTATTGTGACAATCATATATGCAGATTTATACCTCTAGGTGTCTCTATCACAAGATAGCAGCATAGCTACAGAACAATTTACAGTCAAACTTGTCAATAAATTTGCATAAGTAGCCATTATAGACAGGTAGCCTTTTTATAAAGGTTCATTCATTGTAAAAAGGTTTATTCATTATGTTTGAATGGCCTTTAAATGCAGGTGCAATCTATACAGGGATGACCTTAATAGAAGTTTGACTGTAGGTGTATTAACCCTTTCACCCCAAACTAAATAGGATGTATGTTCTTTTGTCTCAGACCAGTCTGTTATGGTCTGTTCCCCAGTAGTAATGAAAAGGTTAAGTGTTCTTTCCATCTGGTTTGTCTAGTACTAAAACGATATAAGCTGTCTCAATGATTATTTTTGTCCCCTGACATATAGTCCAGAATGTGATAAAATATGCATTCAAATATTTTATCAAACATGTAAAACATTGTAAAAGATCTTCTTTTTGAAGTTATTTGTTTTATTAGAATTTAAGTTTTCCTGTACCTTAAAAAATCCAGCTGTATTTCTGTATGCAGTGACCTTTCAGATAAACTCTTTCGTCATATCAAATGTACTTTGTAATTCGGTCAGGGGATCTTGGTCCATTATGTGCTCGGACTATGTTAAAGTCGGCCAATTTTTGTGTTTTATAATTATTTTTAAAATGCAGGATGCAGATTTTTTTTGGAGAGAGCATATATTATGTAAAATATAAGCTTTTCAATGCTATTTTAAATACCTGAAGAAAATCAGATGAATATATGAACAAATATATAAGGTCACTAAAAGAAATTTTTCCGATTTTTAATGTTACCCTGAATGCTGACATTGACAAAATCAAAACAATATAACTGAAAAGTATACGTACCTCATGTTTTACAATCGTGCCACCATGTACGGTGGAGTTGGGCAGTTCATGATCATATGTGTCAAGAATGATAAAGCCGAGAATGTGATAGGACGAGTTAAAAATGGGTCAAGATCACCCGATATACCCGGCATATGGACAATTTCAGAAACGAATCTTTTGAAACGAAGAAAAAGACCAACTTTGCCTGATTTAGGTATGAAATGATGATGTACGAAAATAAATGCAAAGGGTAATAAGAATAGAATGTATATTAACTGCAAATAGCACGTGTTTATTGGTCTCTCGGTAATCTTCATAAAAAATTACAGAAAGTTAATTTGCAATGCTTAAAGTATGGCGGACAAAAAATAACTAATATTACGGGTTACGTTTGCCAAGATTGTTGCAATTTTACACATGCACTTGTTATTCTAACCACCAGATGGTCTCTTTGGAATATATATGAGATACAATATCACATAAAATGGGCATGTAAAATTTTTCACCTACAACAGCTCATATCGCTTTAAGGTAGAAAAATATGACTTTGGTAATATGTATGTAAGATTGTTGTCATTGGGGTCCTAGTAAGCTTCACAGTAACTTTCACATATTATGCTAAGACCCTGGAGAATAAACAGTCACTGCCTTTTTTACCCTGACTTAAGTATAACCAGAGACTGGGAATCAAACTCGGGTCCTCTTGCTTGCAAGGTGAGGACTACTACTGCTGGAACCACTGTGAGGTAATATAACAACCACTTCTATAAAGAAGTCTTGGGTATATACCTGGTATGGAACCACATGCCAGACAAACACTTATGAGTGGTTCTTTACTTAGGGTAACAAGCCCCCTTTGGCTCTTCATATGTAGAAGGATACAAACTGTTTCCCATTTACTAGAATTTATAGTTAGAGTAAATTCCATATATATACATGTATATGAATAATCTAGATAATGTTAATACCACTGTACGAACATCATCAAATTTCAATACACATTTTTGACATGACATACATATGTTATATCATATCGCTGCATACAATTTCATCCTGATGGTAATATTGAGACCAGACATGCACCAAACGTTGATCGTGCACAACTTGACGATCGCTATAGTTGGCTTTCACCTTTTGTGATATGCCTGGCTAAAAATCGAGAACTAGTTCAGACCTAAAACACAAACACTGACTCAGCGTAAAGCACTCCTCATCAGAGGAGGGGAATATTAGAGGTTCATGTGTTGCGCAGTGAGGTCATGTGATACAATGGCATGTCATCAAACTCTAACTGTAGTTGTATGATAGTGCTCTTTACCAACAGCTGGTAATATCCCTGTATAAGTGCGCATTTCTTGACAGGATGTAAGGGGACATTGAAAATCTATTCACCTAATTACTAAGTAGCTCAGCTTATCAACAGTAATGCATGCACTCTCTAATTGACATTTGACTTTTTTCCATCAGTCAAGAGTCTATCGTGATGTGTTTAAATGTATGGTAATTATGGGAGAATTAAGTATCGTATTTAAAGAGTCATGTTTAATATGTGTGCTTAGACATTCTGGATTACCTTGATAGATACTTTAAAGGGCAATTCATTAATACATTAACAAACTCTTATTCAAACAATGCACTCTCAGATACATATGTCCTTTAACTCATTGATCCCTGTAACCTAATTTGAACTCATCCATTTAAAAGAACGGTAAAGTCCATTGTCAGAATTTGAGAGTGCACAATTTTGAATCTAAATACTGCAAAAATTTTACATGCAATATAAACTTGCTCACTCCTGAATTATGACAGTAGACCATGCTATCTTTTGATCTGGATGAGTCTAAATGTGACCTCAGGGGTTGATCGGTTAAAATCTACCATTCTATGAATACTAACAGGAAAATGCCCACTTGCCAATAGGCTCAATTATAATAGATAAATACTCATATTGCTTGACTGCTTAAAGTGACTCGGTTGGTTAGTGGTTTTGGGTTCAATTCTGTTTCTTGTCATTGGTCCATAGCCTAGTTTTAATTTTTTTGCAATTTGTCAAAGTTTCCATAATTCTTAAGCATACTAGTATTCGGTGGCAGATGAAAAGCAGAAAAAAGAAGACTGTCTATGTCACGTCTAAACATCTTATATCACATTAGAGCTATCATCTATATACAGTCTAACCACAGTGATGCAATACCATATCTAGAAGTAGGATCAATCCGATACATTTGTATGTTTTGGACTACTTTCTTAACAGTGCACTAGATGAACTAAAGAAGGAAAAAAAATGAGACCACTTCTTAACTGCAATGGATGTTTTGAACAGCCTTCATATCCAGCTTATTTACACCAGCCATGGTAGCTTATAAGTCTGTTATGCTTCAGATCTCCAAGGCATATTTGTGACTTATGCAGAAATGTACTCTTACCACCGGGGACTCTATGGCCGAGTAGTTAGAGCATCACACTTTGAACCATGAAGTCTCTCACTTCCTGTCAGCGCAGGTTTGAGTCCCGCTGAAACCTAAGCTGATTTTTGAAAGAAAATTTGGCAGCTCAATGCTTGCGGATGGCCAGTAGTCTCTTCCCCATTACATTGTAACCAAGTTCTCTCCTGTGCCATTAAAAACTGGCTGCCACCATATAACTGAAAATCTTTTGAGTGTGGCGTAAAACTCCATTTTAAAAATTCAAAAACTATTACCACCTTTATTTTTTCTCCTTTGTTAATGTATTTATATTCCTACCAGTATGTCATTTAAACTTATAGTCAGTCCTCGTGAAGATACTTTCGTATCGAGATATTGTTTGATTTTAAAACTGCAATCCTACTACCTTATCTAGATAGTAGTCGATATTAAAACTGCAATCCTACTGCCTTTCTTTCTAGAGTTATTTCCCTTTTGTTTTGGAAAATTTTCTTTGAATCCAGTAAAGATACAACTGATGGGGTACTGTTATTCTTCAAATATGCCATGTTATTACAACAAAGTGATTCATTCGAAACATTGCCATTTCTCAAAGCTAGTCTTTTGAAGAAATCTAAATGGTTGTTCACATGAAGTTTATCTATCAAAACACTGTTACTTTCTATACTGTAAGAAATTGACCAGCTGTCATTTATGTAATGGTCTGTCATAGAATTGGAAATCAGCAAAAATCAATTAATGGCAAAGTCAACATTGAGCTCAGATAATTATACAACAGTAAATGTGCATGTCAGAAAATAATCAAGGTTTTTAAGTGGGTGTTTGTAAATGAATCTTGTGGGAGTTACCACATATTTATTGATAAGAAATCAGTGGCAAAGACTAGCATTTGAAGGATTTCTTTGAATGTTTAGTCATGTGGGATGGCGGCACCTGTTTTTATTGTCATTGTTGGCGTCACAACTAAATATGAGCGGTTGTAGCAGCAAATTATTACGAGAAATGAAGATAACTGAATTTTAATAGAAATGGAAATCGAAGGAACCTGCGTATGACTTCTTGAAATGGAAATTGATGTAACCTACAAACAGCATATTAAATAAATGGAATGTACCATTACACATCAGCAAACAGTCAATTACTTAAAAAAAACGCTTTGATAAGTTTAGAAAATACGGTATGTCAATCTCAAATAGATACAGCACATATAACCCATGTAATTAGATTCTCTTTCGCAAATTGTCAGATAGTCGTGTCAACATTTTTTTTTCTGCTGAGATTATATTTATGGTAATTTCTTGATGAGTTGCAAAATTCAACCTGAGCAACATAGATCATCCACATATATACAGTGGCAACTTGCTATTAAACCACTTAACTCATTTACCCCTCAAGACAAATTTGGACTGAACTAAATCATTGATTTACAGAAGAGTCCATAGTTTTTTAAGGGTTGATGAGTTAACTGGCTGACTCAAAGTGGTCTGAATAGTGAGGTGGTCTTTTAAGTGAGGTTCTGTATCTATTATAGATACTTAGCAATGGACTGAAAACTTTTGATCTCCTAAGCGAGGTGGTGTTTATTTGAGGTTCCATTGCATTTACATACATCTGGCAGCAGTTTCCCATTGACTCCAATGCTAATTAAGACTGTTTCTATCAGCTGTGTAATATATAACTGAAGTTCATGACATGATGTCCCACAAAATCGTGTCCTCGTTTTTCATG
Organism: Atrina japonica; assembly: GCA_030159075.1. Lineage (NCBI taxonomy): Eukaryota > Metazoa > Mollusca > Bivalvia > Pterioida > Pinnidae > Atrina > Atrina japonica. The sequence goes on along the minus strand of BROG01000344.1, from coordinate 297,076 downwards.
TGACATTATACCAAGAAATATCAATCCAATATATTGATACTCTATACTTTACTCCTCTGCGTTAAATTTTGCTGTTCCATCAAGATGACGCTGGTCACCTTTAGGGCGATATTTTGGAATCTCATTAGGGCAATATTTATTGAATCTCAATTACAGAGTGTATCTGTATTCTATTTGTTTGTCACCAAAATATCCATAAATCAACAACGATGTGTCTAGACATGTGTCAGAGTGTTAATTAGCAGTCTAAAATGCCCATTCTATTTTATTTGTCACCAAAATGGTATCCACTTATCAGGACTAAAATGCCTACAATACAGTAATTTCCGTGCACTCTGACATGTGTTCACTCTGTTAATTACAGTAATTTCTGTAAAATAGCTAAAATGCCTACAATACAGTAATTTCCGTAACTTAATCAGGACTCTAAAATGCCTACAATACAGTAATTTCCGTAACTTAATCAGGACTCTAAAATGCCTACAATACAGTAATTTCTGTAACTTAATCAGGACTCTAAAATGCCTACAATACAGTAATTTCTGTAACTTAATCAGGACTCTAAAACGCCTCTTCCGTAAAATCAGGCCTACAATACAGTAATTCCGTCTGTCTAAAATGCCTTACAGTAATTTCAGAACTCTAAAATTACTACAATACAGTAATTTCTGTAACTTAATCAGGACTCTAAAATTACTACAATACAGTAATTTCCGTAACTTAATCAGGACTCTAAAATGCCTAATATACAGTATTTTCTACATGTTTAAAGTTAGGACACTTTAAATGCCTAGAATATAGTATTTTCTAGATCTTAATTAGGATGTGAAAATGCCTAAAATAAAATATTCTGCAACTTAATTAGGATCTAAAATGCCCAGAATGCAGTAATTTCTGCCCCCTAGTTAGGGCAATAAAATGCCTACAACATATTATTTTTTACTCATTTTAACTACATGTAGGAAGCTAAAATGCCTATAATACATGTGGTTCATATTTTCTAATAAAGAAATGCTAAAATGCCTATTATACAGTATTTTCTGCAACTTATTAGGATGTGAAAATGCTTACAATATAGTAATTCCTGTGTTTTAATTAGGTTCTAACATTACAGTTAAATTGTAAATGTCTACAATATACATGTATTTTCTTCTTCTTCATTAGGCTGCAATTCAAAAAGTGATATAGAGTGATATATTTTTTTGTCAATTCGAAATGTTTTACATGGTATTCTGTTAAAGAATACCTTTAATAACTCATAGCGGAAAATTGTGAGAAAGTAGAAAACATGGAAATAAACAAATTATACATATTCCAGATGTGAAATTACAGTAATCCAAATTTATTAGATAGATGGCTTTAACCTTAGGGGACAATCATCAGAAGGCTTTTTCTTATTACTGTTTTATTCTGATCTATTTATGGACCCTGGTGAACTTTTGATATATATCTATCAACACAGATCTACAGCAGTCCTATCTTAATTATTTATATTGACTGTGTATGAAGCATATAACCAGACTCATATGGGCATGGTAAACAGAATGAACTTTCTCTATAAACAAGTCTCAATCACTTGATATTGCCTGGTTGTATAAAAATGAAAGAGTTGGCCTTTTGGAGAAGTCTAAGTAAGATCTATACATGCCTATGCCGCAGATATAATTAAATGTGTATGTAGAGTGAATTAGCGGTTTTTTAATACATGCATTATTCATCGACAGCATTAAATCAATTTGACAGATTATAATTAACCATTTTTTATTCACCAAGCTTGCATTCCCCAGATTGCTGTTATTTATCCTAATTTATATATTGACTGTTTTTGAGTTTAGAGAATCATTTATTTATGTATTTATTGATTTTTTTTCTTTTATTTATTGCGATGACATTGATTAAGAAAAAAATTATCATGAGATTGCAATAATTGTGGTTTTATGTTTATTCAACAATTCCTATTGATAAAATTATAAAATGGCTGTCATGTGTACCATTTTATTTGATAAATTTTGCATGTTAATTAGATCTAATAAACAACGAAGCAAACATGTGTTGTACCACCCATCCTCCCCATAAAACAATGGACCCTTCTTTCTATCAATGAAATAGGCCAGTCTCTGTCTGTAGGGGTTGAATCATTTAATAGGATTTAGTACTTTTATATTATTCGTTTGTGATTTGTTTTGGACCATGAGTGTGTGTGCTGGAGAAATATACTGTTGGATTAAGACATTCTTGCATACCTAGACAAATTTTCTCTTTTTTTTTTTACTTTTAATATCAATTAATATTTTGGCGAAGTTGCCCAAGTTTTGTTTCTGGAGATATCTAACATTTCTTTAATTTTTTTCCCTTTCAATATTATCCCTTTCATAATTTGTATTGGCCTTCATATTTTAGAGCAAAAAAGTAAAAACTTTAAATTAAACAAAATCACAATAAAATCATTATTATCACCAGAATTTGTTTTCAAATGAACAATACAGAGCACTGCCACTGGGTGAATATCTAAATAAATTGTAATATATAGATTCATGCACAGTAATTCTATTTGTTTTATCACATGTTATCTCTATATCTTTTCAGGCACAAGATATTGCAAAAGAAGAATATGAAGAAGTGTTACAGTCCTTACAGGTAAGTTACAGTGGGGCTAAGATCCTAAAGTCAAGTGTTGCAGTCCTAACAGGTAAGTTACAGTGGGGCTAAGGTCCTATTGTCAAGGTTTGCAGTCCTTACAGGTAAGTTACAGTGGGGCTAAGGTCCTATTGTCAAGTGTTGCAGTCCTTACAGATAAGTTACAGTGGGGCTAAGGTCCTATTGTCAAGTGTTGCAGTCCTTACAGGTAAGTTACAGTGGGGCTAAGGTCCTAAAGTCAAGTGTTGCAGTCCTTACAGGTAAGTTGCAGTGGGGCTAAGGTCCTATTGTCAAGTGTTGCAGTCCTTACAGGTAAGTTACAGTGGGACTAAGGTCCTAAAGTCAAGTGTTGCAGTCCTTACAGGTAAGTTACAGTGGGGCTAAGGTCCTAAAGTCAATCGTTGCAGTCCTTACAGGTAAGTTACAGTGGGACTAAGGTCCTAAAGTCAAGTGTTGCAGTACTTACAGGTAAGTTACAGTGGGGCTAAGGTCCTAAAATCAAGTGTTGCAGTCCTAACAGGTAAGTTACAGTAGGCCCTAGGTCCTAAAGTCAATTGTTGCAGTCCTAACAGGTAAGTTACAGTGGGGCTAAGGTCCTATAGTCAAGTGTTGCAGTCCTTACAGGTAAGTTACAGTAGGCCCTAGGTCCTAAAGTCAACTGTTGCAGTCCTCACAGGTAAGTTGCAGTGGGGCCAAGGTCCTGAAGTAAAAATTTTACACGGTACTCAAGCACAACTGATATTTCTTGATTTTAAAATAAAAGCACACAAATTTGATGCTGCAACTGGACATGTTTTACATTGATGGCATACAATTTAGAATGATAACGGACAATTTTGCACTATTTTTGGTTTGATATTATAATTTATGGAGTATACAAAATCACTATTGGCCAAGGTTGATATTGTTTTTTGTACTCCATAAATTCTCATAACGAACCAAAAGTAGTGCAATAATGATTTTATTACACATAAATTTAACAAAACCTCAACCATTGAAAGAGATATGGCAAGTTGTTTCAATCCCTCAAGGACAATAATTGTTTTATTTTACCGAAAGGCAATAAAACTTAACTAACAAACTGACCTACGTAAGTTCATAACAATTGTAATGCATGTTACATAGCACCTTCGATACTCATCACTATGGATATGTTTTATCACACTTTGCATCGTTTTTTAATCTTAAGCCTCCATCAAGACTTACTACAGCAAATATATTTGACAACGATGTATGAATGTTGTCAAATCAATAAATTTCAGCTGTTGTTTCTCTCCATTCCAATCTGCAAATCTATGAGTTATGAAACGGACATTTTATCTGCTAGAGGTTACACCCAATTACCACATAGCCCACTAGTAAAAAAAAAAAAACCGAACCATACGTGCTTCCATTTCTGCGCATGAGAGGGTGACATAAATCGCCATAGAGGGTGACATAAATGTTTCAGGGTGACACGAAAAAATGTTTTAGATCATGTGATATGGTTTTGACTAAGCAGAAGTAAAGATACATATTAGAGGTATAATAAAAGGATTTGTCATTCCAAAGAAACATGATATTGACCAAGGCAAAGCCTTTATGACCTCGGCTTTGCCCTGGTCAATATCATGCTTCTTTGGACTGATAAATCCAAGACAGTAATTGTATAATGTTGTCATTGTAGTTATTACTATACCAGAAGTGACCTTGCCTGACTTTCTGTTGAAGTCATGTAATGTGAGTATAAACTATTCTGACAAAACTGAACGGAATGGAACAACTGAAAGAAGGTCTATTAACATTTAGTTTATAAAACTTCAGTAGATGTGATCAGTTCTTGATGACATGTTAAAACAGCATTGGCATGAAGCATTCATGTATTTGATGTATAAAAACAACCTTTTTTGTATATTTTCAGACTCGAATAACAGAACTGCAACAAAATTGTCAACATCAAGAAGAGCGACATAAACTATTGACGGAACAGCTTCAGACTTTGCAAGCTGCGGCATCCAGAAATAACTTTAAACATTCATCATCTCATAATCCACCACTTCCTAAAATATCAGCCAATCAAAATCATTCTAGCTCTAATCAACGACCAGTTGAGGGTATGCATAATTGTTTATTTTTTATATATTGTTTGATACGGGAGAAAAATAATCTTGGCAGTGTCATGAATCTGTCAATACAAAAATATGTGGAATTGTATTGTGTCTTAATAGGTTTACTTTAATAGTAAAACATGTGTTTAGTACATTTTGAAAAATTGAGGTGTGTGAGTCTGCATTAGATAAACATAATTTAAAAAACAAATGAAACATGACTATCAGAAACAGTTGTACAACTATCACTGTTCTATTGGGGCTGAGCGGTTTTACAATATCATGTTACTTATTTACGATATTTCTTTCTTTCAGAGAGTTTCCACCAATCAAATGCCAGTCTGCATGAGTCTGCTAAACTAGTCAACAGTAACGATAGTAACCAAGTCGACTCTACCAAGTCACTGGATACTGGTCAGTTTCCCATGGTCATATAATTTCTTTTTATATATCTTTTTTACTATAATCTCTTGATATTGGTGATAGCGTACATCACAGTTACTTGGAAGTTATAAATGCTCCAATGTGAGTGATATTGATTTGTTCTGTAACCTCTATGGTAAGGTCACCTTAACCCTTTCAATACCATAATGTCCTATAACGCCTGCTAAATATATTGTTCTCTACTCACGATAACGTCCACGGCCGCCTGGTAGAAATACAAACACTGATTACGAGACTGTTGTAAACCGCCTTGTGTTTCTCCTTTAGTAGCTTCACTTTCCCACTTTCACTTTATGACCGGAGTTCATGATTATAACGAGAGTTAGATGAGACTTTAGTCTGTATTGTCACATGTACATGTAATGGATGCCAGCAAAAATAAGCAGGTAACGATGGATATAAAAGTGCTATTATTTTGAAATCGCTGACTGAAAGTCGTTGAAAAATGGCTGTTGTTTATGCATCCGAGATTTCCCAAAGATGTTTTAGATCTTTTCAACTTTGATTCTGACTCTAAAAATGAGTTTTTAGTATCTGATTTGAATGATGATTCAGCACGTGAACAACATGTAAACCTTATTTATACAGAATCAGAATCCCGAGATAGATATCGATTCCGAAAAAGATGTTAGTGGTGATGATGATTTTACGGACAATTTCAATACAGACACCTCCTTTGCGGAACATGTGTCATCAAATAATTTAAATCAAAGCGTTAAATTTAACACATTTACAGCTGAAAAAGTTGGTCCAACTTACAATTTGGATATTTGATCAAGTCACAATTGAGTTAGCATATTTTCATCTCCTTTTTCATGATGAGTATACATGCCATTTTTTATATGAAACGCAAAGAAAAATTGTGTATACAATAAAATATATTCATGTATTTAGAATGTATTGATTTAATCAAGCTTTTCATTCAAAAGTTCTGTTTGTACATTATTTAAAATAGATTATTTTCTAAAAATTTCTCTCACAAATTCATTCATTCCACACCAATGAATTAAATATTAGACTGCACAGCAAAACGACATCATGATAAAAATATGCTACAGTGAGCAGACTGCAGAAAATGTAAACTGCTACAGTGTATAACGTCACTATGCCGCTGTGATGTTGCAGTATTGAAAGGGTTAAAGTCTGGTCTTGCTGGTAAATGTCATCAGGGATTCAAAATGTTCAAATGGAACTGAATAGCACTAACAGACCTTTGACCTTTGTCAGCATCTATTTTCTATTAATGTTTCTAAATTTAACATTTAGTATATATATATAACATTTCGTTTGCCTAGTCATTTTCTTAAGAAGTGTTCTGAGAAGGAACATTCCATGTTGTTTTTTGGGGGGATGACAGGATCACATGTCATAATATGAACTGTGATTAAATGAGAATAAAATGTACAACCAAGTGTTCGCAAGATGTTTATGTGTGCGAATCCCAGTGTACACAAAATACGGCATGGACTGTCCCTATAAAAGAACATCGAAAACATTTCTGAATTACTGAAGTACTCCTACAAGACCGATGTCTATAACCCAGATACATTTACCTGTACAGACTTACTTTTACATTACATGACATCTATCATCAATGATAGTTTTGTTTATAATAATCAGAATAACTTGCACTGCTATTTATCTCCCTTGCACAACTTAATTTCTTTCAGCCATTTCTTGGTACAAACTTTTGTATCTGCAAGCATTTTACCTCAATGTCAATACCTTCCAAAATCTTATCAAATATTTCAGGTTACTATTGGATTCAATTAAATTTGTAAATCGGTTCAGAATCATGAAATATTTTGTAATTAAAGAGATGAAATTTAATTGACATCATGAGAATATGTTTTAACTTCCAGCTCTCTTTATTACTCTGTAATTGTGATGTTGATTACCTATTTTGTGTCACTATCCTCATTCCTCTGCAGTGTATTAGTCTATGTTTATATTTAATTTTTATTTGCCATATTTCCAGGTGTGTGACATTTAACTTTCTGTACAAAACTTTAATACCTGTCAACTGTTGACCTTACCATCATCATTAATATGAATACCTGTCAACTGTTGGCCTTACCATCATCATTAATATGAATACCTGTCAACTGTTGACCTTACCATCATCATTAATATGAATACCTGTCAACTGTTGACCTTACCATCATCATTAATATGAATACCTGTCAACTGTTGGCCTTGCCATCATCATTAATTTAAATACGTTTTACGTTTTATTAAAAACCTGTCAATTGTTGACCTTATGGTCATCGTTATATTAAATACCTATCAACTGTTGACCTTACTGTCATCATTGTTAAATACCTATCAACTGTTGACCTTACCGTCAATGTTATCAAATACCTGTCATCTGTTGACCTTACTGTCAATTGTGGCCTTACTCAATACTGTTGTCATTGTATAAAATATTATTAACTTGAAAGTTCTAATGTGATCCATCCCAAGATGCACCTGCAACTTCTTCCAATATTCCTCTTTCCCCAGTTGTTTCTTGCTTAAAACATATCAACTTAATATATATTTTACAATAATTAACAAACAAGTTTATGGAATGTATGTAAATGTGTCCATTTTGGGTTGATGTTAATGCGAAGGGGTGCTTACCAAAATATATAGATAAATCCCATGTATCTGAGCTGGGGTGGGGGGATGGGGGCTCCGTGACTAAGTTTGCCATTTACTTGTGGAAGGTCGGTGGTCTCTTCCTAGGTAACCAGGTTCTATCCTCCACCATTAAAAACTGGCCACCACCATAAAACTGAAAAATTGTTGAGTGTGGTATAAAAGAATAAAATTCAAAATTCTGAGCTGGTGTTTGTCTTCCCATAAAAACCTGTGTCCAGTTTGGGGATTAAAACCAGGTCGCATTGATGGGAAGCAGGTGTACTGACCACAGTGATACTCATCTTGTTTTACCTTATCTATTTATAGTAGCAGTATCAGTATATGGTAACTATGAAGTCTAAAGTTCCAGCTTCAAACCCAAGCTACACTTTCATAAAACTTCAATATATTCCTGTCTGAGAATATTCTTAACATGTCCAGCTTAGCCAATCAGATTTTAGGATTACCTGATTTTGAGGTTAATATTTCCTTTAACACAGGTAGTTGTTATTTCTGTTGAATCTAATTGACTTCAGAAAGAAATGTCAGGTGTGTTTCAGGTAACACATAAAACAAGGTCCAATGTCAAGTTAGGCATGTTAAAGAATCCTCACCTTATTGGACTTGCTCCATGATATCGGTCAAAGTTTGGGATACTTAATTATGGCTGATGACATTATCATATAAGTGTTCATTTCTTGGCAGATATAGGACAGTAAACAATAACAAGTCAGAGGCAAAAATCATTGAAACATTTGAAATTGAACTCGGAATCATTACTTTTTTCCCGTAGTTTCCCTGTTACACAGAAACTACTCTGTATAAATATTTTTAACTAATTCAGCTAATTTGGGCTACCTACAGTCTGTATCCTATTTAAAAGCATACCAAAATTATCATTAGTCCAACAATCTTCCTTTGATTGAAAATATGATAAAGAAGTTCCCAAATCTTTTCCTATCGTAGAATTTTGTTCTAATCAGTGGTAAGGAAGGTATCTGAGGCTTGGTTTGCCAAATGTTAGTAGCATCGGTAGGAAGTTTGTCAGGCAAATGTTGAGACAAGAAAATCTATAATTACAAAAGGAAATGATCATAATTTTTTTCAAGAAACAGTAAATATAACAAAAACCAAATTAAAGATAAACCAAAAGTAAGAAGAACAAAACAACAAACAAGCAAAACAAGCCCCCTCCCCCCTAAAAAGTCAATAGCAACAATTGATCATAGTTGTGGTACAGCCGTCAGAAAGTTAAATGTCACCTTCAGGAAGAGTATCGGTCCTTGCTTATATTTGTTCATTTCTGGCTACGTCCTTAGGTTTTGCCGATGATGATGAAACAGAATTAGACCACTCAAATGACCCCTCCCCTGATCAGGGGAAATCCCATGGGGATCAGTTTGAAGATCCAGAGTTATATGAAATTGCCAAAAAATTGAAAGAATTGGAAGCTTCCGATTCAGAAGAGGATCATTTTCCGAGTGAAGGTGATTTAGGCTTGTCTGTGTTGTAAACTATCTAATTATCTTTAAACATTTTGAGAGCGAGAGAGAGAGAGAGAGAAAGAGAAAGAGAGAGAGAGATATTAAATATAATGATAATTATCACCCATTTCCTTTTGATGCTTAAGGCAATGAGAAAGGCATGCTAGCTTTACAGTACCTTCCTAATATTGCTCTGCCTGTTAATAGCTCACAGTGGGTATGGTGACCTTGCATGAAATAGTAAAGTTTGCTTAGCACAATTTTAGGTTTTTTAATCATTATTTTATAAAGTATAAATGCTCTTTTATCATAGTCATGATGAAATTTTGTGATAGTGTCAACATTGATATAAAAGAGATTGTCATAGCAACAGAATTTTCAATCCATTGCAATGTAGTACATCCTAATTATTATTATTTTTTTTAATTTAAGAACCTAACCAGATTTTGTAAGAAATTTCAAACTGATTTGTGGAAATCCAGTTGTCTCTTCTTATGTACATTGTAACTGCATTCACTCCTCCATCTTTTAAAAAAATGGTCAAGGTCATATTAGGATTACAATTCAATCTTGAATACATTAGTACTAAATACTTAAATTTTGCATGTTGACATTTAAACTCAAAATAAGAAAATGAATTTTCATTTTCATTCCACATAGGATCACTTGAACTAACAAGATATAATTAATTAATTGTTTTTTGCTGACAATTTTGTGGTAACTTTCAAACTTTTCGACTTTCCAAAAACCACTTAGCTGGTCCCTTAACCACAAATATATTGTATGTAGCATCAGTACAGCAGGGGTAACAAAATAAGCCCTGGGCCAGATGTTTTGTGGAAAGGACCCAGGTAATTTTAAGAAAATCAAATCACAGAATAATATCAAAATTGTATCACCTGTTGGCCTATTATATGTCCAAATCATTTTACAGTGTTAATTGTAAAGACAGCAGTTCTGAACAAAGCATTTATGAAATAATGAAAATTACAAATTTTCATGGGACATTTTACAAATTTCTAAATTACTAAATCATTGCCCTCCAATTCAAGAGCTAATATGACTATTATTATATAGAGCTTTATAATGACTGTATGATGGGTTATATAGAAAATGTCAGAGAATAATTATTTTGAAATTGATAAGCATGAAAGTCCTAGTCACCAGAATGTTTCAACATTTGACTCAATTTCACCGAGTCCGATTTAGTAGAAATGTATTCAGGATGATCTTTTGTGCTTTTTTATGACCATAAATGTGCAATACTAGTATCAAACTGGCTGTTACCAATCCGTTTGTCATTTAACTCTCCGATGTTTGAGTAGACTGGATATATTTGGAAGATAAAATGTCCAGACTTCCTGTTCATCGTGTATCGTCATTTAGTGATACTAATTGTCTCGAGTGGTTACTTAAACAATGCTGTTGTCCACTTTCAGACAAGGGAGAAGACTCTGGCATGGAGAGCCAAAAAGAGCAAAAGGTTAGTGTGATTACAATAGAGGTAATGAATACAAAAAAGTATATCTGTCAAAGCATGTACATTTATGAGATATTTTTAGTAATCTTTGCATGCCATCAGAGTCATTTAGGTTGATCAAGAACAATAAAAAATGAAATTTCCTGCAGTAACTGGTGGGGGTGGGAATTCTGTATTTTGCAGATTTAAGGAATTCTGTATAATAGGTCAAATTAATTCTGTATTTTACAGATTTAAGGAATTCTGTAATTTATAGGTCAAATTAATTCTGTATTTTACAGATTTAAGGAATTCTGTAATTTATAGGTCAAATTAATTCTGTATTTTACAGATGTAAGGAATTGTGTAATTTATAGGTCAAATAAATTCTTTATTTTACAGATTCAATGAATTCTGTAAATTATAGGTCAGGTTAAATATAAATTTTGTAAAGTCAATTCTGATGTTATAGGTCAAGGTCTTTCTGTATTTTATAGGTCAAGAATGGTAATAATGATGAGAATGGATTGTCCGTCCTGGCCAGAAAAGGTCCAATTTCAGTATTTATTGCCAAATATTCATATGATCCATTCCAACATTCGCCAAATGAAAATCCAGATGCTGAGTTGCCATTAAATTCCGGAGATTATGTACTTATATATGGAGATATGGATGAGGTTTGTATATAGTTAAGGATATGCTATGTTCTGGTATATTACATGACATTTGAATGCTCTTAAAAGTGAATTATATTACCCTGTTTTTACCTACACAGTTGTAAGGATAAATTGAATTTGTATTTCAGACTTAAAATTCAGCTTTTGATAATCATATCCACTATTGGTGTGTTATAATGTGATAGAATCTTATATTGGTGTGTTATAATGCAATAGAATCTTATGTTGGTGTGTTATAATGCAATAGAATCTTATGTTGGTGTGTTATAATGCAATAGAATCTTATATTGGTGTGTTATAATGCGATAGAATCTTATATTGGTGTGTAATAATGTAATAGAATCTTATGTTGGTGTGTTATAATGCAATAGAATCTTATATTGGTGTGTTATAATGCAATAGGATCTTATATTGGTGTGTTATAATGCAATAGAATCTTATATTGGTGTGTTATAATGCAATAGAATCTTATGTTGGTGTGTTATAATGCAATAGAATCTCATATTGATGTGTTATAATGCAATAGAATCTTATATTGGTGTGTAATAATGCAATAGAATCTTATATTGGTGTGTTATAATGCAATAGGATCTTATATTGGTGTGTTATAATGTAATAGAATCTTATATTGGTGTGTTATAATGCAACAGAATCTTATATTGGTGTGTTATAATGCAATAGAATCTTATATTGGTGTGTTATAATGCAATAGAATCTTATGTTGGTGTGTTATAATGCAATAGAATCTCATATTGATGTGTTATAATGCGATAGAATCTCATGTTGGTGTGTTATAATGCAATAGAATCTTATATTGGTGTGTTATAATGCAATAGGATCTTATATTGGTGTGTTATAATGCAATAGAATCTTATATTGGTGTGTTATAATGCAATAGAATCTTATAATGGTGTGTTATAATGCAATAGAATCTTATATTGGTGTGTTATAATGCAATAGAATCTTATATTGGTGTGTTATAATGCAATGGAATCTTATGTTGTTGTGTTATAATGCGATAGAATCTTATATTGGTGTGTTATAATGCAATAGAATCTTATATTGGTGTGTTATAATGCAATAGGATCTTATATTGGTGTGTTATAATGTAATAGAATCTTATATTGGTGTGTTATAATGCAACAGAATCTTATATTGGTGTGTTATAATGCAATAGAATCTTATGTTGGTGTGTTATAATGCAATAGAATCTTATGTTGGTGTGTTATAATGCAATAGAATCTTATATTGGTGTGTAATAATGTAATAGAATCTTATATTGGTGTGTTATAATGCAATAGGATCTTATATTGGTGTGTTATAATGTAATAGAATCTTATATTGGTGTGTTATAATGCAACAGAATCTTATATTGGTGTGTTATAATGCAATAGAATCTTCATTGGTGTGTTTATAATGCAATAGAATCTTATGTTGGTGTGTTATAATGCAATAGAATCTCATATTGATGTGTTATAAATGCGATAGAATCTCATGTTGGTGTGTGTTTATAATGCAATAGCCCTTATATTGGTGTGTTATAAAATGCAAATAGGATCTTTTATTGGTGTGTTATAAATGCAATAGAATCTTATATTGGTGTGTAAAAATGCAATAGAATCTTATTAATGGTAGTGTTATAATGCAATATAAAACTTATAGCTTTAGTGTTATAATGCAATAGAATCTTATATTGGTGTGTTATAATGCAATGGAATCTTATGTTGTTGTGTTATAATGCGATAGAATCTTATATTGGTGTGTTATAATGCAATACAGATCAACCTCTATATAAAGACCACCTCCCTATAAAGACTGATTTTCTTATGTCCCAAAGGAGGTCATTATGTTCAAGATTCAATGTATACTATATTCATTTATTTTTTACCCATGGATGGTCTGTAAATGTATATATATTTCAATAATAGTAATATTTGTATAGATGTCATATTTACAGTAAAACTTGTATATAAAGACCTCCTTAAGGACACAAGAAAACCGGCCTTTATTATAGAGGTGGTCTTAATATAGAGGTTGGTTTGTACACAAATGGTACTATTGGGGAATCAAAAAGTGGTCTTTATGCACAGGTGGTCACTAGAGAAAGTTTTACTGTATATGACACTTTGTAATATGTGTATAGATGTTATATTTTTACAACATTTGGGATATATGGTGTGTCTTTATCATTCTACATGTTCAGCAATACAATAGCCAAACAGAAAACTGAATCATATCTCATTATTTTTTTCAGGATGGGTTCTTTGATGGAGAGTTAATCACAGGAAGAAAAGGTCTGGTGCCATCAAATTTCATAGAGAAAGTAGCAGGTAAATAAACTGATTATACAAAATAAGTACCAATAAAATAAATTTTGAAGTATTTACTCTCTCTGTCTCTCTCTCTCTCTCTCTCTCTCTCTCTCTCATTCTCTCTCTCTCATTCTCTCTCTCTCTCTCTCTCTCTCTCTCTCTCTCTCTCTCTCTCTCTCTCTCTCTCTCTCTCTCTCTCTCTCTCTCTCTCTCTCTCTCTCTCTCTCTCTCTCTCTCTCTCTCTCATGTACATTGAGATTACATTTGAAAATGTAATGATGTCTTTTTAGATGAAGACTTATCATTATTCCATGCTGCAATGGCTGGTGTAAATCACCATGATGATGATAGTACTGCTGGGAACAGCATTCAACAAGATTTAGACTTTGATAGTTCAGAGGAAACTGATGAGAAAGCTGCCATCACTCTAGGTATAAACTTGTTCTAATTAATGGCATCATACTGTAGCAGTAGATATATACCAGGGAGTGACAATTGACTTTTGTACTTGGTATATTCTAGGAAATGATATTACACTATTGCAGTTGGTATTTACTATGAGATGAAATTTTACTGCAAGTTGGTATATACTTAGAAATGACATGCTTTTGCAGTAGGTATATATACTAAGGAGTGACATTATAATTGTTACAGTAGATATGTAACTGGGAATGACATTATACTGTTACAGTAGATATGTAATTGGGAATGACATTATACTGTTACAGTAGGTACATTTGTATATACATGTACTAGGATGTGACATTATACTGTTGCAGTAGGTATGTACTAGGATGTGACATTATACTGTTGCAGTAGGTATGTACTAAGGCATAACATTATTCTGTTGCAGTAGGTATATACTAGGGAATGACGTTAAACTGTTGCATAGGTATATACTAGAGTATGACATTATACTGTTGCAGTAGGTACATGTATATACTAGGGTGTGACATTATTCTGTTGCAGTAGGTATGTACTAGGTTGTGACATTATACTGTTGCAGTGGGTATGTACTAGGGTATGACATTATTCTGTTGCAGTAGGTATATACTAGGGTATGACATTTTTCTGTTGCAGTAGGTATATACTAGGTTGTGACATTATACTGTTGCAGATTTATATCAGGGAATGACGTTATACTTTTACAGTCGGTATATAAATTTACTAGGGAATGACATTTTATTGTTGCAGTGGGTATGTACAAAAAATGAAATGATATTGCAGTAGGATTGTACTAGGGAATGACATTGTACTAGAAATGGCAATAGTGATGATACCGTTTTTTCACTGAAGCATATTTAGCTAAGTATACCATGAGCAACAAAATTATAATGTTATACAAAGTATATGCTGATGATGACGACATCATTCTTTTGTACTATGTATAAGACATTATGTTTAAATTTTTTGCAAAACAGTAGAAATATGAGTTTGTTTGAAAAGAAAAACGAGAAAAAATAATGTATACATAAGATACACTTGTCAGTAAACTTGAGCTTACATCCATAATTTATTTGACACAAAAATCTTTTTCTGTAGAATTCTTGATGTAAAATATAAACATTAGCATTTATACAAACTCCATTTTCATTCCTTTTCCCTAGAAATGAAACAAGTTCTTTCACAAAATGACTCATACGGGAGTAAGTCCCCGGAATCTCCCATAGAAAGGCCAAGTAATCCGACTCTGGATGTTAGTCAGGGTGACAGTAGGGGTGACATCAGTCACACACCTAGCGGTGGACAGGCCAGTGACCTTGATGAACTTGATATTTCAGAGGGACCAAAACTTATCAACACTGACAAATCTAAACCTTCTAGTTCTTTATCTGGTAAGTTGTGATGCATCATACAATTCATTCATCATCAAGATTTCTTTTAAGATAATTTTACATCCTACCAATTCATTCAACATCAAGATTTCTTTTAAGATAATTTTACATCCTACCAATTCATTCAACATCAAGATTTCTTTTAAGATAATTTTACATCCTACCAATTCATTCAACATCAAGATTTCTTTTAAGATAATTTTACATCCTATCAATTCATTCAACATCAAGATTTCTTTTAAGATAATTTTACATCCTACCAATTCATTCAACATCAAGATTTCTTTTAAGATAATTTTACATCCTACCAATTCATTCAACATCAAGATTTCTTTATAATTTTACATCCTACCAATTCATTCAACATCAAGATTTCTTTTAAGATAATTTTACATCCTACCAATTCATTCAACATCAAGATTTCTTTTAAGATAATTTTACATCCTACCAATTCATTCAACATCAAGATTTCTTTTAAGATAATTTTACATCCTACCAATTCATTCAACATCAAGATTTCTTTTAAGATAATTTTACATCCTACCAATTCATTCAACATCAAGATTTCTTTTAAGATAATTTTACATCCTACCAATTCATTCAACATCAAGATTTCTTTTAAGATAATTTTACATCCTACCAATTCATTCAACATCAAGATTTCTTTTAAGATAATTTTACATCCTACCAATTCATTCAACATCAAGATTTCTTTTAAGATAATTTTACATCCTACCAATTCATTCAACATCAAGATTTCTTTTAAGATAATTTTACTTTGTACACTTTGATTTATTATCCACATTTTTCAAATAATTTTATACTATAAATACAGAAATGTCTGTGAGACATTATTTACAGACACACAAGTTCTAGATTTATTGACAAGATCATATTTTGGCGATTTCATATGCCCATCTAGTCACACTGTTATCATACTTCATTACACTCTCACAAAATTACACGTAAGTAAAATTCTCGCGAATAAAATTGGATTTACAGTATCCTACTAATTGACCCTTGGCAAAAGGACCCACACAACACCTTTTGGCAGACTTTCCCATTATGGCGTCAAATAAATGGCCTGTCAAACATTTGTGTGATTATGACATCACAATCGAATGACATAAAAAATGCAAATTGATATGCAAGTATCGGACATTTGGCAATAGGGCAATTAATTTATTGTCAAGATTTTTAAAAAATAATTTTATTTATGGTCAAGATTTCGTTTTCAATAATCTTTTAATAACTGCCAATTTATTCATTGTAGACATGTTAAGTTTTTTCAGTAATTTGACTTCCTACTAAAATACTCAAGTATGCAACCGGACTCTGGATAATGTTCTGTACATAGAATGCCAATGTAATAGATTTATGTATTGTGAAATAACATGAATTCTATTGTTATTGGTTGTTAAGACATCATTTTAAAATATATTTACAGCATCAAACAAAATATAGTAAATCAGTATTTACTCTTCTGCAGTCATTGTTTTTATGACTTTATGACATTTTGAAGAATTCAAACCAGCACTGTGATATCATTGTTATAAAATAAAAATCTAATTTTAATAATTTGGAATTTATTTTCTTATTTTCAGTGATTCCTTGCCCACAACAACTTACACTTGATAGACAGTTAACAAACAGTATCTTAATTAGCTGGAGACCTCCGGAAGTTGTTGAAAACTTAGAAATCAAATCTTATCATGTGTATGTGGACAACAATTTTAAAGCTTTGGTCAGAGTAAATGAACGGACAAAAGCACTGGTTGAAAATGTTGATATACGTGAGGTTAGTCAATACAAGTTTTTATCATCATAATTTTTTTATCAAAAAAGACAAAATTTATGCATTGATTTGACAAGGTCATTATTGAATTCAGATGATCAAACTTTTATATTAACCTTTTCTAAAGTTAATGCATAAGAAATAATTATCCAACTGTACATTTTTCCACTTGTGGATGTTACAATCAGAAAAATGGAAATTAAGAATAACATTGCAATTTGAATATACAGTAAATTAGTAAACATACAAAAATATGGACTTGCAACCATTTTACATAATTATGTTGTAGAGTCTACATACAAAAATATGGACCAGCAGACATTTTATATATGTTGTAGAGTCAACATACAAAAATATGGACCAGCAGACATTTTATATATGTTGTAGAGTCAACATACAAAAATATGGACTGGCAGACATTTTATATATGTTGTAGAGTCAACATACAAAAATATGGACCGGCAGACATTTTATATATGTTGTAGAGTCAACATACAAAAATATGGACCGGCAGACATTTTATATATGTTGTAGAGTCAACATACAAAAATATGGACCGGCAGACATTTTATATATGTTGTAGAGTCAACATACAAAAATATGGACCGGCAGACATTTTATATATGTTGTAGAGTCGACATACAAAAAATATGGACTTTCAAATATTTTATGTATGTTGTACATTTAGCATACAAATAAATGGACTGGCAAATTATCATATATGTTGTAGGGTGAACATATAAAAATTTGGACTTGCATTTTTTATAACAAATTTCCATAACACCTTCCTTTTAGGTTCATCGGGTTAGCGTTCGCTGTAATTCCAACCAAGGCCAGTCATTGGAAAGTCAATGTACAATGTTAGTGGGTAAAGGTGAGTCAATATATAGTATATTGCACCTTTTATTATCTTCTGAACTTATCAATAGCACAAATACAGTCTAACCTGCCCTAATGTCTCACTGTATTTAACTACTACCCGTCTCATGCGACCTAAATGAAGTATCCCAAAGTATTATGTTCCTTCACAACTGATTTAATCAACTTCTTGCCTTTCACGACTAATGAACTTTCAAAAACTTTGATAAAATCATTTCTCTAGTGACTTTATTGGACAGTGTGCTATCATCCTGCACAAGATTGATGTCCTATTGACAAAAAGTAAGAATAATTAAAACCTGAATTATGTGATATAACAATATCTATTCAACATATTTACATATGAAATAAAGATGTAAATCTAAATTTTATCCTCTTATTTTTTTCTCATAATCCTTTGAAGACTGAATATTAGGTCACCTGAATTTAGAGAGCACCTGTCATATGTGACCTTTTGTGTATTTTCCCTTGAATGATGTATTATCACAGGTTAGACTGTATATAATATATATAGCATTTCATGTCTGCTCAATTAGAATTTGCTTCACATTACATTAGTCTTCACTTTCACAGTTGTTGACTCAAGTATATTTCTGATTTTTTGTGAGTCAGTGCATTTCACTTCAGCATCATAAACAATAATTATCCATGTTGTCTTTTTTAACTCTTGCAACAAGTATTAGGCACTTTATCTCTTGTTGCCATGACTATCTCTAAAAATAAATGATGTGATGGCAGAATGATGTTCATCATTTGAAAAATTGAGAATATATTGTAAAGTTGAGGTTTATTGTTAAATGATTGTTAAGAATATTTCAATGCTTTATAAAGACATTCAGATTTATAAGTATGGTTAAAGGTAATCCAGCATTCTGCAGTTGTTGTTTTCTACACTTTTTTTAATAGAAGTCTACCATATAGTTATGTTTATTGATATTTACACTTTGACTTCCAACCATTTAACCACATAAATTAAGAAATTATTATAACCATACTTCAGTTTTCTGTGATTTCTGACCTTTTTTGAACTTTTATAATTTTGCTACTACATGTATTCATTAAGCAACTACATATATTTACGTATGCAGTAGTCGTTTTTGAGTTGTTCCGTCTAATCATAGTTTGTCATAATAGTGTGCAATTTCGAATAAAAAAGTATGGCAACATTACTTCCTTGAAAATTTATCTCATGCAGTGATGGGTGCCAGATTTGAAAGCATCCTGCAGGAAAGTGATGCCATGTGTTACCTTTACAAGAGAGAATATTTATCAAACTTTATTACTGGCAGATGAACTGAAACCAGATTCCATTGAATTTTGTCAATGTATAGATTACAAAACAGTAAGTGACCTTGACCAACTTTCTGTTGAAGTCTCATGATCTAATACAAACTATTCCAACAAAACCAAATGAAATGGAACAGCTCACAAAAGGTCTATTGTTAAGAACTCAATTCAGTTTTTGCCCTGTGCTCCACTTCTTCTGCAACAACTAACATATTTGTCAATCATTTTTTATCCTTTCCTCAGATTGTGTTCCTGCACCCACTGAACTGAAAGTTTGTGACATCACACCTAATTCTGCCCATATTTCATGGTTGCCTGGCAACAGTAATTATCAACATTCCATATTTGTCAATGGTCAAGCTGTTCGAGTTGTCAAACCAGGTGTCAATAGTCATACACTTACAGGTATATACAGAATTCTACAGACCACTTTCTTCCCCTACCTTCCCAGTGTGACCCTTTAATGATACCATGTGACACCGTTAAACCTCTCTTGAGAGATCACCTGTTTTGAAAGGCTGCATTTCCATGATAGATACTGTGATAATTTTGTGATTTACAATCTTCGTAATTATCACCTTACAAAGTAAAACATGAGTCTTGTCAACATAAGTCATAATGATAAACATCTTGTTGATCGGAGTTTGTAGAAACACAATTCAGTTTACATAATACAAACATTATCATCACATTTGTTTCATCATGCATAGATGCATAGATTTGTTATGTCAATACAATAAAAGCTTAGGAACAATTACTCTACTCTTACCTTTATATATATAAATATGTATTTAGGGTACATGTAGTCTTGTAAATTAGTAAACATATAAACAAGTAAACATATATCAACAACTTAGATGTACATTGTACTTTAACTTCTACATAATGTTTTGTTTATTGATTATATAATTACTTACCGGTTTGATAGACATGACATGTACATTAGAATGAACAGTTTTTGTGTTTTTACTTGAAATCTTCTAAAAAATGAAAATTGGCATTGACAACTATAGTGGACCGTGTGAACAGTTTTTGTGTTTTTACTTGAAATCTTCTAAAAAATGAAAATTGGCATTGACAACTATAGTGGAACCTGTGTTGAGAGACCACTCTCGTGAAAGATCACCGTCTTGAGAGTCAAAATCCATTTGGTTTACAACCCTTTAAAGGGGCATTATCTGTGTTTATCAAAACAAATTATTTTGATTTTTTTTTTTACTTTTACTTGATGTACAATAACAAATAAGATATACACAGGCATAAACAATTTTATATTCCTATGTATTTCGTGAAAAAGAGGTTAGGTCCAGTGTGGTATTCATATACATTTCAAATAGTAAGGTTGAGTTAATCAAATGAATTGACAAAGTTGGGTCTAGGGTGGTATTTATATACAAATAGTAAGACTGAGTTAATCAATTGCAATTGACAAAGTGCATAACCTGGGTTTCTTAAGCAAATTTCACAAAATATATAAGAATTAAAAATTCTTTGTGCCTGTGTATTTCTCTTTTTTGTTATTGTATATCAATCTAAGTAGTAAGAAAGGAGAAACATTTGAAAAAAAAATACAGCTAATGCCTCTTTAAATGAAACCTCTGTTGAGAGACCACCTGTCTTGAAAGACCACATTTCAGTGGCGGAAGTGGTCTTTTAAGAGCTTTGACTGTACATAGAAAGGAGATTTTCTCATATGGAATTTGAAAAAGTTGTGACGTATTCTATAAAGAAAAGGACCTAGGATTTTATTTATTTTTGTCTGCTTATAATCTCTAGCCAAAATGAAAACTTTGCTCTTGTTTGTAATATCCCAATACATACGCTTCATGTTCCATTTTGTTTAGTGCTCTGTTTTGATAATAGCACCATAATTATTGATATTTTTGTCCAGTCAGAATTTATACTTTTCTTAAGTTCTGAGTTTCTTCAACACTTGCTTTTATATATTTGTAACAGACCATGTGAACTTATATACACATCTTCTTAACAAACTAATCAAATTCTTTATGAATAAAATAAATGAATAAGTTAAAATACAAATGCATATATATATATATGACTGAAAGAGATTTGTACCTTATTAAAATCTTCAGGACTTGTACCTGGTAGTGAGCACAAGGTAACAATAACGGCAAAGAACCTGAGAGGAGGTACAGACGGGGAGAACCTGTTTGCTTCACTTCAATTTAGAACCAAGGAGGGAGGTAAGGAAATAAAAGTTATTTGTTAGATATTCACATCCCAGGTTTCAAAAGTGAATCAGTAGATATAAATGTGATTTGGTTGGTAGATAATTTTCACCTTTCCCCCAAAAATAAACTATTCTGATATGATTGGTCTATATCATTAAAAAAACAGAACTTTCGTTTGACTGGTATATGTCATTTAAGTACAAACCATCCTGTTCTGCCTGGTCCATGCCATTTAAGTACAAACCATCCTGTTCTGCCTGGTCCATGCCATTTAAGTACATACCATCTTGCTATGTCAGGTCCATGCCATTTAAGTGTTATGCCTGGTCCATGTCATTTTAGTACAAACCATCTTGCTATGCCTGGTCCATGCCATTTAAGTGGTAAGACTGGTTCATGCCATTTAAGTACAAACCATCTTGCTATGCCTGGTCCATGCCATTTAAGTGTTATGCCTGGTCCATGTCATTTAGATAGAAACCATCCTGATATGCCTGGTCCATGTCATTTAAGTACAAACCATTCTGTTCTGTTCTTTAATTCGATGACATATTTTCTTCCCACTTTAGGTTTGCCTGAGCCACCGTTAAATGTTCAAGTAGAAGCTGGTCCTCAGGAAGGAACTCTATTATTAACATGGCTACCAGTTACCATAGATACAACTGGTTTCTCAAATGGTGCGGTGGTGACGGGATACATGGTTTATGCAGATGGTCGCAGAACAAGGGAAGCCATTGGACCAACAAGTACGTGTTTATTTCCTGAACTAATTATATATCAAACCTGATAAAAGTGAAGGTATTATACAAAACAGATATAGTTGATCAGTGTGCTCTACCAAAATTATTATCAGACTCAGAAGTTTTAGATTACTCATATAACTCAAAAATAGAAAGATTAATTTGACAATATAAAGGAACTTATTTATATCTTGGACATGTGATTCTGGCTGAGGTGAATTAAATTTATCTCCTTTGTGACCAAGGAACTGTAGGTTTTGTTTGTGTTGGTCAGTCCATTATGTTAAGGTTCTGGTCAAAGTGTCATAATTGCCCGCCATTCCGATTCTTATTATTTCACACGTAGGTAACATATATTGATTCATCAATACTCCCACAATGCTTGCATGATTCATCTTTCATTTTTTTCTTTTTTGCAAATTTCTTAATTTAATTAATTTTTTTTTCAACAGATGATCACATAATTCTTAGTTCAGATGACTTCAAAGGCTTCATTCCAAAACAGCTGATGGTACGGACGATGACAGGTGACAATAAGGAATCGGCTAATTCTGACATTGTAAAGCTTCCACAATCACTTATCAAAGAAATTACAGAAGGTGCAGCAAAAAGTGTTGTACCTGCTACCAAAGTGATACAGGTAATCACTGAATATGTCCCGAAATTGTCATACCTACATGTAAGGTGATACAGGTAATCACTGAATATGTCCCGAAATTGTCATACCTACATGTAAGGTGATACAGGTAAGAACTTGAGATCTACTAGTAAGGCGATACAGGTAGGAACTGAAGACGTCCCCAAATTGTCACAAAGGCAAAGTGATACTGATCAGAACTAAAATGTCCCCAAATTGTCACACAGGCAAGTTGGTACAGGTAAGCACTGAAGATGTGGCTTAATTGTTATACAGGTGAGAAAATACTGAAAGTGTCCCTACATTATTACATCTACAGGCAGGGCTATGCAGGTATGAAATCACTGATGTTTATGAATTAAGTTTGCAGATCAATTCATCATCTTTGTAATAAATGTCACAAAAAATAATGAACTTCTGGAAAAAGAAAATTCAAAAAAAAATTTTAAACTAAATGATTACCAAATCCTGAACTTAAACATATAAAAGACTTGAGAAATTATTTTTAAAAAAATATGAATTTACAAAGAATAAGTAGTGAAAATATTGTCATTGTAATTATAATCGACAAAAATATAAATTTCAGAAATCTCCCATCCACCAAGTGGATGCCAACGGAGACACTGATGAAGATTTAGATGCCACATTTCAGCAAATTGCAGAGAAAGCAGAGCGTGATTTGGTAACTATTAAAATATATAAGTCACATCATTCTCATTCTTGCACAGTTTGCATCTTTTGCTTTTTGTTTTTGAGCTTTGGTTACCATGGTTACTATCATGCTTAAACCAGAGCTTACAATAATTTCTTTTGTTTTCTTGTCACAATTTTAGTAATTCATCCTTTTTTGTTTAGTATGTCAACATTAACCATTCCACATGCTATAATTGTCTGCTTTGGATATAATTCTGTGGCTTTTCAATATTCCTAATTAATATTCATAAGCATTCATAGTCACTGCTTGTTTGGCAGATGTTAGTACTACCTTTAAGTAAAGCTATTTATAGAAACAGAAACCTTGACCTAAACTGGCTATCTGACCTTTGTGCTGTTGCTGGATATCACCAGTTTCTTGACCTTGGTATTTTATTTCTTGTAAACAACAAAAGATTGTCCTGGTGATTTTAATAAAATGATTGGACTTTTTTGGTTTATTTGTTTATATGTAAATATTATCAGTAGATTCGCACAAAGTCAAATTTAACATATCCAGAATTCTTGTTGGAATCTTTTGTTCTCCATAGACGGATATATAAAGTTTGTTCAAACAATGTTAGATCTATAGACCCTATATCTCTTGACAGTCATACAAAGGATATCTATTGTTGTGAAACATTATTGATATCCATGTTCTTAACAAATAATGGAATTCAGTATATTTGTGTTTGTCATTGATCTCTCTCTACCATACACCCACCTCTCCTCTCTTTCTCAATCTTTGTCTCTGTCTGTCTGTCTGTCTCTCTGTCCCTCTGTCTGTCTGTCTGTCTCTCTCTGTTTTTTTATGTCTTTGTCTGTGTGTTTGACTCTCTGTCTCTCTCTCTCTCTCTCTCTCTCTCTCTGTCTCTCTCTCTCTCTCTCTCTCTCTCTCTCTCTCTCTCTCTCTCTCTCTCTCTCTCACAAGTGTAAATGTGTGTTTGTACTGTATTTTGTCTGTCTTTGTCTGTGTCTGTCTCTCTGTCCCTCTCTCCACAAACAAGCAGATCAATGCTAAAATCATGTTTACTTGTTATTTCATATAAGCAAAGTATTGATTTTCTTCCTAAACAATGCATAGGATTTAATGACAAACGAAAATCCTATGTTTGTGGTATACATCTTTATAGAGAGTGTTATTTTGAATTTCATTAACTTATGGGTCAGGGATCTTGTAAACAGGTCTGACTACAGTGACTGTCAATGTCATTTCCAGTTTTTCTTTTTCTTACCTTTATTATTTGAAAAAATGTTGTCTACTTACCTCCACAGATCTGCACCATATATGAGGTGGGTTTATTTTTCCTGGTTCATTGTTTCCAGAATATTTGCATGTAATTTTCCAGTACCTGGATTCCTTTTTTCATTTCAATCATTTATCCTGGGTGTCATGACTCATCTACTTTTTGTTTTATGCAGTTTCTATCCTCAGGTTGGTAAAAAAATGATGTACAAAATATGTAAAATAACAATATGATTCTAAATTATCCTAAGTACACAAATGTCAGATAGCCATTATTCAACTGCCAGCTATTTTTCGTCAGTATCCATATCATTAATACTTTTTATTTGAATTTTCTGATATCAATTCAAATTTATTATATATCATGAACATATATGCATCATATGTTCATGTACAAAAGTAAATCATCACATCATTTCTGGAATTCTTTGTAAAAAATGTTCACTTCAAATTGTTTATTAGCTATAATGATCTCACAAGACTTCCACATGATAAAAATACTGACCAAGAATTTCTGAGATAACCGAATTGTAATAGTCTTAGATACATGTTTAAAAGTCATTTCCTTTGTCTTTAACAATTCAAACATTATTAACACTGCATATGAAACAGAAAGGTTCAGTGAGAGTTTGTATTAGAATTTAACATATAAGATTAGTACAGAGATTCTATGTTACCTGTTCCACCTCAGATTATATCATAGTTAAAAAAAACACCACAGGATTCTTTGCCAAAACTGGCTGATACAAAACACTTCACATAAATTACACTGAGCCAAAATTTGATTGACAGAGCCCTATGATCGACAATATCGAATATGAAGATGACTTTGTTGAAACAAGTAGCAGTTCTGAGCTCTCAGATATACCGGAGGAAGTTGAAGAGGAAAGTGAGGATCCCAATCAGAACTCTCGTCCCGGGAAGCTGAGCCCAATATTGGTCAATGGGCAGGTTTCAGGAACCAAGGTCAGCTTGAGCGTGTACAAAATGGTAGATTGTTAACATGTTGAAGTAGAAATCCTTTAACTAATGAAGTGATGGTTATGGTTTTTTTTTTTTTTTTTTCTTTTTTTTTTAAGTGTTTGTGGTTTATTTTTGTTCTTGGGTTGTAGTGCAACTTTAGCCTAGTGGTTTGTCTGTGAAATTGGTTCAGACATTTAACATTATCTCACCAGTTTTCCAGAAAATAGATTTTGAGTCTTTTGATGTTCCTTTTAATTATTTTTTTTTTATTTAATTTCCTATTTTCATATATATTTAGAACCCTTTGAGGTACCTTAATTTTATGTCTAGACATCCCCTTATGGTACCTACAATTATCTTTGCATTCCCTTGTGATTCCAGAATTAAATATTTTACATCTCCTCGTGGTACCATTATTTTACATTTTCAGTTCCACTTGTGGTTCCTGCATTTTTATCTTTACATTCCCTTGTGATACCTTAATTTTATATATTTACAACCCCCTGTGGTACCTTCATTTTAATTTTTACATCTCCTTGTACCTAATTCCTTTGTGGTGCCTACATTTTAAATATTTATGGCCCTTGTGTTACCTGCATTTACATCTTCATATCACCTTGTGGTACCATAATTTTATATGTTTATAACTCCATGTATCTATATTTTATATTTTTTACATCCCCTTTGGGTACCTATATTTTATATTTTTACATCCCCTTTCGGTACCTACATCTCTATTTCTTTATAATCTATCGAAACATAATAAAGTGTTACAAAATGAGAGTCGATGCAGTTTATTTGATGAATTACTGTGCTGAATGCCCTGTATAAGTGTTGTAGTAAATGCATGCTTCCTATGAGCAATGTGATCACTGTTGTGTCATTATAAGTATACATTAAGCATTGTCTCCCTTTGCACATCCATTGTTGTCACCATTGTGTGTTGTTGCCATCAAAGCTAGGGATACATGGGAGATCAATGTCTTCATCCTAAGGGACATAATATTGAAATCAATAGTTAATGAAAAATATATATATAATAAATATTGGACATTTCACCTAGCATTATGTAAATTGAAAAATGTTAATTACAAGAAAATATATGTTTTAGCAAAAATTATATTAATTTTAGTTGCTAGGTAACAGAAGTACATTTGTAGTCTGCCAGGTTCTACTTTTGTCAGAATAGTAATGATTCAAGCGGTAAGCCAAGAAAATTTAAGCTATCAGTCAGCATAAGAAAACATACAATTTTCATTTTTTCAAAACAATAAAAGTTGTTTGACAGGGAATGATACTCATGTAAGTATTGTCAAAATTGCCATGGAAATGTGTAATTAAATCAGGTTTGTTGCCATGGAGATGTGTAATTAAATCAGGTTTGTTGCCATGGAGATGTGTAATTAAATCAGGTTTGTCGCATTCATGGTATATAGAGCTGGATATTTGCCTCCCAAACTGTAGCCTGTGAAAGACATTGAATGTCTGTTGATAATTTACATGCATTTTATTCAAGAAAAGAGTCCTATAATGTTGTATTATAATGAGTTTTATAAGAAAGGAGGTTTTATGGATAAATACCTAAAATTATTATGGAACTGTTTTTGAACAATGCTATGCTTTAAACAGGGAGTGACAAGAGTATTGCCAAAGTCTAGCTCTGTGCCAAATAGGAAGATCCAGACCACAAATGTTGAGAGCAGAAATGACATGTCCTCAAGACCAAGGCCTTCTCCTAGAATTGTTCCAGCTATAGGTGAGTGATCAATCTTATTTCTCTACCATCTAACTGCATGTAAGGGAGGTATTGCTTAAACTCAAAATTTGGTGTTACATATACAATATTTTTAGTGTGATGCAAATTTAGCATTTTGTCTTTGAGAAACAATATATAATTTAAGTTGTAAGTAATTTTGGAAATTTTATGGTTTCTACCAAAAAATAAAACAAGGTTTGAATTGTAAGCAAAATTTAATTTTAACGATCTCAACACTCGACATAATGCCAAAACGGAACCATCTCAAATAAATTCTGCTTATACGGTATTCTTAAAATAAAAAAGGATTTACCATAGATTGCCTTTAGATATTATTAAAATACCTTGAAAAGGAGGACAAGGGTGATATTCACAGATGCAAAAATTTCCAGTGAGAAATTGATCTGTTTTGTGACAATTTTTATTTTCATCCACAAACAATAAATTCACCCTTCAACTCACTTTGTCAAATTTCAGTCAGGGCTTCCTTGTCTGAAAAGCTAAACGTATTGTGATTTAAACCATGAAGTTTCTCACTTTTAGTCTCTGTGAGTTCAAGGTCTTGCTTGGACATAAGCTGATTTTGTGAGAAAGTTTACCAGTTTACTTGCGTAAGGCTGATGATCTATCTCTTTCTGCATACTTTGTAAATGATTACCACACTAGAACTAAAAATGGTTGCCTGTACCACACAAGACCATTTAAACAAGGAACATAAGGAACAATCACTACCATTGTTAAATATAGACATAGGCTTGATACAATATCCAGCCAAAAGCATTGAATAAATACTCCTCTACCAAACCAGTGAGAGCCTTTCTGTCAATACTATAGTTAGTATAAAGTACATTGTTAATTATGGACATAGGGCTGATATAAAATCTAACCAAACATTAGATAAATACTCCTCTACTAAACCAGTGAGAGCCTTTCTGTCAATACTATAGTTAGTATAAAGTACATTGTTAATTATGGACATAGGGCTGATAGAAAATCTAACCAAACATTAGATAAATACTCCTCTCCCAAACCAGTGAGAGCCTTTCTGTCAATACTATAGTTAGTATAAAGTACATTGTTAGATATTGACATAGGGCTGATAGAAATTCTAACCAAACATTAGATAAATACTCCTCTACCAAACCAGTGAGAGCCTTTCTGTCAATACTATAGTTAGTATAAAGTACATTGTTAGATATTGACATATGTTTGATACAAAATCCAAGCAAAGCATTAGATAAATGCTCTATCAAACCAGTAAAAGCATTTCTGTCATACTTAATAGTTAACATATTGTACATTGTTCAATATAGACATAGACTTACTACAAAACCCAATGGAAAAGTTCAACTCATTAGATCAATGCTCCTCTACAAAACCAGTGGGAGCATTTCAGTCAATACTATAGTTAATATGTATCGTACTTTGTTAAATTTGGACATAGGCTTGATACAAAATTCAAACAAAACATTCAACTCATTCATTATATAAATATTCCTCCATCAGATCATTGCGACCATTATATAAATATTGTAATTTATGTAAAGCACATCGTTAGATATAGACCTACATTTGATAAATAATCCAACCAAATGCTCCTCCACTTAACTAGTAATAGCATCCATATCAATACATTAGTTCATATAAAGTATCGAGGAATTTAGATAAGGCAAATTATGAATTGTAGGGGATAACTGGTTTACAGCCAGTCAAGACTTTTCGTTTGCTTTTGTTTGATGGATACATATTTTTTTCAATTTTAGAAATCACCAGAGACAGTAGTACTGAAGTTGACAACTCATTTGATGTATCCGATGAGGAGTTAGAATATCGCGTACATAAAACAAACAAATCTAGTCCTAAAGCAAACCAATCAAACGATATTGATAACAAACATCAAAAGAATACAAACTTTACAGATGCTGGAACAGAAAACAACAAGACACACCATGATGTTAGTTCAGCAAGTGTTCCACTGTATTCGGGTATGAGTATAAAGGAGGAGTTAAATAATATGACTGCATTTCAACAAATCAATAAATGTCAAGATGACAATTTTGTTCCGAAAAATGTAGACAGACTGGAAAGTCCGGTGGGAAGTGATACAAATCAAAAACATGATGGTGATATGACTAAAGTGTCACCGCAAAGTACAAAGAAACGTTTGGGAAGTCCAAACAAAAGTGATACTGACAATATGCAGACGGCATCAGACAGTCCAAAAAGACGAGAGGGTGTTAAAAGTCCTCATCAGAAAGCCCCACCTAGTCCAAGAAGACGGGTTGTTCATCATAAAGCACATTCACGTAGTCCTTCAAATAGTCCTCATAAAGACACTGAAACGCATTTAAATGATTCTAATGCAAATAAAGTTGTGAATAGTGTGACATCCTCAAAAAGTGATGAAGGAACACATATACCTCAATTGGACTTGACAGACTATGATGAAAGTGGAGAGGTGGACTCTATAAGTGGAGAAATAAACCCACCTGTTGAGGACAACAGAATACGATTATTTGTAGCACTTTTTGACTATGATCCAGAAAGTATGTCTCCAAATGTTGATTCACTTGAAGAGGAACTTCCATTTAAAGAGGGACAAATTATTAAGGTAATTACATAAAGAAAAGTTAGTAATTTTGTTTGACAGGTTCTGATGATCTGTTGCAGTAAATGTGTTATTTTAAAAAAAGACAATTTATCTGGGTCTTTGCACCAGGCAACTTATGAATTACTTTTCTGAAATCTGATTGTTTATTTATTAAGCAGGTAAAAAATAGAATTTTCTCAGGTTTAAGTAAATTCTTAAGTTTTATTGTGCTGAACCTGGTACGCAAATTCTCTCATAGAATTATGAGGCATTCAATCTTTTATTTTTTTTGAACTCACTTATGTATACCCCAAGATAAAAAAAATCAGGCCTATCTGATATGACTTTCGTGTACTAGGGAAATGTGAACTTAGTTCACCTAGGTGAAACTGTTCTGACTATGAATATTAGAATCCTAGTTTCAGGCTTTGCATTCGTCATTATCATTTTTATCAGATCATCCCTGCAATACATTTTAGTTTCATCTAGTTATCATTGGCATCACCTGTATCTTATAATCAAATAATAAGTAGTTTTTCTATTTGCTTTTTCAAATATCTTTCTTTATATCTTGTTCTCATTAGACAAAAGACAGCATTCAATATGTCTCTTTCATCAAATTAGACATTCTATTTTTTTAAAAATTTCTCTGTCAGTTTAGCTAACATTTCATTTCTAAGGTTGATATGCAAATATATATAACATAATTTGATATGATATACTTTATGGAATTCAATGTAGACTAAAAAATTTCTTGTGCCAACTTTAATAACACGTATTTACTGTGTATCCTTCAAAGGTCTGTCTGATAACAATGGGTTTTCTTTTTCAAAACACTATCTATGTACTAATTGACATATGTTCAATGATTTTATATATACATTTGTAAAAGATTAATTTCATATTCAAATACAGATAAGAGTAAATAAAACATTTAAAAAATGGAGACAAAATAAAATCAAAGGTAGCAAAATGACATTTTTGAACTTTGTTTAAAGTAATGTATATTGTCTGTACTAGATACAAAAATTATAAATACATGTATGTCTTACCTTTGTTAGATCTTTGGTGATAAAGATCCCGATGGTTTCTACCGAGGGGAATGTAATGGTCGTGTTGGATTCGTTCCCTGTAATATGGTATCAGAGATCCAGGTGGAGGATCCAGATTTGGCAGACCAGTTGCTCAAAGAAAGCCAAGTTGCTTTCAATACTCATATAACAGGTTTGTGTGCTCGTTTACTTTTTTGTTTGTAATTGTCTAGTCTGATGATTGTACAAGCCATGATAATGTATCATATTCAATAATGCAGGGTTGATAGTTATCCAGATACTTTACGGAGTATTCACGGATAGATTTTCGTCCTCTTTGCAATAGAAATTAATGACTATTTCTCCACAAATTGATCTTTATTCTAATCTCTACAGTAATGTTTTTTGTATATCAATTTGCATTCAGGCTTCAAACCTTTATATTTTTTAGAGTTATTTGAAGATTATTCAAATATGTATACATACAAAACTAATGTTTCTTAAAATGTTGCATGAATTTTTGGCAATATGCTTTTTAGCTCGCGAGGACAAATGTTTGAGAACTAATGACCTACCTTCATTGTCGTCATTGTTGTCATCAGCATCAATATACAAAACTTTAACTTGGCTTATATCTTTTAAAACACAAGGCACAGGGTATCAGAATCAGAATAATTACTGTACCTTGACATTAGAACCTGACAGCTGTGGATCAAAAACCTATTTTGAAAATTTACACCCATTTTCATCAATCTATGTTGTCTTCCGACAACTCTAATTTATAAACTCTCAACTCTAGGATCCAGTTGATTTAGAAACTTTAACATTACCCTAAATATTCTACTCCAGAGTTATGCCTTGGTTCTCAATCCTTTCAGTAATTCTAACATTTTAACATTTCATTTGTAATATTATTACATTTGCATTTCAGAAAATGATAATTATATCAAGCCAGTAGAACTTGACTACAAAGGTCTTCGTTCAAGTCCAAATAAAATTACTACGACAACCATCACTAATAGCAACCACATGCGAAAGATGGTATCACTTTATGATTATGACCCCCAAGAGCTTTCACCGAATGTTGATGCTGAGGTAAGTCAATGGGCAAAGGGCAAAGACAAGTCTAAAATTATAGATGCATCTTTTAATCTATCTACAGGACCCAACATTAAAGTTCAATTCTGCAGTTATGTAAGCAATTTTGTCTGGTTTTCACTGTTTTAGAAAATTATATACACATGATCATATTTGATAATACATTTTCTTATACATAAAATAGATAAGACCCTGGAGATGAGATATTAGTTATGACACCTTGCGTTTAGTTTTACAGTTCTTGATTGCTGCTGACAAATATCAATGATTGCATATCATTTGAGATGTATGATACAATATTTAAAGATGATAACTGATTTGAAATCTTAGTAAAACATTTTTAGAATAAACTGAAACTTTTTTAAATACTTAACTCATACTCAAGAAGTGGAAAACTGATTTAAGTAATCACGAGCCATTTCTTTTGTCATAAACTAATTTTTACTCTTCCAGCTTGAGCTTCCATTTAAAAGTGGCGAAATTTTAACAATATATGGTGAAATGGATGATGATGGTTTTTATATGGGAGAATTAAATGGCCAGAGAGGACTAGTTCCATCCAATTTCCTACAGGATATTCCTCCAAGTGATGAAGATGCTGTTGAAAATTCCAGTATCGTTTCACCTGCCAGGTCAGGAGAAAGTCTCAACAATTTATCTGGGTCAAGACTGTCTGACCTTAGTGTAGACAAAGTAGGTGGCGCTTACTCTGTTTTGCATGCATGTGACACCTATTTTAACTGAAATTTGACAAATGTTTGAAATTGATCTTAAATATGCAGCTTCACTGAATTTTAATTGCATTTTATTAGTCTATAGTAAGTTGGAAGTATTCAAAACTTAGATTAAGATCTAGTTTATGATACTTATTAATTATTTCTATATAAATGTTTGAGGTGATCCTTTGTTTTCCACAAATGTGAGTTTGGAATTTTGTTTAACATACTAGGAATTAACATTTAACAAATCCAGAATTATACAGTACTATCACGTGTTTGGAGTGTAAATTAATTTGCCTCTTTTCACTATGCACAAAATTAAAATAAAGAGGGCCGTACCTCTGATCTCTAAACGAGAATCAAGCAGGATCTTTACAAAGGTCCATGCTTGTAGCATATTCACTGTCATTGTGTTAAAGCATCCTTACCATCAAGAATGAATGTTAATTGCCTTAAAAACTGGTCAACGCTGTTGTATCAATTTGTTTATATTAAATGAATGGTTTAAGATAGAAGGAATATATATAACAAAGAGACTACAGTGTTCACAGTAATTACATCTGTCGTGCAATCTTCACACAGTGCAGTCTCAATCAAAAAACAGTGTTCTACAGAAGTTGTTTAAACCATGAGGTCAACAACAGTTGTTGATAACAGATTAATATTTGTTTGCAAGTATTTATCATCTCTCATTCAGTTATATAGGGATATAAATCAAGTCACATTGCTGCCTGTTTTGATGTATGCCACATAACTGTGGCAATATTATGATAATTACTAGTTACCACCAGGAGGACCTCAGATTTAAGTCACATAGTAACTTTACAGCAGTGACATGTACCAATTTATCTTAATGTGGTATGATAATATCACATGCTAGTTTAATGATGGCTGGACTCAATCCAGAAATAACCAATCAAAGGCAGGTGTATTGTTTTCTTTTGGCAAACATTTTTTTTTATCTTTTAAAGTCTGGCTACTGCATGAAAACAGCTTCTTTGATAAAAAGATAACCATGTTACATTGTCAAGGTTTTGTCTATTTCTGCAGTATGATATTAATTCATCAACCACTTTTATCACATATAGGTTGATTAGGCTCTAAATATTGATTGACCTTTCTTGTTGTACAGTTAAGTATTATTAATCACAGATTAACAAGAAAAAGAAAAAAATAATAATAAAGTATAATTTGAAAAAATATAAATTTTAATGGAAAACATTGTGTGCTTAAATTATTCCTTCTGCACTACTGCATGGCCAAGATAGCAGCACAAATGCTATATATAATCTAAAATTAATTATATAAGCACCAGAGATACGAAACCATCTTTAATATTCTTATTTGATATATACCAGGTATATCATTGTACATAGAAGGGAAGGTATCTTTAATACAACTATTGATTGCTTAATGCACAAATCCCTTATTTATGAGAGAGGGAAAAAACCAAGCCTCCTTGAAACACATTCAAGCAAAGGATTACATGACATCATTTTTGATATATTAATTATTTTTGTTTTATATCATTGTGGAAATGTTTATACATGATCTGCAAAATAAACATGACAAATGTTAAAATATTAATCATTAGGAAGTTCAGCAGACAATATACAAATCTTGTGAACATTAGACAAACACCTCTGAAAGACCTCTGAAAATCCAGAAGTGGGATCAGGTGTCAAGGAGGAGTAAGCATCCCCTGTTGAATGATCCCCATATGATCATTTATGTACTTGAACTGCTTATGGTGGATCAGGTGATAAGGCATTGGCCTTCCAAGAGGAGGAGCCTTTCTTAGATTCTAGGTCAGGGTTACAAGTTAAATTATCGTCTCCTGACATATCTGACACATTGTCCCCTGACATACCTGACACATTGTCCCCTGGCATACCTGACACATTGTACCCTGACATACCTGGCACATCTTATAACAGGTATTTATTGTTCTTTTGTCAAACTCATATAAGTGTAAAAGCGTGACTGATCTTTGTGTATGACTTAAAACTGAGGTCCAGTATTACTGTATTGACAAACGTCCATAGTGTAGGTAAAAGTTTATGGTATATATATATATATATATATATATATATATATATATATATATATATATATATATATATATATGTGTGTGTGTGTGTGTGTGTGTGTGTGGAAGAGAGAGAGAGTTATAATCCCCCCTTTAATTAGTGTTATTTCATATATATGGACCTTGAAACAAGATTGCAGAAGCTCGCCAAACTCTTTATAAAGTTATGCTTTCTCGGATACATTTTAATGAATTCTAAATTTGTTAAACTTAAAGATATTGTATATATTGCATGCAAAATATGAAGTAATGACAGTCACTGTGCTTTGTTTTATTTGTTAGTTGTGCTATATACATCATAGATTGTCCAACATTAGTACTCATTTCATACAAAATAAACTATTTGTTGCATATGACGTGTATATATATATATATATATATATATATATATATATATATATATATATATATATACTACAAGCCGCATTTATCATTCCAATGATTCAATTTGGAGTGAGTTTTGGATTGAAATTTTAAATGATTATTGAAGCACAGAATTAATGTTGGAGATCTAGATGTACTAAACTCATTTATGATTTTGTTCTAATAAAGCATTCTTTTTCAATCCTCCATTCAATTCTTTATTAGAACCCAGGTATGAATATTTTAGCATGCACCTCTTTTCATTTATTTCAATAACTTTGTTTGCATGCTTTCAACTTTTATTTTTCTGCCTTGCCAGTCGAAGGTTATTTGTAAACTTTAGCATATTTAGATTGCCACCTTTTTACATACCCGTCTTAAACGCATTAAGTTTGTTTGATTCCTGTTTGAAATCTGGGACCCTGTATGTTATGCACGTGTTCATCATTCCAATTTCATTTTTATTATGTTTGTTTGCAGTTCCTAGTCAAAAAGAAATTGTATTATGAGTCATTCGTATAGGTATTTACTGTCGGCCATTTTCTACAAACAAAGTCATTTGGTGAATCTTCTATGAATCACACACCTGTTGGTTCTTTTCTTATAGTCCTTCTATGGTCCTCGTATAGTAATAATTTAGATATACTTCTGAAACTAACGGTGACTGGCTATCAATGTTCTGGTATCTGCATAACTTTTATGAAGAATGTTAAATTCACAAATCATTATAAAGTACAAGATAAATACTTACATGTTTCTTTTGTTTCCCAATTTTGATATGTCACATGTATTAAGTTAGTCAACATTTTTTCAAAGCATTAGATAAAAAGAACAAGTTTAGACGGCATTTATTCTTCATTAAAAGCTGATGCAATTTAGGCATCGGTTATCACCACCAAGTGCATTTTTGGAGGGACTCACAGTATTTAGTTA
Organism: Atrina japonica; assembly: GCA_030159075.1. Classification (NCBI taxonomy): domain Eukaryota; kingdom Metazoa; phylum Mollusca; class Bivalvia; order Pterioida; family Pinnidae; genus Atrina; species Atrina japonica. The sequence goes on along the minus strand of BROG01000344.1, from coordinate 260,508 downwards.
AAAAAGACTTTGTTTGTACCAGATGTCCAACATTTATAACTACAATCCATTACTATCAATTATACACCAGAATCTCTTATTACATGGTACACATATTTTACCCACAGAATGCCTGACTATGCAATAGCTAATGTGACAATTTCTTTCTAGAAATTCTGTAAAAAAAATATTTAATGAATAGAATGTAATATTTGAAATTATACGGATTTCTGGAAATGGCGTAAAGAAACAATCGTTTACTGTTATAATGATAAAGACGTTTATTTATTTATTATTATTTTTTGCGGGTATCTGTATTAATTTGCCATCCAAAGATATAGGATAGCAGTTATCTGTAAAAGGGCCATTGATCCGATTTTTGTTTTCGGTTTCTGGATAGAACGTGATGACTGACTATTTATACACATGAGCTTTTCCATAGACATGGTGACTAAAAGCTAACATTCTCCAGATTTCTTGTATTATTCATAGAATAACTTTTCTAATCCGTTTCCGGAACTTGCACATTTGTTCAGAAGTGTGTTCAGTTTATATGAGGGGTAAAGCACATGTAAACGTCTCTTAATCCCTGTGATGTACCCATGTTACTATCACTTTAAGTAACCTCACACATGTTGTTGATAGACCCTGTCATCTTCATATTAACATTAAAATAGGTTGATGGGTATTTTCAGAATGAAATGATCGTACGGAAACAACGAAAACGAATTGTCTTTTGATGTTTAAATATTTCGTTGTCTATGTAACAAGGTCAAACTTTTACTCTCGCGTAAAATCGACTTTGGTAATTATTTGGCAAATTCAGCATAAGGCATTGACAAAAACATTTAAGATAAATGAAAAAAACGTATTATTCGTTCTGGAACTTTTTTTCTGCACAGAAGTATTTTACACACTATACCTGTTTTCACACCGTGCATATTGATTGGGAATGCAATCATAAAATAAGGCAATAGATTTTTGTTAGATAATATAGATGTTTTATGAACTTATGCAATTTCATAAAATCCTGTTATTTATTTAGCGCCGTAACACAAGTGGATGATATAATATTGAGTTTTTTTATCATGTCCAAAAAGGAAAGTAATTGGATCATATTGAAACTAATGTTCATTATGTTTTGTAACATTATTTTTGTTTAATGAGTTATGGATCTTTAATTGTTTTTAAATACATCCAATCCAAACTTCTCCAAAAATCAATTTATTTTACATACATCGACGGCGTGTTTATCATCGTACTGTTTGTTTCGGTGTTTATGACAGATATGCGCCTGAATTATTTTGAACGGTGTTCAATTACATTTTGGGGAATAATTAAAATAATACACCACACTATTTCAGTTTGTTACACACAGAGTGTTAATCACATGCATTAGTGATATGAGATAGTTTAAATCGAATAAGATTTCAACACCGTATTTGTTCTAAAAGTCGACTGTGGGTTTTTATGCTAACCTTTTATAATTGGTTCTTATCAAACTGTAAGTTGCTCTTTTAAACGGTTCTCCATTCGATCTCCTTTTATCATAGTCGTGGAGTAAACAGTCCTTGACTGTTAATTTATTGTTCAGTTTGTTTTTAGAATGCTTAACATCATGATTCTGCGAAACTCATAGGCGCATCTTAGAGTAAATATGGTAATTAGACTAAATTATCCTATGTCTATCTTTTAACTTTATTAATGGAAATATTAGTAGCATTAAAAAGCTACAAATTGTATGGTTATGGTATACTTATAGTTGTATTATTATTTTATGTATGACGACGAAATAGCTAGTATATGCAGACTAAACAATATTTAAGTATTTTACGTATGTAATGGTTATTTATAGAATCCTTGATACTAACAGTAATGCCATTTTATTTTGTTATATTTGTCGTTAAAATTGCCTTTTATATGAATTCTTGAAAATAAAAAAATTACCTGAAATTGCAGTTTACAGAATTTTGTTACATAATTTCGAGATATTTTAAGACTGAGAACTACTTATTATGTTTATGTGACACGTTGATCAGTTACAATTTGTTGTAATCCTTCGTGCGAGTGTGCATCATGCTGATAACTAGAACAATACTTAAACGGCTTAGTCAATTCTCATATTTGATATAAAGTATCTCTAGAGGTGAAATTGTCAATTTCTTGACCCCTGGGTCTGGGTCAGATGTTTGAACACACCTTTACGAAGTTAAGGGTCCTTATTCTATCGCTCTGGCGGTGTTACGTAAAGTTTTTTTTCTATTCACCGCACATTCACTAAGGTTACCTACATTATATATACGTTAATGGTGTGCTTCAATGCAGGATCTGTCCTTTTAAGTATTGCAAAAATATGGGTTTTACTTAATTCATTTTCAACTTTGTGGATAAGAATATTATTTGCGGTCATGTTAACTGGACGTTTAAAATGTATTTTGGTTTTAGTTGGACTTGGGATCTTTGATTACTTTGACCAGTGAGACACTTTCTGTGTCCTGTAAGAATCATTGGAAAAAGTTAAATATTGCAAGGCATTACAGAATGCTTAAGACTGTAAGACTTAATAGAACATATCTGAGTAGTTTGACGGTTGGCGTCCAGCATAATGCTATTGCTTTGCATGATATGTTTTTGTTAATTAAGCATAAAAATTGAATGAAGATAGATAGATAGATACCCGACTAAAAATAGACACGCAGAAAATTGGAGGAACAGTATTACATAATGCATAATGATAGCATTTTATATTAGAATAAATACTTATTTTATGAACGTTTAAATATAATAATTTTTATCTCTTTTTATCAGCATCGATATAATAGTGAAATTTTACATGGACGATTTTAAACATTGACATTTCCTTCATAAGCAATAGCGATTTTTGTATTCACTCTTGGGTAATTTTAAGTTGATACTTTTAAATTTAAATTGCATGTAACAATTAAACAAATTTTACATATCATTAGTAATGTAACTTTTCAATTTTACGAAATAAATGTGATAAAATAAGTCTATAAAAACAAGAAATTAGAGAAATATGCTGTATGTTTTTTTGTTTTGTTTGTTTTTTTGTTTTTTTTTTTGTTTCTTAAATCAGTGTTTAAATTATCTTTATTTTCATTCTCAGACGCAAAAGTTGGGATCAAACACGCAAGTGGACCAGTTAGGTTCTGACAGGGTGTCAAATCCAGTACAAAGTGTTCCTGCTAACAGGTCGCGGTCCGTGTCTCCGGAAGATACCAAGCAAAAGAAAAAATCAACAAGTATACTGACAAAAGGCAAAAATATCCTGAAGAAATTAACTCGATAACAGTGATATTGCTATATGCTAAACATACAATCTGTGATCTAACATTTAATGTTCATTATTTGCAAAAATTGTGTTTTTTTCTGACGTCATACAGGAAAACTCAATCGAAGTGAGTACATTGGTGGATTAATTACTAACCAAACTTTGTAATTGGAAATAGTGATATTTTGTAAATATACAAGAGAACAGATTTACTAGACTTTATGAGAGGTAGAATATTTAAAGAATGGAATACAGTAGAAGTAAATTGGTAAAAGGAGAAAGTAACCTCTGTAAAGAGTTGATCAGAAAATATTTTACTATAATGTTGTTAATATCAACGTTTGTACAGGTAAAAGTTTTCATAAAAAAAATCTAAGGTTTTTTTTAACTGTGCTGGCAGCAAGACTATGTGGGCTAAATCAGAACATCATTTGTGCTAACACATTTTGCTATGGCTTTGAAAGAGAAAACTGCGGATACAAGGTTGGAATCAGGAAGTTATGTAAACTTGTTTAAATCTGTATACAGTTTAAGATGGGGAAAAAAGTCTTGATACATGCTCTTACACAATATGTTTCGAGGTCAGCGGTATATGTTTTTATTTAGATTTGACTCACAAACACAATTGTGTCTCCAAGTTTTGCTGTATATTGGAGTAAATACAGTATTTGTAATGTGGCGTGCATTTAAAAGACCTCGATTTGGAAAGGATATTATGCTACAGTGGCTGAGAAGTAGTTGAAGTAGTTGCACTCTAAACCATGAAGTCTCTCAAGTTTAGTTAGTACGGGTTCGATTCCAACTTTAACAGAATTCAATTTTGCAAGAAATTTTGCCAGTTTCAGAAGGCCAAAGGTTCTCTCCTCCACCACTTAAACTTGCCGCCACGATATAACAGAAAAATTGTTGAGTGTGCGTAAAACAATATTCTAATTGAAAGATCAAACCGGAAGTACATTCAGCATGTCGGATACTTTTTCAAGAAAATGGGTGCTACAGGCAAAGCTTATGTGATGTATTTCTTTTCTCTTTAAACCAGTGCCTGTTGTTTTGTACAGATTACCTTTGTATAAACGGAATCTTCACAAATGCATTTCTTAGATTTTAATGAACGGTAGACATTTATCTATTAGTCGTGTATCTATATCTACATTTATATTATTTGAACATCTTCAGTATTTACCGAATGCCATTTTAAAGTTCCAAATGAGGTATGTATTCAGTGCATTCGACAATTTTTTATTGCTTTACATATTATACATAAGAAACATTTCTCTATAAATCTGCAAATATTAGGTTAAAACTTCAATTGAGTTAGAATTAAATGACAACTTTAAATAGAGAACTATATTTTTATGGAGTAGTATTAATAATTTCCTTAAAGACATGGTCAGTGAAAACAATTTTTACTTTATATTTCCAAATATTTATAAGTAACATTGCATGATATATATTTTGTCAAAGTGTATATCGTATCCAGTTCTAAATCAAAATATTTTGTAATTTGAGTCGGACTAGATCTCTAGATCTGATCTTCTAAAGATGTTTCAGAATTGAAACAGGATTCCAAATTTAGATGCATTGTAATCTGTAAAAGAGGGTTATGCTACCAAATGAAAATGTTTTGCTTAGATGCTGATTTAAGGAAACCTGTTGTTCCAAAAATTTAATCCTGAAAAACATGTTTCATCTGCTTTTTTGTTTTTTAAACGTGACTATGAAAGTAATTGGCCTTTAGTCTATGTCCTTATAGTATATTTGCCACTTTGTATATATATATATATATATATATATATATATATATATATTTATATATATATATATATATATATATGGAAATTTCAGCTCCCGTTTAATTTTTGTCATAAGATGAGAGGGCGAATTTAAAATCAAAGCGACATTTCCAAGCTAAATTATTGTAGCGTGAAAATACATACTAACTGTGTGACTATGGTGAATTAGGGCGAATTTAGGGTGAATATGTTGAATGTCCTGAAAGGGCGAAAATAATCAGGAATGATAATTCTATTTCTAGGTATACAGTAAAACAGTATCACCGGTCTTTTTTGTCCTTCTGTAGAATGATTTATGTAATGTGAAGTTTAAAGTACAGGGTATCTTTTCCATTGTTTTACTTACAGAACGTATCTGAGTCAAAGGACGGATAAAGCAACATGTCGCACTTTTCTTTATATGTTATTTATACATGCATCCTACATGTCTACCCAATTTGATGTTTGAAATGACACATAATGTAAATGATTTGTATGGCGTGTGATAACCGATACCTATACTAACTAAACATATCAATCTGGAAATGGGATGATATAAAGTTTTACCTCAAAGTCAATTATCTGTAATGAAGTCCTTATTGGTTTGATTTAATGACAGTGTTGGATGGATGACTAATATATGTCTTCAATAAAGAATGATTTGACCAGATTTATAGACAATGGTTATCTTTAGTATCGAGGCATTCCTTTTGTAGTCAAATTGGTCTTTGCTCTTAACATTACGGTAACAAATTGCATTTTGTAGATTGTACTTGAGTGAAAGTAAATTGGATAAGATAGCTACATGATTTTTCAATTGCTGAAGAAACCAAAGATAATTTTAATGATACTGTTAGCATGTGTTTTTGTTATGTGATTGATTAATATTCTGTTCTGGCATTCCTTTTGTTCTGGATAAAATGTCCAGAATATCGTATGTATCTGTCGTATAGTTATGATTAATATTGCTTTACATTCCAATCAAGTAATGCTTTGTTTCACTTTTTTACATATTGTGCCATTTCCCGGACGTTTTACAATTAGTATCTCCTTTTGCTATGATATGTTATGTACTTATTTATGACTGTTGTTTAGCATGCCAACGTCATGTATTATGTTGTAACATTCCATACAGAGTTCTAAACTAGTTTATATCGTGTTACGTCATCCTAAATTGACTGTTTGTAAATAGAACATTTAACTGTCAGAATGTTAAAATATATGCACCTGGTAGGTAGTGGTAGTTACATTTTCCACTACAATATGACCAGGACTTGCACCTAGTTTTGATATGAAAAGACAGACTTGCGGCTGATGTCGCCGTCAGTAGGTGGTGTTCATTCCTTCATGGCACTTGCTGCAATCTCCGGATTAATACGGATTTCCGTATTTGTCCGTTATTTATAACTTTTTGAATGTTGCCTTATGAATTATGCTGCTGTTAATATCTTGGTGTCGATGCTTTTGTCATTTTCATATCCCTTAGGCTCAATCCATTTCATCCCAGTTAGTTTTCTACCTGTAATTTAACAGGGTCACCTGTAATCTAACAAGGTTTGTAAAGTTGTATTCATTGGCAAAATTCTTAATATGATTTTTTTCATGGATAATACGATTTTTCCGACCACTTACCAGCTCTTGAACAATATTTTACTATAAAACACAAATCTGCAAGCAGGTACATGTAGGTCAGAGGACATAAACGTTTTTTTAATTAATATATTCTAAAATACCTCTTTGAAAGATACAAAATATGTTAAATGATTTTAATTGCTTTCATTGCAATAATTTTTCGAATTTCGTTTATGTATAAAACCGTTTAATATTTTGATACATAATACATTTCTATCCAAACGCACTTTCTCTACATTTTAATAAAGGGCAGTAGACATATTCTAATGAAAGACCTATCTGTTCGACGATGCATTCATATTGAAAACCTAACATTTGCGTAATTCTTAATCTTAAAAGATTTATCTGGCAGTCTGTACTAAAATGCGTGGATTTGCCAAACAGTCCTTTCTAATATGACTGAATAGGATATGTCCCGTTGATATAAACTACTGGCAATTGAAAAACACTGAGCAATTACGGTATGATAAATTTGAATCAATAAAATCTTTAACGTCAATGATAGATTTTCCTGGATAAAGCACAATTCATAATATTTGTACGTAAAGTGAACGGGTACCATAACTGTTGAATACTTAATTATCTACTTCCGAAGTGGAAATATTGTACATCGCCTGGTTGTATTTTTGTTTGTCATCAAGATAATAATTTACATATCTTTAATGTTTCCCAATTAATTTTGTCTGAGATATTTGTTTTCATTGGAGTATACCTTATCCGATTAATTGTGTTTCCGGGAGTAGAAGCGCTGTGGCATTTTATTTCTATGTTAGTAATCTCCCTTTGTATTAAATTATTTCGTGTTATCCCAACATACCTAGATGTACAGTACAATGTCAAATGTGGATCAACTAACGTCAACTTCCTATAGCTTTCTATGTAAAATTAATTTTTGCAAGTATCTGTCACAAGTTAACGCTTCTATCGAGTCTTGTGAAAACTTATATAATTAGAAGAAGGTTTATTTTCGACTGATATTTTTTATAAAATTTCACTGAAGTTATATTTTTTGAAAAACATCAATTTTTTTATTGCAGTTATTATTTTGTTGATACCATTTACTATGAAAAAATGGAAACGACACTGTAATTTTTGTCACTTACAAATACTTGCAGTTTACCTAAAAGGGCAACCTTACAAAATTTCATCGAATATATTATTTGAAAGAGATTCATTAACATTGAAAGCTATGGGTATGTGGCTATAGTTGATATATGTATGACACCTGTGTGTTTGTATATCATAGCTGTATATACGCCAGTAGTATATGATATTTATTTTTGTAATATGACTGTAAACACATCTCATAGCGAAGTTGTGAAACAGTATAACGTTCGCCATTGTATTATGTTTGGTTTGACATGATCATTATTTTTGTCAAATTGAACTTTGTTAAGTTTATGGTATGATACTAAAGGCATACGTCATGTGATTTGGACAAAATAAATTATTTTGGTACATAAGACATCTCGTGTTTTGATTTTGACACACCTTGTAGATCAGTTGAATAGTATGCTTCTCTCACACAACGGCACAGGGCCTGAAGTCACCCAATTTACTAAAACTGAACCAATTTTACGTGACCTTAAGGTAAAAACACACTAAACTTATTCTGTAAGTTTACATGTTTGTATATTGACGGCATGGATTTTTAAATAACGATTACAATTATTGCTCATCTAAAGAAAACTGCAGTAATATTTATAAAACATGTTTGATTGCATACTTAATTTTTGCGTCCTGTACCCAACGTATTTATTCATTTTTACATGAAAACCATAATTGTGACGCAAAACTTCATATGTGAATGATGAAAAATAATAAGTATCCTAATCACTCAAACCAAATTTTTTTACAAACGATTATATAGCCAAAATAATGAAATAAAAGTTAAGCTTGAGTATTGAGTAAATTTGGTGACTTTAGGCAAAGAGTTGAATTGTGAACTGTCTGGATTGCTATAAGTCCATTGTATATGTCAAAAGTTCTGCCACTTCATCTAAAGCTGCTGACGTATCCATATGCAAAAAAAATATTTGGCGAAAAGTGTCATACAAATACTAACAAAATTTAATTTCAACACTGAAGACCATCATCGAAATGTTGTAAAGTTTATAAACGGAGGTTAACTTTCTATGAAACAACTCCATACTATTTCTCGCCTGCCAGCGAGGTTGCAGGCTTAGCACGAAACAACTTTCTGTTTCCTTCCTTTTTTAGTTGAAATTTTCTCACAGATCTGCAGCCTGTTTAAAAAAGAATCATATTTTTTCCGTAAATGTTTTACTTACGGAATCCTTACGTAAATACTTAAATCATTTTCACAAAAGCGATCGTAACTTTAAGTGAAAAATCCGTAAAGGTTACGGGTTTTTTCCTGTAAGTATCGAATCCCGTACATTTTACAACTTCTATTTGGAGTTAGAATTTTATTTATACTAAATATTATATTTATAATTTTATTCTTATACCGGGTGCAATCAGGTTTTCATTTTCAATATTTTAATCTGGTCGCTGCCATACAGACGAAACCCCCTGTAAAGATTTATCATAATACTTGATGCCAGTAAATTTTACGCTGCCGAACACTATCAACAGTGTCCATTTTGTGAAACGTGCAATGTATTCAAATCAGTTATTCCAATAATGTTATCCCATAAATCAACTTTGGTACTGTATGTATTATTGTTAAGTCAACAGCGTTTGCGAATATGATTGAAAGCTGTTCATAAACGAATTGTTAGAGAGCGCTTCAAATGTCATGGTTTAGTTTTAAACAAATGGCTTAAAAACTCAAAATTGATTGACTTTCTGTATTCAAAGATTAAGTAGAAATTATCTAAGGGTCATTATGGCAAAGTTTCAACGTCGTGGTGTCAAGGTCACAGGTACGTAAGAAAACAAAATATATCAACCTTCAAACATTTTTCACTTCTACATAGTTGGTTGACCAACTTTGCATAATAATAGCCTTAAGGCTCCTCGGGTCTCTGGTTCAAATCGTGACTACACAAATTATTTTGCAACTTATTTATTGGTCTCCAAAACTATCTCCAAGCTACAACATATCAGACTCGGAGATATACTAAATGGACATACAGATCTACAGCTATGTTTCTTAAGAAAAATAAAAGCTGAATAATGTAGGACAAACCCGAACGTGCTTGATTTTTTTTTTCAAAATATATGCATTTGAAAAAATATTGAAGTCAAATATTGGAATTTTTAATTACGTTGTCTTAATTCTTAGAATAGAATTAATATTTTTAATTAGATTATAAATGCTTTTTATTTGAAAAAATGTAACTCCAGTGCATTATGGCGCCTAATATCTTATGTAGAAACCTACAATAATAATAAAGATAATACAATCGTTTTACGAGATAATGTTTACTAATAATCATGGTGGGAAAAATATCCTGACGATGACGACGATGATATCAACAATGAATTAACAAACCTTCAGTTAGTTTTAATTGTAAAATGAGTGAGGTGAATAGTTTATAACAATGAAAACAACAACAACAATAATAATAATAATATACATTGTATAATTATTGACTAGGTCTGATGGCAACTGCAATTTTGTTGGCACCCGAGGTCTTGACTGATGCCCGACGCCAAGCGGAAGGCAATAGTCGGGAGCGAGGGAGCCAACAAAATTGCTGTTGCCCTAAGACACAGATAATATTTGTTTTGTTATATGCAACATATTTTTAGAGATATTATTTGGCCTTGTATGATACCACTTTATCTTTAGAAAATACACATACTTTTCAAATTGGAGCTCAACTGATGAAGTCTAATTGACAGAAACGATATCGTCTTGAGCATTATAACTTTGGTATTATGTTAATAATATTTTTAACCACTAGGTAGTTGCCACTGCTGGTGGATCGTTTGAGTCCCCGAGGGTATACATAAACCTAGTACCTGGTATTTCGGTACCAGCTGTTCATCTTATACTAAAGTAATATTTGGCACTGTTAACACTATTTAAATTCGAAAATTGTCTTAAGCTAAGATAGTCATTTTTTACAGTGGTTACTCTTAGACGGATTTCGCCTATACTTTTAGAGATATTATTTGGCCTTGTATGATACCACTTTATCTTTAGAAAATACACATACTTTTCAAATTGGAGCTCAACTGATGAAGTCTAATTGACAGAAACGATGTCGTCTTGAGCATTATAACTTTGGTATTATGTTTATAATAATATACATAAATAATTACGTTTTTTTAGTTGTGTAAAATTTCCATAAGAAATTGTGCAAACATTCGTCGCTGAACACTATTAAATCATCTAGAGATGTACCATGCTTTGCTAAATAATCTCCAAGGATCTTCACAGCGACTTTTATAATATTTGCTGTGTATTACAGAATTTTTGTCCGTTGTTCCTCATCGTAACTATCGAAGCAGTTTGATCAGCTGAGTCAGCTGGCAGACGTCAAAAATACGTTCAGGTTCACCGCGGCGCGCGCTTGAAACATTAACCGGTCAAATTGCAGTTGTATCAAAATTATGGGAAATTTGAAATGCAACCTTGGCAATTATACGAGGGCCTTAAATGAGCATCGACCTCGTATTTCGAGTTGGAATTTTCAAATTGAGGTGTGACTCTGACCCACGATCTGATGACGTTGAAACTTTACACAAATAATTTTCAAACACATTCTAACACTAACATATTATGAAGTTGAAATATTCACATTGAGCTGTGACCTTGACCTTTGATCTGATGACCTTGAGACCTAATACATATATTCTTTGTGGCATTGTCTATAATAACATATATATGGAAAGTCCATACTCTTTTAGGTATTCGGAATAAACATTTTCAAATTGAAGTATGACCTTGATCTTTGATCCACCTTGAAACTTTCCACAAATATGTTTCAGCGTATTTGCTGCAAATCCTCAACATAACATATACATTTATATGAAAAGTTTATAGTTTTTCAGGTATTCTGAATTAAACTTTTTAAATTGAGCTGTGACCTTGACGTTCAATCCGATGACCTTGAAACTTTGCACAATATTTTTCAATAGATTCCCAACATTAAGCAATCTTCAATACTAATATATAGTGCATATAAAGGTTTTGCAGTTATTAGCTATTTTCTGTTGATATTTTCAAATTGATCTGTGACCTTGACCTTTGATCTGTGACCTTGAAACTTCACACACATATTTTTCAGTTGATTTCCAACAAATCCCAAACACTATCATATAATGAAGTTGGAATATTCAAACTGAGCTGTGACCTTGATCTGACGACCTTGAAATTTCACACATATATCTTTTGCGGTATTATCTATAAATATATGCCGCCAACTAAACTGGAAAGTTTTGAGGTATAAAGAATTTGAGCTGTGACCTTGACCTTTGATTTGATAACCCTGAAATTTCATTAAGATATTCTTCCGCACATATCCTAAAAATCTGTCATGCTTATACTAAAATATAAAAAAAATATAAAACTGATAGTTTAAGAGATATTCAGATTTAATATTTTGAATGCCTCTGTGACTTTGGCCTCGAAACATTTGACCTTGAAACTTCTTGTGCTTGTGCAACTTCTAAACTGAACACCTTTCTCATAGAAATGTCTATAGTAAAAGTGCTTAGTTTTTGAACATCGAAAATTTACTGACATTTTTCAGCCCCTAGCGAGAATTTGAAACAGATGTGCAAAGCTACTAACAGTATTTGTCTAACCAGAAAATCACATCAGATTTGCTTTAGGTCTTGTAGTTACCGAGAAGTTGATGGTACAAAATCGTTATGAAAAAAATGAAAAGGGGACATACCTCAGAAAATAGAAGCAATTTCGAAAAAAAGTGAGAAAAACGGATTTAGATCTTTTGAAGATTCACAAGTGTTGAAAATTTGAGCAAAATCGGTTCAGCCATTATCTGCTCAAATTAAAGGATGACAGTTTTACTAGAAGAAAAGAAGACTACAAATGATAATGATAATAATTACAATAATAATAGCATCACCCGATCTAAAGTCTGATGACCCTCATAATAAAAAGTAAATAATGTCAATTTACACACAGAAAAGAACATACGTTGTTTATTTATGTCATGCGCAGTTACAATTCAAGAAAAAAATGATACAAATAATATACAGTTTGTTATAGCAAATTGTTATTGACAGTGCTTTTTATGTTAAACAATTATAACAAATTTTACAAATGATAATATATGTAATTAAACAAATTATCAATAAACATTTTGTCCCTTGAAAGAATTTTTTCTTCCATTGCATCATCAGGATTCTGTTTTAAAATAATTTCGAAAGTCCCTCTGAAAAAGAAATAAAAATTATAGTTATAAGAGGATAGCGGTAGTAAAATTTGTGATCGAGTGAATTGTAATGTGACCTGATAGCAGTAAAGAATCCTATTATCAGTGCCCGAAGTCACAAATTTACTCAATACTCAAGCTCAACTTTTATTTCATAATATTGAAAAAAATATCATCGTATGTAGAACTTTTGGGTTCGAGGGATCAGAAAACATATTATTTTAACATATATAAATTGTTGCATTGCATGATTTTTTTTGTTAAAATGAAAAAAAAACATGCGTTGACAACGGTACTCAAACTTTGAGTACGTGCTCAAAGGTTTTATTATTTCTGAAGTTTTCGGCAAATGAGCAATGTATTTGATGATTATTTACAATTGTATACTGTCAATATACATGTCCAATTACAGAATACATTTTGCTTGTTTTACTTTAAATTCATCAAAAGAATTGAGCTTGAGTACCGAGTAAATTGTTGATAACAGTAGAGAATGTTTGATCGGGGGTATTCTAATTTGACCTCAAAATTGGATTTTAACGTTTTAACGATTGACACCACAACTACCTTACAAAATTGGTGTTTAAGAGAACAAAAAATATGGTCATTTCTGGGAAACGATAATTTACATTATTATATATATATATATATATATATATATATATATATATATATATATATATATATATATATATATATATATACTGTTGGTTTTCTTGGTATAGCGATAAATATGTTCTAATGTACATCCACAAAGAGAGACAGACAGACAGAGACAGACAGAGAGACAGTCAGAGAGACTGACAGACAGAGAGACATTATCACAGACAGAAACACCGGGACACACTGAGAAACTATGCATATCAATACAACAGTGCAAAAATATTATTATCTAAAATATCACATAATATATTAGATATATACAATCGATTAAACAAAACGATTAAACAAAACATTAACATAATAGTAACACTTCAACAAAACAGTAACACTTAAACATTAACATAATACTTAACAAAACTTCAACTTAAATAAAACAGTAACACTTAACATAACACTTAAACAATACAGTAATAAAGCAGTAATACTTAAACAAAACATTAACATAATAGAAACACTTAAATAAAACAGTAACACTTAAACAAAACAATAACACTTAAACAATACAGTAATAAAGCAGTAATACTTAAACAAAACAGTAACACTTAAACAATACAGTAACACTTAAACAAAACATTAACATAATAGTAACACTTCAACAAAACAGTAACACTTAAACAAAACAATAACACTTAAACAATACAGTAATAAAGCAGTAATACTTAAACAAAACAGTAACACTTAAACAATACAGTAACACTTAAACAATACAGTAACACTTAAATAAAACAGTGACACTTAAATAAAACAGTAACAAAGCGGTAACACTTACCGCTAACTAGAGGGTATCCTATCTCCAGCATTAAATCTTTCAGTGAGTTTAAGTTGAAATTTTCTTCGTTGCTGTAGGAGGTATGTAAAACATAAAAACATTTCTCTTGACACGTCAGAGGAAGCTCAATGAATTGTTTGCCATTTTTGTTGTCTTCAACTTCTTTAGCCTCTATATATGCCGATGTATTTAGAAATCGTGGAGGGATGTCAACACACAGAATCGCCGCTATTTCTTTCCATCGCTGTGCTATCATTTCATATCGACTTATGTAGTTTATAGCCTTTAAAGTTCTAGAATCTGAAAAATAAAATTTGCATGTTAAGTTAAACAATTTTGGTATCTTATATTGTCTTGGTACTCGTCATTGGTGAAATTATATAGACAACACTCTCGGGGGCCACATTAAGGGCACAATGGTTCTTGGACAAAGTCATTGGATTGTTTTAATTAAGGATTGTTTTTCAATTTTTTTTAACATCAACGGGGTATAAAAGCAATCGATTATGGAAAAAAGAATTGTGCAGCACTTCTTGCTGCACAGAATTTTTCAGTGAATCTGTTGTCCACTGGATACTAAATTCATTCCAGAATACTGACTTTGCGGGGGTGTTTTCATATGACGTAATAGCTCAACAGCTGTTTTGACATGAGAAGTAGTTCTCTTTTCTGATCGCAAATACTAAATGAAATTAAGGTTTAATTTCTTTTTACATCATTTTGAAAGAAACTAGTGATATGGACAATTGTGAATACTTATTTTCAGATTTAGTTCGCGATTATTAATAATCGAATATTTAGTAGTGGCGGGTTAAATGTGTCAGAAGAGAATTGCCGAATAGGCCGTGTGCAAATGGCTGATAGGCATACCACGTGCGATTTTTATAGCAACATATGATCGTTGTTTACAACAAATTTTCGTTTGAATTCTGATATTTTATCAGTGGAATATATCACAGTGAGTGTGACTTCTAATATTCGTTCATGACAACTGGAGGTAGCCATTCTACTGTATATAACAGTTTTACCAATCGCTGAAACAACTGGGAAATGCCGTATCGGTGATGTTTTCGTAAGTATTTCAGTACTAGCAAATCCTTGAAATCAATTGAAACAAGACAAATGCAGATTATGTTGTGAAATAACAAACTTTTATTTGTCTGTTTAAAAGATAATTATCGACACCTTCGTTATGGAAAATCCCTATAAAAGGCCCATAAATTATAATAGGTCCATATGTTGTTATGTAGGTCAATTCAGACCTCAGTATTTACCAGCTGATCATATATTTTATAATACGAACACGCTAGGTCTAACTATATAATGTAGAGTATCCTCCCGTGAATTTACTGAGAAACCTATGAACACTACTTATGCTCGGCATTAACATTACCGGTTGTGAAAAACAAGATGGACCTGGGAAGTAGTCTAGCAAATATAGGATTTAAAGTGAAATGAGAGTCGATTTACGAATACGAAATTAATGCGTCTTATTTTATTCTTTATTGATTCATTCATATCTTCAGAGAAGACTTGTCCGACAAATGCATGGTCATCGAAAGGATTTCTAAAATGTTCACGTATTCCTACGCCAACAAGTAAAGCAGTTAAACGCTTGTGTCACGCGACGACCGACTTGTGTTATTAAAATATGAATACGCTATATACTTGCAATGAAGGAAATAACAGTCAGTATGTAAATATAAGAACTTAAGCTGATTTTTGGGAAAATGGCCAATATATATATATATATATATATATATATATATATATATATATATATATATATATATATATATATATATATATATATATGAAGTCTGTTACTCTAAAAGTATGCAGTAGATAATCATACGGCAATTACAGCACATGTGATTAAAGGGAGATAACTCGCATTCATGACAAGCAAGCTTGAATTTTTGGTGGTGTAAGCGGCATGTAATAAAGGACTCATTAATATTGAATTTGACAGATATTTGTTTACAAGATAACGTCCACCATGTTAGAGACTGTCAATGCTGAGACTGTCAATGCTGAGGTGGGAAAGAAGTTGTATATTGCTGAAGGAGACGATCGAAGTGCTCTTCATCATGTTTTGACTACTAGTATGGGATATCTCGAGCAATTTCTTTGCCAAATAGACGACGTATGCGGCCTGATTCAACATGTCTGCCTGTAATGTGAAAGGGGGCGCTGCGTCATTTGACCTTACCGGGACCCGATATTTCATATAGCTGTGTTTATTTACAGAAAAGGTAGTGATCCTAATACATACATACATACATACATATATATATATATATATATATATATATATGATATATATATATATATATATATATATATATATATATAGTATATATATATATATATAATATATAATATATCATATATATATATATATATATATATATATATATATATATATATATATATATATATATATATATATATATATATCCAAGATGAAATTGTATGAAGAATCTGAGACGACAACAGCGTTATAATTCTATGCTTCTATAGAAGATTGTAATTCTATAAAAGTTAATATCCATGGCTGTGGTTAATATAATTGTAGACTGTTCATCGAGACTGTAAACTTTTTTTCTGAATTTTAAAACAACACCAGAGCAACAAGGATTTGCTAATGATATATGCCTACTTCATACATGAGACATGTAATTATGTTTCGAAAAAAAAAATCTCTTTCATGTTCTTGACGATAAAACTTAGACAAAGACAAATGTAGACCTTTATAAATGATATTAAATTGCTATTGATTAATTGATATGAACCTATACTTGATCTAAACAACTTGCACTTGCCTCGAAGGTCCGACTCCCTGCCCAAACCAAATATATATTATCCCGTATTCATTTGTATGAACCTACGTTTCTCCTTTAACAAAAACAAAATATTCGCCCACAATGTCTCTGTTGGTTAGAACACATGTCTCGAATGTGGGAGGTCCAGTACACCAGGTATACTTGGTCGTGTTTAAGTGTATTAATCGGCATTTTGCCTTGAACAAAAGCCCGCGATGTCTGTCGGTCAGAGCGTAGGCCTTGGAAGCAAAATGTTCTATTTAATGCATATCAGAAGGAGGGGTAGGTCCAAGGTACCTTTAATACGCCCCAGAAACCGAAGGTACCAAGTACATCCATATGCTTCTGAAGCAAAGGTTACCCGGTAATTACGATATACCGCAGAAGCAAGAGGTTCCACATATATTCGATACACCTTGGAAGTAGCTGGAAGTATGGAACTTTCGAGACGCCTCGGAAGCATGAGGTCCAGTGTACGTTTGCAACACTTCGGAAGCAGAATGCACTGGTCATTCGATGGATAGGTAGACAGAGATTTGTTGGCATTTCTGGAAATATATGCGTTTTAAACAATATATTGAAATTGAATCGTGATTTGTCTGTGTTCAGAATTGCTTTCCAAAATTGTAAGCATTTTGTAATTTAAACGGAAAACGCATAGTTCATCCATGGTTGTCTCATTTTGGACCAGAGTCCAAGATGCGAAAGTCAATTCCACACTAATGCAGAAATTTTGCGCTTACAGTACAGTTGGCAGTGGAATGGTTATTACGAAGATAATGAGAGGGAAATTGGACAAAACGTTCTCCCTTGTCATGTTAACGTTTCTCTTCATAAGAAGCGCCATTTTCTAACAACCAATCCAACAATCCGAATCTGGTCCTAGTACCCATTACCTGTTAGAAATGTGAAATCTAATTAGCATATAACCAGGCGCCTTGATGATGACCAAGTTTTGTGATGACCAAGTAAATGTTGTCTGAAGGATCGTCAACATAAATAAATGAGGTTAATAAGGTCACCATATAGTGAATCAAAAGGTGAATGCATAATCTACTGCTGAAAAGATACTTCTTTACATAAACATTTCTCCTCCTCATTTGACATTATTTTTCCAATCGATTGTGTTATCGTGATGCGTATCTATCGTAAACGAGGCGACGCTTGACATTTAAGCAACTATATTAATGCAATCTTAAAAAATATATTCAGTTAGCACGAACTTACCCTCTGCATCCAGTGGGAATCTTACCTGGAATTTAAATAAACAAGATGAATTACGTATTTGGACGATGATTGTTCGATGTCAATTTATAATGTCCACACACACCACATGCGCGCGTAGAGAGAGAGAGAGAGAGAGAGAGAGAGAGAGAGAGAGAGAGAGAGAGAGAGAGAGAGAGAGAGAGAGAGAGAGAGAGAGAGAGAGAGAGAGAGAGGGAGAGAGAGAGAGAAGAGAGAGAGAGAGATTCATTCATCAATATTATCATCAATATTATTTGGTTTGATGACACATTACTTTTAAGTTGGGTACAGTATTTTCAATAAACTGGTGTTAATTTTTAAGTTTCTAACGTTTCATGTATATTTTCGAAGAGAAAATATAAATATAAACAAGACTTTTTTCTATAAGTCTGACATGTACAAGTAAATTATGTATCGTACTCACCCATCCCATTTCAGAAGGCTTTACAAAAACTGTGGCCGTTGAACTGAAAATAGAAATGAAAGATCAAGCATTTTACATTGTTATACCAATACACACACTTCTATCTGTGTAACTGTAATACATACTCAACATACAATATTTCTCTTACAAAGATTTAATGATGCATATCAACATATTATTATTTTAGCAATTTTGTTGTTTCAAATGAGATACAAATCTGTGGTAAATACATTTGTAAAAGTTTACGTGACTCTAGCCATGGAGGGGAAACAGGCTATTTCTTATCTCCATATTCTTAACAAGGATCTGTTATCTGTCAATTAATATGGTACGTGACTTAATCGTCACTTTTCGATGGAGATTTTGTCCGATGACGATAGTCTTTTTTAATTTTCATATTTGTGTAGATGGCTAAATAAGTGCCCTCTTTATGAAATAGTCCTGTTATTTGTATAGTGTTTCACTAAATATCTATATAACTATCTATACATCTATATATGAGTTGTACTTTGCTCAATTTTGACTGAGAAAGTGTTTAGGATTGAATTTTTATCTCAAGAAACCTACCCAATTTGTACGTTTTTTACTTTAAATGAAAATTCATCATTTACTCTAGCAAGCACGGTATTTGCAAACGACCACTGTGAGCCACCTTCTTTCAATGCCACGATCAACTCCTCTTGACGGTCTGAAATGGAGAAGTATACTTCAAATTTACTGGCGAATTAAAGGGACATTACAAGTATTTTTCCCTTTTCCCCTTTTACTACTAAGATTGATATACAATCACGAAAAAGGGAGATGGACAGGCATGACAATTCTAGAAGTCCTATATATTTTGTGAAAATTGCTAGAGAAACCCAGGTTCGGCACTTTCTCAATTACCCCAACCTAACTATTTGTATATGCATACCACACTGAACCTGATCATATTTACTTAACGTCTCTTTATAGCTCTTATTTGTTACTGTTCATCTAGCACAAGTAGTTGAAGCAGAAAAAATCCAAACAATTATTTTAGGTAAACACAGGCCCTTTTAAACAGAGTTAATGTAAGGCAGACCAGAGGACAATATAACAATACGGTCAACATTGGAAAAATAGGAACCTTCTCCGTTACAAGAATGTTTGTTTACACCAACACTAGAGACGAGACGAGAGAGTTAAAGATTCATGTATACCTTCAGAGGGATTCTGTTTTTTCTCCCTTCGATCTGGTAATTGAATTTTGATAGGTTTTGACACATCCGTGGAAGCTGTGATGTGCAGAATTGGTGTATCACAAACTGTTTGCTTCTAAAAAAATATACAAAATAGCAATCGTCATTAATCGTTTTAATGGACTTTTTGTAGTTTTGTCTGGAGACGTAGACTCCAAGAGTCAGAAAAGAGTACTATATGTCATTGAACAAAACTATAGGAAAACGGTTCCCATGGGAAAGAGTCATAATAGATTAAGTACAAAACATGTAAACATGTCAAACAGTTGTTTTAAATCTTGATAAACATTTCACTAATTGCACAATTGCGTTATGCTGGACTTATCATTTTATGTTGTCGAAATCTATCAAATAAGAAATAGCAGTAAGAACTTGTATAAATGATCATTTAAGAATAGTGCCCGTTGTCAGGTACAGTTTCCCATTGTCAGGTAGAGTTCTCCGTTGTCAGGAGTAGATGTATACTACAATAGATAGACCTCATGTATTTAATTAGTCGGAATCCAAGAAGCGACCGTACTATATGCCAAATGTTAACTTTAAAAGCAATTATTCATATTCTTGTTAACAAGAATACATAAACAAAAATTCATTTCAGATTACCTGAAGTAGTAGTTCACATGGACCCTGGACTGACCGGGGTTCAAATGTTAGGGCAACAGATTTATCACACTTCATTCTGATAATACCACCATCAGAGGATATAGAATGTGTCTCTATTCCATCTTTAGGAATCATATCAAGCTCTGTCGTTTTATTACCTCCGTCTAACGCTACTATAAATTGAGGAATAGTTTTCATTCCGCATTCAAATGTTTGTCGTTCATCCATCTAATAAAAGAGAGAACAGAATTATCATATTGTGAATATCTCACTCTCTCTCTCTCTCTCTCTCTCTCTCTCTCTCTCTCTCTCTCTCTCTCTCTCTCTCTCTCTCTCTCTCTCTCTCTCTCTCTCTCTCTCTCTCTCTCTCTCTCTCTCTTTCATATGTTAGTAGGAACTATTATATTGCACTCAACAAAAGATGTTCTATGACTTGAAATTGTTTCACGACATGTGTGGCATGTCAAAGAACCTGAAATAGATATTACCTCTGTCATCGGAACTTCTTCCCATAATTCTCCGGTATTGTTTAAAAGTTTTATACACCTTTCATCACTTTGTTCAATGTCATGCAACTGCAGTCTGAAATAGCCCTGTGAAATTAAAATTACATGTACGATTAACTGAAAATGAAATAACCTAAAATAACTTAAAAAGAGAAATACACAATTATCACAAATTTTAAATACTACAATTCTCGCACTTTTCACTGATTCAGTAATCAAATATAATTCGTGAAATAATCAGTGTTTATATGCACAGATAAGGTCTATCTTACAAGAGTAGTAAATAGTAATCAAAGTAAGAATTTCATTTTTTTAGGGTAAATCATAAATCTACCGAAAGTACAGGTTCAAGTATATGGTTATTTTCCAGGTATATATTTTACTTGTATCATCTTCAAAATAGTAAATATTATGTTGGTATAGCAATAGGTTATCAGCCCTTTTTATCGATACAAAAAGAATTTCTCTGCAATATGCTTCTAATTTAATTTACAAAGCTAGATGGCATGCTGAGTAAGAATAAATGAAAACAAACCCTGTCTGCAAAAATACACACGAAAAGAATTTCATTTTCTCTACCGTGTTTATAACATGTCAAAACAAAGATGAACTAACTACATACCTTATGAATATTATGTCCATTTGGTTCAAATTCAAACACACTGCTTTTGAATTTCGTCTTGTGCTTTGAAATATATTTATCTGCATAGGTCAAATTTAGAATATGGTAACATTTGATGTCTAATAATCCCGTACAGCATAGGTCCGGTATAACAAGTACAATCCTTGTACAGCCGCTCATAGGGTCCAGAAATCTGTCAACATATCATTCTTTATTACACTTTTTGAAAGTATATATATTAGTATATGAATGGGCTATTCTTGATTTCACAGGGCGAAAAATAACACTCTATACAAAATCAATTGTCTGACACAAATTCGAACTAGAAACTTGTTGCAAGAAGTAAAAATGAAGAAGTACCAATTAATAATCGAAGCTCAAGTCATTGTAACACGACTAATTAGATGTGCAATGGTATCAACATGAAGAGCAATTGCGAATCCCAAACGGGATAGGACCAGGTGTCCGGAAGGAGTCAGCATCCTCTGCTGACATGTCATACCCATCGCAAATGTTCCATGGAAACCTTTCTAGTACGACAAACGGGACAAATTCGATGAAAAGGTCAAGTTTGGTGAAGAGGTCAAGTTCAGTGAAAAGCACAATTGGCCAAAGGGAGTCACTGTCTGTGGTCGTGCTCCAGAATACTATCTAATATTATTGAGAGGGGGACTTCATTATGTTTTACAAGAACCCTGTATCGACCATAAAACTTCTTAAACGGCCATTCCAAGCATTCAACAACGTAACCTTGTGTAAGTAGTTTATTGGCGAATCGTTTTGCTCTCATAATAAAACATTCATAAGAAGAGCATTCCCAGGTATAACGTATAAATTGTGAAATGAAAACGCCATGGACAGGAGTAGTTAGAATATTACAACTTAGAAATGGGAAGTTTGTGATATGGAAATTGAAATAGTCGCGTTTGTCATAAAGGGAAGTTTGAAGTTGACCGTCCTTTCCAATCGACAGAAGTCAATCTAGGTAAGAAGCAGATGTGTTGCTCTCTGTCAATGATCTCTAGCTCAACAGTATATATATGGCCTAGATAATTCTGAAATTCTTATTTATTTATGGACAGGACGTCATCGATGTAGCTGTAAGTAAAATTGAACCGAGATGCTAACTGTTTGTTTCCATTGGAGAGCAGAGACTGTATAACTTCCGCTTCATATGAATACAAAACTATGTCAGCCAAAAGAGGTGTACGGTTGGTACCAATTGGAATGCCAAAAATCTGTTGGAAAACTTTTTCCGCAACAACTACGAATGTGTTGTCCACCAAATAACCCCAGCATCTTGATAATATCGTTCCAAGAGTGTTCCTTCACAAAATAAGGTTCCTCATGACCTAACACTAAATATCTAAACCTGCGATTTCCATTTTTGTACACAAAGGAGTTTGGGTTGAATTGGGTTCAAAAATCAAAATACTTGATGCTTGTAATATGTTTGAAATTTGGAGACTTTAAATGTTCCAAAGTCTACCACTCTACTGCCAACAAGGAACTGAATAATTTTCCATATTAACATTACAATACGATAATGTTCATTTTTGTACGTACATGCGTATATATCTTACATATAGTTCGCTATATAGACTATAAAGCCGTATATGGAAGCAATCATAATATCGAAGTGTATTTAAATGATAAATAACAACTTTTGACCAAAATATACAATAAAAGGGATCGATACATGCCTGTAAAATGTCTGAAACTTGGACTGTACCACAGCACATTCCAGCAAAATCCGTCCTTCTTGTCTCCTTTTCTCACACCATACTGCGGCTTGTAAAACCAATCTATGGAACTCCACATCCTCTTTTGCTGTAGTTTTTACAAAGTCACTAATTTGATCCAGCTTTGAAGAGAAAGTTTTCGAATGTTATCTGTGTTATTATTCTAAATGCATGTTTAAGAGTATATTTTGTTGATTTTGTATCGAATTCTAAATATAGACTTACAAACCATGAGTTTAACTATGTTTCGTGTTGAAGTGTTAGTACGTCTCTCTCTCTCTCTCTCTCTCTCTCTCTCTCTCTCTCTCTCTCTCTCTCTCTCTCTCTCTCTCTCTCTCTCTCTCTCTCTCTCTCTCTCTCTCTCTCTCTCTCTCTCTCTCTCTCTCTCTCTCTCTCTCTCTCTCTCTCTCTCTCTCTCTCTCTCTCTCTCTCTCTCTCTCTCTCTGTAATTCTACATATACCTGGCCAGGTTATAGACAATGTGGCTACCTATGAAACAACCAAATATATTAACAGACAATAGACTTTTAACTTAGACTATAACGGTAATATCCCAAAAGGACCTTTTCGAATAAAACATATTTGTTCAAATATTATTATGTATAATAATATTACTTAAAACCACTTGATTCTACATAACAGTATTGAAAAAAACATGCCTAATTATGAAGCCATATTTAAATAAATATATTTCCATATTTTAACTCAAATTGTTACCTTTTCGTGTGGAAAAATATCCTCTGATGGTTCTATTCGGGCTTTGTTGACCTTGCGAACTGTGTATGTATGAACAAATATTAGAAAATGTATGTTTTCATTTGGTGACGGATTATTGTATTTATATATATATATATATATATATATATATATATATATATATATATATATATATATATATATATATATATATATATATATATTTGAAAATAAGCAAGTAACAGGAAATGTATAAGGAACACTAGGAATACCACATAAACAGGTTTATTTATTTTTAAGAAAAAAGGCAGACTTCACAATAAATACATATAATATATACTGTTTATTTACCTTCTAAACATCCCAGTGCCGCCTTAATTGCGCTGTCAATTCTCCACCATAAATGACTGTTTAATTCTTGATTGAATACGAATTCTCCTTTTTTATTTCCGCTTTGAAGTTCAGATATTTCAGCGAAGTAAAACGTCAAAATGGTCACAAAAATATTAACTGCAGATATGGAAACAATAAGTGCAAACATTGCCACGGCAATGTGTGCTTCAGTCGACTCTAGCTGAGGAAAATTTCCTAAAGATACCATCAGCAGAAGAAAACGGAATAAAGTCAGCATGGATGTTGGTAAGTCTCTGAATACCGCCACTGTAGATCCTGCCGTCAGCATCAGATATGACGCAAATGCAAATATGAGAACTAACAGTATAATCGTAAAAGAAAACAACATCAAACGCGCTTTCACCAGAGACGAATGTAGAACAAATAAATGATAATTCATTTTGAGTGGTTTTAACAAATCCAGTGAAACAATGAACAGTGTTCCAGCCAGGCACCATTGGTAGAGATTATCGAATAATTGGACCATTTCAAATGAAACGTATTTACCTGCAATATATAAAAAATACGAACTGAATATTTTAATAAAATGGATTATAAACATAAATTATATATATATTCCGAGTGATTCATATTACAGCAAGTTGTTAAAACTGTGTCATTTATCATTTACTTTAGAAATGCAAAATGAAACCCTTGATTATAACCAAGATATAAAAATACCGTAATGATGGTGCAGATGAGTATGCTATTTTACAATGCATAGGCGTCGGAAGCAAATTGAAAGTGGGAGGGGGGGGCTAAACCAACTTAAAAAAACACACACACACGCCAGAAACGTCTGGGGGGACTAAGCCCCAATTTTCAACACATATGTCTATCTTTGCAAAAAAGCCCCCCCCCCCCCCCCCCCCCCCCCCCCCCCGGTTCCGACGCCTATGCAATGAAAAGGGAATTGTTAGATCGCGGAAGTTAAATCTTAACTGGGTCCTGTTAGATATTTTGACACTGGTAGTCACATCTGACGTCAAAGAAATATCAGAAAGACTTAAATTCTGAAGGTGTTGTCCGTTCAGGAGAATCACTTGGTACACAGAAATTCTCATTTCATGTTTAGTTTTCAGGTATATGGTTGGAAAAAAGATGCAAAATTTCGTTAATTATTATTAACAATACCAAAGTGCTAGTTTTACAAAAGAGGCGAAAACAAATGTTCAGAATGATCGTTACTGTAAATAAGACTTCACCATTTGAGCTCCAATTGTTTCCGAAATAAAAAGAAGGTATAATACAAGACAAAACAATAAACCTAATGTGTTTCTAAATCCATCTAAAAAATTCAAATGTAAAATGATTTTCTTAGCTTTTGAGAAGTTAGAAATTTGAATGATGGTATCTGACCAAAGTATTAAATAATCGGATGGTAACAAAATACCGGGTACAGGGTTTATGTATACCCTCGAGGACTAGGACGGTCCACAAGCAGTGGCAACAAACCAGTGGTTATAAAATAATATTAACAATACCAAATATAGAATTTTACAAAAGGGGCGTAAAACAATTGTTCTAGAGGATAAATAATTGTAATTTATCATTTAGCCCCAGGCCTAGATACATTTTTGTCATTTTATCACGTAGTTATTTTCTAAAGAGTACATATTGATATCTAGCTACTCAACATAATATGTTGGAGTTAAATCCCTTGGTTTGATACTGGCTACAGTGTGGCACACAATATATAGTGATGCGTAGAATTATCTATACAAATAGCTGCTGTGTGCGGCGAGGCTATTGTATCACCTCCAGCACCTCCAACAGGAAATCAGATTCGTGCACCCCAGAAGAAGTAAAACAAAATACATGTACGTGTAGTGAATTCTAGGACCTTTCATCATCTTACAAGAAACCCGGGTGTTTCAGTTCGGTGTTTTCATTATGAGGCTAGGACCATTTGACCCGCATCTTGATAATTGCTTTCAACATGCAAAATTGGGTTATGCCTAAAAGATCTGTCAAAGACCTGATCTTCCTGTTTAAGAAGTACCATTCCTAGGGAGAGATTAGTAGATGTTTTTTTCTCTAGATCACAGGGTAGATTTTGCAGTCCGAAATGTTGAATGTGGTATATAAATAGCAACAGCTAATCACTTAGGGAATTTAGTTGGTTTTGCAGGCTAAATCGTAAGTGTAGTATTTTAAATAACAACAGCTTTTTCAAATGCTGTTATCAATGTTATACTGTGATACTTCGTTGTGCAGATGACTAAACCTACTTTTAATACAGAAGAGTATATAACTGGAAGTAGCATATGAAATGTAAAACGTCAACAATAGTATACTTCATTTTGGGTCAGGAGCAGTATAAGTTTAGTTTTAGCAAAATGCCTAGATGTGGTCTTGGATGTCATAGAATGCTTTTGCATATTGGTGAATAAAATAAATCGGTTCTTAATTCGTTATAAGTTTTATATGCTAAAAACAGAAAATGAAATATAGTGATAAATAACGTTAATTGCTATGGAGAAAATTTCAAAGAAATTTCCGCCATTATACATGGGTTTTTTTCTTCTTTTTTATAGGGTATGATTTCCTTGTCACCCCTAGGTTGTTGACAAGCTCAACGCGTTATGACGTCATAATTAAATGCAGGGCGTAGAATTTATGGTGCTAGTTATTGGTTTCCAGAGATCCGTGTTTGTCCATTTTTACCGGATGTGTATCTATGTCCTGGAAATTCTATTGATTGATAATTTGGTATCTGAAATTTTATATTATGTCAGACTTGACATAGATCTGCACAGATATACATAGACATGTACATTATGCGTATATCTACATAGACAGGTATTTAAGACATTGGAGAAACATAATCAACCCCTATCTTGAGGGTAGACCCAGATTTGTCATTCACAAATCTTACCCTCGGATTGAGATTCCTTTGTCATCCCCTTAATGTAGGAGAAGATTGTACCACTCATATATTAGCTGTTATCACATACAAAAATACATGATCTACAATATCATTTCATATATAGCACTAAGTTTATCTTCTAAATTTAAAAATTAAATAAAAACATTATGATAGGATTTACCAGGATCATTTCGGATCTCCTCTATAGCTTTTATGGTCTGGTGTATTCGTACAACATAAAACGCTATCGCAGCTATTGACAGCACCAATTCTATTGGTCGAATCCACATTGCTAACATCCTATAACAGTTTGTTCTAGTTTTATAAACCTCGACGAAGTACAGAATGGTTCTCACAAACACAATTGCTATAAATAGAACTTGAAAGAGCAAGACGAAGTAATCCCATGTAGAAACATACGGATATAGATTAGATGACCAGGCTTTTACAGTCATAGAATACAATCCGTACGGTGTCAATTCGAACACGACTTTCAGATGACTAAACAGTCTTGTATTAGCGTTAAAAGACACGGAGTCTACAAATATTGCTCTGGTATCTATATCTATCCAAACATTGTTTTTAAGATCATTAACTTGAGTTATTGCCAGCGACTGCTTAGGTCCTATTTCAAATGTGTATCCACCTCCCTTGTATATAGCATGTGTACCAAAGTATGGAAGAGCCTTGGTGTATTTGTCATCCTTGAACAGAAATGCAGTGTCTAATAACGAAGTATCGTCGAAGCATGAGGTATTGTACGGTTGCCATCCTGAAAGAAATAATAATATTCATGCAATTGTTGCTTGTCCTACATTGCATTGCACTCTCTATATTGTAAAAGAATATCTATAAAACAAAGGGAATAGAAGTTTTTTTTCAAAGAACATTGGCATTAATTATACAAATAAATCCGGGTTAAGTATTACTGTTATTAATAGCTGTACATGCATTTCATCAATATAATTCATTAATAATAAATTTTTAATCTCTTATCATTCCGTTTTCTTGAATTAACACAAAATATCTAAAAATAGAATTATATCTGATTTTAACCTTTACAATAACTTTCTTGTGATTCATATCCAGATGAGTACTCATATTTGCATATGGACAGAGCTTTCTGCATAGGATCCACTATACCACAGTTTCCTACAAAAATCAAACAAACAAAAGTACATTTTATTACTCAGTGAGTGAATATTTTTTAAGTTTTATGTTTAATTCGTCAACAAAGTACATTTTATTACTCAGTGAGTGAATATTTTTTAAGTTTTATGTTATATTCGTCAACAAACTTTGTCATACAACTTGATACTTTGGGGGTTTAAACTTGGCTTCCCACTTTTTAAAGCTATTTTCAACAATCATCATACGACTTAAGAAGGTTCAACAGTGGCCAGGCTTTAGCTTATGCAAAGTCAAAAGCAACATCAGGGTGATACGCATTCGGTTTGAATGTTGCCACAATGGACATCTTGTCCCACATCTGAGAGAAAACCGTAAATGCACCATAAAACTGCATGAAACCGATTGCACGAGTTTGGAATACTTTCAACTACTGTTTGACTGTCTGCTATCTGACAGTTAAAATAAATATTTACATACCGACTGCAATTCCCTTCACTGCAAGTATGTAGACAATGTATTGTTTATTCTGTAAATGCAGTCGCGTGCCCCGAGTATTAACTGCTTTACTTTTCATCGTAAGAATACATGAACGAATCAAGAAAGAACAGTATATCACATGTTTATTTCTTATATATTTAACCTTGAAAGTCATACATTAGGCCTACCACAAAACAAACGAAAACCACAGTAAGAAATCGGAAATACGAGACTACATCTGTAGCTTATTGTACAACACAGGCCCATATCGCGATATTTCTAGGTCATGTTATGACCAGAACCACAGACCAAAGTCTGGCATAGAAATGGAAGTTCGCTTCATAGTTACAACAGAAAAAAAAGAGAGTGAGGCCTAGTGAAACTTTGTCAAGCATCTCTTGATAAACAAGTTGATTTGTTTGCCTTCACTGTATATTCCTATCAGACACAATTCGTCACCCACATCGAGTGAAATCAGATCCTGAAAATAGGCCTACTTACGTAAGTACCAATCATAGTTCCCAGCTGATTGGTAAATAAATGTCAAATAAAATGGCTACTTTTAGTTGTCGTGAATGAATATTAGCTGTTTCACTTCTTGTTAGTCACACTCAAACTTTCTATAGTATATCCCATTAATAATATATCAGAATTCAAACGCAAATTCGTTGTAAATACATTATATAGCGTACTCATGGGCGCGACCATTTGCATTTTCAATTCTCTTCTGACACATTTAATCTTCCGGTTACCAAGCAGACGAATACTCTAAAATAACTTAACAAATCTAACACTTATTCAAAATTTTCCATATCACTAGCTTCTTTAAAAATGATATGAAAATAATAAAATAGACCTTAATTCCATTTAGGATTCCCGGACAGAAAAGGAAATACTTCTCGTCTCATACAGCTGTTTAGCTTTTACGTTATATGAAAAAACTCCTACCGCAAAGCCAATTACATAAAATGAATTTCATAACCAGCTGGCTACAGATTCACAGAGAATGGTAATATATATAAATATCAGGATTGTTTTTCGTGCTGCACATTGAATTTTTTCCATAATCCATTGCATTTATACTCGATGCATGAAAAATAATCCTTAAATCTATGCTTAAAAGGTAGAGGTGTCAAAACTGATTAAAACGGAAATTTATGTGCCTTCAACAATTGTAATACTGATAATACTGACAACTTTATCACAGACAGATTTTGTGTTCCAGTTATGCGATATTATGTGTGATTTCTTCTCATGATTGTCAAAGCACAGCAAATATTTTGAAATTAAAACGTAAAAGACTTCAGATTTTAAAGCATTTGGAAGTGGTATTATGTTTAAAATTATTTACACAATATATACACTTACGTCTAAGCACAACTTTTAGTAGAAAATATTTGGGAACAGAAATTGAATTTATTCATGAATCAAAATTAATATGTGTGTAAGATTTATTAACTGTATGATTACCCACCAGTAGTAGGGTTTCTAAGATTAACTATTAACTATATTTTGAATTCTTATTTGTGCATTATTTATCGACAAATTACAGAACGAAAATATTAAAATTTGAATGTCCATTGTAAGCTTGGCCGCTGTCCTCATTGTGAAGAAGTTTCACTCACCGGCCGTTCTTACTTGTCGAAGTCGTATCAGCCCCAATCGATAATTGTATCCGTTATACATAAACTTCTGCTCGTAAGCAGTTCGGAGTACCTCGCCATCATTTAACCATTTTGGCAAAACGGCCGGGATTAGAAAATCAGTTAACCAGAGATAAATATCATCTGTAGTATTAACCTACAAAATACAAACAATATCATCAGTAGTATTGATCTAGTAAATACAAACAGTAACAACTGTAGCATTGACCTACAAAATAAAAACAGTATCATCAGTAGTATTGACCTAGTAAATATAAACAATATCATCACTAATATTGACCTAGTGAATACAAACAGTATCATCAGTAGTATTGACCTAGTGAATACAAACAGTATCATCAGTAGTATTGACCTAGTAAATACAAACAATATCATCAGTAGTATTGACCTTGTAAATACAAACAATATCATCAGTAGTATTGACCTACAAAATACAAACAATATCATTAGTAGCATTGACCTACAAAATACAAACAATATCATATTGACCTAGTAAATACAAACAGTATCATCAGTAGTATTGACCTAGTAAATACAAACAATATCATCAGTAGTAGTGACCTTGTAAATACATACAATATCATTAGTAGCATTGACCTACAAAATACAAACAATATCATTAGTAGTATTGACCTAGTAAATACAAACAATATCATTAGTAGCATTGACCTACAAAATACAAACAATATCATATTGACCTAGTAAATACAAACAGTATCATCGGTAGTATTGACCTAGTAAATACAAACATTATCATCAGTAGTACTGACTGAGTAAATACAAACAATAACATCAATGCTATTAATACATGTATTTTTATTATTTGTCTAACTCAGTGACTAATGTTTTCATCAATGAATGAATTGAATAATGAATAAACTTGAAATGTACGTTTGTCGTCTCCTTTACACAAACAGTTTTTATCACCTTTTGGTGCACATAACGTTTTATAAGTCTGTAAATGTATTGAGAAAAGGTTGAGAGAGGAATTCATGGGATGACATGTAAACAAATAAATACAAAAATACAAACAGTTCAATATGAAAAAGCAGAAATACTTTTAATTTGTTCAATCGTTTTTCCTTATTACTCCAAATTGAACATTGATCAGAACATAGTTTTGTGGCATTATCGTTTGTGGTAGAAAATTAGATTTCTAAAATCACCTGACGTGTGCAGCTGTATTGTTGTGCTTTCTTATATTGTTCTGGGTTATAGCTGCATGTGCACGTGCAGAGAATATTTGTAATGATTTTATTGATTTTTGTAGTGCATATGTATTATACGACATTTATACATAGGTATATTGTTCATTGTACTCTAATGAGAAAGAATTTGAAATTCTGTTTATTATACTTAATTTTCAAGATGTGTGTATAGCTTTGTCAGCCATTTTGTCTTAAATCAACAGTTACAAAAGTAACATTTCATTGCATTGAAAACTATGTCGGGTATTACAAACAACTTTAAATAGACATTTAATCATCTCATATTTTGATATTTCCATTTATACTTCGTCCACACTGATAAAAGTTTCATAATAGAAATACAGCAGCATGACATTCATTGGTGAAAGAGAATATCTAGTGGTAGAATAGAGCCAGAATAGTCACTATATTATTTCAGTTTCTATTGGCGATTTTGTTATATTCCAGTAATAAAATAGTGTCTGGATAATGCAACATGCCATTCTTTCACTATGTGTTATCTCAGTTCTAGTGATTAGATAATACCAGAGTAGTGCAACATACCATTCTGTCTCTAGGTGTTATCTCAGTTTTAGTGATTAGATAATACCTGTGTAGTGTACCATACCATTCTGTCACTCACTATGTATTATCTCAGTTCTAGTGCTTAGATAATACCAGAGTAGTGCATCATAAAATTCTGTCACTATGCATTAGGTCAGTTCTAATGCTAGAATAGCACCAGAATGTCGCCACTGTCGCGACGTTATCCTGTAACTTTTGGTACAATTGTTTTCGTACACTGATTAGCGTGCTGCAATATTGCAGCAACATTACCGCAATATTGTGCAAATACGACGAAAAATAATCTGTGGATGTGTTTTGTAGACTGTATTTTTTCAAAATGTGCAATATCTTTTTATGTAAAAGAATATACAGAAATCTTCGAAACATTGATAATCCAAATATATATCTTGAAACCTTGCATACAAAATAGATAGATGAAAGGACTGGATAGGATAAATACATAAATAAATAAAATGTACAGCTGAATTATCTTACCACGAATGTTTTATTTATCGAGGTGCAAAGCTGATCGTTCTGTCGATAGGAAACAGTCACAATGTTATGAGAACATATCAAAGCGATCATGGCTACATACAACAATTTCCATAATCCGTCCCGGAAGTAAGATGCTAATTGTCGATCTAACTGAAGCCTTCTACGCAGTTTCCGAAGTTCTGATGATGCTCCCTTGGAGTCCGGACACGGACAATATTCAACTATTGCCCCATTGGATACTGAGTCTTCATTTGTTGTATCAGATTCTGAAAGTATAAAGTTGTACTTCATATTCGAAACTATGAGTCCATTAGAATACGACAAATCGTATACAATAATGTCAACTGGAAGAATATGAAAAATCTCAGATACTAAAGTATAATTCTTTAGGATTTCCAGGATATAGGTACAAATCTGGTAAAAATTGGATATACATGGAGTCATGTAGTAATTTACCTGTATATGAAATGTTGATATGTTGAACACGCCCTGACATATCTGATCATTTGTGAAATATAAACTCGATATGCGGGTGATAGTGGGATATTATTACTTAAATGGGTAAAATTAACGGTGGGAAAGCCGAAATCGTCGCGTTTGTCGTATAGCTTAGATGTTAATTTCCCGTCTGTGTCTATAGTAAGTAAAACGTCTAAGTATGAAGCATGTATACTTGATTCTATTGTATCTTTAATTTCTGGTTCGCCGGGATATATATCGCATTGACATATGTATGAAAATTGTATTAATTGACAAAACGTCGTCGAAAAATCTAAATGTTAAATTAAAGGACACCGCTTTTTCTTCTTTTGATTCAGCAGTTTCTGAATGAAGTCTGCTTCGTATGAATAAAGGAATAAATCAGCCAATAGAGGATCACAATTGGTTCCCATCGGAATGCCGACAGAATAAGTCAGTGACGGATATATATAATTTGATGTTTCTGTACATTACATATATGAAAACCTGTTACCGGTCTGTGCAGGGGTTGGTTCCGTATTGTGCGAATCAAATATTTCTGGGTTTGGATTATCTTGGAGTTCTTTGCCAGCTATCCCTTTCAAAAAACATGCAAAAATGATCGCTAGCACACCAACCTGAAATCAGATATGAAATATAAATCAGAAACCTTTAATTAAAACTATAACGACGAAAACAAAAAGTAGAGAAAGTCAAATGAAGATCATGGAAATAAATTTGTTCACAAAATTATTAATTGACCATCTGTATGTGAAACGATATGCTTAAACAATATGTGAAATGTGTCAGTGTCGTTTAACGATTTACTGCCCTATCTAAAACTGAAATTATTTGGTAATGACAAAATAACGTTTAACCCGATTTCGTGTTCCTTACTTAAAGTACAATAATATATATATATATATATATATATATATATATATATATATATATATATATATATATATATATATCTCTGTGTGTGTGTGTGTGTGTGTGTGTGTGTGTGTGTGTGTGTGTGTGTGTTTGTGTGAGTGAGTGAGTGCAACACTGGACCCCACCTTGTTTTCACAAAACTAAAACTGTACATCAAATACAAGGACTAAAAAATCAATAAATATCTATAAAAATCAATATATATATATATATATATATATATATATATATATATATATATATATATTGAGTTTGAGAGTTTCGGGGCTATGTGATCGAGTGTTCTCTCATTTCTGGTCAGCGCAGGCTCGAGCCCCACTGGAATCTAAGCTGATGTTTGTGAGAAAGTTTGCCAGTTTACTTGCGAAAGGCCGGTGATCTTTTTCCGGGTACATTGTAACAGGGTTCTAGCTTCCACCATTGGAAACTGGCCGACACCATAAAACTAAAAATATTTAGAGTCTGGCGTAAACACAACATTTAAAATTCAGAATTTCTAAATTTCTTAGTATAGATTGGACAGTGAAGAAGTAATGTTCACCTTCTTCCAAAGGAAGTCCACTGGTACAGGAAGACTCGGCATTGTATTTGGAATTAAGTTACCTCTGCGTGTATTCGGTCACAGTCATTCGAAATCACTTATGTCAAGTATAATTTACTATTACCGCAAGGAAATAACTTTGAGCTGGATTTAGTGTTACGTACATTCAATTTAGTTTTAATTTGAATTCTGTATACCTGGAAACATTCTCCCTTTTTTATTTTCGCACTTTTACGACAGAAAACATATTCACCATTTCTTAGATTTGTCTTTAATCACACAGTCTTACGGAAGTGCGTGTTTCAATTATTTAGCTTGAAAAGGTCTTACATTTTTAATTAACCTTCTTATAAAATGGCAAATGTTGCTTTAATAAAACGGAAAATTTCCAGATATTTGTATTTAAATTGGCAACTTATTCCAAATAAATTGTAATGGGGAATTTATGTTTTAAATATTCAGTCTTCATTGTAGAATTGAATTCTAAAATCTTCATGTTTAAGACTGTATTATCGAGTTTCGCCAAACATAGGGGTAATGATTTATACAAAAAGTCCGGGGCTATTCTACTTTTTTTATTTCGTCATCTTCCTTTTTCCCTGAGAATTGAAAGTGTACCCCAGCCGATTCCATAAATAAAACCCGATCTACTTCAATCTGTCGCCAAATGCCCGATACGGAAACTTTTGGCAAACTTTTCCTTTATGACATCACAGTTAATGACCCGTCGAACAGTTATGTGATTATGACATCACAATCGAATAACGTAAAAATGCACATTGAGAGCCATGTTTCTCATATTTGGCGGTAAGTCAATTCTTACTGCTTTCTGTTGAAAGCTTTGAAGACTGTCAGTATTAATCTGTGTTCAATTATCCTAAACTTTACATGCATATTTTATCATTGATAGTATAAAAGTTATCAATTATGTTTCCTGAAAATGTCATATGCCTTAACTAATATACGGTGAACGTGTTCTGCATCTGATTTTAGTTTTACTGGGATTGAACTTGACAAGGTCGTTGTCTGCCAAAGTACTAAAAATCAGTCCATGAAAATCATTAATTCTAGCTGTTGGAATGATATCTGAACCCTTAGACTGATGGTTATTAGATGTGGCATCAGCCAACAGTCTGCTCAGTCCTAAAATATCATTTTTGAAGATAAAATAATTCATACACAATCTAATCGCAAAATAAAATAGCAAAACAAAACGAACAAGAACAGTACAAACCTTAACAGGTTCCAGAAGAATAATACTTTGTATTGTTCCAATGCAGAAAGATAAAAGCCAATCGTTAGTTTTGTCTTTTCCGAATTCCAGGGAGTACAAAAATGTGAAAAATCCACAACAGACTATACAAATGATAACAAGACCATACGCGAAAAATATTGTCCACCACGGAAGTAAACACTTTCTTCGACTTGGTGTTTCAATCTTGGATTTTTGAATAATATATTCGGGATCGTCCTTCCCTTTTATTTTTCCTTCCCCTTTGAATCTGCGGTTTCTGAACACTGACACAATCACAACTGAAGGCAAAAAAGCAATCACCGCCGACATTAACCCGACATAAATTTGCTTGGCATTGAATTTAAACGGTCCTAATGAAACTGACATCTGATAAGGATTCTCTACGTCAACCGGTTGTTCTTTTTCCTGACTAAACCACATTGCCGAAGTTAACATCGACAGAAACAAAAGAGCTAATAAGGACCATAACCGTTGTACACGTGTAAATCTGCTATGAAATGGTCGTTTTGAAATTGAAAGCCATAAATTATCATCAAAGAATCTTTTATGGCTATTCTCGGTAAACAAAGTATCTCCGTTCAGAGTTTCCTTTGAAATGGGATAAAGTGTCCTCCAGTTTTGACCATCTTCGCAGTCCAATGATAACCATTTTCCACACAAAAAAACATATCTGAAATTAAATTTGTAAACTAAATTTCAAATGATCGTAAATGAATCAAGTAACATGTAAGTGAACAAAATCCAAAATGATTGCAATGAGAGAGAGAGAGAGAGAGAGAGAGAGAGAGAGAGAGAGAGAGAGAGAGAGAGAGAGAGAGAGAGAGAGAGAGAGAGAGAGAGAGAGAGAGAGAGAGATCCGCTACTGTCAGATATATTGTTTACCTTCAGTTATATTATGTAGACTTAGACATTTTCGAGGGCATACATAAACATAGCCAGCTGATTATTTTATACTTTAGTAATATTTCAAATGGATAGTACTGTTTAAATTCTAATTTCCTCTTCTTCTTACTCATGGTTACTCTTAGACGAATTTGGGAATATAATTAGATTATTTTTGGCCTTGTATTATTAAAACGTTTTGCTTTGGAACTTTTCATTTTAAACTAGTGCCAACCTGAAATATAACTGATACAAGATGCTCATTTGGCCTTCACCGGCACCTGCGCAAAACATAATTAACTCCCATAAGCGGTGACTTGTCAATTTCCGCTCTATTGACATCTTTGTAGATTTTTGCATGCTAGACATTTTTGCTTCTTTCACTTTCACTCTATCTATAATACTTTTCGAGATAATAGGCAGAAACAAGAAAAATCCATTTATAATGGAGATAACTCCCATAAGCCTTGTCCTTATAATTTCGGACCTTTTTATTTGTTTGTGGGTGTGACCGGTCGACAAGGTCTGCTTACTCCTCCATGCCACCTGATCCAATGTCTTGATTTCCAGAGGTCTGTCTTATCAATTTTTTTACCAGATTTATATCTATAGCCTGCACATCTTTGAGATTTATACTTTGGTATCTAAGACTTTTATATCTTTGTATGCAGATCATTTTTGCTTCTTTCCCTTTACCTCTATCTCATACTTTTCATGATATTGTAATGAAGAGGGGAAATAACTGCCATAAGGGTCGAATTTACAATTTCGACCCTTGACATTTTTTGTAGATCTTTGTGTGCTGATTAATTTTGCCTTTTTCACTTTCCCTCTATCTTTCATACTTTTCAAGACAATGTCAAAACAAAAAACGTCCCAAAAACATGTAAATTGTCGTCTTGAGCATTCGTTTTTACCTTTTTGCAAATTTATACCTTTGATATTATATAAACTAACATTTAGAAAGAGTTGTCATTCTTTTCGTGTGTGTGTGTGTGTGTGTGTGTGTGTGTGTGTGTGTGTGTGTGTGTGTGTGTGTGTGTGTGTGTGTGTGTGTGTGTGTGTGTGTGTGTGTGTGTGTGTGTGTGTGTGTGTGTGTGTGTGTGTGTGTGTGTGTGTGTGTGTGTGTGAATCTACATAATTGAATTCAACCATCGAATACTTCTTGGTCTGCAAGTTGATAATACTTTGATTTATGACGTGATTGATAATGACGCTTCTGGACAAACGCCAATGAAACACAACAGAAGCATTTTAATTTGAAGACTGGAGTATTAAAGATCTATAACACTCTACACAAAACTATGTCTAGTAACTATTGACGATGAGGTTTTAAAACTCGGTCAACATAGTATAATATTGAATTTACTGTAACATACGTATCTCCAGTAGCTTCCTCTGTTATGACGACTTTGTTCAGTAACCATCGAGGCGAATCACCATTGTTGTTATGCCAGATTTTTATTCTCTGCAATTTTCCTAAATCCATTTTCGTTGCGAGTTTAAAATTTGAGCATGTTCCTCGCTTGAAATTCTAAAGAAAGTAAATATTTAAGAATAGAATATACTTTATATATGTTATAAGTCAGTGCTGAATAGTTTTACCCTAAACCATTACATAGCCGCAAAATACATCACACTACATTTGTATTACACATATTTAGTTCCCTATGAAAAAGATATGTCAAATTAAGCACGAGATCCAAAATAATAAAATTTACTCCAAAGTTCAGCTCAGCTTATTCATTTGATTTTAGCTTCTGGAACTGTCTCACTTGGAAATACATTTTTTTCATTGCCAACAGGAATATTTGGTCAATTATCATTTCCCCCAAAACTGAAAAAGTACCTCAAGTATGATCTAATTTAAGTTTGTACTCGAACTAGTTTTGAAATTTCTGAATTTCAAGAAATGAGCATTTATTCCCATCTTTATCTACATTTGTATTTTTTTCTAAAATCATAAAGATGTTTGAGCTTGAGCATTGAGTAGATTTAATGGCTTGTGTCCACTAACCAGAAACATGATACTGAAATACTAGTATACGCTATGCTCGAACATGCTCCCTTTCAAAATGCGATAATACATTGCAGATAGGTGTTTAGAGTTAAGAAATATCAATTAAAGGTTGTAAACACTGTTTTGAAATGGGATTTGATAAAATCCTGAAATATTACCGAAATACCTCTTCCTTATTGCTGTTTATACTCAGCGAGTTTTATCGAATTGCAAATCAATTGCTTTTATACAATTTTGTTCATCTATCAAATTACAATAAGGGTAAATGCGATTACACATATATACAGCGGAAACTCGCCTAAAGAGGACGTTGCTTAGAGGACCACCTTGGTTCAATGATTACAAGTATTAAGAGATGGGTATCTTAAAAGGATAGAACCTCACTTAAGAGACAACCTCACTGATCAGATCACTTTGAGTCAGTCTATAAGGTGGTATTAGTAGTAAGGCTCTACTGTAACAACTCACCAATCAGATCACCTTGATTCAGCCAGTAAGGTGGTCTTAATAGCAATGTTCCACTGTAATACCTCACTAATCAGACTACATTGAGTCGGTCAGTTAGGTGGTTCAAATAGCGAGGTTCGAGTGTAACTTATCATTAATTCGACCACTTTGAGTCAGTCATTTAGGTTGTCTTAATCACGAGGTTCCACTGCAATACCTCAGTAATCAGACAATTTTGAGTCAGTCCGTTAGGTAGTTTAAATAGTGAGGTTCCACTGTAACATCTCACTAATTAGACCACTGTGAATCAGTCAGTTAGGTGGTCTTAACAGCAAGGTGACATCGTAACTTACACCCACTAATCAGACCACTGAAAGTCAGTCAGTTATGTGGTATAAGTAGAGAGGTTCCACTGCTGTAAATTTTCTTGTCATAAAAACAATTATAAATGAATTCATCATAATCATTTTCAATTCTTCCATTACCGTTCGTTGGCCATCAAGAAGAACGTGGATTTCTGATCCTCCCTTTTCTCCCAGTAATCTACAAAAAGCCGTTGCTGTCATATTTCTTGGCGATCGAATGGCGGTGTACACGGAAATGAAATATATGTAGCAGGCATCTGATGAATTGTCAATTAAAGGTAAATACATCCACTGAAAACATGGTTAAAATGTACTGAATACCTGAATGATTACAATGTTCCACAAAACATTTATACTAACGCAAAAAGGGCGACTTAATTACTTTCTTCATATTCTGTTTTCCTTTCACCTTAAAGTTTTGTCACTGAGTATATTTTCCAAACATTACCAACTATATTTAATATTTTTCAGAGAAATAAATCAAATTGTCATCTGAATACCTAGTGAGATTCTTGATAATCACTTGGGACCTTGGTCACACAGAAAGTTCAGTCTAAGACGTAAACTAACATTAAGGTACTCTTATAGTTGTACTTAAGTGTAAGTTTAGACTGAATGTTGTGTTTACCAAAAACTATTTTCTCTTCTTTTACTACTTGTACTTTATGTACAATAACAAATAAGAGCTATACACAGGCAAACAAATATTCCTATATATTTTGTGAAAATAAAGTTGGGTCTAGGGTGGTATTTATATACAAATAGTAAGGCTGAGTTAATCGATTGCAAGTGAAAAAGTGCTAAACCTGGGTTTCTCAAGCAACTTTCACAAAATATATGGAATTTTAAAAGAAATATGTGTACATTTTTTTTGCTTTTGTATATCAATCGAATTATTAAAAAAGGAAAAAAGAAATAAAAACACAGCTAATGCCAAGTTAAGTTTCTTTGTGAATAAGACTATACAGGGGTCAGCATTTAATCAATTTGCCATCATCATTGTATGATTGGTTAGATAGTTCCTCAATCATTGTGCTCTTCCAACACAAAGCATAATTTCGATAGACGTATTTATTCATTTTTATCTTAATTTTTTAATGTTGTGTTACACCACACTCAACAATTTTCAGTTAAATGGTGGCGTAAGTGGTAGAAGTGAGAACCCGGTAATAATATACCCGGTAAGACACCACCCATCTTCCGCAAGTAGACTGGCAAAATGTCTCACAAAAATCAGCTTAGCTTCCTGCGGTACTCATAATGTTTTGCGCGATGCTTTAACCATTTAGCCATAGAAACCCTCTTATTCAAAGATGCATCATATACTATACATAAAAAGCGTTATAAATGTATTAGACGTCTACGATAATCACATAGGAAAAATACGTTTTAAAATAATTACCAACAGTCTGTCACCCTTGTCTGCTCTTCTCAAAGGAATGGCTAGTGAAACAAACAAAATGATTAGAATAACGTTGACTGCTAACACCTGGGGTGTTTCTTGAATCCTGTCAAAGAAGTTCAGAAATATGGATTCAAAGTCTATAGGTGTTGGCGGAAGGAAAAGCGACGAGGCAGCAAATGTCCCAAAAAACTGACTCTCAAATTTCAAAGTTTTCGAACCTTGCTTGTTAATCTGAAAAACAAAAGAGAGATTTATCCATATTTCACTATTCTCTCTGACAATTGTGAATTTTTCTTATATTATATTAATCAAGAAATGATATAAACAAATGAACACATATATATAAAAGTTTAATTCAAATTTGAAACAAATTATTTCTTTGTTGACTGGATGAACGGACAAT
This sequence comes from Atrina japonica, assembly GCA_030159075.1. Classification (NCBI taxonomy): domain Eukaryota; kingdom Metazoa; phylum Mollusca; class Bivalvia; order Pterioida; family Pinnidae; genus Atrina; species Atrina japonica. Next base: position 218,705 of record BROG01000344.1, on the reverse strand, counting down.
AATGATTATTGTGGTCAATCATTCATTGGATCGTATCCATGTTCTTAGGCTGACCTTAACATTAAAGTTTTCACATCAACTTTTACGTCATTTTTAATTATAACTTTGGTATTATGTTTATAATATTTTAATGTTACAAAACAATCCCTTCTGGAACAGACCTATTCTTGTGTTTCTTTTTTAATATAAACTAGCCCCTGAAACCGAAATTAAAACAAACTTCATTAAAAAAGTCGCTGTTGTCTAACTAGTCACAACAAAGAAACGTCTGAAGTAATAGTATAATCACATAACATGACTGGGTGGATTCTCGTGAACCCTTTCTTGACCAGAACGAGTTTCAATTCAGGTAATGCAGCATGGTGACTTTAATATCACATTGGCAAACGAAATCGGTACTACTTGCAATCATATCTAGATTTGGCATAACTGACAAACGTGTAGAATTATCAATGTGAGTATGTCAATCGAACAATAGCAAATGTACCTTGACAAGGTCAGTTCTTGCCCAGTTATATGTCGCAGGATCCAGGTACGAGACCTTTAGTTCACCTGTCCTACACGTATGGTCAGACTCAACTGAAAACATAAATCGTAATAGTCATCAAAATATTGCGGACATGCGATAATGTTATAATTATGTCTAAAGCAATTCATTATATTGTTTCAAATTATATATAATCGATTCTGAATATCGGTCCGTTAGACATGTCGCAAAATATTGCCGAAATGCTGACTAAACTGTATAATTATGTTAACTTACATATTTGTCCAAAGCAATTCATTATATTGTTTCAAATTATATATAATCGATTCTGAATATCGGTCCGTTAGACATGTCGCAAAATATTGCCGAAATGCTGACTAAACTGTATAATTATGTTAACTAACATATTTGTCCAAAGCAATTCAATATATTGTTTCAAATTATACATAATCGATTCTGAACATCGGTTCGTTAGACATGTCACATTAACACATATTTTTCCATCTTAACTTTGGTAGAAATAAAAATCAAAGTTGTAATTGATCATTCATTCTAGCATTTTATTAAAAAAAAACAATGATTTTTTTATATATTTGTAAATAAAATTAATGATCAATACATTAAATGTGTTTGTTCAAAGAATGTAAACATCAAAGACACTAAAGTATAAATCGTCCGGCTATTCGCGAGAAAACATACAAATCTGGTTAACACTGAAGAAAACTCGGACCTCTGAAAATCCAGAGGTGGGAACAGGTGTCATAAATGAATACAAGCTTTGTTCCTTATTTACTTTTTATTTTATTGATGTTTTAAGCCACACTCTTCCATTTTCCAGTTATATGTTGTCGCCCAGTTTTTGATATCCAAGGACTGAACCTAGCTACAATCCGGGAAAAGGACACTGGCCTTCCGGAAATAAACAGGAAAGCATTCTCCCAAATCAGCTTAGCTTCCAGAGGAGCCTGAACCCTCGCACAATAGATGTTAGAGACCTCACGGTTTACAAAGATTTAAATCGTAATGTTCTAAACCTTTGCCACAGGGGGCATTTGTTCCTTATGTCAACATGCCAATATATATTGCTATATAACAATATGGCAATAGAGAGGTTGAGCATCGCGACGTGTACGGGTACGCGTGGAAGGGGAACTACCTACAAAAACTTAGTATTACGTCATTGCGAAATATAAGATTAAGTGGCTATTTTGGGAATAATCATCGCTAAGTTTAAAAAAAGATTTATAACAAAACAATATGTTACAAATGACCAAGTTAATATTTGCTGAAATAAAAATGCCCGACCCTGTAAAAACCTATTAAAGTTTGCTTTGTTGAATTCTAAGCTTTGTTTGTAAATCTATCGATAGACCAATCGACTATATCCGATATCTTTGATAATTTTATACGTCTTCAGATAAATTAATGATTGACTGACATGTCTAAATCTAGTTCAGTTTTTAGAATCTTGTTAAAAAGAAAGAGAATTATGAATTGGTAATTTTGTAGGCCTACAGTACATATATGGCTGTAGTCATAAACTCATACTGTATACTTATAAAATCTAAATACTCGGGACGCTCGTAGCTTCCTTGTACAAAATTTATTTATATCCAATCAACAGATATAGCTACCCTTACACGTTGCTAAGACATTTGACACGGATTCAAATTTTACGGATTCGGGTACGTATACGTGTATTTACAAGTACACGTCGCGATGTTTAACCTCTCATATTTTGGCTTACTTTGTTATTATATTGCTTTGGTGAACTGATACAGTTGTATTCAACTCAACAGATCGTAACGAAAAAGATCAAATTCACAAGGAATGAAGCATTATAAACTTAATACTAGATTTAGACATTTAAAACACAGGCTAAAACAAATAATCAAGAAGATCGTTTCAATTAACAAGACTACATCAAGTGAGCTTGAATTTAAATTGATAAAGAGTTCCAAGGGAAAAGAGTATTGCACAAGATCAAATAGCTAACCTAAATGAATTGCCAAACCCACGCCAATGTAACTGCTGTAATACGCTAACTATCGTAGAATTTAAATTGTTCTATCCATTAATGTGATATGACTTAATTGGTTGGTACCAACATACCAGTAACCGGGTTTATGTATCACCTTAGATCCCAAACGGTCTTTCGGAATCCAACATAAGGATATCTGTAAACGAGCATAAGTGATACGAAATCGCTGTCAATGAACACATATGTGCCAGAAACTAACTTAAATAATTAGATCCTCCATATGATAAAAAAACTAAGATCATAAGTTTATATAAATATTACATTACGTGGAGTATAGTATGTATTAGACATTCACATACCTTTTCCTGCAAGATTTTCACCTGAAATAGAAAGATCACGTCTATATCTAAACTTAATATTTTCCTTCATGAAAATGTTGTGCTAGCTGTAAATATAGAATAACACGTGGCAAAATCTATATCATTTACCCATATAATACAGATTTTCCCATGTTTTGTTGTTTTATCACATACGTGTGTATTTAAAACCCTACTGGTAAATAGACAAATGCTAGACTAACGATCAACGATAAAAAGTATGTCTTTGAATTTCCAGGTAAACACGACTTGCGTTCCTTTATAGGAATTCGCATGTTGACGGGTCTAAAACAAACGGTTAAGACAAAACTTAAAACTAGCTTTCCTCAAGATAATTTGCTGACATAATTTGTATTTTAATGTACATATGTTCAAGAGATATATCTGAAATAAGGACAAGCCTACAGTTATTTTGAAAGAATATTCATGTGTATTCTACTTCTAGTAAATCCCTGTTGTGAGGCTGTTCACGGCTAAACATTGTGTTGAAGGGAATAGCCGACTCCATGTACTCGTATATATAAATACGAAATGCAAAACTATTTGCGGTGTTTGAAACCTATCTGTTGAATATTTTTCACTTTTTAAATCGAATGTTTAGTAAATCAAAGAATTCATTCACATTTTCATTCAACAATCTTTAAAATTGTTCTTTATGAGGCCTAACATGACACAGAATGAGCTTAGCTTGGCGTTAAGGTAAGATATTTGGGTTTTTTCCTGAGGCGGAAAACAATCGAAGGATTCAGGTTCACAAAAAGAGGTGCGATAAAGGGTTACAGGGATGTGATAAAGGGAAGGCTGACACAGGGTGTGTGATAAAGGGGACGTGCTGGCTCCTGTATCAGAGATGAAAAAGTCCGTATTTTGTACTACGTAAATGATGAATTATTTTATATGTACATAAATATTAACACCACAGTTATCAAAACCATCAATTTTAAATGTGATTATCGTATATTAACTGTACACGTTTATTGATATTCTAAAAGTCTGATAATTAGTTTTACATTTTACAGCACAACTACTTGTCATAATAAATATATCAGTAATCATAAGTAAAATTGACGCACCAATGGATAATTGAAACTCCAATACCATTGGATTATGACAAATTAGATATATAAATGGTCTCAACATGAAGATCAATTCCTGAAATCTGCTAGCACGTCACACCCGTAGCAAATGTTACGGATAAACTAATAACATAGTTCATTGTCCATAAAGAAAACAGCTATACGAATGTCATAATTTAGTGTCCAAAACTAAAACAGATATCAAAGTATAAATCTGCATTATGTTCAGAATACATATACAAATCTGGTGACATTGGACAAACACGGACATCTAGAAATCCAGAGGTGGGGTCAGGTCCCATGGACGAGGAAGCACTCCCTGTCGACCGTTAACCTGTTGACCGGTCATACCAGCCGTGAGTCTACAGTCAGATTGAAATAAAATGGATGAGGCATTTAGTGAAACATAGTAATCGCAAACATGGACACCCAACCGACCGTAAAATTTGCGGAATGTTGAGTTTTGATAACCCAGTGCGAATAATTTGGCAGTAGTTAACTTCTGTATATTAAATGTTCATGTATTGAACATGCCCTGGAATATCGGATCATTTGTGAGATATAAATACCATATGCAGGTGGTTGAGTGATATTACTACTTTTAAATGTGGAAAATTGAGGATGGGAAAGCCAAAATCGTTGCATTTGTCGTATAGCCTGGTTGTAAATTTCCTGTCTGTGTCTATAGTAAGTGAAAATCCATTAGGAAGCAGATATGCTTGACCTGTTGTGTCTTTAATTTCTAGTTCGTTGGGATATATCAATTTCATAGTTTATAGTTAATAAACAAGACGGATATACCAATTCCCATAGATACAATTTATAATGAAACGAATATACAAATGTCATAATTTAGGGTTAATAAATATAACGGCTACATTAATGTCATAAAACATTGTCCATAAATCGAATATATACTCCAATGTCATAATTAAGTGTCCATATAGAAAACAGGTATACCAATGTCAAAATTTAATGTTCATTAGGTATGAAAAGGGAATATTTGAAAAGTTATTCAAAATAAGTTGTTCAAGCGTAATCTTATTTCATAAAAGTATAACAGCATTGCGATTTCATAAACCAATTTACCTTTACAGGAAAGAGTTAGAGAGAGTGGATCGATGGGAAGGTCTTGTGTAAAACCTTGGTTGATAATTGTGAAAATCAGACTTCTATCTTTGTAAGAAAAAATCATTTCCGTTGGTTCCGACATCATTACTTTGTTTGGGCCTTTAATTATCAGCTGTAGATCGTAATCCAGGGACGTAGGATATCCCGAAGTTCCATATTTTCCTAGAATTGTGCATTCCCTCGGAGCACCAGGATCCATATCTATTAGTATTTCCGTCATTATAGCCTGAACACTTTCGTTCATGCTAACAAGACACTTGGATACATCCGCTTCTTCAATTACGATTATATCCATCGGAAGAAGAGACGCCTTGTTGTTAATTACCTGAATGAAGAAAAGTTAAATCACAAAAAAAACATTTAAGATGTATAGATATGACTAAAATATAAAACTCAAAGAACCACAATTACTTTGCGAGACGATGAGATAGTCGTATAATTGTTATACTAATAACATACATAAAGCTGGAACAAACCTTTGAAACATCTACCTCAACAAATATCGGATCATCCGGGTCCTTCAGTCTTATGTTTTTAGCATTTTTGTCTTTGGCTATCGTTCTGACGATTGATGAATTCACTGACTCAGGATTAAATACACTTTTATATGGACTTTCCTTGTATGTCATGACCTAGGTGACAGAAAAAACAAGGTATATCGTTCCCTATCTTTATTAACGATAACTGCATACTACTAACTACCACAGAATACCAAATTTCAGGTAGAAAATAAAAACAGAAGGGAAGCAGTTGCTAGCTATGTAAATTACTTAACGATGCGAATGAAATAATAATTAAAATAAATAAATATAAACGTCATATCTGGGTCAAGGTTCTGGAAGTGAAATTTGCCATGTTTAGCGTTGTTTCCACCAATAACAACATTTTGCTAGCGTTTGATAAAGATAGGTGTCTAACATTGTCATCTACAAATGTAAACCACATTTTCTACCACGAAATAGCCGCGATACTTTGAATCATTGACCTTACCCGAATAATGCCAGTCGTAATATTCCGCCGATCTCCCATTGCTCAGTTAACGCCTGAATGAATTTAGTGTAAAAGTGTGTCAACCGGAAATAACTGATACTAGAGCATCATGGTGGTTGTTTATCTTAACATGTGGCGCGAAAAGTAGGAGAAGTTATAAATTGTTTGTAAATATGTGCAGTGGAACAAAAATCACGTTTCTATTTGGATTTTAAAGTCACATTTATGTTCTGAAAGCCGAAGGCTTTAAACTGTGGTTCTTTCCCGGGAGTGTTGAGTGCGTATCCTCAAATTGATAATCGTCTCTGATTAATCTGTACAATTTGTCCAGAGCTGACGAGTCCAGTAAGCACGTTGCCTTCAAGTCCTTGAGAAACGATAGTGAAATTATTCGGGTTATCATTGACCATATAAAAATTCCAGGTACCAAAGTATTAATGTGACCCCTTAGATCTCAGGTTTACACATTTAGGGGGCGCTGAAAGAACGACAACGAGTTCTTCTTTGTTTTACTTGGCTTGCGTCCTTCTGAAAGTTTGCATAATCGTTTTGAATAAATGGCTTCCCTTCATGAATAACTCTATGTGCTTTAATATCGAAATAGTACAGTGAAACCGTACTAATGGCGGATATTGTTACCCTGAGAGTATACAATTACCAACGTATTAATCGATAGTATAGGGCAGTATATGACAGTATAGGACAGTAGATGACAGTATTTGACAGTATTTGACAGTATATTAATCAAGTGACAATTGGACATACATGGATCTTCAGAAAATTCAGTGGTGAGATCAGGTGCGGTCGACAGGTCACATGACTCCACAGTTATTTAATGCGATATGAGCTGTCGTGTGTGAAAATTTAACATGCCTATCTAATGTGATATTATATCTCATATATATTCCAAAGCGACCATCTGGTGGTTAGAATAGCAAATGCATGCGTAAAATTGCAACAATCTTTGTCCGCCATACTTTGGGCATTGCAAATTAACTTTCGGTAATTTTTTACGAAGATTACTGAGTGATCAATAAACACCTGTTATTTGCAATTAATATACATTCTATTCTTGATATCCGTTGCGTTTATTTTCGTACATCATCTTTCATACCTAAATCAGGCAAAGTTTGTATTTTCGTCGTTTCAAAACATTCGTTTCTGAAATTGTCCACGTGCCGGGTATATCGGGTGATCTCGACCCATTTTTAACTCATCCCATCGTATTCTCGGCTTATCATTCTTGACATATATGATCATGAACTGCCCAATGCCACCGGACAAGGCGGCACGGTTGTAAAACATGAGGTGCGCATACTTTTTACAGTTATATTGTTTTTTCAACGTTAGCATTCAGGGTAAAATTAAAGATCGGAAAAAATTCTTTAGGTGACCCGATATATTTATTGATATATTCATCCAATTTTCTGCATTACATTACTTTACATAGTACATGCACTTTCCAATAAAAATCACGTCCTGTATTTTAAAAAAAATATATAGAACCCATAAAAGTCGGCTGACTTAAACATAGTCCGAGCGCGTAAAGGACCGAGATCCCCATACCGAATTACGAAGTACATTTGATATGGCGAAAGAGTTTATCTGAAAGATCATTGCATACATAAATACAGCTGTAGATTTTAAGGTACGGGAAAACCTAAATTCTAATAAATCAAATAACTTCGAAAAGAAGATCTTTTTACAACGTTTTACGTGTTTGATAATGCATTTGAACACTCATTTTATCATATTCTCGACTATAGGTCAGGGGACAAAAATAATCATTGTGACAGCTTAAATCGCTTTAAATTAATACTTACATTCATTATAACTTTTTTGTTTTTAACTGTGTCCTGAAACGTTTCCCAGTAAGGTAAGGTTAGATTTCCAAAATCTGCTTCATAACCCGGAGGAAGGTCCTTTCCTTTGGACTTTATTGCCGATATAGATACTCTCTGCACTATGTTGTCATTTAGCAATGTGGGATCACTCAACGTTTCGTAACTATCGGTGTTTAATAGAAGTGTTACCATGGATACAAGATTTTCGTCTGTTTTATCAAAAAGTTCGTTGGCCTATGAAATAATTAGTTTGATATATTATATGATAAATGAATAGAGCCGATCAATTAATCAATCAAACAATCAAATTCAGTCAATTAATCATTCATCTATCTATCTAACTATCTATCTATAAATCTATTTATCATTTTACCTTTGTTTAGCTATGTATATGGATGCATAGATATACGTTTTAAATATCTACACTTTATCAAACAAATGTACGCAAAGTTTACCCTTTGTCTCGGAATAGTGCAGTTTTCTTCATCATAGATAGTACATGCTGTCATGTTAAGTCCTCTGTGAATAAGTGTTGATAAATCTATAATCACTGTGGATTTAGAAATAAAACCAGTCAAACATTGTTCATATGATAGACGTATTATTGTTTTATAAAACCTGTGTGTTCGATGTCGACTTTTATTTGTATGCATATATTTTTATAATTTTGTGTGTCTTACGCCACAAATTGTTCAGTTATATGATGGTTGCCAGTTTATAATGGTGGAAGTGAGAACCAGGGAACTTCCGTAAGTAAACTGGCAAATTTTCTCACAAGATTAGCCTAGCTTCGGGCACGATACCAACTGCGCTGACAAGAAGTTAGTGACTTTAATGTTTAAAATGCCAAACCACTGGGTCGTGGTAGAATACGAGTTTACCTGTCTTAAGGTATCTACTATTTTTTCTGATAAAAGTATCCGTACACGTATCCGTATCGAGCGTACCCGATCCCGTCGAAATATAAAACGTACGAGTTTTCATGGTTTTGTTTTATATAACCGATAGGTTTTGTGAGAATCAGGGTTTTGATGTCTCTTTTTAACATGTGTTAATGGGGAATTGTGGTATAAAGATTCCAGTTGAAATGTCTAAATGTTGAAAACGGAAATTCTTAACACTATTTTGAGTTTATAACACACAAGTTTCATCAAAGGTACTGCTCATAGCAAGATATATTTATAAAACGAAGTTTAATACATTCCAATTTATGATACAGAATAACACTCAACATTTCTACATTTTAAAGGGGGATTAGCTGTGTTTACAAAATGAAATTCTACTCTAACTACGTGTATGTGATAAAACATAACAGATAAGAGCTATACACAGGCATACAAAATCCTATATCCCTATATATCTTGGGGAAATAAGGCCAGGCACAGTGTATACAGATAGTAATGTTGAGCGACAAAACTGGTTTTCTCAGGTAATTGTCACAAAATACATAGGGGATTTTAGAATTGTTATGCTTGTGTAAATCCCTTATTGTATATTAAATCTAATAGGCGAAAAATACACACAGCTAATGCCTATTTAAATCAAATACAATATCTATAACATACAGTTATCGTCAATACGATTATTGAATAAGGGTAAAACAAGAAATAAGAGAGAGAGAGAGAGAGAGAGAGAGAGAGAGAGAGAGAGAGAGAGAGAGAGAGAGAGAGAGAGAGAGAGAGAGAGAGAGAGAGAGAGAGAGAGAGAGAGAGAGAGAGAGAGAGATACTGTCAGAGATACTGTTTACCTTCAGTTATATTTTGTAGTTGTATGCCGGAGTTTCTATTCAACTGGTAAGCTATATCTATTAGTAATCTGTCAATGATCATTACAGTTTGTTCCTACAATGTATAAAATATAACATTAACTTATCTACCGTTGTAGTCAAATAAAGCTAAGCCTAACGCATATCAATAGATAGCATGGTCTATTGTCATAATTTGGGAGAGAAAAATTAACACTTCATGTAAAATATTATTGTGAATTTTGAATTCCAAACCATGCGCTCCTGAATTCTTACAGTGAACTTGACCACTTTCTTTGAAATGGATGAGTTTAAATGGGACTACGGCTCGATGAGTTAATAGATATAGTTGACGATACTGCTAGCTAATTTAATGTTTTAGCGATCTTTCCTTTTATTCTATCTACAAACAAAAAATATTTTTATTTAATTTTGGTCAAATTAAAACCAATGTTGTTTAATAATATTATCGCATATGATATGTATGTAAATGTACCATTTCCTTTCACCAAAGCATTGTCAATATAATAACTATCATTAACATAATACCAAAGCGATGGTTTCGCGAAAGAGACCAAAATAAATGCTCAAAACAAGAGTCTCTGTCAATAAGACTTTATCAGTTGAGCCAGAATTTGAAATAAAGTTCCAAAATAGAGAGAGGTAATCTGTGGTATCATACAAGGCCAAAATATAACCTTAATGCATTTCTAAATGTGTCTAGGAGTAAGCATTGTAAAAGTTGACTATCTTAGCTAAATATAAAAAATTACAGATACGAAAGTAAATCTAATATCAAAATCAGTTTTGAAAAAAATGTCAAATTGTTGATATAAAAAGGCTTAGGATTTCATATGATTTTCAGACATCTCAGAAAAACTAAAATGTAACAAATAGGATAAAAATGTATTGATTATATTTTTGCTGATTTATGCGTAGCATTTGCTTCGAACGTCCAATAAAAATCTAAAGACGAAAGACCACAATTCGTTTATAATGTAATATAGATTACTATATAGTTGCTTTCATTCGCGGATTATTTAATTTCGCTATATTCGCTGTCAAAGAATAAACCGTGATATTTATTATGCGTGAATATAAAACCTTAGTATCAGAAAGACAATACATTATATCAATCAAAATTATATAAAAAATATTTCCTTACCAAAATGTGTTCATATATAACCAAACATCATATACGGGAATCACAAAATGTTATTTCCTAACAAAATGTGTTTATATCTAACCAGACATCATAAACAGGAATCACATAATGTTTATGACCTTCAGTTCCACTTTTATTTCACTTCATTTCTGGAAACGGTATTGCGCGAAATTTAATACCCGTGAATAACTTCCTTTCAGAAAATGTAAAGTTGTTCTCCCCGTGAAATTAAACAATTATACGGTATGCTGTAAAGATCCTTGAACACACCTTGCATGACATTGGGACTTAATAATTACGTATCATCTCAAATACTGATGACTTTCATTCTAGCAAGCATATTGACCTTTACTTCTTGTTATTAAAAGGCTTAGGTTTAAATGAAACCCAAAACATCTTGCTCACTCTCTTCTATTCAGCTGACACAAGCTCATATCTACATTTATTTTAAAGTTTTTACCTCCACATTTAATTTTCCATTTATTTTTTTTTTTCAAAATTGTGTAAAGGTATTTGCACAGAACTATGATATGAAGTGCTGTGGCTGTATAATTTTATAACAATTTTTGTAGTGAAATATAAGGAATTGTCTATTAAATAAATTTGTTAGTTTAATTCATTTTTCTCTGTGAAAATATAACACCCCCATACAGAATCAATGCAATCTGTGTTATTTTTTAACTTTCAAATTTTGTTGTTTAACCAGAAATAAATATGTAATAAATACAATATTTGCCAATTTTTTTATGAGTAATATTTAAGAATTGTTTTTCATTTTATGGACTGCATCGAGTAGTCAGCTGGTTATGGAATTCATTCTATGTAATTGGCTTTGCGGTAGGGGTTTTTTCATATGATGTAACAGCTAAACAGCCTGTGAGACGAGAAGTAGTTCCCCTTTTCTGTCCGGAAATACTAAATGGAATTAAGGTTTATTTTCTTATTTTCATATTATTTTGAAAGAAACAAGTGATATGGAAAATTTTGAATAAGTGTCAGATTTGTTTTTAAGTTATTTTAAAATATTCGTCTGCTTGGTAACCGGAAGGTTAAATGTGTCAGAAGAGAGTATCCAGTGAAGGCAAAATAAACGACTTGTTTATCAAGAGATGCTTGACAAATTTGCACTAGGCTTTACTTTCTTTCTTTCTGTTGTAACTATGAAGCCAGACGGTGGTCTGTGGTTCTGGTGATAACATGACCTAGATATATCGCGATATGGGCCTGTAGGCTGTTGTACAATGTGCTACAGATGTAGTCTCGTGTTTCCGATTTCTTTCTGTGATTTTTATATGTTTTGTGGTAGGCTTAATGTATGGCTTTTAAGATTAAATATATAAAAAATAAACATGTGACATTCTATTCTTTATTGATTCGTTCATGTATTCTTACGCTGAAAAGTAAAGTGGTTAATACTCGGGGCACGCGACTGTATTTTCCGGAATATACAATATATCGCTCGACATACTTGCAATGAAGGGAATTGCAGTTGGTATGTAAATATATCTATTTCATCTTGTGATGAATAATAAAACACATCTTACATTCGTGCTACACAATTATTTTTGTGCCTCACGCGATGAAATAAATATGTTATTCCTAACAAACTGGCAAATATCCTTAAAATCTTTCTTAGGGATCCTTTACGGCTGTGAGATTGTAAAGACAATTGTAAGTTTCATTAAAACTATCAAGCAAAATATTTCAATATGGAATATTCCAAAGTAGCACTTTACTTACGACAGAGTCAGCTATATCGTCGTACTGTAAATCAAAATGCTCGGTAAACATCAAGTAAGTGTCGTAACTGTACATATAAGCCTCTGTCACAGTTAGCTTTGTGCCAGCAGTCTCTAGAGCAGTAAGCTTCTTATTTTGTGTGACCAATGCACCTGTAATGGAATTTAGAGTAAAAATATCAAGGAAACAAATCTCGGTTTTGTAATTGTCTTGCAAACAATCAACTGATCACTGAAAAAAAGAGTTTTTCATATCATTTTTTCAGTTTTGCAATTTAATCGAACACATTTGTTGTGGGAATGTAGTTGTATTTAAATAATTATTCTGTTGTCAAAAATCAGGATTTCCTAAGATGTGACGTATTTAGTATTTTTAGAATCAATACCAAATTGGCAGATAACCGAACATTGGTCTAAATTACCAGTAAAATTAAGTAATTAAAACACACATAAACCTATGTCGGATAACATAAAAGATTCCACTTGTAAACACAATTGTAATCTCTAATGTTGACAGATAGGGATATTTTAATTATGTAACAACTACACTGGTCATTTATGCCAGTGTTTCACTGATAATTGTTATGTTATAAATTTTAACAAGTATATTACAACCAAAGTAATGGATAATGTTTAAATACTATTTTGTTAGTAAGAAAATAATGCCTGTGATCGACACAGGTATTTCTCTGTGTATTCCAAACCGCGATGCACTGACTTATGTAGATCTAACAGGCATTACATAGGCCTAATCCAAGCTGCGTAATTCTTCTCTATCCTACGATTGATAACAGGGGCGACAGTGGCCGTGTGGTTAAGGCATCACGCTTTGAACCTTGAAGTTTCTCACTTCTGGTCAGCGCAGATTCGAGTCTCTTAGTCGAGAACCTAAGCAATTTTTGTGAGTCTGCCAGTTTACATGCAGAAGGTCGGTGGTCTCTTCCCGGGTACATTGTAATGGGTTCTCTCCACCACCAATAAAAACTGGCCCCTACTGTATAACTGAGAAATTGTAAAGTGTGACGCATAACAAATTCAAATTCAAAAACCGATAACACATTGGTATTCCAGGAGATTAAATGAGTATTTGCCATGCATGTTAATGTTGTTGGTTATATTCGAGTTAACAGTTAACCCCAGTTTTCAGATCGGTTTATGATAGTTAAATTAAACAGTTCAGTTACGTATATAATATTTTGAACTAGATCCCCCAAAAGATGGACATAATTCCTTACTTATTGTCCTTTATTGTATTCAATATAAAACAACTCAGAAACCAAAGTATACATCTTTCGGATGTCCAGGACACAGATAAAAATCCGGCAAAAGTGGACAAATACGGACCTCTGGAAACCAAGAGGTGGGATCAGGTGCCATGGAGGAGTAAGCATCCCCTGTCGACCGGTCACACCCGCCGTGAATACGTGAAATACGTGAGGATCGAATCCTCGTCACAATTGCTACAGACGTATGAACAACCGCCAAAGAAAAGGCAACTCATTATTTCACCCAGTGAAACAGAGTAATAATAAATGTTCATCGTATTATTCGTCCTAATTATTGAATATATTTAAGCATTGATTCTATATTTTTTCCGTGTCACAAAGAAATGACCTGAATGACGACTGTGCACACTTTGAAATTCGCGAAGATAATTACGCAAAACTGTGCACAGCCTTCATTCAGGTCATTTCCTAGTGACACGGAAAAATATAGAATCAATGTTTATAATTAAGTAACAATAACAAGTCGGTATTTTTGGTAAACATTCAGTGTTTATTTATTGTTTTTCCGAAATAATAGAAACAAACAAGTTAAACTGTCGCGCTTTAATTGCGTCGTTGTGACAACCGCGAACATCACTAGTGTGTTATGTCATTTTTACGTCATCATCACGACAAAGCTAGGAAGAGAAGTTGATGTGTGGCTGCTTTTGTTAAAATTACAGGTATTGAAATAAACTTGATATAAATTCCATGGAGAGAGTATTGATGGTATTCAATGATACTGGAATGCTAATATATCCATTGTTTTGGATCGCCCTTTGCAGGACAAGTAGGCCTAAATGCAGTAGCGATACAGTAAGGAATAGGCCTGACTCTACTTGAATTTAAAAACGATACTAATGCACTTGAACTTGGGGCTGATTCAAAATTATTACTTGAAGTGGAAGAAAGGGCGTTAAAAATAGATTTTTCTGTTGTGTGGTGCATTCTCGACTGTAGGTTATGAGCACTGCGATGACCTGTTTTTATCTTGCATGACGTAAAACACATTTGTGTGTTGCAAATGGCCGACATGTAAAGAAAAAGTAGTGCCGTCCCGGGGCGTGGCTTAATTACCGCTCACGTCATGGACGTATAACTCGAATGTTTTCCGGATTGTTAAAAAATTAAATCGTCGGAAATTTATTAATTTCTTATTGGATATATATCTTGTTCTCATGTTCGGAATTCCAATCACCGCTATCTAAACATTAATTTTTGTAAATGCGTAGATGGCCATATATATATAACAATTTTAGATACATTTTTACATCAATATGAATGTACTTACTGTGTTTACATCTGGCCTTGTCGAACCCAATGGTACAATTACATGACGGATTATCGCTGGCATCCAAGGTACATATTCCTGTATATTTGCAGTAGTCTACGCATGTACCAGCTGAACTTATATCTACTGCAAATAAAACATATAATTGGTCAAATGTTGGAATTCCTATAATGATAAGAGTAAACTGCATAAGAGGAATTTATGGAATTCAACAAAAATATAACAACACTTCGTCTCATGGCTATTCTATTTTAATTTAAAATAATCTTTAAAAATATGAAAATCAAAAGTGAGTGCAAAAAATAAAACGACATGATTTTGTTATTTTAAAAGCTGTTATAAACGGTATTTCATTACCATTCTTGCTACACTGGACGATCGGTAAGGACAAATTGTTGAGTGTGGCGTAAAATACTATTCAAAATAGGGAACTTTCGAATCAACCCGGATTACCGTTATAATTTAGCTTTTCGCTTATCATGTGATTCTTGAAAACCGTTCCTCAAAATTGTTTCCGGTTTCGGGAATACATAGAAAGCCTCGATACTGCAGTTGGCAAGAACGTCCGTCCGTTTGTGCGTGCATGCGTGTGTGTGTTGCCATTGTTGTTTTATCATACGGTTTTTAAATATCCAATATTGCTTGTTGCTATTCAAATGTTAATGAACATCGTGGGAATATCGAGTTAAATATTGTATATAAAAACTTCAGATACCAAAGCATAAATCAATAGAATGTCCAGGACATAGATACAAATCCGGTAAAAATGGACAAACACGGACCTCTGGAAACCAAGAGGTGGGATCAGGTGCCATGGAGGAGTAAGCATCCCCTGTCGACCGGTCACACCCGCCGTGAGTCCACAGTCAAGTCCAATGAAACACGTGAGGAGTGTATCCTCGTCACAATTGGTACAGACGTCTCAACAACACCAACGAAAAGGCAACTCAACATTTCTCTTAGTGAAACAGAGTAGTCGCAAACAAGACTATTATACCGACCGAAAAAATTGCGGAACGTTAACATTAAACGCGGTTTTCGATATCCCTGTGTTTGTCAGTGAGTAGTTTACCTCTGTATATGAAATCTTCATATGTTGTGCACGCCCTGGCATATCGGATCATTTGTGAAATATAAACTCCATATGCGGGTGACTGAGGGATATTACTACTTAAATGTGGAAAATTTACGATGGGAAAGCCGAAATCGTCGCGTTTATCGTATAGCTTAGTTGCTAATTTCCCGTCTGTGTTTATATTAATTAAAATGTCTAAGTATGAAGCGTGTGTGCTTGATTCTGTTGTATCTTTAATTTCTAGTTCGCTGGGATATATCGCATTGACATATGTATGAAAATTGTCATTATTAATTGACAAAACGTCGATATATCTAATTGTCAAATTAAAGGACACCGCTAACTTTTTCTTCTTTTGATTCAGCAGTTTCTGAATGAAGTCTGCTTCGTATGAATAAAGGAACAGGTCGGCCAATAAAGGAGCACAATTGGTTCTCATAGGAATGCCGACAGTTTGTTGAAAGACCACGTCTCCGAACATTACAAATATATTGTCTATTAGAAATTCCAGCATGTTTTTTTTATATCAACTTCAGTATATTTATGTGTAGAATCAGAGTGGTGTTTGACGAAATAAGTATCCTGATAGCTAATCACTAGATATTTGAATTTTCGGGTACCACCTTTAGTGAAAAAGCAGTTGTCTATGATGCCGAAAAGTCTTTCTTTTAATTTTTTTGTGGAATAGTAGTGTAAAGAGTAGAGAAGTCATAAGTTTTGATACTGTGAATTCGAGAAAAATTGTGTGCCTTCAAATTTTCTAAAAGCTGTTTAGAATTTTTAAGTATCCACATCTGATTTACATCGCGTCTGGAATAAGCAACTGCACAGTATTGTTGAAGTTTCTCCTTAATGGCTGTCAATATCTTGGTAAGGAGTAAAGATAAAGGTTTGGTAGAACATTTGCTGGATCCTGCTATGAATCTTTGCATATATGAGGTTTTATGAAGTTTAGGTATCCAGTATAAATGTCATAGCTCGAAATCGGTATCCGTTGGAGGTATATCAAATGAGCGTAATACGGAAACGTGATTTTGAAGGATCTCGTCCTTTGAAAGTGAGCTACGTGTGTATGTAGGATTTCCAGAATTCGTATTAAACCCAAGTTCTTATAATAAACAATTATAGTAATGTGCCTTACAAATAAAAACTATATTATTTGAGGCTTTGTCTGCTGGTACCAGTACATATTGGTCATGTAACCTATCCAGTTCAGTTACTACTTCTTGATCATTAAATACAGAGGGATAACGTGTTTTCATAGTCCCTTTAAGTTTTCGAATACGATATTTTATCAACCATCGTATGGCTTTCAGCCATTCAGACAAAGTGTCTGGTTCTACATCTTCATGTTTGGCCCATCGTCTGGCATAATCTTCGACAGAATCCATAACTAAACTTTTTTGTGATTTAGAACATTGCCAATGTTTAAAGCGTCTATGCCTTTATTTGTGAATTTAAGTTTAAGGAAAAGACGTTTCTGTTCAGAACAGTCATCGTATGTGCGATTGTACGATTTTCAAATTGTTGAAAATTGATATGGAAATGTTATTAATATTTGATTGTGCTATAGATTATTATCAACGACTCACAAATCGACCGAGACATCACATTTCTTTGAAATTAATCATCAAAAATGCAAACAAATCAATTAGCAATTAACACACGACTCAAAATAACTCGAGGGAAATATTTCATTTCCATCCTTTGATCAAATTTTAACCTTTGAGGAAATTGTAATTAACTATACAAAATCACATTATTCGTGTTCAGCAGGGCTTAAATTACACAGGATTTAGAAATCCCGACAATCCTCATTTGGTAGCGCCATTATAGTAGTATGTCTACATGTGTGGCACTAAACCATTAGTGGCGGTGTATGTCTAGATGTGTGGCACTAAACTAATAGTGGCGGTGTATGTCTACATGTGTGGCACTAAACCATTAGTAAGGGTGTATGTCTACATGTGTGGCAGTAAACAAATATTGATGTGTGTATGTTTACATGTGTGGCACTAAACCAATAGTAAGGATGTATATCTACATGTGTTGCACTAAACCATTGGTGGTGGTGTATGTCTACATGTGTGGCACTAAACCAATAGTGGCGGTGTATGTCTACATGTGTGGCACTAAACCAATAGCAAGGATATATGTCTACATGTGTGGCACTAAACCAATAGTAAGGATGTATGTCTACATGTGTGGCACTAAACCAATAGTAAGGGTCTATGTCTACATGTGTGGCACTTAAACCAATAGTAGGGTGTAGGTTCTTAATGTGTGGCACTAAACCAATAGTGAGTGATATATCTACATGTTGTGGCACCTCAATCCCAATAACAAAGCGTGTTTGTCTTAATGTGTGGCTCTAACCAATAGTTAGGGTTTATTGTTACATTATGTGGCCTAAAACATTCAGTGATGTGTGTTTGTCTACATGTGTGGCACTTAACCAATAGTGGCACTAAACCAATAGTAAGGGTCTATGTCTACATGTGTGGCACTAAACCAATAGTAAGGGTGTATGTCTTAATGTGTGGCACTAAACCAATAGTGAGGGTATATATCTACATGTGTGGCACTAAACCAATAACAAGAGTGTATGTCTTAATGTGTGGCACTAAACCAATAGTTAGGGTATATGTCTACATATGTGGCACTAAAACAATAGTGATGTGTGTATGTCTACATGTGTGGCACTTAACCAATAGTAAGCATGTATGTCTACATGTGTGGCACTTAACCAATAGTAAGCATGTATGTCTACATGTGTGGCACTAAACCAATAGTAAGGGTCTATGTCTACATGTGTAGCACTAAACCAATAACAAGGATGTATGTCTTAATGTGTGGCACTAAACCAATAGTGAGGGTATATGTCTACATGTGTGGCACTAAACCAATAGTGAGGGTATATGTCTACATGTGTGGCACTAAACCAATATCAAGGGTGTATGTCTTAATATTTGGCACTTAACCAATAGCGATGTGTGTACGTCTACATGTGATGCATTAAACCAATAGTAAGTGCATATGTCTAAATATGTAGCACTAAACCAATAATGATAGGTTTATGCATGTATGTGTGGTACTAAACCAACAGTGAAGGTGTATGTCTTAATGTGTGACACTAAGCGAAAAGTGATGTGTGTATGTCTAAATATGTGACACTTACCAAATTAATGATGAATGTCGATGTGTGTTGCACTAAACAAATAGTGATGTGTGTATGTATAAATGTGTGGCACTATACAAATACTAATGGCTGTATGTATACATGTGTGGCACTAAACCAATAGTGATGGGTGTATATCTAAATGTATGGCGTTAAACCAACAATGAGGGTGCATGTATAAATGTGTGGCACTAAACCAATAGTGATGTGTGTATGTCTACATGTGTGGCAATAAACCAATAATGACGAGTTTATGTCTTAATGTTTGGCACTAAACTTATAATGGTAGTCTTATGTTACCTATAGTTGCGGTTGGTTTATGTCTAAATGTGTGACGCTAAACTTATTGTTGCGTTTGGCTTATGTCTAAATGCGTGGGACTAAACCAAAGTTGCGTTGGCTTATGTCTAAATGTGTTGCACTAAACCCATAGTTGCGGTTGGCTTATGTCTAAATGTGTGGCACTAAACCTGTAACTGCGATTAGTCTGTGTCTAAATGTGTGGCACTAACCCATAGTTGCGGTTAGCTTATGTTTAAATGTGTGGCACAAACCCTATAGTTGCGGTTCGTTTATGTCTAAATGTGTGGTACTAAACTTATTGTGCGGTTAACTTATGTCGATATAAGTGGCACTAAACCTATAATTGCGATTAGCCTATGTTTTAAATGTGACACTAACCCATAGTTGTGGTTAGCTTATGTTTAAATGTGTGGCACTAAAGCTATAGTTGCGGTTGACGTATGTCTAAATGTGTGGCACTAACCCTATAATTGCAGTTGACTTATGTCTAAATGGGTGGCACTTAATCTATAATTGTGGTTGAATTATGTCTAAATTTGTGACACTAACCCATAGTTGCGGTTAGCTTATGTTTAAATGTGTGGCACTAAACCTAAAGTTGCGGTTGGTTTATGTCTAAATGTGTTGCACTAACCCTATAGTTGTGGTTAACTTATGTCTAAATGCGTGTCACTAAACCTATAATTGCAATTAGCCTATGTCTAAATGTTTGGCACTAAATCTATAGTTGCGGTTAGCTTATGTCTAAAAGTGTGGCACTAAGCCTATAGTTGCGGTTGGCTTATGTCAAAATGTTTCGCATTAAACTATAGTTGCGGTTGGTTTATGTTTAATGTGTGGCACTAAGCCTATGGTTGCGGTTGGCTTATGTCTAAATGTGTAACAATAAACCTATAGCTGCCGTTGACTTATGTCTAGATATGTGGCACTAAACCTATAGTGATGGGTGCAAAACAACAACATCATAAAGGTGGAGCGTTAATGACTCATTTTTCTATGGATGCCTAGATTGTTATGATGTTACTTTAGTTTTTTTTTATTCCATGTATTATTAAATAGACACAGAGGAAAACTAAGCACGTAAGTGATACAAGGCGTTATTAACCAGTTGAGTGTATTTTGTATAGAACTGCACATTTATTATAAAAGCAGAAATGGTCCATGGCAGGAAAACAGGGCATTATTAAAGGGCCATTCTAAATAAATAGGACCACTATGGAATATAAAATTGGTGGTAAGTTTTTTAGAAATCTGTTTCAAATTTCCGTTGAATTTTTTTGCAAGAATTTAAAAGTACAATTCCAGAAAGTTTAGTTGAAATTGAATCTTGCCGTGGGAGCTTTGAATATTGATCATCTGTATTAAAAGTAATTATGGAAGACTTACGACGTCATTGTAGAAAGAAAAATGACTGCTCCCTACACTTTGTTCAAAATTTGCCATGTGTTCACTACAGTGGCAATGTAATGACGTAAATACTGTCAGAAAGTTTTTCAGGTGGAGGATATGGCTAAGGGTAGTGTATTTACAATTAACTTGCGACTAAACAGAATGCTTCAAATTGGAAAATAAAAAATAAACATATCATGAACAAATATTGTTGGTTTGGTTAATAAAACAGTTAAGAAATGGATGTTATCATATTTGCCCCGTAATGTGTCTTTGGATTGTAATAATGGCCCTCGAAAGGCATTCACAGGTCATTATTACAAACTTCGGACATATTACTAGGCCAATATGAAAACACCAATTCATTAACAAAATAGTAAAGTTCAGCATTTCACTAGTCTATCTTCGTCAATGTATACAGCCAACATGCAACTCTTATCTACAAATCTGCTATCAGAGTTCATTAATCCAATTACTGTGGCGTATATAGGATAGTGATAATACAACACAAACATTAGTATCTGAACTAATAACCGCTCACCCTGAAGAATTAGTCTATTTATACGCATATCTCATTGTCAAGTAATGAAGTGTAAACTTACAATGCATAGATACATAGAGCAGATCTAGTTTGAATTAAGAATTGAAAAATTGATTTTTAAGAAGGTGGTTTATAAATGTTTGTTTGCTTTAATACTTTTCACAAAGAGTCTGTTGTTTGAATAGAACACCTAAAAGGATAGATTGAAATAAATGATAATAATAATAATGATAATTCAAAGGAATCACTCACTGAAATCTGATACACTGTGGGGGATTTTAATTATATAATATATACGAAACTAATAGAATATATTGATCGGCTATTCAATTATGTGTGCGAAACTATATATACGAAACTACTGGTACATGTGGATTAGCTATTCAATTTGGTGTAATAAGCAAGGTAAATACGAAGTAAAATGAAATCTTTTCCTAGAGAGCAGAGGTTAGCTTGTCCAGTGTGTCTATAAAACACACCCGGAGAAATACCTTGCCGAACTTGCCAGGTGTATGTCAATTGTTTCTAACGCCATACTCAATAAAAATTTTCAGTTTCAGTTCATTTTTTTTTTCTAAAACATTTAACTTGTTGATATATCGAATTTGTTTTGGTAGATGGAGAAACACTTTTTCTATTTCGCACAGGAAAGTCATCAGTCCTCCTCTATTAAACAGATAAACGATAACTTCTGGTCAGTGAAGGATCAAGCGGATCACAAACAATCCATGAATAAGGTTAAAAGGAATCCTGTACCATTTAAGGATTGTTCTCCAGTTTTTGAAAAAAACTAGAATATACACGCAATGGCTCATGGAAAAAAGTTCTGTGCAGCATTAATTATTTTTTCATGAGCCATTGCATGTATATTTCTGCCCGGAAAATAATAAATGGAATTAAGGTTTATTTTCTTATTTTCCATATCATTTTGACAGAAACTAATGATACAGAAAATATTGAATACGTATTGTCATATTTGGATCTTGGTTATTAGTATTCGACTGTTCGGTGGAGAAGGGTTAAATGTGTCAGAAGAGAATTGAAAATGCAAATGGCCAAGCCCATGCGGTCGAATGACAACTGGTTTACAACGAATTTCGGTTTGAATTCTGATATATTATTATTGGGATATACCATGGAAAGTTTGAGTGTGACTTAGGAGAAGGGATCCATGTGTTATGTGGTTCAGTTCAATTTTATCAGCTGATATATAACATGAACACGATAATTATATATAGAGTATCCCGTCAATTACGTCATTACTGTGAAACCTATTAGCACTACTTATGCTTGGCATTGACATTGCCGGTTATGCAAAATTAGCCTCAGAATTAGCAAGGATAGATGAAATGCTAGTTGGAGCTGATTTCATACAATCAATAGATGTGAATGACGAATTGTTTCTGACAGGAATATCGGGTGAAGGTAAACAAATTGACCTGTGTATCAGAGATGCTTGACAAAGTTGCCTAAGCCTAAATCTCTTTTTACAACAGACAAGTTACAATTGTGACTGCGAAGCGAACTTTCATTTCTGTGGCCTGTGGTTCTGGTCATAAAATGACCTAGATATATCGCGATATGGGCCTGTAGGCAGTACAGTGTGCTACAGATGTATTCTAGTGTTTCCGATCTTTTGTGATTTTTTGTGTGGTAATGTATGACATACATAAATTTACATATACATAAACTTAGTACCTGGTATTTCGGTAACAGCTGATAATCTTATACTAAAGTAACATTTGGGACTGATAATACCATATAAATTCCATTTTTTTCTAAAGCTAACATAGTCATCTTTTTACAGTGGTTACTCTTAGACGGATTTCGGCTATACTATTAGATATATTGATACCACTTTCTCTAAAGAAAATACACATACATTGTAAATTGGAGCTCAACTGATGAAGTCTAATTGACAGAAGCGATCGCCTTGAGCATTATACCTTTGATATTTCAGAAAAGACTTGTCTAACAAATGGATAGAAAATGTTTCTTATTCCTGTATTTACCAAAAAGTAAAGGGGTCAACACTCGGGTCACGTGACTACCTATCGTGAATATGCAAACAATCGCTCTATATACTTGCAATGAGGGGAATTGCCTTCAGTATGTAAATATAATATATAAAACTGACATTTGTAAATAAAGCAATTCATTCCATTACTAGGTTCATAATATTCAAACATCATTTAAAAATGTATTCAAGTACACATACTCATGACATAATCATGTATAATATGTTTATAGCCATGATCACAATACACAAGTAAGTCATTTATTCAATATGAAATACATAGCTTGCGACAAAATGCCATTAAAACGTGTTTTCAGATGAAAATACGTGATAACCATACCAAAGTCAACCGTTACAATTTAACACCGTTACAATCTACCATTAATTCAATGGAATGATTTCTGTTGCTTAGAGGTATATATATATATATATATATATATATATATATATATATATATATATATATATATATATATATATATATATATTTGTATTAATGTTTACATGTTTCATATACCATATAACCGCCAAAACTAGTCATGTTACTGAGTGTTCCACGGGCAGGCGGAAGGTTCCGTGGTCGATTACCTTTGATTTGAAAAATGTAGTGACTAGCAAAGAAAAACAAACAAACAAATAATAATAATAATGATAATGATAATGATCATTCCTCATATCTATGTATTAGTGATGAATGGTCATCACTGTTATCAATCAAGATTTTTGAAAGTGATATGTAAGGAAAAATTTTCTGAAAATTCTACCACGTCAACCATACAAAGAATGTATTGTACACGTATCAGTTATGTTTTCCCTCCGTATTAATCAAAACAGTTAGCATGCATGACGAAGGCAATATCAATTACACTTCTAGTTTAAAAAAAGAAGGAAACTTCATGATAAAAAAAGAGGACACAAGGAATATTTTTGAAAAAAAGCAGATTAACATTACCTAAAGTGATAAGCTGTATCCAAGCAACAATGAACCAATGCATATTCATCACCTGAAAATATAATGATTTTGACAATTATAAAGTATGTGTTTATACAAAGAGTAAAGATTGAGAATTTAATAAATGGATATCTATTGTTGCAATTGTAATTAAAATAAACATTTTAGTACCTTATTAAAATATATGAACTAGGAATCAATGTCCGCCAAACAGTAATTTAGAAGACATAAAAGAATTTTATTGGAACATTTTTGACCGGAACACTGGATAAGCGTATCCTGTATTTAACACAATAGCCGATAACAATGGATAGAGTATGGGTTGTTCCCAGGTAATCATTCATACTCTTCGATGATTATGTGGAACAATGTTGAACAAACGAATTCAGGATATTTATCATTGTAATGGATTATTGATATTCATCAATATAACAATAGAGTCAATTTCAGTGGGTAATTGAAATTTAAGTCGTTTTGAACATAAGCGTCAGTACATGTATGGATTATCTTTAATTTTGTTTGATGACATGAGGAATACACTTCTTTTCAAAAGTTTTCATTCATAAAATATAGTCTAATTAGATTTTATAATTAGCAGTTGGGTACGGTAATCTGTCACTTACATAGAAAAAAATTAATAAGGTACAAAATCAATCTAACTAATTATCTGTCGACTTTCAGTTTATCAGATAACTTTCTTATCTTTTTACATGAAAAGGAATTCCGTATCGGAATTAAAATTTAAATCAAGTCCGATTTTCATCGTTAGTTAGTAGCGTAATGGCAGTGGCAGTGGTCTTAGTTTGGCTCAGGAGATTCCAGATGATAACCAGTCTGTGGCGGTGCCGATGACGTCACCCTCCAACTTAACCAGAGGGGTTATATGTCGATCAATCACTTGCAAATTAACCCAGTGAATTAATTGCTCAACCATTCTATTGGGTCGACATAAAATTTGTTTTTTGCCTTGGAGGCCTGCCAAATGTTTAATCGGTGGTCTCATGTTTTTGTTTCACTGCGGCCAAATAAATGCCAACAAGTCTAAAAAAATAAAATGTTGACTCAAAAAATAAGAGTCCCCAGTCAAAATGCCACACCCGTCGCAAATCATTTCATGAAACCTTTCATAATTTCGGAATTGAAATTATCGACTATGATTAATATTCACATATTATTAAATTTGAAATTAACTTTATATTTATCTAAAAACTTCTTCATATATATATATATATATATATATATATATATATATATATATATATATATAAAGTTATAGTTCTGCAAAAATACTAAAACATATGGTCAAGACGTCACGGATATCGTTTATACGACATATCGATTTGAGGTTATTAATGGGGATAACCAGATACTCTGTCGACATTTCAACTCCCCTGACCATTCCATTTTGTCTTTAAGAGTGTGTATAACTGGACCAACAATCCCACCTTGAGTCTGCATACTCCTATGGATGTAATGATAACATTCAAAGTGTAGGCAAGCTATCAAGCCCACTGTGTAGTGGTATTAATGTGATGGAACTTTTTAGTTCTAAAGTAAGACGTAAGCGAAGTCACGGACATCGTTCATACAACAGACCCAACATATATGATGTCACTTTTCATCTCTTTTACCTTGCGTTAACACAAAATTGGGTATTCATCACATTCGCAGCAAACTTTATTCTGTTCGTTTTAAACTTCTTAATGAACTTTTTCAGGAAGCAAAGATGAACCTCTACACGGATTCTTCAAACCCAGATTCACACTGAACTCCATTATAATGGACATTGCTTATCACAGACTGTTTAAGTATACACACGTTACAAGCGATAACTGTTCTTTACACATTGGCAATATTCTAAATCACGTAAAAACACGTCCTGTGTTCCGCCATGTTTTAAATTGAAGACCATTGTATTTCATATAACTATACACCTAGCATCGCATTCAAGCTTTTCAATTACAAACGGATTTTTCAGTGTCTAGACATCAAACTTTTACAAAATACCGTCACATGTTCATGCATCATCTCCCTTCAAATATAATCCTATCGGGCATTTCATCACCGGCGACGTTTCTATTGTTGACAATGAAAATCTCAAAATTCTTATTTAATAGGTCCTCAATACCGCAAAGCCCATATTGAAAACCGCGTATGATGTCAACGTTCTGCAAATTTTATGGTCAGTATAATAGTCTTGTTTGCGATTACTCTGTTTCAGTGGATGGAATGTTGAGTTGCCCTTTCATTGGCGGTTGTTGAGACGTATGTACCAATTGTGATGAGGATTCGTTCCTCACGTATTTCATTTGGACTTGACTGTGGACTCACGGCGGGTGTGACCAGTCGACAGGAGATGCATACTCCTCCATGGCACCTGATCCCATCTCTTGGTTTCCAGAGGTCCGTGTATGTCCATTTTGCCGGATTTGTATCTGTGTCCTGGACATCCTAAAGATTTATACTTTGGTATCTGAGATGTTTTATATTTCTTTAATTTCAGACAAAGCCTCAAATAATAAAAAGCTTTTATTTTTAAGGCACATTACTATAATTTTTTATTATAAGAACTAGGATTTAACACGAATTCTGGTAATCTTACATACACACGTAGCTCACTTTCAAAGAACGAAATCCTTCAAAATCACGTGTCCGTATTACGCTCTTTTGATGTACCTACAACCGATACTGATTTTGAGCTACCATCTTTATATTGGATACCTAAGCTTCATAAAACCCAATATAAGCAGAGGTACACTGCAGGATCCAGCAAATGTTCTGCCAAACCTATTTCTTTACTCCTTACCAAGATATTAACAGCCATTAAGGAGAAACTTTAGCAATACTGTGCAGTTGCTTATTCCAGAAGCGGTGAAAATTAGATGTGGATACTTAAAAATTCTAAAGAACGTTTAGAAAATTTGAAGGCATACAATTTTTCTCAAATTCTCATTATCAAAACATACGGGTTCTCTACACTTTACACAACAATTCCACATAAAAATGAAAAGAAACACTATTTAGCATCATAGACAACATTTTTTAAATAAATGTGGTACCCCAAAATTTAAATACCTAGTGATTGGTTATCATGATACTTATTTTATCCAAAACCACTCTGATTCTACACACAAATACACTGAAGTTGATATAAAAATGACGCTTGAATATCTAATGTGGTCTTTCAACAAACTGTAGGCATTCCTTTGGGAACCAATTGTGTTCCTTTATTGGCCAACCTATTCCTTTTTTTCATACGAAGCAGACTTCATTCAGAAACTACTGAATCAAAAGAAGTAAAAGCAAGCGATGACCTTTAATTTGACATTACGCTTCATACTTAGACATTTTACTTAATATAAACACAGACGGAAAATTGACAACTAAGCTATACGACAAACGCGACGATTACGGCTTTCCCATCGTACATTTTCCACATTTAAGTAGTAATATCCCTCAGTCACTCGCATATGGAGTTTATATTTCACAAATGATCCGATATGCCAGGGCGTGTACAACATATGAAGATTTCATATACAGAGGTAAACTACTCACTGACAAATTATTGACACAGGGATATCGAAAACCGCGTTTAATGTCAACGTTCCGCTAATTTTACGGTCGGTATAATAGTCTTGTTTGCGATTACTCTGTTTCGCTAAGTGAAATTTAATTTGCCTTTTCGTTGGCAGTTGTTGAGACGTCTGTACCAATTGTGACGAGGATACACTCCTCACGTATTTCATTGGACTTGACTGTGGACTCTCGGCGGATGTGACCGCTCGACAGGGAATGCATACTCCTCCATGGCACCTGATCCCACCTCTTGGTTTCCAATCGCCGTTTAAGAGGTTTTATGGTCGATACCGGGATCTTGTTAAACGTTATGAAGTCCCCCTCTCAGTAATATTAGATAGCATTCTGCAGCACGACCATAGACAGTGACCCCCTTTCGCCAATCGTGCTTTTCATCGAACTTGACCTTTTCACCAAACTTGACCTTTTTACCGAATTTGACCCATTCATCAAACAAGAAAAGTCTCCATGGAACATTAGCGACGGGTGTGGCATACCAACAGGGGACACCTGGTTTTATCCCGTTTGGGATGGGATTCGTAGTTGTTCTTCGTGTTAAGGCCATTTTCACATCTAATTCGTCGTGTTATTATGGACTTGAGTTTCTATTATTAACTGGTACTTCTTTTTACTTTTTACCCTTAACATTTTCAGTGCTTTCTCGAGACCATTTATATAA
Source organism: Atrina japonica (assembly GCA_030159075.1). Taxonomy (NCBI): domain Eukaryota; kingdom Metazoa; phylum Mollusca; class Bivalvia; order Pterioida; family Pinnidae; genus Atrina; species Atrina japonica. The sequence continues at coordinate 189,905 of BROG01000344.1, read as the reverse complement.
ATCTGTATAGACATTTATATCTAGTCGGGGCCATGGTATGGATTCATGGTGGCAAAACAAATTAAAGACAATATCACTGCATGAGCATATCATAGACATTTTACATTTGACACTCGTCCAAGTGTATAGCACCTAAACAGAACTGGAAATAAAAACAAATAGATCGAACTTAAAACAAACACATGATAGTATATCTAATGTAGATATGGCATTTGGTCTAGTATTTCAGCATTCAATATACATTTATTCAAACGAGAAGTGTAGCCAATTTGGGATTATAAGTTCCTCTTTTTTTCATTTTTGTTTTACCATAAGAATATTTTCATGCATTGCAAACACTTGATAAGGTACATTAAATTCATTTTACCAGCATGTAAACAAACGATTCTATAGTTCCTCATATTACAAACATAATATCAAAGTTACCTACTGATTATTCAGGAGTTAAAACTTTGAACATATGCGGTTAATTACCCGTATGTAGATGTTTTATGTTGTATATGCCGCAGGATTTAACCCTTTCATCCCCGTGGTTCTGAGTGGTATATATATACTGTATGTTAAATAATGATATTTATATAATTTGTCACCATAAATAAAATCTTCAAGTAGATCTGAGACAGGGCACAATGAATCAAATAAATGCATCATAGTAATATATCATCTCAAGAGGCAAACTTTCATAAATCCAAATCCAATTTTTAGCTAGCAGGTTAACACACACACACACACACACACACACACACACACACACACACACACACACACACATACACACACACACACACATACATACACTCGCCCCTCCACCCCCCCCCCCACACACTTACGACAAAATAGAGACCTTTTTCATCTCTGATACAGGAGTAAGCATGTGCCTTTTATGGCATATTCTTATCGAACCTCCCTTTATCACGCTCTTCCAACCCTCTATCACATCCCAATCTTGTATGTTTCCTTTATTTTTTTATTCGATACTTCGATTGTTTTCCGCTTCAGACAAAAACCAATATTTTGCATAAACGCCAGGCTAAGCACAGTCTGTGAAATATTAGACCTGATTGTTAACAATTTCTCTCTTGGGGATCTGTTTAGGATTGGAGCTTAACTAATGAAGACCAAATGAAGGAAACGATCGTCTTGAGCATTAAAATTTTGGTATTATGTTTATAATATTTATAACCACTAGGTCGTTGCCACTGCTGGTGAACAGTTTGTGTCCCCAAGGGTATACATAAACCTAGTACCTAGTATTTTGGTACCAGCTGATAATCTTATGCTTAAGTGATATTTAGCACCAATAACACCATATGAATTCTAAATTATTCAAAAGCTAAGATGGTCATCTTTTTACAGTGGTTACTCTTTGACAGATTTGGCTATCCATTTCGATCTATTATCTGGCCTTGTGTCTGTCGCCTTCACTTTTAAGGATCTGATTGGGATTGGAGCTCAACTTATGAAGTCTAATTGACAAAAAACGACGTCTTGAGCATTATAACTTTGGTATTATGTTTATGATATTTTTGAAGAATGTTAAATGAAAATGATTCGTTTGATTTACTAAACATTCGATTTAAAAAGTGTAATGATATTCAGTAGGTAGGTTCAACACACCGAAAATAGTTGTGTAGTTCATATTTTAATATTCGAGTACACAGATTACTGTTGACCCTTCCCTTCCACACAATGTTCGGCCCTGAACAGCCTCACAACAAGGATTCATGAATATTCTTTATTATTTCAGATTTATATTAATAATATCTTTACACTAAAATACAAATTAACTCAGCAAAGTGTATTGAGGAGGCTACTTTTGAGTTGTGTAAACAATTTGTGTACTCCTTAATGTTACTGAGGTCTGCCAGCATAGGAATTTCCATTGAAAGACGTAAGTCGTGATGATAATATAAAACCTCTCAGATACCAAAGTATAAATCTTTAGGATGTCCAGGATATAGATACAAATCTGGTAAAAATGGACAAACATGGACCTCTGGAAACCAAGAGGTTGTATCAGGTGCCATAGAGGAGTAATTATTCCCTGTCGATCGGTCACTCTCGCCGTGAGTCCACAGTGAAGTACAAATGAAATACGTGAGGAACGAATCCTCGTCACAATTGGTACAGACGTCTTAACAACCCGCAACGACATAGAAATAAAATTATATTTTTATCGTTGATATTTTATAGTTGTCTGTTTACCAGTAGGATTTTAAATATATAATAAAAACAACAAAACATAACAAAATCTGTATTGCATGCCATATCAACCCTCGACCAATGTCATTTAAGTGCTCTATATAGTTTCTTGACTTGTATCTATTTGCATAGGTCCGACGCACTAGTCTATAATTCTGTTGTTGCTTTTACTGCTTTATATATATATATATATATATATATATATATATATATATATATATATATATATATATATATATATATATATATATATATATATATAATATAGGCATTTAAGAAATAACATTTTCTCTCCATTACACCTGATCCAACTCTTAGTATTGCAGTTTTGGTCCGGATTTGTAAAGTGTTACTGTGTTTGTAATTTATTAACCGAACCTCATACTATCTCTCATAAATATAAATATTTATTTCTCTAATCTGAAAGTTAAATTTGGCATTTGCTTTAAATTGTGTTTCGCATGAACGACTGATATAAAAATTTCATGCCAAAGATACAGTTTTTCGTAACACTTGTAATATATATCTGGCAGATTTCACAAGTTTCTATTTTTACATGGACGGAAATACTAAAATTAATTAAACTAATAACTTTAACTAATTATTTAATTTTTTATGCATGATGATGATATTTTGTGTAATATTACATCAAACTGATACATATTCAAATAAAATGATTTACTGTTTATGTAAGAATTGGGCCTAAAACAGGACGAAATGAATTCCCATTTATTCTGACGTCCTTTTTGAGATGTTATTGAAAAATAGCTATTGTGTATAATGATTTTTTGAAGAGTATATCCAATATTGATCTAAAAAGAGTACCTTACATGTTTTTATTTCTTTTATTTTTCTTCCTGTTTATCATAATTAACATTAGCAACATGCATGTCCTATTTTGCCTTGTGTAGAGTCTTGGGATATAATTGTGACATAAGCAGTATGAATAAGCAATTTTGAAATCGCTAGAGACAATTTAAAGTCAAGTTCAAGAAAACAGTGGACCTGGTTGAATTTTATTCGTTGCTAATGTTTTTTCGTCTCCAAAACCTGTAACATTAGCAACGGAAATTAACTACATCTGCGCACAATAGAAACATTTGTAAACGCTGTGACCATTCAACTTTATCAATACGGGTGCGTATACTCAAAACCTTATTTTACCCGACAAATAATCACACCTTGAGAATACCATTTCGCAAAGAACGTGAAAAAAAGTTTGTATATGTTCGTATTGGTTTTGTTTGTTTGCTTGTATTTCATAGCTTTTAGAATTTCTGTATCAATGATTTACACCTCTCTAGTTGTGCAAATATTACTTACTCCATACATATGACATATGGAATTTTGACCGTTTAGATTTGATGTCTTTTAAATGTATAAATCAAGTGCATATTAAATTGAGTTGGCATGGTAAATTTTGTTAAATATAGGAGTCCTTTAGCGTGGGCTATTTAATATAGGGCTGCCAGATAATCATTTATGGTTTCCTAATGTATGTTTGTGTTCCTTCAGACTATTAATCATTTCTATATATTTTACGATCATCAGTAAATATGAGCTAGTTATCTAATTAATGTTTCTTTAAAAGTTTAAAAAAATGTAAACAGACGGACAAAAGACAATATCACCCAGATCTAGATATTATAAAGATTAGGATTACAATCCCCTTAAAGTCAAATCATATAATGATACATTTTCTGACGTGCTATGATGTCATAATTGAGAAATCGTGCGTCAGAGTTGACCGGAAACTATTGCAAATAGGAAAAAAGTGTGAAAATGATAAGCGAATGATTACCTATCAATTTTACTTTAAATTGTTATTCGGATAGTTTTAAAAATATTGTATAGAATCATTAAAATTACATTATTCTGCTACTTAAATAAAAATCAGAAAATTAAAAAAAAAAAATCAAGGATCTTTACCAAAGGCAAAAACGTGCGCTGAACCGTAGTCATAGTAGATAGTGCATATATTAGCATAGATATATAGATGAGCCGGCCTGGCTCAGTCGGTAGCGCGCTCGACTCTGGATCGTGAGGTCGTGAGTTCGAGTCCCGCCGGCGACAGGTTGGTTTCCTGTCTTTCGGATGAGACAGTAAAAGCTGGAGGTCCCCGTGTCACAGTAGGTGTTGGCACGTTAAAGAACCCTACTGCTCAATGGCCGTAAGTGCCGAGTATAGGCCAAAATTTGAAGCCCTTCACCGGCATTTGGTGACGTCTCCATATGAGTGAAAAATTCTCGAGTGGGACGTTAAACAACAATAAACAAACAAACAAACAAACAAGATATATAGATATGATTAATAAATCAGCTAATTTGATGTATCAGATTTCAATAATATTCCACCTAATTCACTCATTATTTAGGATAAATGATATTTATTGTTTACAAATTGTCTCCAAATATTAAATTACACATAGGCTACTGAATAATTGACGTTATCAGAGGAAGGTAAAAATTAATGCATTTTGAATAACAACAATTACAACAATTATTACATGCTCTATGACATGTATGAATGTGACATTGATTGCTGTAAAATCATATCAACATCTGAATTATAATTCGTTATTATTCAGGTGCAAAAGGATTCATCTTTATCAAATCATTAAATATTAAAAGGAAAGACGATCAGATACAGTTACCGTATTTTTTAAAAATGAAATTTTACGATGATATAGATTTTAATGCCATAGCTTCATTTGATCATGAAAGTTTAAAATTTTATATTCTATCCATTTTCGATTTACTGATTTTTATTTGGGTTTCTTTATTTTATTGCTTTTATTCTGATCTACAAAAGGACAACGTATTGCATTATTCTATAAAAAATAATAACATTTCTAATGATAACCATCTTTCAGCTCCCATTTATCAATGTTCTACTACAGCTTCAGCAATATAAAATCTCATATACCAAAGTATCAATCTTCAGGATGTCCAGGACTCAGATACAAATCTGGTGAATATTGGACACGGACATCTGAAAATCAAGAGGTGGGATCAGGTGTTATGGAGGAGTAATCCTCCCTTGTTGACCAATCACACCCGCCGTGAGTCCACAGTCAAATCCAAATGAAATGCATGATGTAACCAGTTATAGATAAACGTATAAAAATCTCATATACCACGGTATAAATTTTCGTGATGTCCAGGATACATATACAAATCTGGTGAATACTGGAAAACACGGACCTCTGGAAATCCAGAGGTGGGATCAGGTGTCATAGAGAAGTAAGCATCCACTGTTGACCGGTCACGCCCATCGTCTACAGTAAAACTCCAATGAAATAAATGAAGAACAAATCCTTGTTGAAATCAATAAAAATCGCATAAATTTATGCGAGTTAAAATATACAGTTATGGATAGGTTTATAAAGCACCTGTGCGTCACATGGTTCCTGTGCAGCGCTTGCATTTTGTCTGACACCCTATAATTTTATAACTCTAAAATGCTTATAGTGCTTATCGTCAGCAATACTAAACTGATAGTTTTAAAAATGGAGTTCAAAACAAATGCTCAAGATAATCGTTTCTGTCAATAAGATTTCATCAGTTGGGCTTGAATTTAATATACATATTTTCCCGACAGAAACAACGGTATAATATAAAGCCAAATCATAAATCTAAACGTGTTGCCAAATCTGTCTAAGAGTACCCATTGTACGATGAATATCTTAGCTTTTGAGAAGTTCAGAATTTAAATGGTGCTATATGAGCAACATATTACTTCAGTATCAAATAATCGACTGGTTTCGAAATACCGGGTACTGGGTTTATGTATACATTCGGGGATTCAAACGGTCCGACAACAGTGGCAACGATCCAGTGGTTTTAAATATCATGAACCTTCCAAAGTTATATTTTTAAAAAGGAATCTTAGAAATATACAGTGGGATGTTTAGTTATTGAATTGATGTTGATAAATTGAGGTCCATATTTTGATGTCATCATTTATGCCACTTTTGATCATTTTAGACAACAAGAACATATGGTCTTCATTTGATCGTAGTCTTTGTTTATCCCTGATATATATTCTCCAGATCTTAACAAATTTGAACATAGATAAAAACAAGTAATTGTAAGTGTAAAAAGACTAAAACTTACTTGTATATAAAAATCTCAGATACCAAAATATAAATCAATAGGATGTCCAGGCCATAGATACAAATCCGGTAAAAATGGACAAACACGGACCTCTGGAAACCAAGAGGTGGGATCAGGTGCCATGGAGGAGTAAGCATCCCCTGTCGACCGGTCACACCCGCCGTTAGTCCACAGTCAAGTCCAATGAAACACGTGAGGAGTGTATCCTCGTCACAATTGGTACAGACGTCTGTATATGTGGTATAATATGAACAGGTCAGTAATTACCATATACAAATATTTTATGAACAAACCGCAGAGAAAGTCAAACATTTTAAGCTTAAATAATCAAGAGACATAATGGGGTACATGGAAATCAAATAAAAGAAGTTAAAGTAATAAGTAGTCCAAAGTCAAAAACAAAAATATTGATGACAAAGTTTGGTGATACTGATCAATGACGATTTATATAAGCGTTATGAATATATCCCATTGAAATAGCAAATAAAACACGACAGCGTGAATGCTGCTTCATTATAAGTGAACGTACAAAGAATCAGCATGCAATATTGAAAAAAAAAAACACCACACGTTTTATAACCTAAATATAAGTATGATATGTCAACTTCTTTTCAAATAATCAATAATTGCTAGATAAATCTCCAACAGTAGACAAAATTAAGAGAAACATTGCTGGCTTAGTTCTTGACTAATTCGTGTACCACGTGATATCCGATAACGATTGCGCGGTACTGGTATATCCATTGGTGATGGGACGTAACTCTACGTAATGTTCCCGCTGAAATGACGTTACCGCGGGATATCGTCTGCTAACGTCATTCAATCACTAATAGGAAAAACAGTCCAGCACAAACGTTATAGGGTATCACATGGTACATGAATTAATCCCACTGTGCTTAAATTTACAAAACAATACAAAATTATATTTACTCTTGATAATGGGTAAAAAAAAATAATCAATGGCGAAATTTCCTGGTATACATTAAAACAAACAGTAATATCTCCTCCAACATAAAAGATTCAAAACAACCATCTAGCAATTTAGGCATTGTGGCCACAGATGGGTGTTTAATGTTTTATTGTTTGATAAATACAAATAGTTTAACAAATTTGACCCAAGTAATAAAACAGTTTATGCATAAATATAGATCAAATGAATACATTTGTCAATAATGTAATTCTTGATTTCCGATTTTACCTATTCTAACGTGCTGAACATTTTAAAACACTATTTACAGAATATAAACATTTTTTGATGACCTTGACCTTAGACCTGATGATTTTGAAAAAGTATACAGTTCTAGAGAATGTCCAATCTAATTAAAAACCGATCTATAATCGCTCCCATTTTCTGATATATCGCGTATAGGATCTAAGGAAATCCGCTATGGGATCACGTACGGATGACCTCGTAGGTGTGTCATTTTCGACCAATGAAAAATCGACTTACATAATCTTGTAAGCGATCAAAATGGCAAAGAGATGTAAACATTTCTAACATTATAAACAACACTGAACACACAAAATACGGTAGTACAGAAGTATATTCATAACCCTGCATGGATTCGAATCATAAAAGATAATCCGATGAATTTTTGCGGACTGGCGGTTTTCTTTGTTATAAAATAAATAACATCTCTTTGCCATTAATTTGTGTAAGTCGCATATTTTTATTGGTCGAACATCACACATCTACGAGAGGTCACCCGCACGTGACCCCATAGCGGATTGCGTTAGATCCTCTACGTGACACATCAGAAAACCGGAGCGGTGAGAGATCGGTTTTTAATTAGATTGGAAGATGTCAAGAAGACTAATATGTGAAGGTTTCATGTTCCTGTGATTAGCCTGCCACCAGTTATTGCATTTTATAACATTTTACGTTTTGAACTCTGTGACATTGACCTTTGACCTGATGACATTGAAAAAAAACAATGTATACAGTTATGGAGAATGTTACTGTGATTAGTCTGACCTTGAAAAAGTATACAGTTCTAGAGAATGTCAAGAAGAACTAATTTGTGAAAGTTTCATATTCCTTTGATTAATCTGTCACCAGTCATTGCATTTCATACGATTTTACGTTTTGACCTCTGTGACCAAGAGTCATCTACAAATCCATAACAACTAAACCATATTAAGCAAAAACTATTTTAAACAATGACAAAAGAAATACGGATAGCAAAATTGAATGAATGTTAGTTAATTCAAATTAAGTAATTTGTATATTTTCTGTCTAATAACTGATATTTGTTCAGCTTATAAAACAATCATCCAGCCATTTAGGCATTGTGGCCACAGATGGGTGTTTATTGTTTTACTGTTTGATAAATACAAATAGTTTAACAAATTTGGCCAGACTAACAAAACAGTTTAGGGATAAATATAGATCAAATGAAAACATTGGTCAACAATGAAATTCTTGATTTCCGATTTTTACCTATTCTAACGTCGTATTGCGATAATTAATAATCCATCGCCATTTACAAATTATGTTTTACTTTATCATATCTAAAATATTGTACGATCACAAGTCAAATTACATTTTTTCTACGCTGCATGCATGTAGAATTTTAAAATACATATAACTTTTTCTGTGCTACATTACTATAAAATGTATAATGTAGGCCTAAAATACACTTATTATTTCCCTTGTCCTTTTGTACAAAATGTAATAATATACCAAATCTTCTACATCTTTTATATATATTATCATTAAGTCCATTAGAATACGACAAACGAAATATGTAAATGGTCTCGACATAAAGAACAAATGCGAATCCCATACGGGAATGAACCAGGTGCCCGGAACGAGTCAGAGTCCTCTGCCAACATGCCACACCCGTCGCAAATGGAAATGGAAACCTCACGACTTCAGTGAAAAGGTCAAGTTCGGTGAAATTGTCATCAGTTACTTTTAGATATGATTGACGAATTGACGAAAGGAAGTCAACACTAAATACTATCTAATATTCCGGTACGGGGGAATTCATATTGTTTAACAAGATCCCCATATCGATCATAAAACTTCTTTAACGACGATTTCAAGCGTTTCAAAACGTAACCTTGTGTAAGTAATTTATTGGCCGAGTCGTTTCGCTCTCAGAAAAAAAACCATTTATTAAAAAACAAATTGAATTATTTATAGATAGGACGTTGTCGATATATCTAAAAGTGAAATTGAACCGAGATGCTAACAGTTTATTTCCTTCGGAGAGCAGAGAATATATAAATTCCGCTTCATATGAATAAAAAAGTTGTCAGTCAAGAGAGGTGCACAATTGGTACCCACTGGAATGCAGACAATTTGTTGGAAAACCCTTCCCGCAAAAACCACGAAGATGTTGTCTACCAGAAACCCCAGCATCTTGATGATATCGTCTTCAGTGTACTTGTTATTGGAATTGGAGTGTTTCTTTACAAAATGAGGTTCTTCATAACTTAACACTAAATAACTGCGATTTCCATTTTTGTATACATAGTAGTTTTGTATAATAGATTTTAATCTGTTTTTGAGTTTCTGGTGGTGTGTACATGGTCGAAAAATCAAAAGACTTGATGCTTGTAATATGTTTAAAATTTGGAGACTTTTAATGTTCCAACAATTCTTTTGAATTCTTTAGGATCCACATCTGATTGACTCCGCTCCTTGAGTAGGCCGTTGTACAGTACTTCTGAAGACCTTGTTTTATATGTGTAAGAAGTTTGGTGAGTAAAACAGACAAAGGCTTGGTGGAACACTTAGATGATTTCCCAATGAATCGGTGTTTATAGAGATTTATTAAAATGAAGAATGTCACATCATGAAAAAAATCAGTTTTTATTTACTTAAATTGCAACAAGTGTTTCGAGATACAAACGCAAAACGGTTGGCTTTATTTTGTTTTCTATTTGGGGGAGTTCTGTCCTGTTAAATGTCTGTCTGGAATGACTATGCAAAACAGTTTTAAATGCCAATTTACAAACTCGTTTTCTAATCGGTAACCAATTCGTTTATTTACTGAAAATGCTCATCTACATATTGATCCACAGATTCTATATGTGTAGGCACACTTAATGACATATCTGAACCTGCAGCCACAATATCATCTATCCATTGTTATCGGAAGTTCATAACAAATAAATATAGCATTTCTGCATTCTTTCTCAAATAAATCGGTATTTTATAAAAACTTGTATATTTGACTGAAACGTACTATTTATCATACACTTAAAACATCATTAATAAATCTATTAATGTAGACCATGTACCTTCCCATAGCTTTACGTAGCTCCTTCAGAGTAATAAAATCAGTGTGAATCTGTGTTTTGAAAATTAAGAAAAACAAAAACCTTGATAAAAATCATTATATTCTGATAATTTCAACAACTGTATTATGTTAACAAGGACTATTAGAATACAAAGAAACTGCAGATCGTAAATCTCGGGCTATTTGCCAATCAAACAGTCTGATTTGAACCGATATCCTGACCACAATAAGTTGCTGTTTTCTTGCTGTTTCTTTTGTTTGTCGTTTTACATGACTCCAATAAATGTGTACTAATACAGAAAAATCAACAAGTATAGGTAACATGTCACAAATGTCGACTTTGCTATGAACTAAGGAAGAAAAGAAGTTTACATGGAACCGTATGAACGTATGTGACGCAGCAAAGTTTACATCAAACCGTATGAACTTATATAATTAAGGACAGTTTATATGGAACCTTAGAGCCTGATTGGATAAGTGGTCAGAACATCGCGCTTTGAACCATAACGTCTTTCACTTCTGGTCAGCGCAAGTTCGAGCACAGCTGATTTTGGTGAGAACATTTGCCAGTTTACTTGCGGAAAGCCGTTGTCTCTTCCCGGGTACATTGTAACCGGGTTCTCACCCCCAACATTAAAAACTGGACGCCATCAAATAACTGAAAAATTGTTGAGTGTGTCGTACAACACTATTAAAATTCAACCATATCAACTTGTACAACGAGGCAAAGTTAACATGGAATCGTATGAACTTATATAACGAAGCAAGGTTTATATGGATTCGTAAAAAATTATATCATTAAGCAGAGGAATTTACATGGAACAGTATGAACTTATATAACGAAGAAAAGTTTACATGGAACAATATACACGTATATAATGAAACAAAGTTTACATAGAACCGTATGAACTTCCATAATGCGGCAAAGTTGTTTACATGGAACCGTATGAACTTATGTAACAAGGCAAGGTTTACATGGAACTATATGAAATTATATATATAAAGCAAAGAAATTACATGAAACCGTATAAACTTAAATGACAAAGCAAAGTTTAGATGGAACCGTATGAACGTGTATAACAAAGTACATTTTACATGGAACCACATGAACGTATACAATGAAGTAAAGTATATGTGGAAAGTATTTTTCACTAAAGGTGGTAACCGAAAATTTAGATATCTAGTGATTGGTTGTCATACTTATCTTGTCCAACATTACTCTTATTCTACACATAAATACATTGAAATTGATATAAAAAATGCTGGAATTTCTTATAGACAATATATTTGTAATGTTTGGAGACGTGATCTTTCAATAAACTGTCGGCATTCCTATCGGAACCTATTGTGCCCCTTTATTTGCTGACCTGTTCCTTGTTTATACGAAGCAGACTTTATTCGGTGTCCTTTAATTTGACATTTAATATAAAAATATACCATTGGACCAACAATCCCACCTTGAGTACCCCCTTCCGTAGACAACGTGAAGAATTTTGGATTAAACAGATTGACACTGTATACCCTATGGATGTAACGATAATATTCAAAGTTGGCCAATCTATCAAGCCCACTGTGTAGTGGTGTTAATGTGATGGAACTTTTTAAATCTAACGTAAGACGTAAGCGAATGCACGGACATCGTTCATACAACAGACCCAACATACATGGTGTCACTTTTTTCTGATCTCTTTTACCTTACGTTAACAAAAAATTGGGCCTTCATCACATTCACGGCAACTTTATTCTGTTCCTTTTACATTTCTTGATGATCTTTTTCAGAAAGCAAGAATGAATCCCTAAACGGAATCTTCAATCCCAGAATACACACTGAACTCCATTATAATGGACATTGTTTACCAGAGACTGTTCAAGCCTACACGCGTTACAAACGATGACTGTTCTGAACAGAAACGTCTTTTCGGTAACTTTAAATGTTCTAAATCACAAAAAATCAGTCCTTTGTTCCGCCATATTTTAAATTGAAGACAGCGCCTTGCATTTCATATAGCTATACACCTAGCATCGCATCCATGCTATTCAGTTACAAACGGGTTTTGCAGTGCATAAAACATCTTCTACACAACATCGTCGCATGTTCATGTGCATCATCTCCTTTCAAATATAATCCTACCGGGCATTTCATTACCGGCGACGTTTCCTGAAAATGTTTACCTTTTGTTGAAAATGAAAACCTAAAAAAATCTTATTTTAAGAAGTCCTAAATACAGCGAAGCCCTTTAATTGGCGTCAGAATTTCAGTTTAATTAGGAATTCTGTCGAAGATTATGCCAGACGATGGCCCAAAAGACGTGGAACCAGACACTTTGTCTGAATGGCTAAAAGATGTACGATTGTTGATAAGATCTCGTATTCGAAAACTTAAAGGAACTATAAAAACACGTTATCTCTCTGTATTTAGTGATCCGGAAGTAGAAACTGAACTGGATAGATTACATGACCAATATGTACTGGTCCCAGCAGACAAAGCCTAAAATAATATAGTTTTTATTTGCAAGACACATTACTATAATTGTTTATTAGAAGAACTAGCGTTTAATACGAATTCTGGTAATCTGACATACACACATAGCTCACTTTCAAAGGACATCTCCATTAAAATCAAGTGTCCGTATTATGCTCCTTTGATGTACCTGCATCTGATTTTGAACTACCATATTTATATTAGATGCCTGAACTTCATAAAACTCAATACAAGAAGAGTTAATAGCAGGATCCAGCAAATGTTCTACCAAACCTTTATCTTTACTCCTTATCAAGATATTGACAGCCGTTAAGGAGAAACTTATAGCAATACTATACAGTTGCTTATTCCAGAAGCGGTGTAAATCAGATAATTCTAAACAACTTTTAGAAAATTTGAAGGAACACAATTTTTCTCAAATTCACAGTATCAAACATACGACTTCACTACTCTCTACACAACTATTCCACATAAAAAAATTAAAAGAACGACTTTTTAACATCATAGACAACTGTTTTTTCACTAAAGGTGGTACCCGAAAATTTGAATATCTAGTGATTGGTTATCATGATACTTATTTTGTCCAACACCACTCTGATTCTAAACATAAATACACTGAATTTGATATAAAAACATGCTGTAATTTCTAATAGACAATATATTTGTAATTTTCGTAGACGTGGTCTTTCAACAAGCTGTCGGCATTGGCCGACCTGTTCCTTTATTCAAACGAAGCAGACTTCATTCAGAAACTGCTGAATCAAAAGAAGAAAAAAGCTAGCGGTGTCCGTTAATTTGACATTTAGATATATCAAAGACGTTTTGTCAATTAATAATGTCAATGCGATATATCCCAGAGAACTGGAAATTAAAGATACAACAGAATCAAGCACACACGCTTCATACTTAGACACACAGACGGGAAATTGGCAACTAAGCTATACGACAAACGCGACGATTTCGGCTTTTCCATCGTAGATTTTCCACATTTAAGTAGTAGTATCCCACAGTCACCCGCATATTGAGTTTATATTTCACAAATGATCCTATACGCCAGAGCGTGTTCAACATATAAACATTTCATATACTATACGATAAACTACTCACTGAAAAATTATTAACACAGGGATATCGAAAACCGCGTTTGATGTCAACGTTCCGCAAATTTTATTATCAGTATAATAGTCTTGTTTGCGATTACTTTTTTCGCTAAGTGAAATGTTGAGTTGCCTGTTAATGGCGGTTGTTGAGACGTCTGTACCAATTGTGACGAGGATGCGTTCCTCAAGTTTTTCATTTTGATTTGACTTTGGACTCACGGCGGGTGTGACCGATCGACATTTGATGCTTGATGTTCCATAGCACTTGATCCCACATCTTAATTTCCAGATGGTTGTCCATTTTTTACTAGATTTGTATTTGTATCCTTGACATCCTATATATTTATACCCTGGTATCTGGGATTTTTAAGTATGAACTTAAATAATGAAGCAAAGAAGTTAAGATTGAACCGCATGAACCTGTATAATAAAGCAGAGGAGGTTACATGGAACCATATAAACTTATATAACAAAGCAAAGTTTACATTGAACCGTATGAACTTGTAAAACAAAGCAATTTTACATGGAACCGTATGAACTTGTAAACAAAGCAAAGTTTACATGGAACCATATGAATTTTTATAATGAAGCAAAGACATTTAGATGGAACGAAAGGAACTTGTATAATGAAACAAAAACGTTTACATGGAACTGTATGAACATGTATAACGAAGCAAAGTTTAAATGGAAACGTATGGACTTGTATAATGAAGGAAGGAAGTTTTCATGGAACCGTATGAACTTATGTAATGAAGTAAAGTTTACATGGAACTGTGTGAACTTATAGTATGAAGCAAAGAGGTTTTCATGGGATCGCACTAACCTATGTACAAGCAAAGTTTAAATATAACGGTTTTACCGCTTTGATTTTAGACTTATATATAAAGCAATGGTATCGGAACTGACACTATCTATTCTTTCTATCTGGTAATATTTGTCCTTGTTAAATCTTTGCTATCTTCGTTCATAGAAGAAAAAAATGTTTCGAATTGTAGGTTATAAAGTATAAAGTATGGACAACGCAAAAGGGTATGGCTTCTTAATAGAAGTTACCATGTGTTAATATGAAACAGGGCGGGTTGCAACTTCATAATACAATTATTTTGAGATTATTCAGAGATATTCTAACATGCAGCAAGTAATTGTCACTGAATAAAAATTCGAGATGTGAAAATTTGACAGACGAGAAAATATCGTGTAAAGGACATACCAATTCCAGAAGTTATTTAAGCTCAAAATTACCTATAAATGTGTCTCAGTTTTCGTCATGCCAATAATTAACATATTAACCTCATCTGTACTGAACTTAAACGCTCAAAGATACTTTTACAAAGAATTTTCATAAATTCAATTTTCATGTACTCCGTACTTGATATGGGGATTTCGCATTCTGTGATACCATTGAAAGTTGCCAGACAAATCAGTTGGAGAAATCAGGGTTTGATAACAATCATCTATACACCCGCATTAGAACGAGGCTTTCCTTACATCACTTGTTTAAAACAATACACTCTAAATGTCGTCTTGTAACAAAGTTCTGAAGTTTCTCTTAATATAACCACAATTTTATTGGACTAATAAAATAAAATGGTTGTTGAAACATATAAAATGGTGACACAAAGATTGCTGATGAAATAAAAATTAAAAGCACTTACGAACTTGCGAGCATTTGTTACAAAAATAGTAGTCAGTTAATCAAAATATTGGAATTAGAATACTATTTTTGTGCTGTCTGGAGTATATGATCAAATGTTTATAACATAACCCTATGTCAACCCTCAAGCTTATATCAGCCCTCGGGTCATCCGGACCCTCGGACTAATATTGATATATTCGGTTGATAAGGGATATGATATGAATATTGTGATGCAATTATCCATATTTATATTTGTCAAAAATTTTTTTACTAAAAATATCATTTCAAAAATGTTTATGTTATTATTAAAATTATATCATTTCTAATTATTTTTAAACTAAATATTAAACCAATATCATTATTACCTTTTTTATTATTATTATTAATATCACATTATTATTATTATTATTACGGACAAATGAAATCTACAAATTATTAATTATATCTATTATATATTATTATTATTATTATTATTATTATTATTATTATTACCTTAACACAAAGCAATAATAAATATCACCTACCTTTTTTTATTTTGATATTCTTGTCGTCCATTCCAATTGTTTAATCATCACATTATGAATACTCCGTAAAGTGAACAAGTCGTCGTAGGAGAACACGTATACGGACAAATGAAATCTACAAATCAGGTGACTGGAAAGCTTTGTAAACTTGACAGCATAATATATCTATATAATCATATATTGGAATTAGATTATTGTTTATTGATTGCCCTTCAAACTCACAATTCACATATTCGGTTGATAAGGGATTAAATATTCATCAGCGTTATCACCGTCATAAATGAAAACAAAAAACATTTCGACGAGCAGATATTATAATTATTATTATTAGGCTTCTGTATTACAAAAGATATTGAAAATTATTATTAAATTATTCTTTTTATCTAAACAATAGAAAGAACTGCATATAAATGATAGATTCATGTTTAAGGTGTATTGATTTCCATTTTCATATATTAGTAATACTTACTGTTATTATTGATATGGCAAATAATACGAGAACGAGGCTTTCCTTGCATCACTTGTTTAAAACAATACACTCTAAATGTCGTCTTGTAACAAAGTTCTGAAGTTTCTCTATCTGATTTTATATAAACCACAATTTTATTGGACTAATAAAATAAAATGGTTGTTGAAAATATAAAATGGTGACACAAAGATTGCTGATGAAATAAGTTGAAAAATGTAAAAAGCACTTACGAACTTGCGAGCATTTGTTACAAAAATAGTAGTCAGTTAATCAAAATATTGGAATTAGAATACTAACTTTTTGTGCTGTACTGGAAGAGTATGATGATCAAAAATGTTTATAACATAACCCTAAATGTCAACCCTCAAGCTTATATCAGCCCTCGGATGTCATCCGGACACTCGGACTAATATTGATATATTCGGTTGATAAGGGATATGATATGAATATTGTGATGCAATTATCCATATTTATATTTGTCAAAATATTTTGTTACCAAAAATGTTTATGTTTACTAAAAATATCATTTCTAACTTTTTAAAACTAAATATTAAACCAATATCATTATTATTATTATTATTATTATTATTATTATTAAGTTATTATATTTGTACTAAAGAACATATGTGTGAATTTCATTATTATTAAATATTATTTATTATTATAGATTATATATTATTATTATTATTACCTTAACACAAAGCAATAATAAATATCACCTACCTTTTTTATTTTGATATTCTTGTCGTCCATTCCAATTGTTTAATCATCACATTATGAATACTCCGTAAAGTGAACAAGTCGTCGTAGGAGACACGTATACGGACAAATGAAATCTACAAATCAGCTGGAAAGCTTTGTAATTGACAGCATAATATATCTATATACATATATATGATTATTGTTTATTGATTGCCCTTCAAACTCACAATTCACATAAACCTTAAATATTCATCAGCGTTATCACCGTCATAAATGAAAACAAAAAACATTTCGACGAGCAGATAATAATATGGCTTCTGTATTACAAAAGATATTGAAAATTGTTAAAAATTATCTAAACAATAGAAAGAACTGAATATAAATGATAGATTCATGTTTAAGGTGTATTGATTTCCATTTTCATATATTAGTAGTACTTACTGTTATTATTGATATGGCAAATAATCCCGGATTGGGCTAATGAATTCAGTAATTAGATAAGAGTTCATCAACGTGGTACGTCTGTACGAACAGAACAGTGTTTTCAAATCTTATACAATAATTGCAAAATTAAAAAAAGGTTACCTCAAATTAAAGATTTCGAATTTTTCATTATCCTAAAATAATTATAACTAAAAGTACTGTTTTTATCGTTGTATTGATAAAGCTGATTTACCAAATTAGACAGATTGGAGTCGAAATGAGATTGCCATAGTCTAAATATACTCTTCAAAACCCAATACAAAAATGCCCGTATGTTTGTTTTATTGTTGTGTTACATACAGCCAATAAATTTCACTTGCTTTAGATAAAGTACCAGCAATTTTTACCTGTGCTATGACGTCAGTGCAGTAATGATGTCACATACCACGCCTGCCGTGACATGGGACCCGGGACTTTTGCTTCATGCCGAGCACCTACAGGTTTGAATTCAACATAGGGAAATATCCAAGCATGTGATTTTTCTATCAGGATCGAGATGTCAGCAAGTTAGTTACCTACAAATATGTGTTGATGATATGTAGACAAAAGGGATGAAGTATTTACCAAACTAGATAAACATTTGAAGCAAAAACTAAATAAAAAACATGAAAATTAAAACATACACATATTAAACCACAACTAGTATTAATCTTGTAATTATATCTGCGGTTGCTGATTAGCCAAGGCAAGAAATATACCCTTTCTGCTTTCAACTTCAAGACTGAAATCCTGAATCGGTTTATACTGTCGTATTCTACACTGGATCAGTGTATGCTTGGTTTTAATATCATAACATTTCTTATATGTATTTTATTATGAAATAAGTATTGATAAATTATAATATATAAAGTTTACCATTTATTGAATGGAAAAGGAAATGTTTGGTTTTTACCGAAATTTGAATTATAAACATCTTATCTTGCATATATTAAAGGTTTTTTTAAATGGATTTTTTCAATCCTTCGGTTATTTTTGTACAATAACAAATAAGAGGTATGCACAGGCATAAAATCTTATATTCCTACAAATTTTGTGAAAATAAGGTCAAATCCAGCCTGGTATTCATATACAAACAGTAAGGTTGAGTTAATCAATTGCAATTGCAAAAGCGTCAAACCTTGGTTTGTTTCTCAAGCAATTTTTACAAAATACATAGGAATTTAAGAATGTTTTATGCCTGTGTTTATCCATTTTATGCCTCTATATATCTCTTATATGTTATTATAAATGAATCTAAGAACGTCAAAATGGAAAACAAAATTTAAGAGAAAAAAAACAACTAATACTCCTTAAACTAAACGGACATTTCACAAAGAAGCTACTGTAAAATATTACAAGTCCGGACCAATGCTACCAACAAGTAACCACAACAGTGTTTTACTTTTGCTTTCATTTTAAGACAACACAATTTTAAATTTTACACCACAGCTCAATGAAAGAAAGTGCGATGGAAGGAAAAGTTAAAATCCATGTGAAACACGATTCATTCTGACCCGCGAGTTATGTTAACAAAGCTTACAATTATATACATGCATTACTTTTAAAATCTTATACAAATGAAGGTCTCGTAAAATGTTATAGATTTTATTGGTTGAGTAATGAATAAATGTTAACAGCAGGGAAAAAAAATCAAAATACAAACACATACAAGTAGTATACATTAGATCTGCTGGCATAAATCCATCTCCTGAACAAATTCAAATGTCTTTACCAGATACCAGATTAAACTACTTCTAATATTGTCTGAAAATGTCATCAAGTTTGCCTAAACATCTCGACGATGCATTTTGCAATTCAATGAGTTTGTTTTGTTTGTAGAAAATTAAATCATACATTTTAGTTTTATAGAGTAGATGTATTCCGGACATACTGTTGATATATTTTATTGCTTGCACTCCCTGTAATTTCATTCATAATATGTTCAACCAACCCGTTAAATACATTTCTTTTGGTAGTTAACAGCCGTGTCAAAGACAAAAAAAAAATATTCGTGATAGACAAAGAAGAAAATACACTTAATGCTCCCACAAACTACATAAAACATATGATTTTTTATCTGACAAACCATAATTTATATTGAATCAAGATTTCTTACACATCAATATTTCATGTTTATATATCTTGTTTTGTCAGCATTTTTGTCTCTGAACTTTGTCTCTAATTTAGTTTATCTTGCTGAAGTGTTGTTTGGACAGTCTCGGTCTAGAATTTAAGACCTTTATGCAGTGGGCTGAGATTTCCTGTCTCGCCCAAAAAGTTGAAAAAAATATGTTTTGTGTGAGGTTTGATTATGTAAATAAAATACAGACCTAAATATTAAATAATTAATATCTTCATTTAAATATTTAAACATATATATATACACACACACACACACACACACACACACACACACACACACACACATATATATATATATATATATATATATATATATATATATATATATATATATATATATATATATATATATATATATATATATATATATATATATATATATATTAAGGGATATCAATATTAAACGAAAAATATCGATATAACGCACTGGGAGATTGACATAAATTCTGTTGAAGTAAAATAAAGCAGAAATTATAAAAAAAAGTACATTGTGTATTTGTTACCTTAAAGATACATCGATTTCAAAAACAAGAATTAGGATCAATTCAAAAGAATTGATGCCAATATCTCAGTAAGTTATATCGATATTTTTCGTTTAATATTGATATCCATTGTTCGATATTTATAATAGTTAAATATTCTTAGAGAATATGTCAGACAAAATTATGATAACAATGAACACAAAATGATCCCATGTCATCTTTTGACTAGTATCTGGTAAATATTCAGAATTCGGGCATTTGTGCGTTTATGGATGTCGTACACATGTATATCGAGTAAAAGAAAGTACTAAATTGTTTGATTCACATGACTGATCTGCTGTCTAACAAACCACTTAATCAAATAACTCTTAAATTTCCAATTCCCAGTGAGGCCGTTCGTAAATTGAAAATAAACGAATATCTATAGATCTGCCATCCATTATGTATATATCCTCAAGTTACAAATAACTACAGATAGTGCTCTACAATATTAATAGGTAATCATCACCTGGCCTTGCCAATAGATTATAAAAATCAAATTATGGAACTTTGTTATTATAGGCTTTTGTTGTCGTATAAATATTATATCTACCCGAGAGAATAGGTGGAAATCGAAACTTTTAATTCGCATCGCTTAAAATGTTTAAAAGGAATTCAAAACGTGTAACGAGCTAATGATGCCTTCAGTTTAGTTGTAATGCAAGATCAAATGAATTTACTGATAAATATGTGATTCCAAATGATTTTATTCAAAACATTAATACATACATTATAAGCCTATATATTAAAAACTATAACATAAACTACCCAGAAAAGAAGCAAACGCTGATCTCTTAATCATGCGATATGTATTCATAGTAACTGTACACACACAAGAGACCACCCACCCACTCACCCACCTACCCACTAACAAACACACAAGAAATAAAGTGATCGTAGTGTGGACTCACGGCGGATGTGATCAGTCAACTCCTCCATGACACCTGATCCTATCTGTGTATTATCAGTGGTCTGTGTTTGTTCAATATTCATCAAGATCTGTTAATTGACTCCTGAGGAATAATACTTTTGTATCTGCGATTTCAGATCAATAACATTGAGTCCAAAGAATATAATTTTCCATTAAAAAACGACAAATACTTTGTACTGTCTTCTTTCCTTTATATTTATTACTGTTTACATCAAGAACGTTTCACGTATATTGGAAGTGACACCAGCTTTAGGTAAAGTGCCAGAGATTTTTACCTGTGCTATGGACTGGCGTCAATGCCGTGATAACCCGGTTTTACGTCTCATCCGAAAGACCCGTGATTTCGATTGCTAATGCCATGCACCTGGTGATGGACTTTTTTAATCGTACACGGTACATGAAACATGAGTATGACATTGTATTCACACCACTTTTTATTTCTGAAGATTTCTTCAAATGAGCTACAATTTTCGTTAATTAAGCATTTATTTGTTATTCACTTACAATGACATACAATAGATGGAATAGAATATCTAGTTTCAGCATTGATTACGTGTGTTTTAATCTAAAAATCATTAAAAAGACAGTTGAGCTTGAATGAAACTGTTGATATCACATCATAATTATGCTGCAACTAGAAATGTGTGATACGTGTGTATTGACAGCATCTCTACTCTTTACACCACTATTCCACATAAAAAATTAAAAGAAAGACTTTTCAGCATCATAGACAACTGTTTTTTCACTAAAGGTGGTACCAGAAAATTTAAATATCTAGTGATTGGCTATCAGGATACTTATTTCGTCAAACACCACTCTGATTCTACACATAAATATACTGAAGTTGATATAAAAAACATGCTGGAATTTCTAATAGACAATATATGTGTAATGTTCGGAGACGTGGTCTTTCAACAAACTGTCGGCATTCCTATGGGAACCAATTGTGCTCCTTTATTGGCCGACCTGTTCCTTTATTCATACGAAGCAGACTTCATTCAGAAACTGCTGAATAAAAAGAAGAAAAAGTTAGCGGTGTCCTTTAATTTGACATTTAGATATATCGACGACGTTTTGTCAATTAATAATGACAATTTTCATACATATGTCAATGCGATCTATCCCAGCGAACTAGAAATTAAAGATACAACAGAATCAAGCACACACGCTTCATACTTAGACATTGTACTTAATATAAACACAGACGGGAAATTAGAAACTAAGCTATACGACAAACGCGACGATTTCGGCTTTCCCATCGTAAATTTTCCACATTTAAGTAGTAATATCCCTCAGTCACCCGCATATGGAGTTTATATTTCACAAATGATCCGATATGCCAGGGCGTGTACAACATATGAAAATTTCATATACAGAGGTAAACTACTCACTGACAAATTATTGACACAGGGATATCGAAAACCGCGTTTAATGTCAACGTTCCGCAAATTTTACGGTCGGTATAATAGTCTTGTTTGCGACTACTCTGTTTCACTAAGTTAAATGTTGAGTTGCCTTTTCGTTGGCGGTTGTTGAGACGTCTGTACCAATTGTGACGAGGATACACTCCTAACGTGTTTCATTGGACTTGACTGTGGACTCACGGCGGGTGTGACCGGTCGACAGGGGGTGCTTACTCCTCCATGGCACCTGATCCCACCTCTTGGTTTCCAGAGGTCCGTGTTTGTCCATTTTTACCGGATTTGTATCTATGTCCTGGACATTCTATTGATTTATACTTGGTATCTGAAATTTTTATATACAAATGTAAATAATGATGACATAATTGCCATTTGATGAAAACTGTTTGAGTATATTTTCAACTTTTGTGTACGATTCAAGGTATTTATTTATCTTTATACTGGAAAATCATGACTCAGATTTTGTCATGCGAATAATGAAAAGTAATATGTTTCCTATTCATTCAGATCCAGAAGTTTTAAAAACACTTATACAGTCCCTTGCCATAAGTTTATACACATGATAATTTTTACTCTATATTTCATATAAAACCACATTTAAAAAAAAAAAACAAAAAGTAAAAATAAGATATTATAATTTTACTTCCACAAAGAAGGGATTTTCATCACAAAATTAAACTGTTTAAATTAATGAATTTTAAAATTTCTAATCCGGAAAATTAAAATAAAGATATAAAATGATAGTGTATCTAATTCTTTGTTTTACAGTGACAAATTCTATTGAAATACGATAAGATATTACCTACATCTATTGTGATTTAAATCAGCAAACTAAGTTTCTCGGGCATGGAATAAATACTGAATTGACGTAGTCGTAATATGCATGTGACGTCAAAATTAATCACTCTGGGGATCTTTATCATGCATGTTCAAATATTTGTTGAAACTGAAGCAATGTCGGAAAACGCGGACCGCATTAATTTCGTTTGCTAAGAATATCTGCATGTGGATGAAATAAATACAAGCACTTGTCAGTACTTCCGACTCAGTCTTTGAATCGCACGCACTTCATTGACACTCGTGAAAATACCGAATATTATTTTTATATGATGGCGTATTCAACTGTTCATGTTTATTATAATTTACAAAACATCTCAGATATCAAAGTATAACTCTTTATGAAGTCCAGGATATAGGTACAAATCTGGTAAAAAATGGACAAACACGGACCTCTGGAACTCAATAGGTGGGATCAGGTGCCATGGAATTGTAAGCATCCCCTGTCGACCGGTCACACCCGCCGTGCGTCCAAAGTCAAATCAAAATGAAATACGTGACGAACGAAACCTCGACACACTTGGTACAGACGTCTCAACGACCGCCATCAACGGGTAACTAAGCATTTCACTTAGAGAAACAAAGTAATCGCAAACAAGGTTTTTGATATCCCTGTGTCAATAATTTGTCAGTGAGTAGATTACCTCTGTATATGAAACGTTCATATGTTGAACACGCCCTGGCATATAATATAACCTTCGTATGCGGGTGATCGTGTGATATTACTATTAAAATGTGAAAAAATTACGATGGGAAAGCCGAGATTTTCGTGTTTGTCGTATAGCTTGGTTGCCAATTTCCCGTCTAAGCTTTAAAAAATTTTCGAATTTAAATGGTGTTAACAGTGCCAAATATTACTTTAGTATAAGATGAACAGCTGGTACCAAAATACCAGGTACTAGGATTATGTATACCCTCGGGGACTCAAACGGTCCACCAGCAGTAGCAACGACCTAGTGGCTATAAATATTATAAACATAATACCAAAGTTATAATGCTCAAGACGATATCGTTTCTGTTAATTACACTTCATCAGTTGAGCTCCAATTTGATAAGTATGTGATTTTTCTAAAGATAAAGTGGTATCACACAAGGCCAAATAATATCTCTAAAAGTATAGCCGAAATCAGTCTAAGAGTAACCACTGTAAAAAAAAATGCCTATCTTAGCTTTAAAATTTTTTCGAATTTAAATGGTGTTAACAGTGCCAAATATTACTTTAGTATAAGATGAATAGCTGGTACCAAAATACCAGGTACTAGGATTATGTATACCCTCGGGGACTCAAACGGTCCACCAGCAGTGGCAACGACTAGTGGTTATAAATATTATAAACATAATACCAAAGTTATAATGCTCAAGACGGTATCGTTTCTGTCAATTAGACTTCATCAGTGGAGCTCCAATTTGAAGTATGAAGCGTGTGTGCTTGATTCTGTTGTATTTGTAGTTCGCTTGGATGTATCGCAATGACATATGTATGTAAATTGTCGTTATTAATTGACAAAACTTTGTCGATATATCTAAATGTCAAATTAACGAACACCGCTAGCTTTTTCTTCTTTTGATTCAGCAGTTTCTGAATGAAGTCTGCTTCGTATGAATAAAGGAACAGGTCGGCCAATAAAGGGGCACAATTGGTTCCCATAGGAATGCGAACAATTTGTTGAAAGAACATTACATATATTAATGTCTATTAGAAATTTCAGCATTTTTAAATATCAACCTCAGTGTATTTATGTATAGAATCAGAGTGGTATTGGACAAAACAAGTATTTTTTTTCGGGTACCACCGTTGGTATAAAAAAGTTGTCTATGATGCTAAAAAGTAAAGACACACAAGTCGTATGTTTTGATACTTTTATACTATAATAAATACGCTTACATTTGTTTTTAAAAACCAAGACACAACAAAACAAAAACCCTAAACAAACCATTGTGTTCTCACTGTTTGATTTACAAGGCTTTTACAGGTTTTGAAAAAAGTCAGAACCTAATAAAAAGTGTCTTGGACACGAAAATACAACAACAACATTTTATTCTATATACAACACTCAGTGGCAAGGCAGCTTTAACAGGTTGAAGAGAAACGTAGGTATCCATTAAACATTTGTTTGACGCAAGTTAATTGTAAGTTGGCTGTCTCTGAGCAACAAAACCAGGATCGCATTCATCTGCCTGCGACCTATCTGGATCTTTAGAGCATTTATTATTTACACAAGGATCTGTTTCTTCGACACCAGTGTAAAGCAAGTCCTTCTCTACGGATTGGAGACATGATCAACTACATCACCAACAAGCTACAGACCTTCGTAAATCGATACCTGTGCAACATATTCAACATCAGAAGGCACGAGAGAATGTGTCCAATGATTTGTGGAAGAGAAGTACCATCATTCAAGATGTCAAGAAGTGTGAATGGGGTTGATAAGACATATTATTCTGGAGTCAGTTGACAACATCACCAGACAGGCTTTGGATTGGAATACACAGGGAAAGGAGAAGATCCATTAGGAAGAATTCAAAAGATGCTGAAATGACTTGGGCCCAAGTGAAGAGAGATGTCCGAGTCCGCTGGCGATGGGTGGTTGCGGCCCTATGTTCCACAAGGGCTATACAAAATCAGTGAAGTAAGTTATATTTGGATTTCCTCCCAAAGCAAAATACAAAAATATAACTTTAGAATATGAAAATCTGTGGATTTGGAGTGTTTCGTAATCCACCACTTACTGTGTGTCCCAGCAAATGCGGAACGTGGATTTTTTAAGTTTACATCAAAGAAACTACAAAATTATCAATACAATTGCTAACCTATTCATATAAGGTCATAGTCGTAATCGATTCTGCATTCAAATATGAATCAGACCCTCCAATACTCAAGATAGTAGTTAAACCCTTTATGATATTCTGACCTCGATTATCGGTAATGGCAGCGGCCATTGTTTTTGTTGATTTTCATTGGAATCGTCTATTTCTTTATCGGGGTGCATACATTTCATCACTCGTAAGTCACCATAGGCACTTGATTGAAAATATTGGCGTAACACCCCTGCACGTGAATTATCTCCTCTGTGGACTTGCGCACAAGAACGTTTTTTGTAAGCATCTGGTTTCATTTCCACGAAAAATAATGAATAGAATTTAGCTATTCACAATTATTACTATATGTTTAACATAATTAAAAGGGTGTCGAGTTTATGACTCTGATTATATTTAATGACTGTATGGATAATGCTCCCACACGACATTTTAATGAAATATTTGCAAAAAAAAAAAAAAACTTTCCAAAGTTGCCCTTGTGTTAATCCATCTCGTTTGGGACGTTCCGAGATCACCTGACACAACTTGGACCAGCTTTGTTACTATGTTAACAAGTAAAAGTACAGAAGTACCAATGGATAATCGAAACTCAAGTCCATTAGAATAATCTGTTGTACGAGATGTCCAAAATGATACCATGAAGTCGATACTCCGGAGAACCAGCATCAGTAAAACATACTGTCATCGTAAATTTGTACAAGTCATGTAATGCTATCAAAGGGAGTGAGTATAGTTTTGTACGAATATGGTGAAGACCTAATTAGCGATTGACAAATGGTAGAAGACCATCGAATGAGACATTATTAATCTCTGGCTTGTCTATTTTCTTTTCCTTGAGCCATGGCTACGATGTCTTCTACTGGTTCTGTCAAATAGATTTAAAACGATTACTGATTGGCATCCAGGATTGGTAAGATTCCCTACGCCATCAATATGATTATTGAATCCATATGGTGCAACAGTTCCCAGCTGTCTAATTCAATGTTCTTCACATTTTCGTCGAAAAGGGGTGCTTAAATTAGGGTTGTTTGTGGGATGATATAACTTTTCTAAAATGCGGACTGTCAGGGAAAGGACAGAATGATCAGGCAGATTGAAATGTCTGTGTGGTAACTGGTTACCGCCATAATTAATCTGGAATCGATGCCCGGTCATTCTACTTCTCAAATGTCTCTTTCAATTACATATCATAGCCCACAAAGAGAACATTCAATAGTCTATACTAAATTGGTAGATTTACATGAAAGGTTCACGAAGCTGTAAGCTGAAAATGAATGTTGTGTTAGGTGGAATGAAAATGAAGTGTCAGTAAAGAGTATATGACATTTTTTGTAATTTTTGCTCCCGCATTTAGAAATTATGCTGTCGGTGGAGGTCACCTTGTAGTCAGTGGCGGATTCAAGGTGGCGTGGAGGGTGCAGGCCCCCTTTCGACGCCAAAGTATAGATGTATGTACAGTAAAAACCAACTCAAAAACCCAGAAGTTGACAAAAATTATTAAAACGTATATAAAGTTGGAAAATTCATAAAAATAACTTACCAAATTTTTCGCACCTGGCTTTGCTCGCCGAAAACATTTCCTCTTCCTTCCCTCTAATGTAATAATTTGAGATCCTGGAGCCACCCTGGCTTTGTTTACAGTGACTGTATGTTTTGGATTTTATAGTAATTTATTTGTAAAAAAGCAGTGGATCGAAATGTACTTATAAACGACTTGGATTTTGATATAATCAATTAAGAATTGTAAAATTTAAACATCTGTCATGTTGTAAATCTTGAATTTACTGGGTGGGCGTAAGTACAAAATTGACAACATGACAATTTTGTATTAACACCCACCTAGTAAATTAAAAATTTACAACATAAAAAAATCGATGAAATCCAATTCTTTACACAGATTGAATACACCATTTTCACGCGTACTGAGTCTTGTCTTCCTCCCCCTCACAACGCAAAAGGGAAAAGGCCAAAAAAAAAAAAAAATACGACCCCTCTATGAAAATTCCTGGATCCGCCCCTAGTAGTCTTTCGTTACATCAACCACATCCACATGGCATTGCTTGATTGGAATGAACCTATCATGAACAAACAATTTCATATGCAGACGTAATTATGTTAAACAGGTTTATTACAGTGTGTTTGAGAAATTTGACAAGTGCATGTTATCTATGCGAAGTATTACCACACATTCAAGAAAGATAACTCGTAAAATTGTAATAATAACTTTTTTAAACATCTTAATTGGAACTGATTAACAGTTTATGTGCATATGATATATTTCATTTTAATCGGTTGAACACGGTGAATTAGATTAAAATTGTTTTCTCCTGTTTATTCGAAGTGTATGTAGAGGGCGCTATTTACGCGCCGTATCGGTAATTTATTTTCATGTTGCACGAATTTTGGTCATTCCACACGTAAACGCTGACCAGTACAAATATCTAGATTCGACACAGCGTTACATTTGTGCGTGTCAAATGTTTCTTTTGTTTCTGTTATTATTTCATACAATGAGTTGGTTCAGGAGAAAAAACATGTACAAGTACATGTATCGAAAAAATCATGTTGAAAAATACTCGGTATATTAAAATTCGTTTGTCCGATACTGAATATATCTCTAAAAACATAAAGCGATTAACTATTGTTTAAAATAATTCAATTTTAGAAATAATAAATCGATCGTGAATATAAAATCGACGCGAAGAAATAATAAATAAGGGCATTTTAGTAGGGATAGTTAATGAACTGAGTTAGGTGGAACTTGCACTCGATTTCTCTCTGACGGTATATATATGGACAGATCTGTCTCGCAACATGTCGAAGCCATACTCAATCCTTAAGATTTTACCACCCCAGTCCGGCACGGGATCCCACGGCTCGTCTCTCTCGGTAAGACGGTTGTACTCAACCCAATTGTTTTTGTTACTCCAGTTCACCACGGAGTTCCACGGCTCGTCTCCCCCAGCATCGCGATTGTACTCAACCCAATAGCATTTGTCACGCCAGTTCACGGCGGGGTCCCACGGTTCGTCTCTCCCTGCATCGCGAATGTACTCAACCCACTGACGTTTATTAAGCCAGTCCCCCGTAGAATCCCACGGCTCGTCTCCCCCGGCATCGCGATTGTAATCAAACCAATCTTGTTTATCACTCCAGTTCACCACGGGATCCCACGGCTCGTCTCTCCCGGTATCACGATTGTAAACAACCCAATCGTGTTTGTCACGCCAGTCCACCGCAGGGTCCCACGGCTCGTCTCTCCCGGTCTCGCGATTGTAATCAATCCATTGATGTTTGTTACACCATTTCACCGCGGGGTCCCACGGCTCTCGTCTGTCTCTCTCCCGGATATTACTGTTGTAATCAACCCAATCATGTTTGTTACTCCATTTCACCGCGGGGTCCCACGGCTCGTCTCTCACGGTATCGCGATCGTAATCAACCCAATCGCGTTTGTTACGCCAGTTCACCGCGGGATCCCACGGCTCGTCTCTCCCTGCATCGCGATTGTACTCAACCCAATCGTGTATGTTACGCCAGTTCATCACACCCATTTTTAATTAGTCGTACCATTTTCTTATATGATAATTCATTTTACAGACGTCCTCCGCGAGTCTAGCCACCCCTGGCCATATAGCCCCGGATAGCAATGCCATTAGCTGGATAGCAATGTCATATAGCCGGGATGATAATGCCATTAGCCGGCGGGACTCGCGGACACCCGTTGGGTACGCATGAACTTAGAGAGGTCACTCGGTACATTGGTGGGGTCGTGACCGTGGGGATGGGGGGTGGGGGAGGGTTGTGGGGGGTTGTGGGTGATTTGAGGTCATTGAGTGCAAAGTGCCGCAGAACTCTCATTATACACACATTACTGTTCACCTGTTACATGTTATATTGATTTGAAGCAATAAAATAGAGTTTAAACTACTGGGTGGGCGTAAGTACAAAATTGACAACATGACAATTTTGTATTAACACCCACCTAGTAAATTAAAAATTTACAACATAAAAAAATCGATGAAATCCAATTCTTTACACAGATTGAATACACCATTTTCACGCGTACTGAGTCTTGTCTTCCTCCCCCTCAAAACGCAAAAGGGAAAAGGCCAAAAAAAAAAATACGACCCCTCTATGAAAATTCCTGGATCCGCCCCTAGTAGTCTTTCGTTACATCAACCACATCCACATGGCATTGCTTGATTGGAATGAACCTATCATGAACAAACAATTTCATATGTTAAACAGGTTTATTACAGTGTGTTTGAGAAATTTGACAAGTGCATGTTATCTATGCGAAGTATTACCACACATTCAAGAAAGATAACTCGTAAAATTGTAATAATAACTTTTTTAAACATCTTAATTGGAACTGATTAACAGTTTATGTGCATATGATGATATATTTCATTTTAATCGGTTGAACACGGTGAATTAGATTAAAATTTGTTTTCTCCTGTTTATTCGAAGTGTATGTAGAGGGCGCTATTTACGCGCCGTATCGGTAATTTATTTTCATGTTGCACGAATTTTGGTCATTCCACACGTAAACGCTGACCAGTACAAATATCTAGATTCGACACAGCGTTACATTTGTGCGTGTCAAATGTTTCTTTTGTTTCTGTTATTATTTCATACAATGAGTTGGTTCAGGAGAAAAAACATGTACAAGTACATGTATCGAAAAAATCATGTTGAAAAATACTCGGTATATTAAAATTCGTTTGTCCGATACTGAATATATCTCTAAAAACATAAAGCGATTAACTATTGTTTAAATAATTCAATTTTA
This sequence comes from Atrina japonica, assembly GCA_030159075.1. Taxonomy (NCBI): domain Eukaryota; kingdom Metazoa; phylum Mollusca; class Bivalvia; order Pterioida; family Pinnidae; genus Atrina; species Atrina japonica. The sequence goes on along the minus strand of BROG01000344.1, from coordinate 158,496 downwards.
GAAATAATAAATCGATCGTGAATATAAAATCGACGCGAAGAAATAATAAATAAGGGCATTTTAGTAGGGATAGTTAATGAACTGAGTTAGGTGGAACTTGCACTCGATTTCTCTCTGACGGTATATATATGGACAGATCTGTCTCGCAACATGTCGAAGTCTCTATTCAAAGTGAGAGCGGCGTAGTACTGACGAATGGCCATTCAGGTACTAAATGTCACCAAGGCTAAAAACTAGAAGATGGCGACATAAAGTTTAAGCCGAACTTTCTGCCCAAATTTTAAGCGATTTTTTTTTTTTTTGATAAAATTTTAACAAAAACAAATCGCTTAAAATAGGGGCAGAAAGTTATAGCTATTTGCGATGCAATGCATACATCACCAAAAGAAGACTGAAGATTCCAAGTTTGAGTAGGCGGTAAAAATTTTGGGAAATTTGTTTTGAATTTGCCGACTTTTTATAGAAAAATTAAAGGTTTCAGAACTATTCTCTCAACTTGAGGGGCACGTTCTCACGGGTTAATTCACATAATTTTAAAGGGACATTTACTGTATTTTTGGTGAATTTTGTTTCTCCCCGATTTACTACTTATATTGATAAACAATAACAAAAGGGAGATGTACACAAGCATAATTTTTTAAATCCTATATATATATATATGAAAATTTCTTGGCACTTTTTCACTTGCAACTGATTAATTCAATCTTACTTTTTGTAAATGAATACGACTCTGGATCTGACCTCATCTGGATTTTCACGAAATATATAGGGAGATAAGATTTTGTATGCCTCTGCATAGCGCTTATTCGTTATTGTACATCAAGCAAAAGAAGTAAAAGTAGACAAAATCGAAGCTAGTGCCCCTTTAAGTGTTGGATTGATTGTGAGGCAATGTTTCATTAGAGGGTCGTGTTTTACGCATCTATTAAAAACAATATTTCTTTAAATTTGGAAGCCCATAGAAACGCTTTTTTGCGTCTAGATGCGAAAATACGCCTAGTAATCTGTTGGTAAATGACAGTGATTATTGTCCAAAAGAAAAAGTTACTTAAAATCAGGACAGAATTTCGGCCTAGTATCCTCCAGACGCTTTATCGTTAAGAATATTTCGTTGATAGATTAATTCGAAAGCCCGATGAGGTATTCTCTAGCTTCCAAACACAAAATCATCGTTTACTTGACTGAAACCATTATCTTGTATCGGGGCATAAAAATGACGGAGAGTAAACCACCCTATTATATTGCCAGACCATCACTTTTATGTTTTTATTCTGGGGAAAGAGACAGAGAAATCGCAGTCGTTCTTACTATGAATTTCTTGTTACGTAAATAGAATTTGATTTAAACATATTTTATTGTTACTAAACAAATGGATTGGACACAAGTTGTAACAACTTATCTAAGTCCTCTCTATTACATACAACATAATACATTTTTAACATGTCACGTAATGATGGTTTAAACGATAGGGTTTATATTTGTTACAGAAGTTAAACAAGTAATGAACAGAAAATAATTTACACGTAAGTCTAATATGTTAGTCTGATATAACTCCGAAAATTAGTTTTCCATTTCCGCATATTCGTTCTTTCTTTTGTAAATAGAATTCATCTACTAGCATTCCCTTTCGGGGGATTAGTTTACTTGTAAACGAGAACTTTAATAAAACTTTTTTTTTCGTGCTCGATTTCAAAATAGTTAAAGGGGCATTAGTTGTGTTTACCCCAAGAAATATTTTTTATTTTTTTAATTCCACACACACACACACACACACACACACACACACACACACACATACACACATATATATATATATATATATATATATATATATATATATATATATATATATATATATATATATATATATATGAATACTTTAAAAGTTTAGCATTGGTGGAGACTCGGTCTTAGGGAGGAGGGAACTGCTTAGAATTTTCAGCATATCTAAATAGGGAGCAAACAAGGAGATCAAGTGTGGATTAGCTCGTATGATATTTGCAGTTATAAATGAATTGCGAAAACTAAAAACTGTTGATTAATTCGATTGGAATATATCTACCTAATATTTACGTTACATTGAGAAACAATGAACTTCTTTTCTATATCGCCAAACTTTATACTAAAATACCCACACAACAATTGTTTAAGAATTTGGCTACTCCAGATCAATATACCATTAAAAATCGCACCCTTTTTACATATATTTATGATAACGATCGTCACTGTATCACTGTAATGTGTCATTATTGGGCAGGTGCTTTTCATGAAAATAAACATTTTTTATGTTGTATATAAGATATAGAGCTGGAACAAATATCGAAATAAAATACTTGTTACAACTATTAGATTCGTATTTGAATATATTCGTCTTTTTCGTGTGTCACATTTTTTTTTCATTCCAATGGTTGGCGTTTCACATAAACCGGAAATTAATAAAATTATGTTCTTGATTACAACCTATCCTAAGTCTCTGTTAAAAAATTGCGTAGTAAAACATCAGTTACGCAAAAGATACAGTTTGACCTTGATATTTGCAAACTTTAAACGAGTAGTATTACTCAGTAATCATTGATGTTTCATCGTGTTCAGCCAAGTATTCTGCTGTTGTTGTGAGTGGCCAGAAAAAAACTAGGTTCAATTAAAAAATTGTTTTATGGTTTATGTGTCTGTGACGCAGGAATTTGAATTTACTGGATATAATTATAAACTTGTTTTATCTGAGAAACACTAGGTTTAACTGCGACAAAAATTCATTAATGCTTATTTTAATGCTCATTAATGTTATGGCGCAGTTAAACCTAGTATTTTTTAAAATTTTATTTACTAGGTTTCTCTCTCTCTCTCTCTCTCTCTCTCTCTCTCTCTCTCTCTCTCTCTCTCTCTGAGAGTGTGTGTTTGTGGTGAGAGAGAGAGAGAGAGAGAGAGAGCTTCGATTTTTTTCTACTTTGACTTCTTTTGCTTGATGTACAATAACGAGAGAGAGAGAGAGAGAGAGAGAGAGAGAGAGAGAGAGAGAGAGAGAGAGAGCCTATCTTGAGAGAGAGAGAGAGAGAGAGAGAGAGAGAGAGTGGCGTAAAAATAACATTCAAAATTCAAATTCGTTTTACATCGTACCTTATCTTTTTGTGATTTTGGCACAGGTTTAACTAATAAATGGGTTCTGTCATGTTGTAAATTTATTATTTACACTCATCCAGTAAGTTCAAAATTTACGACATGACTTTTTCTATTAAAAAACAAAACGATAGACCTGTTTTTTATAATTGTTTACAGGTAAAAAATCTTTCCTTTATTCGATTGCATGCAACAGTAGAGCTCTCCTGTTATGATTTAATTTAGACTCGTTGTGTCTGTAAACCTGTGCCTATCTTGCTTAGACCTAGGCCTATACAAGGCATATGAGTCGGCGCGAGCATTCAAATGGCATTCTTGCCAAGTCCCCCCAGAAATTGTGTGGCGTAAAATAACATTCAAAATTCAAATTCGTTTTAGCTCCATTGCACTGTAATCGTAACTGTTTTTTTTAATGGAATATGGCAGTAAATGAAGTTAATTATTCTGTCAAGTTATCTGGGCTGACCACGTTTATAATTAATAAGGTTATAGTTTGTTGAGAACTATTTTAAGTTTTATATTTTTCTTGAATCCATTTTTGTTATTGGATTCCAATCGGGCATCGGAGGATTTCCATTTCTACAAAAGCTACTGCTCAGAGATAGGCCTACACTTACAAAACCCAATTCTTCATTTACTGCTGAGAAGGCGTTGTGTTAGCGTTAAAGCTTTTATATATCGCTCATTCTAACGTGTTATAATACAAATTCTATTTAAAAACTGTATGCAATATTTTGCATGATTATGTACTATCATTTCTCAAATTTGTCACAAAACAAGCGAAACAAATTTCAGAATTTTATCTTTTAAAACGAAAAGCTTAAATGCGCATGACAACTTTTAATTAATAACTAACGATGTATCAATCCATTAGCATACAGTGCCATTGTAGATCCTTATAACGGAGAATGGATGGTAGTATAAGCTAGTTTGTGCGCATGTCTGCCAAGTTACAAATATCCGGTTATTGAAAAGAAGCTTAGCTAACATTAAACTCGTGGGTTTGTTTCACCGAAAACCGATACGGCAAATAGCGTGTCATCCGACAGTGGACCTCATAGCAGTATGGAAACTGTTCCGTGTGATTTTCTAGATGGAGAACTGAGCGAAGAAGATGATTCACAAGGAGAAAACGTCTGGGGAAGGTTGCTACCCTTGGGAACAAGTTTTTCTGCAGTTGGTATGAGAATTTGTTCCAATCACGTATGTCATGTTTGTTCATGCATACCATGAAATTCGATACAAATGCATCGTTTTTAATTTGCAGTTTTAATAAGTGTTGTCAACTTGTCAAAAAGTAAATCTGACTGTCGGATCAATAACTGTCAATGGCATGTGGGCTAGGCCACAGCCTGGTACAGGAACCTGACATGTTGTGCATATATTGACAAACAAGTCATTTTATATAGCTGCCTTCTGTAATGAGGACAGGCTGTATAAATGACTTGTTTATCAATATACAGACTGAATTTCAGGTTCCTGTGACTAGGTCCAATTGCCAAATGAGTAGTGCCCATGTTGGCTTCAGTTCACTGCAGCCTACATGACTACTCACTGAGACTTTAGGGCTGTCATTGATTTCGAGATGTTTCGGTCTTCAAATACTTCGGCCTTATGAAACTTCGGCATTGTGCAAGTTCGGACATGGTCGTTTCGGCCTTCAATTTATATATATATAACGGCGAGGACGAACTAGTTTCCTGATCACAGTATACAAACACGGGAAAGACATTGTAAATTATGGCACCGAAAAGACGATACGGCAACGAGGGCTACACCTTTTATAAGGTATTGGCGGTGATTTTCAATGGGAATTTCTCAAATTAAGATGTTGTTTTAATATTTATTTGAAGAGGACAAATGCTTGCATCAGCTTGGGATCATTTACAGAATCGCTTACACTTGACGATCATAATTTATTTGCTAATTACAACTTCAAAGACTAATAATTTTAATTTGATTAGCCTGTTTAATTAACTGTGGAATTAAATTATTTAATTAATCATTACAATTAATTTATAATATACACTTGTAATGAGGCCGAAATGATTGAAGGCCGAAACAACCATGTCCGAAAAATCCATGTCCGAAGTTGTGCAAAGGCCGAAACATCCTGCTACCCTGTCATTGACGAGAAATTTTTTATCGATATATCAATAAGTAAAATTGATCGGTTAATCAAATAATTTGGTACTTTTGTGAATGTATTCAAAATAAATAGATTCATTGTAATATTTAGTAATTTAGTTGTTCATTGTATATTTGACCAGCCTGAAGATGAAAAAAGCAATCATTGCAAGGAAAACATTATTTATTTGAACAAATTGAACAATTACAAAAAAATCTAACATAGTTCAATACCATGAAGTAAAACAAATGAAAAAATTTGGAAATTGTAAAAGAAAATACATGCTGTGAAATGCATAATGAAATGTATCGATACTTTAAAAGTGTATTGATTATCGTATTGAATCAGTTTGTGTATCGATATCGAGTCTGTCAATGACAGCCCTATGAGACATTGTTATGTATTTCATGCATTTTAGTTCAAACAAAACATTTCTTTGTCAGATGCAAATTCCAAAACAGTTGAATTGGATCGATAAGCATTAAAATGTAGGCCTATCATTATCAATATACAACATAAACTCATGAAAAATGTCATCATCTGAAAAAAGTATAATTTTAATTTTACCAGTCAAAAATTTCTTTCAAGTAAAGAAAAAATTATTAATTAATCATATTTTAAACATTTTTGTGTCATGAAATTAATTATATTTTCAGATATGACAAAAGAAGAATATACTTTTGGAAGAGGAAATAATTGTGATATACCATTTAATTAATCATATCTTAAACATTTTTGTGTCATGAAATTAATTATCTTTTCAGATATGACAAAAGAAGAATATACTTTTGGAAGGGGAGAGAACTGTGATGTACCATTTGATGGCCCTATTGCCAGAAAACATCAGTGTTTCCAAGCGTATAGCAAAGTTCACTTTAAATTAATTCGAGTAAGTATTGTTTTGTCCATTCATTAGTTGTGTCCAATAGTTAAACACACCTGCTAATTGGCAACAAAACATGGATGTCTAATTCATTTTCATAACAAATTTCTGTCTGTGACAAACAGGTGCATGGTTGCCTTGTCTGATACCCTGATTTTGATATAACTGAAATTGAACTTCCCTTAAAAATTAAGTCAATGATCTCGAAATGTCATGTGGATATGAACCTGGTACTTGTTTATAGCTGTATTGTGCAGTGAAATGCCACATAATGAGCTGTTGGTGAAGTGCCACATTATGAGCTGTTGGTGAAGTGCCACATAATAAGCTGTTGGTGAAGTGCCACATCATGAGCTGTTGGTGAAGTGCCACATCATGAGCTGTTAGTGAAGTGCCACATCATGAGCTATTGGTTAAGTGCCAAATCATGAGCTGTTGGTGAAGTGCCACATCCTAAGCTATCAATGAAGTGCCACATCATGAGCTGTTGGTGAAGTGCCAAATCATGAGCTGTTGGTAAAGTGCCACATCATAAGCTATCAATGAAATGCCACATCATGAACTGTTGGTGAAGTGCCACATTATAAGCTGTTGGTGAAGTGCCACATTATGAGCTCTTGGTGAAGTGCCACATTATAAGCTGTTGGTGAAGTGCCACATCATGAACTGTTGGTGAAGTGCCACATCATAAGATATCAATGAAGTGCCACATCATGAGCTGTTGGTGAAGTGCCAAATCATGAGCTGTTGGTGAAGTGCCACATCATAAGCTATCAATGAAGTGCCACATCATGAGCTGTTTGTGAAGTGCCACATTATGAGCTGTTGGTGAAGTACCACATCATGATCTGTTTGTGAAGTGCCACATTATGAGCTGTTGGTAAAGTGCCACATCATGAGCTGTTGGTGAAGTGCCACATCATGAGCTGTTGGTGAAGTGCCACATCATGAGCTGTTGGTGAAGTGCCAAATTATGAGCTGTTGGTGAAGTGCCACATCATGAGCTGTTGGTGAAGTGCCACATCATAAGCTATCAATGAAGTGCCACATTATAAGCTGTTGGTGAAGTGCCACATTATGAGCTGTTGGTGAAGTGCCACATTATGAGCTGTTGGTGAAGTGCCACATCATTAACTGTTGGTGAAGTGCCACATCATAAGCTATCAATGAAGTGCCACATCATGAGCTGTTGGTGAAGTGCCAAATCATGAGCTGTTGGTGAAGTGCCACATCATAAGCTATCAATGAAGTGCCACATCATGAGCTGTTGGTAAAGTGCCACATTATGAGCAGTTGGTGAAGTTTCAGATTATGAATTATTGAATATTTTATAAGGGATTTATCATTTCAATTCCAACAATTTTCCACAAAACTACAAAGTTTAGGACTATCACTTTTCATTGTGGTGATACCTTTTACATACCTGAAAGTCCTCCAACAGTATCTCAGTTAAATTGTTTCTTTTTTGACAGATTGTTCACCCATATAATGGATACACACATACATTTTACAGGGACTGCAGGATTTTGGCTCTCATGATTGTTTTCACAAATTTGCAAGATTTGTTTTTGTATGTTTCTGACTTTTTAAACTTATTTTTCACAGCAAAAGACGAGCACTGGATTACACATATTTTTGGAGGACACCAGTAGTAATGGGACGTTTATTAATGGAGAAAAAGTTGGTATGTTCAAATTTTTTATCACACCTTTTAATAGTTCTTTAAAATATTTAAACAATGGATAGAATTGAAATTCAATGAAAGGAAAGTATTTTCTATCATATTTTAGGGATTATAGGTATAGAGGTTATACCTTCATTTAATTTTTACTGAAAATTAACACTGAGGTCTCCTAGGTATTATTGAACAGAAAGTGTACATCATTTCAAACTAAATGCAGTTATGCAATACTAGAGCTGCCTAGACTTGATGTTAATATATTGGTATATCATTGATATAGTTTTTCTGATTGGTTATTGTTGTTTTATATCTGTTATTTCAGGATCTGATCTTGTTCATAAATTATGCATAATGCTTCTCAAATTACACAAGCCAAGATGATACACATTACAAGAAATGGAGTTGTCAGTCAACCAAGACTAACAATTTGTAGTGGCTTAAGCACATGTGGTTTCTGCCTCCCAAGTGGAAAGTTAGGGGTTCAATTCCTGGTTTTCTACTCATACATACAAATTTAAAACACTTGTCCTTTATGATGAGCATCATATACTTTGTGAAAGTAACAAGCCTTTGGATTGAGACTAAAAAACCAAGGTCCCATGTCATGGCCGTCTATGATACAGGTCAAAACATGTGGCATTTTATCTCAAACTTATGAAGTATCCTTTTGTGTGAAAATGTCCTCGACAGAATGTAAATAACAAACAGACAGAGAGAAAAGAACCAGACACTTTAATACCTGAGGATTAGAGTAGCTTAAGGTACAAATAACTTTGTAGTTGAACTTGTACATTTTGTATTTAAATTAATTTCTTTTTTATAATTTGCTAAATAAATGGATATTGTATCTTTACTACACTGTTCTAAATTGAGATTTCTTTCTATACTTCCAGGAAAAGGAAATAAACAAGTATTAGCCAACAATGATGAAATATCCCTAGCATTAAAGAAAAACAAAGGTTAGATACCTTATTTGTTATTTCAGTAAAATCTGTTATATTTCAATATGAAAAAGGCATGTTATTTCATTGGCTCATGAATAAGAAAGTATTAAAGATAAAATTTGGCAATTTCAATTTTCCGTCGTTGTAATGTGACTTCCTTTTACCTGTGTGACTTGAGTTATTCACTGTAATCCATTGTCATCATCTATCTTGCAGGTGTACATTGTATAATGTATGTCATTAGTGATGTGACTTTCTTTTACCTGTGTGACTCAAGTGACTCACTGTAATTCATTGCCATCATCTGTCTCACAGATGCACATTGTATAATAAATGTAATTAGTGATGTGACTTGCTTTTACCTGTGTGACTAGAGTGACTCATTGTCATCATCTATCTCGTAGGTGTACATTGTATAATGTATGTCATTAGTGATGTGACTTTCTTTTACCTGTGTGACTCAAGTGACTCACTGTAATTCATTGCCATCATCTGTCTCACAGATGCACATTGTATAATAAATGTAATTAGTGATGTGACTTGCTTTTACCTGTGTGACTAGAGTGACTCATTGTCATCATCTATCTCGTAGGTGTACATTGTATAATGTATGTCATTAATGATGTGACTTTCTTTTACCTGTGTGACTAGAGTGACTCATTGTCATCATCTATCTCGTAGGTGTACATTGTATAATGTATGTCATGATATGACTTGCTTTTACATGTGTGACTCGAGTGACTCACTGTAATTCATTGCCATCATCCATCTCGTAGGTGTACATCTTATAATAAATCTCATGCTGATGTTTGTTAAACATAAAGTGTTGAATATTTTATCTTATTTTGATACATCACTGAGAGTTTATAGCATGGCATTTTAAGCCATGAAGTCTCTCACCCAGTCAGCTTGGGCTTGAGCCTTCCTGGGGCCCGTTTTATGTGTAAGTTGTAAGTCGTAAGTCTTATGTTACATGTATTTGATCTTCAGACAAAACTTAGAACCATTTTATCAGTGCTACCCTAACTCAAGTCTTAAGGTATTTTCACATATCTTTAAATCAGATCTTGATAGTTTTACCTGCTACATTTACACAGATAAATTATGACACATACAAACATTACTTAGGTCTATGCACAGCCTCTGGGTAGTCATAAAGACCTGAGCTGATTTGGTCCTAAGTCACTGGTCGTAAGCCTTAGTGTGGTCCTGAGACCACGTCTAAGACATAGCACCTTTCATAAAATGGGCCCCTGGAACCTAAGCTGATCTTGTGAAAAGTTTGTCAGTTTACTTGTGGAAGATTATTAGTCTGTTCCTGGGTACATTATAACCCAAATCTCTCCTCCATCATTATAAATTGACTGCCACCATGCTGATCGGGAACCAATTGTCAGCTAGGACCACTAGTCGGCTAGGACCGGTAGCCAGTTAGGCCGGTAGATGACTATGGTGTGATTTCATCTTAATTATGTACCACAACAGCATTTTTTTCCTTCTGTTTGAGAAAAATGTCTATCATCTTATAATTGATCTTATAAAATTAATTATAAAAAATCTCACAAAATCTTGTGTATTTAGCCAAAATAATGCAAGACCGGCTACTGGTCCAAACCGGTTACTGGTCTCTGACCAGTATAATTAGAAATTGTTGATTGTGGTGTAGAATACCATTCAAACAAGAAAAACAAAATTAAACCACTGCAACAATTCTCCTCTTATCTAGTAAGTTGTGTCTTGAGTGCAAGGGTAACTATACTAGGTCAATGATAATGTTGTTACCACGGAGAATATAACCAGGCCTTTTCAGTCTTTTATTTGTCATTTTAGATTGATTTACAGATTCTTGATTTAACTTTGTTCAGGTTTATTTATTCAACAGCTCAGTACTACTATAAAAGGCATTGTCAGATGTAGGACTCTTTGGTTCAAACCTTTGATTTGTTATAATATTGTTATTTCACACTCGTTTCAGCATTTATGTATTTAGATCTGAGTGTGGATGAAGATAAAGATTTACCTGAGGAAATACGAGAGAAGTATACTCTAACTCGTACTTTAGGCAGGTGAGAACATTATCGGTGCAATGTAATAATTAAAAAATTATCAATGAAAATAAATGAAAACAAATTTGAACCAGATTTATGTATGCATACCAGGATTGAAGCCACTGTTAGTCACATGAGATTTATAAATAAATGATCAGATCAGAATCCTATACGTTAAGTCCAGCGTAATGTTTCACAAAAAGTTAAAAACTTTACAATTACTTACTTATTTACGAATGCTTTGGACAAATTTTACTGTCATTTAACAAAAGATTCAGAATATTTTTGATGATCAATGATTCCATATTTATTTTGGAATACATGTACTCCTGTGACACTGTTATGGCACATGTATAAGAGTCCAGCGTAAAGAATAGATCTAAGACTAAGAGAAGACCAAGTATCTATATCGTACAATTTGAATAATCTCCATCTTTAGTTCATTCTTAATAATAGTATTAGATGTAGTGATGGTGTCAGAAAAGAAAATAATACTGTTGTCCTTGAAAATTTCAACCATGGTTATTTTCGCCCTTTTTCTGACAGAAAAAATATTCACATATTTAAATATATTTAAATTGACCCTAAACCACCACAGTTTCATGAATGGTGTATATGTCCATGCTTGAATAATTTAGCCAAAAAATTTCAGTTTCATTTTAAATTATCCTCTCATTAAAAGATGGAGACGGCTCAGTCGGTAGTGTGCTCGACTCTGGATCGTGAGGTCGTGAGTTCGAGTTGGTTTCCTGTCTTTCAGACGAGACAGTAAAAGCTGGATGTCCCGTGTCACAGTAGGTGTTGGCATGTTAAAGAACCCTCACTGCTCAATTGCCGTAAGTGCCGAACATAAGCCAAAATTTGAAGACCTGCAACGTCATTTGGTGACGTCTCCATTTGAGTGAAATATTCTCGAGTGGGACATTAAACAACAATAAACAAACAAACAATACAGAATAGACGACAAGCATGCCAATGTTAAGTTTGATATTGTCTGATTTGTTTGACAGGGGTGCATGCGGTGAGGTGAAGCTTGCTTTTGGCAAAGGCTCGTGTGATAGATATGCTGTAAAAATTATATCCAAAAAGAAGTTCTCATTAGGAGGCAAAAATCAAGTGGTATGTTTTGTGATTATTACATGGTCAAGTTATTGTAACATTTTGTATAGGTCTACCAAGGTAAATTGGCACATGTGTACAAACATAACAAGTCTTGTTTAAATTGTAACGGGAGTAACGGACTACTTGTCAACACAAAAGTATTAGAGCTTCAATAATGCCTGGATTCTGTGCAACTTATTTTTGCAAAATAGACCGTAATGTTTTGGTTTTTGACAAAACCTGGATGTATCACTTTACCTTAGTAGACTTGTAGTTATTTATTGATTAGCTTGTTTGTCACATTTATAACATTTTATATAATTTAGTATTGTTGTTAGTACCTTACTTGTTCCTGGGGGACTATAGTTTGTGCTGTTATTTTTTGAGTAATTCCCCCTTTGTTCATTTTATTTGTCTTGGTGATATCAAACTTAGTTCTTCATCTAGGCTCTGCATATTTGGTGCAGGGATACATTTTAAAAGAAGCCTGACTGTTGCATACAAAATGTCATTCCTACTACACTTATTTTCAGAGTTATTCCCCTTTGTTAGTTTAACTTTTCTGAACTATACCTGTTTCATTTCTTTACCTACATTCACCATATTTGGTCCAGAAATACATCTTAGGTTGGTTGTCTTTGCAATTTATACAGGTATATACACCAGGTGGGGAACTACAGTGGAATTTCACTATTAAGACCACCTATCTGACTGACTCAAAGTGGTCAAGAGACTGAAATCTTGTGAAAAGTGAGGTGGTCTCCTAAGTCAGGTGGTCTCCTAAGTCAGGTGGTCTCCTAAGTCAGGTTGTCTGTTGGCAAATTGATTTGGTTGCATTGTTATGTCCCTTCAAAACATTTTATATTTAATTCATCAGCCCCTGAAAAGCAATGGACTCTTCTTTAAAACAATGACTTAGACCAGTCCAAATGTGTCTCTAGGGGTGAATGAGTTAACTGAAAGCATTGCTACATGAAGTACCACAAATTTGGAACTTTGTCATGATTCAAGAAACAATTAAACAGATTAAAAATGTTGACATTTTGTAAAAATAAGAAAAATGAATTTGTTTTGTTTTCAGAATCTTTCTAATCAGGTCATGGGTGAGGTTAAAATATTAAAGACTTTAAAACATGTAAGTAAATTCATTTTGTTTTGTTAACATTGAACATGAAATACAAATATAGTTATACATAACATTGTATGAATCATAATATGAAATTATTGATGTTGAAGAAACTATCTTAATATTTCGTTTTCTCTTTAAAGAATCATAATAAATTTCCTCTTTGTTTTATTTTAAGCCATGTATCATTGGAATAGAAGATGTAATAGATACGCCCCAGACTCTATATATAGTACTGGAACTGTAAGTACCTATATAACAGGTAGTAACTGTGTATGTATGTTTGATGGTGTGTGTGTGTGTCTTTACATGTGTATGTGTGTTTGTGCATGTGTGTGTTTTTGTGTGCATGTGTCTGTGGATGTGTTTGTGTATATTTGATTTATATATAGTACTGGGACTGTAAAGATTTCTTCAATAATTAAGTACTGTGTGTATGTTTGTATGGGTGTCTGTGTGGCCATGGTCGCTGTATGGGGATGTGTGTATCTGTACATGTGTTTGTGTGTCTGTATGTTTGTCAGCCTGTCTGTCTGTATATGTGTGTCTGTATGCATGTTCGTGTGTCTGTCTGTACATGTGTATGTGCCTACCTGTGTGTGTCTGTGCATGTGTGTCTGTACATGTATATGTGTGTCAACCTGTGTGTCTGTGCATGTGTGTGTCTGTACATGTGTGTGTGTGTTTCTTTGTTTTTAGCTCACCTGAGCCGAAGGCTTAAGTGAGCTATTGTGATCACTCCCAGTCTGTTTACGGCATCTGTCCGTAAACTTTTCATATTTTCGACTTCTTCTCTGAAACCACTGAAGGGATTTTGAGGAAACTTTACAGGAAGCAATTGCTCAAGGTCCTTTACCAAGTTTGTAGTTTTCAGCCAGTTTGGTGGATCCAGTGTGGGACTGAATAGGTCCCAAAAGGTACTCCTCTTTAAAAATATTCTTCTCCAGAAACGCTGCATGAATTGAAAAACGGATTGTTTCTGAGTGATTTACATGGATGTATGATTCAAGTTTGTGTTTTTCATAAAAATCGGAATATTAATTTTTGATGCGTTTTTGAACCTTTGTCATTTTCATTCATTTTTGCATGATTTCCTCAATTATCTCCCCTTGCATTGACTTTGATGCATTCATTTAATGTGTTTTACTTGTAATTAGGTGAAAAAAAAATGTTGTGCTAGAATTTTTTATGAAGTTTTTAAGACTGCAAAAAAAGACGGGTGTGCATTTTTCACACAATCAGCTTTTTTTTCCAAATTACTGAAGGAATTTTGACGAAAGTTTACAGGAAGCAGGTGCTCATGGTCCTTTACCAATTTTGTAGTTTTCAGTCAGATTGGCCCAGGGGTGGATCCAGGGCAGGGCAGAATAGGTCCCAAAAGGTACCCTCTACAAAAACCTTCTTCTCCAGAACCACTACATGAATTGAAAAACGGATTGTTTCTGACTGATCTACATGGATGTATTATTCAAGTTTGTATTTTTCATAGAAATCAGAATATTAATTTTTCACACGTTTTTGAGGTCCTTTCAGACTTTGTCATTTTCATTCATTTTTGCATGATTTCCTTAATTATCTCACCTTGCATTCACAATGATGCATTAAAATGTTTTACTTGTATATAGTTGAAGAAATGTTTTTGTGTAAGAATTTTGCCAAAATTTAATTTCTAAAAATTTTGATGAATTTCTTAAAATGGCAATATGTATGTTTCTTGGCCAGATCAGCCTTCATGTACATATTCTTCTTGGTCTTCTTTCCACATTTGTAGATGGTTTTCAGGTGAGCAATTGGGGCCCTCTTGGGCCATTTGTTGTGTATGTGTGGACATGTGTCTATGGATGTGTTTGTGTATGTTTGATTTATATATAGTACTGGGACTAAAGATCTCTTTAATAATTAAGAACTGTGTGTTTGTTTGTATAAGTGTCCATGTGGGTGTGGTTGCTGTATGGGGATGTGTGTATCTGTACATGTGTTTGTGTCTGTATGAGTGTCAGCCTGTCTGTTCATGTGTGTGTCTGTACATGTGTGTATGTGTGTCTGTGTGTACATGTGTGTATGTGTCTACATGTGTGTGTGTCTGTCTGTCTGTACTTGCATGTTTTATGTTATGTACATGTATATTCATTTCTACATCATCTTATACAAACCAATTTTTGTTTTTAGGGTTGATGGTGGAGAATTATTTGATAAAGTTGTCAGCCTTGGCCAGTATGATGAACCAACTGCCAAATTACTATTTTATCAGATGGTACTTGCTGTAAAGGTTAGTTTGATCACCAGTCAACCTAATTAGTGGCTTTTCCCTTGATAACCCTTCAGACCACTGATGTAGACAACTATGGTAACCATGGTTTCAGTATTTGTTCCCCACAAGTGGAGCCACAGTTCGTGTACCAGGTCTATCCCCTTGTCAGGATGGGCTCAAGTCCCACTGGAACCTAAGCTGATTTTGTGATTTTGTTGTTGTCAGTTTACTTGCAGAAGGCTATCAGTGTCTCCCTGGGTATATTGTGGTCTGGTTATCTCCACCACCATTCAAAACTGACCACCACCATATGACCAAAAATAGTTCTGGTCTTAAACACCACTCAAAACAAAAACAAAATTTAGCTAGAAAAAAAGACTGGAAACTGGTTAAATACCCCCATCAATGGCCCGGAGCTTAAAGTGTTCTCACCATAATTATACCTCTTACATATTCTAGATAATGCATTGGAAATTTACATTTTATTTCTTTTTTGGGGGGGAAAATAAACTCTTTGGGGTTTCAGTTTATTGTGAAGAAAAAAATCATTTTTTTTCAGGATATTTCAAAGCAAGTTTATTTATTCAAACTGCAAATTGTATTATTGTATAAATTGATGTTTTTATAATAAATCATATTCCTTCTATTGTCTTCATTAATTATAACAAATGGTACTCTTTCTATTGTCTTCAGTATTTATAATAGATCATCCTCTTTCTATTGTCTTCAGTATGTTTAATAGATCATACTATTTCTATTGTCTTCAGTATTTATAATAAATCATACTCTTTCTATTGTCTTCAGTATTTGCATGACCAAGGGATTACCCACAGGGATTTAAAGGTATGTAACACTGCCATCTTTAATTGTTATGATTACATGTTCACACAGAGAGAGAGGCATGTTAAAGACATTCATTGGAATATATTTAGCATTATTTAACTACAGCGAAACCTGTCTATTACGATACACAAATGGACAAAATAAAATACATGTATTCGGAATAGACAAAGTTCAGATGATAGAAAATTTTCAGTTGAACAGAATAAACATAGATAGGCCCTATATGCTATATTCCACTATCTATATTGTTTAAGACCCATATATATTCACCGAACACTACCAGTACGTAAACACCTAAGTATGAAATGAGATATGAGGAAACAAAATTCTATTTTGTTTGCAAAACATTTATATATCTTGGTGTACATGTATTTATAATACAAGCATTTTATGTCATTTTTCTAATTTACCTTTGACTGCTACATTACTAGAGTCAATGTAGGCCCTTACAGCTGCATTAATTATACATAAATAAAAGAAATTAAGATACACTTTTTGATTTCAGATAATTTAAAACGTTTTCAAGATACAGAGATAAAATATACATCAAAATGTTTGTCAGTGTTTATACTTTGTGACACAAGAATAGTTGTGTGTAGCAGTTTAAGGATTAAATGAACATAGATAAACATTAAATGGCCAAAGACTTGGGTTGAGTTTACAAATATCGATCGGAATACAGGATGTCCATTTAAGTAATATATATATGTCATTACTGAACAAATTTTATGTTTGGGATTCGGAGTGGACAAGATTTGGAACACAAGATATAAATGTGTATACAACTAATAGTAATACCAGATATAAATGTCAATATCGGAATACTCAAAATACACAGCAGACAGATTATACTTTATTTTTAAATGTATTTCAAAATTAACATTCAATCTTTAAGTCTTAAGAGATTATTATTTGAAGAATTTTTTTTATTCACTCTTCAACTCTTGTCTTTTCCAGCCGGAAAATATATTATTGGCAACGGAAAATAAAGAGACATTAATTAAGGTATGTAATTAGTCCGGTGATATTTGTATTTGACCAACACACTTTGCATAATCTGGTATAGCAGGTTGTTCAAAATAAAAAGTGCTTGAAATAAATATAATTTCATCATTTGGCATTAGAAATGAATATATTGTCTACCTTCATTTTTCTACTCAGTTCAGATATGTCCAATCTATTCATTAGGTTGCTGATTAAAATCATGATTGGCCAATAGCTAGTGACACAATGAATCATATAATTGACTTCTTGTTTGGTGTCTAAAATTTATTTTATTCTCCCTTAGTCCAAAAGGTACCTGTACAATGACCCTTTTTAATCAAAAGGTAATGCCAGTGAAACTTGTATATAAAGACCCCTCAGGGACACAACAAAAGCCGTCTTTATAGGGAGGTGGTCTTTATATAGAGGTTGATTTGTACACAAATGGTACTATTGGGGACAACAAAAAAGTCTGTATGACCAGGTGGTCTTTATACACAGGTGGTCACTGAAGTAGGTTTTACTGTACAATTTTGTGTGTTAAACTATTTGTTGAACAAGACTGATGCATTGAGAATCAAGATCTAAATATAGAAAGACAATGATGTGCAATTACATTCATAAATTGATTTGATTTTCATTTTTCATTTTTAAATTTATACTTAAGATTTTTCATTTTTTGTTTTATGTTGCTTCTTTCCAAAATCAAAAAGTCTAAATTTGATCTACAGATACATGTTGAACACATTAAAAATATTTATGTTGTCCCTGATGGTTTATCTGTGTGCAATAAGTAGACCGCTTATGCTCACATAAAATCCTCAAGTTTTTTGTTTAGAATTAAGCTGGACATCTTTAACCATATCAAAGTTGGAAGTTTTTTAAGGGACTCTTATCATTCGTAAGACTTGTATCTTTGATGCTCATCAGGCTTGTTATCTTAACACTATGTTTTATGTACCAAATCCATAGAGCCATGACTTCTATAGATAAGATGGTGACTAATATGATCTTCGTGTTCTAATGTTTCTTGTTTTCTTTTTGTAGGTTACAGATTTCGGGCTTTCAAAGTTTGTGGATGCGGGATCAATTATGAAGACTTTTTGTGGCACACCTACTTACCTTGCCCCGGAGATTTTGATCACTGCTGGCAGTGGTTCTTATACAAAAGCAATTGATTGCTGGAGTCTTGGTGTTATTTTATTTATCTGGTATGTGTTATTATTTGTGTTGTTTGTGACCCACCAATGGAATGTTGACCCTCTGACACATCCATCCATTAATTCATCCAACCAACCAACCCAAAAAAAAAAAAAAAAAAAAAAAAAAAAAAAAAAAAAAAAAAAAAAAAAAAAAAAAAAAAAAAAAAAAAAAAAAAAAAAAAAAAAAAAAAAAAAAAAAAAAAAAAAAAAAAAAAAAAAAAAAAAAAAAAAAAAAAAAAAAAAAAAAAAAAAAAAAAAAAAAAAAAAAAAAAAAAAAAAAAAAAAAAAAAAAAAAAAAAAAAAAAAAAAAAAAAAAAAAAAAAAAAAAAAAAAAAAAAAAAAAAAAAAAAAAAATAAAAAAAAAATAAAAAAAAAAAAAAAAAAAAAAAAAAAAAAAAAAAAAAAAAAAAAAAAAAAAAAAAAAAAAAAAAAAAAAAAAAAAAAAAAAAAAAAAAAAAAAAAAAAAAAAAAAAAAAAAAAAAAAAAAAAAAAAAAAAAAAAAAAAAAAAAAAAAAAAAAAAAAAAAAAAAAAAAAAAAAAAAAAAAAAAAAAAAAAAAAAAAAAAAAAAAAAAAAAGAAAAAAAAAAAAAAAAAAAAAAAAAAAAAAAAAAAAAAAAAAAAAAAAAAAAAAAAAAAAAACCCCCCCCACCAACTAACCTGTCCACCCACCCACCCACCCACATATTATGTATACTAGGGTTTTAAATCCAAGTTATGAAAGAATTATATAAAGCACTAAAATGACTAACGACACAGAGAAAATTAAAGTCAAATTTTCAGGTTGACCTGTTATTCGAAGGGAAGGGATAGGTTGTCCAGAAAATTTGACTTTTATATATATATATATATATAAATATAAAGAATATTCTGTAATGATTTTATTTTGTATTATTAAGGACAAATTCAAAATTAGGATGTAGGATTTATAGAATGATCAATGTTATACTATACTGTCACAGTTTGGTGTCATGAACCAAAGGCTTTGAGGTTCACATTTTGTGGCTCTAATAATTAGCTGGCTAGTACAAAATTTAAGTAGAACTAATGTCTTACCTTCAGAATAGTCAGTGGCATCTTTGGTCAAAATCTGGGCTTTAGCTTTTGAAATATAAGTAGTAGAGATTTAAAATTTCATGTGTGCCATTCTGATAGCTCATTGATCCAATACAATGATTGTTGACATTGTGACCTAGATAAGCCATTTGACCTACTTCTTAGTCATAGTTTCAGTTTCTGAGATATAATGCTACCATCAGCAAGTTATGCTGTCTTTCAACAACTGTTATATCTTATATCTCAATTGATATTTTGTTCGATAGTATGAAAAAACTCCAAAACCGCAATGGCTTGTTTGTTTGAAGTGCATTTATGTGATCTGATTCATTGTTTGTATACAGTTTGGCAGGGTACCCTCCATTTTCGGATGAGAGGACTGATATGGATCTACCAAAACAGATTACGGGTGGTCACTACACATTCCCCAAACAATACTGGAAAGGAATCTCGGACTCAGGTCTGTTTATATGTACATGATATACAGTATGCTGCTATAAATATGTCAAATAAAACCAGTTTCTAATGTTTACTGAATTTTTTAAAGCAATTGTCATAAATTTGTGCATTCATGAATTCTTATTAAACTTCATATCTTTAGAAGAAATCTTATATTTCTTTCAAGCTTATTTCTGAGATGCAGCAATTTTTATTTTCACAGTAATTATTTTGTGGACACCACTTACTGTGAACAAAGAGTTCTGGTTATCCAATTCACTTTTGCCTATTATATAGCATGTTTATTTAACATCTGAAAAATGTTTCTGCATGTGTTCCTGAAAATGTCCTTCAGGATATGATTTGGGATAATTATCAGACCCTCTATGCAATCTGTGTAATTACCTGAAGTGTGTTCAGTAATATGAGTGTAAGGTCTGCAGTTGGGTGCTCACCTGGGAGAGCACCTGCATGAGTTTTAACCTGCACCTGTGTTCAAGAAGTCTGGAATTACCTTTAGCCAGCACTCAACCAAATGCCCTCTTTTTTGACACTCTTCTGGTTTAAGACATAAATTCTTAATGTGGCCTGAAGTTTATATAAGATTATGAAACTTTTTCAGCTGTTGATCTTATAAAGAAACTGATGACAGTTGATCCCAACAAAAGAATCACATTAGCAGATGCCCTGACTCATCCGTGGTTTAAGGTAAGTAGCTTGGAGCTTTGAGTTATGTCTGTCTCCTAGTGCCTTTAATGTGCTCAAATGTTGGAGTTATCACGGAAGACATTTCCTCTCCAAGAGGAGGACGTTTTGCTTTTCAAAGATTTATTGGTTAATTGTTGTTTCTTTTTTCATCATATCAGAAGCCTTGTATGTACTTTTTTCCAATTTTTTTCATCTTAAACAGTAAAACCTGCTTTAGTGTATAAAGACCACCTAATCATAAAGACTGTTTTTTGCTGTCCCCAATAGTATCATTTGTGTACAAATGAAACTCAATATAAAGACCCCTATAAAGTCTGGTCTTGTTGTGTCGCTAAGGGGGTCTTTATATACAAGTTCCACTGTAATGTGATGATCATGGAGATATTGTTGTACATTTTTAATGTTATATAGATCATTTTAACACTTTTTTTTTTCTATAACTGTACATGTTAATAAAGAAGTGTCTCTTATTCCTGGTGTAAGCATTGCCTGGCCAAGGTTAACCAGGTCAGCTATGCATGCTCATAGGAATCACTAGTGTATTGCTCATGATGTTGCTAATGACATTTTAAAAATAATTTTTCAGGACGAAACTGTTAAAAATAAAGCTAATAAACTGATCTACCCTGATTCTGATGGTATGGCTCCTCCACTAGGACTGGTAAGGTTTTATTATTTTCTGAATTTTGACTTCAGTTTGAATACAACAATTTGTTGTATGAGTATGTCACTGAACCCCCATAGCAACTTGTTTTTCCTCCGGTATATGTGTCATATTTAAAAAAACTTATGGCTAAAAATTGTTCCACAATGGACACAGATATTTTACATGGCAACATGTTTTTCCTCCGGTATAGGTATCATGTTTTAAAAAGCTTAGCTCAAAATTATCCCACAATGGTCACAGATATTTTACCATGGCAACATGTTTTTCTTCCAGTAAAGGTATCATATTTAAAAAAGCTTATGGCTCAAAATTGTTCCACAATGGACACAGATATTTTACATGGCAACTTGTTTTTCCTCCGGTATAGGTATCATATTTAAAAAACTTATGGCTCAAAATTGTTTCACAATGGTCACAGATATTTTACATGGCAACATGTTTTTCTTCCTGTATAGGTATAATGTTTAAATAAATTTAGAATGTTGTTTGATAATTATATCATTTAGAACATGTTTCTTTTATATAAATAAGCCAGATAAGATAATGATGTAATAAATCAATTATTGACCTCTGATGAGGTTGACACTTTGATTTGTCAACCCCAGAGAAGTTGTTGGCATTGTTGAATGTTATTTTTCCTGAGACTGATCAATCAAGGTATCTACCTCATCAATAGTCAATAATTGTTTTCTTTTTATATTATCTGATCTGGGTTATTTATATGAAATAAATATCATAAAAGAAAGAACTATGTCAGTGAACTTGATTGTTTACTACAGATAAAATGTACTGATATGTCAAACAACAATAATCATGACATCATTCCTACTATGACATCAGTCTTACTATGACATCATTCTCACTATGACATCATTCCTACTATGAGATCATCCCTACTATGACATCATCCCTACTTTGATATACATTATGATAATCTTTAAAGTAATAAGCAAACAAATCAGCTCAACACAGGCCACGTGTGAGTTTGTATTGTATCTACCTAACTACAGTGAACGAATCATTCCCGGTGTGAAAACTATGATGTGCTATTCTGATATTTAACTGCTGTTTTCTTTATTTATTGACAGCCATCAAGGAAAAGGTCTTTAGAGAGTGCAGAAGAACCTGCCTCAAAGCGTAAGCAATCAACAGATACTAATTCTACAGATTCTCCACCACCGTCACCATGACAATGAGATCAAAGTTACCATGAGGGAACAGATTACATCAAATACAACCATCAGAACAAGAAATTCTCCAATACCAAAAGGAGCTATTATCATTATTATGTACTGTACATACACAGTCGTAAAAGTTAGTTTTCTGGATTATAAACAAACAAGAAGAACATGAATTGCACTCTAAATTTTGCTGCCACTAAGTATCCCTATAGAATGTTCCTTTTCTATTGATTTAGATCAATCTAATATTGTGACAGGGTTGAAAGTGTAATTGAGATTTGTCAGTGGATTTTGTTATCATCTTTGAATAAATTTAGCAACACGGAGATGTCTGTAGCGTTGTAAGGGTTAACAAAATTGTGTAAACTCGAGATCTGTTTGAACAAACATATTTAACTGTATCTCCCTCCTTTAAAAATGATAGTGACTTATATGGTGTGAGAGTAGAAACTGGTAGATACTGTATCTTGACTTATAGTAGGAAAGCTGTTTTTGATTTTAGGATTTTGTGCACCATCAGATGATATGCAAACAAAATTGTGATTACTACCGAATATTGATATTGTCTCTTCTGGTGTTCGCCACTGTTAAAAATTGGCCACCATCAAATAACTGAAACACTGTTGAGTGTGGTATAAAACTCTAATAAAATAATAAAATCTATTATTCAGACCCCTGGACATACAAAAAGTTGAATGTTTACTTTACTGTGAATCCCAGCAAATCTGGAAAGTGGTTTTTCATCAATATGATGTCTTGCGGAAACAATACTTATGCGAATCATCAAATATAACCATAGTCATAACATAAAACCTCTTTTTCATATTGATTGTGTTCAAGGCTATTGTAAATCTAGCATTTAATCACAAATTGCCAGTCCAAGGTTTGCTGGGACTCACTATAGTAATAGATATAAAAGTGTGAACAAAATGAGCAATATTACATTCGTCCACAAAAGCAAAAAATCCAGGTGATTGACATCTGGATAATTGGTGTTTTTTATTACATGTATAATTTTTAGAAAAATCGAATTTTTGTTTTTAGAAATGTCACTTAGCATTTTGGTTGTAGACATCATACATAAAATGCATGCAAGTTCAACATGTGTGTGTTTTTGTGTTTTGTTTGTTGTTTTTGGTTTTTATTACACTCGAACCTTAATATAGAATTAAGTAATACAATTAAAGCAGTATGAGCTATCGTTGATGAAAAATTTACATGCGGATCGGATATTTGTAATATTTTATTGTATACATTTGAAAAGTGATCAAAAGAACAATTGGATTCTGTTATAAACTTGTCCAAAAGTAAACAATTATAACAATTAGTTTGAATGAACTATTTTTTACGAAGATAACCAGTGTCAGCTTGACGACAGCTCATATTTCTTTAATCTGCATATGATGGGCAGCTTTTTCTCACATTTTAAAATCATTTTATTACTAATGATCATTTGTGATACATATATTTGTTTTTTTGTTTAAATTCAAATAAAATTTAGTTTGTCATGATGTTACATAAAAGTCACAATGTTAATTACAGTTTTTTTGTCATTGATTAGGTCAACTCACTCACCCCTTAAAACACACATTGAACAGCTTACATCCTCATATGTAAAGAGGGTCCATTGTATTTCAGGGGTGGATGAGGTTTATTAGTCTAGATTTCTCATTATATAGAATGTTAACCATTATAAAAACATAGACTATAATAAATAGAAATAAAAATCAATTTCTGGTTATCAATTGCATGACCTTCGAAAGTGTAATTCTAGGTCATCTGATTGACTTACGTGACCTATTACAAGTGGTTGCTATCTGTTGCTTAGCAGGTGTGCATTATGTATAATTTTCTGATATTTAAAAAATGGTGATTGATTTTTTTCAATAGGTGGTCTATTACAACTTACATTGGCTTTGACAAAAGGTTATACGATGCAATTTGTACTGTCTATACATGGGTCGTTAATGTTTGATGGAGGGAATTCACTCCTTCTTCATGGCAACTGATCCTGCGACTCCATTTTCCAGCAGTTTGTGTTTGTCAATGCTAATATATGTAGTTTGATTTTCGAGGTGGAGTTCATGAGCCTTTGCAAAACTGAAATATATGGTAAAAAATAATCAATAAAAAAAGGATGTTTAGTAGGAGTGTCAGGTTAGAGTTTTCATTCCTGTACTACGGTAGTGACTAAATGGCTTATTAAGCAAAATCATGGACATTTGAAGTGAAGATCATTAGTCATTCAAAGATTATTCCCAATCACGATCCCTTGATTTAATAGATGAGGCATGATTAAGAATATTCACAACACTTGTATAGGTGTTAGTTTGTGGCACTTCAAAAATACTTAAAGATGCCTGTATACTAGTTGAAAAATCTTGGAGGGATATGAATAAACATTGAAATTAACAAAAACTAAAATCACAAAGATTGATAGTCACCTTTTAAGGGCTTACCCTGTGAACGTTTTACAAAAACTGACAATTCGGCTGTCAGAAATGAAGTTTCATCGTGAGTTGTCTGGGTAACCCTATTCTAATTACTGCCCATTTTACATTAGCAATTTAATGACAAAAACGACAAAAAAAAAACAAACTAACAAACAAAGTTCAATAATACACATGAAGTGCAAAGAAGTCTGTAAACGAAACTGCAAGGTTCATATAAAACATGGACTGCTATGTTCTGATATGTCACGTAGATGATTAAAAAAAAAACCCGTTGTAGGGTCACGTTGGAGTAACCTCTTGTAGTACTGTTCAATCATTGAAAATACGACTTACAATGTCTTGAGAAAATATCGAATGATAAAGAAATAAAACTAATTTCTATCAAAATTATCAGTCCGGAGACTCTTAAGGGCATCTATGCTGATTTGATCCTATCCAGGGTTATGGAAGGAATTTTCTATACCAGATTTTCTGTGTTCATTGTTGTTTCTTATGTGTATAATATTAACATCTCCTTACCATTCCATTAATTTATAAGATCGCATAAGCATCTTTTTCATTGGTCAAACATGACCCATCTACGGGGTCACTCGCATGTGATCCCATAATCGGTTACATCAGGTTCTCTACACAACGTATCGGCAAACAGGAGCAAAGAGAGATCGTTTTTACGAGTTGATGTTCCATCAACTCGCTTTATGTTCCTTCAACTCGGTAATATTGTCATAAGTGGATTTCTGAGGATCAATTCAAAGCACATTTTACAATATCGGATTAATAACATGTTATATTGACTGAAAATTACACATGCACGTGCATTTCAGCAACATAAACTCGGCTTCTAGATTGAAATTTCCAAATCGCAATTTTATTCGTAGATATTTGCTTTTTGAATTGACGTAAAAAGTATCAAATCGCTAAAAAATATAGGTCGGAAAATATTCTATAAAAAGTCAGTCCGGCGTCCTTAAAGCTGAACTTCGAAGATAAAAAGCTTTTGAACTTTTAATAAAAAAAAATGTGTGTTGAAAAAAATGTTTTGAAACATTTCCACTTCAAATCCCCTTACAGCTGACATATTTGTAATCAAGTCCCACAGCAGGTATAAAAGGCGGACTAGCTATGTCGGTCGTCATTGTATATCTGTACTCGCAACGCGAAACGTGCGAAGTCCCAGAGGCTGAACAAAACTCATCGAATCTTACCTGTACTTTTGTGTATACCGTGTCTACGGACGTTTCAAGAAAATTATACATCTGCAACAAACAGAGAATTTGTTAGTTCATCCATAGTAAATCCAAAAGTTATTCCATTTTACAAAGATCAAGCCCCTTCCAAAACATAAACAAAGCGATCTGCTTCCTACTGTCATTCGATCATTGAGCCATGTTTGTTCTTCCGGTAAACAGCAAGGTGTTCCAAAAAAAAACTATTTCAAATTTACTTTCAAATGTTACCTTTCAGTTATTACTTAAAGGGGCATTAGCTGTTTTTATAAAAAAAAAATCGATTTTTTTTCTACTGTTACTACTTGTTCTTGATGTACACTAACAAATAAGAACTATACACAGGCATAAAAAATCTTGTATACATTTATATTACTGTGAAAATAAGATCAGGTCCAGTGTTGTTTTCATATACAAATAGAAAAGGTTGAATTAATCGGTTGCCAGTGAATAGTATTCAATCTGGGTTTCTCAAGCTATTTCCACAAAATATACAGGGATTTAAGAATTTCTGTGTATATCTCTGGTTTTATTGTTCTACGGCAATCTAAGTACATGTAGTAAAAAGGAAAGAAATGTTTTTTGAAAAAATATAACGCAGCTAATGCTCCTTTAACATTATACACTTGTGACAAAGTTGACATTAAAACTGATTGGCCAGACTGTTTACAATTTTTATTCAAATCGGTTTTTGTTCGAGTCGCGTGTCATTTACTATATATTGACATCTCGCTGTGAAGTTGGACATAAGAAGCTGTGTCGCATACGTGATCGTAACTGATGAGAAACTCGCGGCAGTCTTTGAAGTTGGGAAAATGTTTTACATGTGCTTATATTGACCTAGAGAGTAAGTGCTACTGAGGGAAGTACAATTTAAGGCTAGGACAACACTGTTCCGTCGCATAGGGAATTGAATATCTGTGCAGCGATGTATACATATAAACATAATGCTTTATAATAATATTGCCGACCTTTGTAGTTTGTTATAACACACATTAGTGGTACACACGTGTGATATTAATGGTAAAGAATGTGAAAAATTGTGATGTTTTCATGGTCGTGATTGCATTTATTTGGTGATGAAATTGCGTGATGAACGCAAGTTTTTGCTAATTCGTTAGCCCTGGAAATAACATGCTGCATATCCTCACTAAAAAAGGTTGGTAACCTTTATTGAAATCAACCTGCAATATCTTTCAAACATATGTAGCCTACACCATGTACATCTCTCAGTATTGAGTGTATTCGGAAACGTCTCTGGTGTATTATACCAGAAAAATACAGTTATTTTTGTCTCTAATTATACCTCCTTAAAACTTAACAATTACCACTCGTATCAGTACTTTCAGTGCTCTGAATAATTAGATTGTGGAACGTGAATGCCCTGCGAGTTTTCAACTTCAACAACCAATGAACATGAAACGATGCGATATAATTGTGAACACCTTGTTCCGATATACCTATATACACATTAGGTCATACCTAATACAAGCTAGGTAAACACTATGCTGTTTTCAGTCTTATTATATTGACCTACCTATATATACGGCAGGTAAATATATCATCATAGCCAATACAAGCTAGGTGAACACGTGATGCTGTTTTCAATCTTCCGATATTGACCTACCAGTCAAATATTGTCGTCATTCTATCTAGATTAGTTTTTATTTTTATACAAATGTGTCTTGGCAAAATGCCATTATTTTTGTAAATTTCCATACAGAATCGTGCAAAATCTAATGCCGATACATGTACAAATTTCCCCCATTGTTGAATAATTACGGATTTTGGATATGTTGATCTACTCTGGGTCAAAATGCTCAACGACCACACTCAAAGGGACAGAGGTCTAACAGCTTGAATACTGGGACATCAAACAGTTGATTGTAAATCAGTCATTTAGACCAGTCCAAATGTGTTATTTGGGGCTGAATGAGTTAACACTGATCACGTTTGCTTTTCGCAAAATACATATGTTATAGTTGTGTCTGACCGTCCGCTGAAGGATGATTCGTTATCAACTGAGACGGAAAGTCTTGTGAAATAAGTTAGCAATTGTCTACAGTTGCAGATGGATACATTTCTCCGCCGCAATTGTGACGGGTCAACAAAGCAGCCTTACTCCTCCATGGCATCCGATCCCACCTCTCAATTTCCAGAGGTCCGTGTTTACTTAATGTCCAGATTTGTAATTTTCATATTCCTGAATGAGAATTATATGATCCTCGACAAAATAAGACGGGTAGACGGTTATTATGTTTGACGGGTAGCATTAAGACGGGTAGACGGTTATTATGTTTGACGGGTAGCATTAAGGCGTGTAGACGGTTATTATGTTTGACGGGTAGCATTAAGATGTGTAGACGGTTATTATGTTTGACGGGTAGCATTAAGACGGGTAGACGGTTATTATGTTTGTGAATGACTGTTCATAGAAATATGTTGGTTGATCAAATCCATGGAGGCCCTAATATCACTCACCTGAGGTCAGTCAGTACATGCGAAATTAAAAATACATGACTTGTATTTCCAATACATGTATTATTGCAAACCCTGTGCCTTTTATCAAACAAAGAAAATTATTTAAAAAATCATTTTTAACCATAGGTCTTGTAACAGACATTATATTAATGCGCCGCACAAACAAAAATAATATTATTTTAGTTTTTTTCCGCTTGCATCATCACAAAGGTGTACATATTTGTTACATATTTGTAATCGTTCCTACATCTAACTCGTTGAAAGTATGTCACATAACTCCGTGGTGGAGTTATGTATTTTCGTTTTCAGATATTTCATTCCGAAAGAATGACATTTCATCTTTTGTTTTCGTTTTTCTGAGAAAAATGTTTAAATGTTGTCCTTTTCGAGCCGAAAGTAAGAAATGGCACAAGTGAGCCACCATAAAAGATTAGGAAAGAATACATGGAAAAACATGACCTACATAAGAACGATAGCTGATAAATAGCGTATAAAAACAGACATAGTCCCTGACGCCGACGTGACATCCGTCTTTTTGCTTTTTGTTTCTTCACGTTGTTAAATAAGAAAAAAAAGAATGAAGTAGGTGTGTCTGTAGACTTATTTACTGCTGTTGTATACATTTAGATGACACTGTTTATAGATTTATGTTAACTAATTATTTTTGGTTAGTTTTATTATTATCATTATGCTAATTTATTATAATTTGTAAAATTTAAATTCAAATGAAGGTGTATAATACATACTGATAAACGAATCTTTTAGATTGATGGTCTGATTGAACAGGAATATAAATATTCCATGTCTGCTGAATACAAACATTATCTGATAGATTCCAGAACTAGAAACTTTAATTTTTGTTGTTGTATTTTCTATAGATTCCACAATGCATTCAACAGTGTCTCATTTATGTGTTAGATACAAGTAATGAATTTTAACAAAAAGTATCATTTGTAAACGTAATCACCGACGTCGGAGTAATATTTCGCAATTTGATGAGACAGTAAAAACCGAGGTCCCGTGTCACAGTAGGTGTCGGCACGTTAAAGAATCCTCACTGCTCAATGGCCGTAAGTGCCGAGCATAGACCAAAATTTGAAGTCCTTCACCGGCATTTGGTGACGTCTCCATATGAGTGAAAGATTCTTGAATGGGACGTTAAACAACAATAAACAAACATAAACATGTATTTATTGTATCAATCTGCTCACAAACTGAACATTTAAAGTTTAAATTTATCACATGACGGTATTGTTATGATCACATTCAGAGATGAGCACTTTTAACCCTTAAATATGATTGGTATGATCTTTTTGTTATATTTTATAATTGTGTTGAGCAAGGAATTATTCGTTATAAGGTTCATCAGTATTGTTAACGGATTATTATAATTAGAGTTTAATGTGTACTGGTAAATAGTATTGTTATATATATATATATATATATATATATTATATATATATATATATATATAATATATATAATATATATATATATATATATATATATATAGTCAATATTCAATTCTTTATTTAAAATAACCCCAGGTGATATATATGGTATATGGGGTTGAACAGAGAAATCATTAACGTGACGTGGTTAGCAAGTTATACAAGTTAAATATGTTCTCATTCTATAAATCTGCAAGGAACTTCATGATATAAGCAATGAATTTGTAAGTTTCAGTACTAGAGTGTTGTATCTAGTTGTCATAAGATTAACAAACTTAAAGAAATTCGGTTAAGTATAAAAAAAAAAAAACAGTATCAGTGTATAAATGTCTTGTGTCGGAGGAATGATTACATATCAATAAGTAATGGTATTTGTCTGCATTGCATAGAACACATTTCCTATAGTTTCTTGCTACATTATCCCATCTGCCAAACTCAATAGGGAAGCGATGGTTTGTTCTATTCCTTGTTAAAAACTTTTTATAATAATTAGGAATGCTACTTATTAAGTTACTTTCTAGGTTTAATTCAGTCTAAAGTAGTTTCTACAAAGAGCATTTACTTGAATTCTCAATCGTCTGTGACCTTGCTTGTAAACATTTACCAGAATATATTTGCTTAATAACATGTTTTAGCCAGTTGATATTACAAAAAGTTTGCCGATACCATACATCACTCATTACCACATATCTTCTAAAATTGACTAACAGCCTGTAACCAAAGACTATGAAAATCATCAGAAATGCTTTTTTGTAATAAAAATATATAAATTACACGAGTGAGTTTCTTTTCATTCGAAAGAATTCTGCCCCAATACCTCACCATTAGAGTCTGAATTTGTACATTTAATGGGGAACAACCAGTTTCACTATACAGCATCAATTTAGGTTTACAATCTTTTTAACTCCAAGAATATTTGATAAAAATTCCAAATGTAAATTCTCAATAAATTCTGTATTGGAAAAACCCCAAAGTTCACAACCATATTATATAATAAAATTGGTACTAAAAAAGTAGCAAATGACAATCTATTGACAAGTTTAGTGTGGCAATCCTAGTATAAAGTGCGTACCTGGCTTTCCTAGCTTGCTCAACCAGGTTTACTTTTGTTGCAGCAAAGGCACCTGTCTTTTTAAAGGTAATGCCGAGATATTTGTAACAATCTACAATCTCTATCTATCATTTCATTGTTCATATAAAACCGGTCATTAGATCTACCTCTGCTATTAAACATAACAATTTTTGTTTTGTTGACATTCAAGTTAAAAAACTTATATTCTGTACAGTACTTTTCAAAACTATTCAGATTTCGCTGTAGATCATTTACACTATCAGCAATAACAACTGTGTCATCAGCGTAACACAAAACATATAAATGTTACACACTGATCAATAATTTCCCTATCGTTTAACTCTATACCTTTACCTTGTTACAAAAAACTTTTCAAATTATTCAGGAACAAAGAAAAAATAGTGGCGACAAATTTTGACCGTCTCACTCTGTTTTCACAATTTAAAATGTTGAAAAAAATAAGGTACCGTTAAACTTAATATACAGTTTGATACATTTTAACATATTTAGAATCACATTAAAAATTATCCCATTAATTCTGCTTCTAAGTAGCTTGTTCGTAAAACCTGTACGCCAAACAGTGTCAAAAGCCTTAGAGAAGTCTATAAATGCACAAAATAGCTTCTTCTGTCTAAATTTATGAATTTCAATTATTGAATTTGAAATAAAAATATTGTCTATAGTACAATAATCACTCCGAAATCCGGTCCGATTTTAGACAAAATACAGAATTGTGACACATAGTCATCTAGACGCTTAGCCGTGAATAATTTTCCAACACAATTTAAAATTGTGATAGGTCTATAATTCACAGGTTTTGTAGGGTCACCACTTTTATAAACAGGACATATACAGCCTTTGAGCCATGTAATTGACATGTAACCAGAATTAAGACTTACGTTAACGAACTTCTCTGTATAATAGCATAACGCACCGGTTCTGGTATTCAAATCTCCAGTCAACATTATGCTACTTGAATTAAAGAGGCTTTTGTTGTTGACATTACTATTAATAAAACATCCAGTGTTGCAGAAAGGGATGATATGAAATAGTGACACATCGAGTAGAGTAGAGTAGAGAGAACCACCACCGCATGTGTCATCAATGTAAGGATGTTCGTTCCTGGTTTCGATCACAATTCAGTTATACAACATGGACAACTATGTCAATGTGACAGTGGTTCCAATTAAGCACAGATAGTCAGATGTTGCTCATATTTGTACTTCCACAGTCAGAAACAATGTGATCAATTTTTGAATAACGGATAACGGCAATAAATTTGAGTCAAACAAATAAAAATCTCAGATACCAAATTATTAATTTCAGGATGTCCAGGATATATATACAAATCTGGTCAATATTTGACAAACACGGACTATGTAAATCTAGAACTGGAATCAAGTGACTTAAAGGAGTAAGCATTCCCTGTTCAAAGGTCACACTCGCCATGAGTCCATATGAGTTATACCCAATTTGTTCGTGTGGACACAGATAAATTTTGGTCATATCATTGGTTATAGCCTATCAACAATTTGAAAAGTATTTTCTGAAGCATGATATAACAATGGAAACACAACTTTTGGTATGTTACATCAATCAATCCACAACGGAGAAATGCGTCGTTAAAAAAATCTGTTACAATCTCAAACAATCTTTCATATATTAGGCTATGTTCTAGAAAATGTCAAAAATGCATTATATTTACTAACGACGAAAAGTAAGTACAAATCCTTATTTATCATTTAAATGTAAATAGGTGTTTAATTATTGGAAAACGCACCGAGTCACAATTTTGTTTGGGGTTTGGTTCATAATGATATGAAAATAGGTGAAACCCATGATGTTATCCGTCAAGATGGATGTGTTTGTGTATATTTTTCAATAATTCATTACTTGTTTTGGTGCATATATTTTCAAAAGACATATTTCTGCATTTCTGAAACAATTTATGTCACTGTACTAAACTTTTGTGCATGATTCAAATAATCCTTAAATATCTGAATATAATTATAAAATTATAACACATTTGATGCAGTGTCGACATCTTGTTTATGGGTAAACATTTATTGATGAACTAAACTCAGTCATCCAAACATATATTCATTTTATACTAATGAATAACTGATCCATCAAATTGAATTGCATTTTCACCCTTGTATTTAAGTAGAATTTTCAATCTGATCAGTTTGTGTGTTAGTGGTGCAGCAGAAAGTCTGGCAAACAGTAAGTAAACTTTGTAATCTCATGTGTAAACTTCTACAATACAGGGGCCAGTTGGGCATTATGTTGATATTTTCACTGAAAGTTGTAATATTTCCTTGAGGCCTAAATGAATACCATGCGTCTGAGGTGAGTTTTACTAAAGGTCCTATCTTTCTTCCTACGTAAAAACTTACGTCTGAGTCTACGCCTACTCCAAAATACTACTAATTTTACAAAACATATACTAGTAGCTACATTAACATGTAAGTGTACGTTAGCGACGTTAAGTGAAACTGAAAATACGTAAATAAAAATTATTAACGTTCGTCTACGTTTAAGGGCAAACTTGCCTCTGGTTACTTTTACAATTTTACTAAGTGATATTATACTGTCATTTCAGAAACAAAACAACGAATTGTTATACCTTTTCAATGTAATATATTAAGATAAGAGGAATTCCATTTGATTGCAAGGACTCATTATCATTATTTAAGCGACTATGAAAGTATTAGACCCATTGTTATTTTTTCTGTGATGCATAAATTAGAAATGTGCCTATGTGATTAACATTTTTATGCATACTAAAACTACTGAAAAATCCCCAAAATACAATCCTTGCGATCTTCGTTTTAACAGAATTGCTTACATGCAGTTCTTAGCATACCAACTATGTCACTGTGCTGACATAGTTAACACATTCAGTTGGTGGCGCGCTCGTCTCTTATCCCGAGGCCGTGAGTTGGAGTCCAGCCGGCGGCAGGTCGGATTCCTGTCCTTCGGATGAGACAGTAAAAACCGAGGTCCCGTATCACAGTAGGTGTTGGCACGTTAAAGAACCCTCACTGCTCAATGGCAGTAAGTGCCGAGCATAGGCCAAACTCTGATGTTCTTCACCGGCATTGGTAACGTCTTCATTTAAATGAAAAATTCTTGTGTGGGACGTCAAACATTGAGTTTGAGACGATTTGTAAAAAATAAAAGCATTATGTTGTACAACATGTGTTAATTTGTTGTGTTTGTTGTATTGTTGTTATTTTATAGGAAAACATGCTGCGGATTCTCCTAGTTTTTGGATTACTATGTGTGATTGGATACTATGCACAGGCACAATTAATCGATAGTGCGTACCGGTACATCTTTGTTTATAATGTCAAATAATCTTATTTCTAAATATGCTGAAATTGTCAGTATCTAACTGATTAACAATCGGCACTGACGGTTTACATTTACCTTAGCTAACTAATTAACAATCGGCACTGACGGTGTATATTTACCTTAGCTAACTAATTAACAATCGGCACTGACGGTTTATATTTACCATAGCTAACTAATTAACAATCGGCACTGACGGTTTATATTTACCTTAGCTAACTAATTAACAATCGGCACTGACGGTTTATATTTACCATAGCTAACTAATTAACAATTGGCACTGACAGTTTACATTTACCTTAGCTAACTAATTAACAATCGGCAGTGACGGTTTACACTGATTGTATTTTACTAATTAACAATCGGCAGTGACGGTGTATCTTTACCTTAGCTAACTAATTATCAATCGGCACTGACGGTTTACACTGACTGTAATTTACTAATTAACAATCGGTATTGACGGTTTACATTGACAGTAGCTAACTGATTAGATTAACAATAGGCAGTGGCGGTTTAACAACAGGTGGTGATTGACGGAATTAACAATAGTTTACATAGCCAATATATGACTGATTTACATTTGATAGATGCTATCGATATTCAACTTTACTGGATTTGCATCGACGAGATTATTATCCAGACGTTCGCAGATAATACGTGTTGTTAACTATAGGGCCTACTAGTTAGAATAGAAATGTTTAGTTAGAATAGAAATGTTTACAAAATTTTAAAAACTCAAACGACAACAATACATGAAGTAGTTTCAAATACGTGTAAATTATATAGTTTAAGAATTCGAATGATAGAAAGAAGCGCAATTTTTCATGGAGATTAAGATGTGAAATATTTAATTTCAGATATAGCAGCTCCTGGGCGCTACTGGACATGTCCAAGATACAGATGTGTATGACATGACTCTCTCTCTCTCTCTCTCTCTCTCTCTCTCTCTCTCTCTCTCTCTCTCTCTCTCTCTCTCTCTCTCTCTCTCTCTCTCTCTCTCTCTCTCTCTCTCTCTCTCTCTCCAAACAAATAGTTTAGACAATAATCCATTTTACATAAATGTCTAATAGATATTGATGTGATGTATTCTTTTTTATCAAAAGATTCTAATATAGAATTAATCAATTTTCAAATTCTATCATCCTGAATTGAAATCTTTTGAAATAGTCTTTGGCACGGGACACTTTCCGGACAGTTGGTCCCATCCCGTTTGGTATTCGCAGTTTAGACCATTTGTATATCTAATTTGTCGTATTCCAAAGGATTTGAAGTTTTAATTCGATTATTTATTGAAACTTCTACGTTTTTACGTTGAAAATAAATAAGGATTGTTTTTCAGTTTTTGGAATGCATCGAGTATCAATGCAATGGATTATGTAAAAATTCTATTGCATTGATACTCGATGCATTCCAAAAAAAAAAACAAACTGAAAAACAATCCTTAATTTTATATATATTACCATTTTCTGTGAATCTGTAGTCAGCTGGTTACGAAATTCATTCTACGTACGTAATTGGCTTTGCGGTAGGAGTTTTTTCATATGAAGTAACAGCTAAAAAGCTGTGTGAGACGAGAAGTAGTTCCCCTTTTTTGTCCGGAAATACTACATGGAATTAAGGTTTATTTTCTTATTTTCATATCATTTTGAAAGCAACTAGTGATATGGAAAAATTGAATAAGTGTCAGATTTGTTTTAAGTTATTTTATAATATTCATCTGCTTGGTAACCGGAAGATTAAATGTGTCAGAAGAGAATTGAAAATGCAAATGGTCGCGTCCATGAGTACGCTGTATAATGTATTTACAACGAATTTGCGTTTGAATTCTGATATATTATTAATGGGATATACTACAGAAAGTTTGTGTGTTTCACAATAAGTGAGACAGCTAATATTCATTCATGACAACTGAAAGTAGTCAATTTATTTGACATTACCAATCAACTGTGAACCATGATTACTGATTGGTACGTAACTTACGTAAGTAGGCCTATTTCGACCTGGTTTTACACGATGCGGGTGACGAATTGTTTCTGATAGGAATATCCAAAGAAGGCAAACAAATCGACTTGTTTATCAAGAGATGCTTGACAAAGTTGTACCAGGCCTTACTCTCTTTTTTCTGTTGTAACGAACTTTCATTTATGTGCCAGACTGTGGTCTGTGGTTCTGGTCATACCATCATATCATGACCTAGATATATCGCAATATGGGCCTGTAGGCTGTACAATGTGCTACAGATGTAGTCTCGTGCTTTTTCCCGATTTCTCTCTGTAATTTTTATTTGTTTTGTGGTATGGTTTTTAAGGTTAAATATATAAGAAATAAACATGTGATATTCTATTCTTTATTGATTCGTTCATGTATTCATACGTTGAAAAGTAGAGCGATTAATACTCGGGGCACGCGACTGCATTTACAGAATTATACAATATAT
The DNA here is from genome assembly GCA_030159075.1 of Atrina japonica. Lineage (NCBI taxonomy): Eukaryota > Metazoa > Mollusca > Bivalvia > Pterioida > Pinnidae > Atrina > Atrina japonica. The sequence goes on along the minus strand of BROG01000344.1, from coordinate 121,667 downwards.
CGCTCTATATACTTGCAATGAAGGGAATTGCAGTCGGTATGTAAATATAATTGTCTCATTTTTGTACCGTAAGGTGATAAGATGATTTTATATTTCAGTTTTTTTCACTTTAACGACTACTACTCACTACTGCTTAATATTTTAGAGGCCAAGATGTAGATGGGGACAAACCTGTATGACCTACGGCTGGAGACCTAATTACCGGAATTGCTATTGCAGTAAGATATATTTCATAAAACAGTCCACGGTTTATTATGCCGACCGTAATATATGTACACGTGTGTGTGTGTGTGTGTGTGTGTGTGTGTGTGTGTGTGTGTGTGTGTGTGTGTGTGTGTGTGTGTGTGTGTGTGTGTGTGTATGTTATCCGAATATCACTGATATTTAAAAATGAGGTTGATAAAAAGTGAATCACGGACAAAATTTTCACTCTGTACTCATCCGTCATCCATATTTGATTATTTTCTTACATACATGAGATGAAAGTTTAACCGAGAGCAGTCATATTTGTTTATGCTTCTAAATTTTTGGTCTGGTGCGTTCATGTCTATGGCGTGATAGAAATCCGAATCTCATGTTTGTTGTAGGACTGCGACGATTGGGAGACTGTTATACTACCTGTTACCAATTACTTGAAAAAAGACGTATCTGACATCGAAACCACATCTTTAAGGTTCCAATATTTGGTCGAATTGAAATAATTGTTTATTTTATTTTTTTAATTTTGAATTTCATTTACGTCACACTCAACACTTTTCAGTTACATGGTGGCGGTCAGTTTTAAATGGTGGAGCAGAGAACCTGGTTACCCAGGAAGAAACCACCGACCTTCTGCAAGTAAACTGGCATACTTTCTCACGAAAATCAGCTTAGGTTCCAGCGGGACTCGATTCTGCACTGACAGAAAGTGAGAGACTTCATGATATAAAGCGCGATGCTCTAACCACTCGGCCACCGAGTCCCCTAAAATCCTTTAACATTTTGTCTAAACTCATTTCAGGAATTAAACAAAACACTTAAAACAGAATAAAACTCAACAATGGTATTTGTAAAAAGAAACAATTGATAAACAAAATTGAAATCAGTACAATGTATATGGTTGGTCACGATATTATATATATATATATATTATATATATATATATATATATATATATATATATATATATATATATATATATCTATATATAGATATATAGATATATAGATATATATATATATATATATATATCTTACTATGTTTATTTATCTATTTTTGTGATATTGACAATGTCATTTCAGGGAGGCAACGACCACTACCATTACCCGGTGGACAATGTCGCTTTAGGTGTCATCCTTCCCAATGTGTAAGAATTATTTTATTGAAAACAATTTGATTTTGACTTTCCGATAACGAATTCCAATTTGCTTTTAAAAAAAAGCATTCTAATGATGGTTGTTCCAAAAACATTGTCACTTGCATTGCTTCTCTTTTCCTACTAATGCTTTGGTAATCCTTATAGCTTGAGAGAAAGTTATGTGAATAATGTTTATTTTTTTGTTTTCAATACAGCTAGGTGTCAAATCTATATACTTTATATAAAACACATTTATAAACTAAAATAATGTAACAGTTGTGCATGAAATTCGCTATTCGCTATTTCAGTTTAGGGGATGTAGATTTCCACGAACGTGCCTTGCCTGTACACGAAGACGATATGATTGTAGATGCAGTAAGTATTTTTGTACCTATTTCATTGGCGTTGAATTTACAAATACAGTTTTTTTAAAAATCAATTGGACTAATGTACCTTTTTCGTGTTGGTTGTTCCATAACGTCACGATTTGTCATAGTATGCAACTTCACAGAAAAAAAGAGACCTGCATCATTTCCGGTCAAGGCATTTACAGGAAACTGGGAATATGTATTACATATATTAGGAGCGACATTTGAAGAGGAGAAAGACATGACACTTGTCATCTATACAAGAAAGAACATTTAGCTCGTTTCCTTTGAATTCCTTTTTATCTACTGCCGTCATATGGCCTACGTAAAAACTATTCCTACAAAACTGAACAGAATGGAACAACTAGGGAAATGCCTATTATAATATATTTGATGGAATATCGCGATAATTTGACACAAGAAATGTTGTTGTCTTATGTCAATGTATGATAGGGAAAATATCTTCTACTGATTTAAAAATCTAGTTGCTTGTCTAAGAAGTTGTAAAAGTATTGTGAAAAAATAACGGCCGATCTTGCAATTTTCTGTTGCTCTAATTGTACACAAAAACGTGTATATATATTTGTATACAGACTTACGACTCTACCCGAGGCGGACTGGCTCAGTTAGTAGCGCGCTGGACTCTTGATCGTGAAGTGAGTTCGAGTCCAGCCGGCGGCAGGTCGGATTTCTATCCTTCGAATGAGACAGTAAAAACCAAGGTCCGTCACAGAAGGTGTCGGCACGTTAAAGACCCCTCACTGCACAATGACCGTAAGTTCCGAACATAGGCCAAACTTTGAAGCCCTTCACCGGCGTCATATAGAAAACCTTCCCCGGAATTTTTCTACATAGAAAATCTTTCCCTGGAAGGACTACTGTATAGAAAACATTCACCCGTTGGAAGATTTTTTTAGATAGAGAATGTTCCCCCTTTTATAGAAGATGTTCCACCCGGATTTTTTTCGATATAGAAAACTTTCCCCCTCAATCCGGAAAGTATTAATAAATGTGTTCACTGATTATTTAATATATATATATATATATATATATATATATATATATATATATATATATATATATATATATATATATTATATATATATATATATATATATATACAATGGAAACATGCTGAGTGTAAATCCCAAATGTTTCCTGATTTGAATTTATAAGAGACGTTCTCTCTTACTTAGAGACGGTCTCATCAGATACTTTCTCACTTATGTTATTCAAACTTATAAAGACGTTTTCACATATTGTGAGTGTAATAATATTATCATGTTCCCACTTTTTGATTTAAAAGGGGTTTTACCAAAAAGTGGGATTATCATATTCCCACTTTTTCATTTAAAAGGGGTTTACCAAAAAGTGGGATTATCATATTCCCACTTTTTGGTAAAACCCCTCGTAAAAAACCTTGTAAATTGTAAATCCCACTTGTAAAGTGGGAACATGATAATATATGTACTATAAAATCTATTTAAAAACTAGAACCTTAAAATTATGTTGATAAATGATTCTATGTCTTAATCAGTTTTAAAGTGAGCAAATTAATCAGTCATATTCAGTTTTAGATGAAATCAACAAAGGAAAAGATTAATGATACCAAAACGAAACGATATATATATATATATATATATATATATATATATATATATATATATATATATATATATATATATATATATATATATATATATATATATATATATATATATATATATATATAGCTAACATAAAAGTAAAACATATAACGGACAATTGGGAAAGTTTCTATGCAGAGAATGTGGAATGAATTTTGTATAGAAATCTTTCCTCCATGGGGAAGCTTTTCTATATAGACACATTTCCGGGGGAAGCTTTTCTCGGGAAGGGGGGTCGATATGACACCGGCATTAGTGACGTCTCCATATGAGTGACTAGAGTGGGACGTTAAACAACAATACAACAACGACTCGACCTAGAACATTGGCATTCCCAATTCCACCACTTTATTTTCCGATTCACATAACTTGACGGAGCGGAGTAACCTTTTGATTATCATATGGTCGAATCTACTCTTTTTTCGGTTATGATAGACTTCTCGTGAAAAACCCGCTGGATAACCACACGTAGGAAGACAAAAAGGGATGATTACTCTTGTCAGTGTGATTTCAATGTATTACTTTAAAAATTAGACTCGTGCGGGTCGGGAAAGGGTTCACGAGACTACATCCCGCCAGGATATATGGATTTCACTATATCTTTAATATTTTACATGACTACAACTATCTACGACTATTTGCAGTGGTTTGGTTTCACAGACACGGAATTGAAACCACTTATGAACAGACGTGCTTGATATGTTGAATAACTTTAACTTCATTTTATCTCATAGATTTTCGAAATATTACCTTGAATTGGGTAAAAATAAAAAAAAAATATAAATATTTATATGGTTCGAAATAATAAAATGAACGAATATTTAAAATGCAGTTTTAATGCAATATTCTCGTTTTTCAGGAAGATCCTTGCCGTGGTTTACTATTGGATGAACCAAACCGATGACCTGAATGAACGACCACCATTGAAGACAATATATAACATGTGTAATATGTTTGAAATTATTGTCTTTACAATAAAATGTGGAAAATATTTTGTATTTCTTTATCGGAGGAGAAACTTTAGCTTATTCCAGACAGACTTGAAGCGATGTAAATCAGATTTGGATACTATAATTTCAAACAGCTTTTACAAAATTAACAGACACATCATTTTTCTGATATTCAGAGTGTCACTACAAAACCTTTCTACATTTATATAAGATTTCTGCATAATGGATATAAAGAGAGACTTTTATATCATTGACAGCTGTTTTTTCAGTAAAATTTGTACCCGGAAATTTAAATACTTAATAATTGGTTACTATGATAATTATATCGTCCTACACCACTCTGATTCAACACAAAAACTACACAAAAGTTAATATAAAAAGATGCTGAAATTTTTAATGGACAACATAATACTTTTGGTATCTCTGATTCTATATTGCGTAAGGGGCAAGTCCATATAGAGACTGTTATACGTATGTAAAGGCCCGTTTCTGTATTCTCTATGATTGAATTTTGTGTTAACAGTTTGCCATCTATACTGTTCCCGTGTATCCTTTATTTCCATGTAAATAAAAACTATTGATATGCAAAACCAATATACAATAACAGTGTTGATAGTAATGTTTGTTTATTGAGTGACAACTAAAGCGCATGTTACAAATTAAAGGTTGGTTAACAGTTAATTATACATTTTATATCTTTAGAAGTATTGTTCAGAAAGCGTTCCCAATACTTTGATAATTGTCAATTCTAAACCGATACACTTGTATATTACGAAGTGTTAGAGATCATGCAAGCCATTAGTCAAAGTCTATTATAACTTATCAAATTTAATTTTACATCGGTTTTCAGTGAATTTAGGAATATAAAACAATCTGAACCATGTATCAATATTAATTTGCCATCACTTTTCTCTCTTAGTATCTAAACAGAATGTTTCTTCCTATTGTCCCAATGAAATCTATATTGTCTATTGACTTCAATGGGTGAAAAGGAATTTTCTCATTATCATTAGACGGTGTAGTTTGAATATAGTTTGACCTTTTTAAATCGTCAAACATACATTCGTTTTGGTCGTTCTTGGGTCCAAGCATGTACCTTGGTTTGTGTTCCGGTTTTACATCGCTTGTAGAAAATATAACTAAGTAAAGCAGTCAGACAAACGACAACAAGCAATCCTCCGACAGATCCCAGAAGAACTGGAACTAAAATAAAATGAAAACTGTAAACAAAATATTTTACCAGTTAAACAAAATGATTTGTGTCACTCTTTCAAAGAATTTCACCATTTTTGTTTGTTTTAATACTCACTGGCATATATTATTTCTGTTTATTGCAATATCACAGTGTTATCTTTATGATGGCGTCCCTAATTAAAGCGCACGTAAGTAAAAAGAACAATGCTGTCCAGGAAGATTTGATAGTAACGGTTATACAACTATAAAGTTTATGTATATAGTGAAAACCCGAAAATGATATAAACTTATAAACGTTAACGAAACAAACTGGTGGTTTACTCACGTAAATTTATCTGTTTCTTTGGTTCGATATATTGAACTTCTTCATTACGATTTCTAACAGCAATTGCTGAAATGGAAATAATATATATATAAATAAGCAATAATATTTCATTCTGGTATATACCTAGAGGTTTTAAAGAATGGAAAACAGTGTTAAAACCATTTCCCCAACTACACCCATTTGTCTGTCGCGATATACAGTAGCAAACAAAGTATTGTTTTTTGTATTTTGTAACCTGTAAATTATAAAATATTTTAGAAAAATACAACAGTGACACAATTTCTGTATCATTTTCAGTTATATTCGTTCATAAATAGTGGTTTGGTATTAGTGAATACAAAAGATAGTGTAAAGGTATTGCAAGTAATGTACGAGTAAAGCACACAACAAATAAACGAATTAGGTATCATGATACATCAAGAACGATAACTAAACACTTACAGTTGTGTGAAGTTGACTGGAGATATTCAGTCGTGATTACTGTTGTTACTGTGCTTGATGCTGAAAAATTGAATTAGATCGTGGTCAATATATATATATATATATATATATATATATATATATATATATATATATATATATATATATATATATATATATATATATATATATATATATATATATATATATATATACATATGCGCACGTAAATACAACGTATTACCTATCAGGTGGTACAATACAAATATGGTGAACAATGGATAAACACAGAGCGTTGGGAGATCAAGAGGTGGGATCAGGTGCCAACGTCACACTTAGTACGATTCAACAACCGCCATCGAACAGTTAACTCAATATTTCATTTAGTGAAACATAGTAATTGCAAAGAAGTAAAAACGAAGAAGTACCAATGGGTTAGCGAAACTCCAAGTCCATTAGAATACAAAAAATTGGATATAAAAATGGTCTAACATGAAAAAACAATGGCGAATCACAAACGGGATGGGATCAGGTGTCCGGAAAGAGTCAGCTTCCCCTATTAGTATGCCACACCCATCGTAACTGTAACATGGGAAACTCTTTAGTTCGGTTAAAATGTCATCAGTTTTAGATCTTAATGCCGACAGTGGGTATATGGTCGTGCTCCAGAAGACTATTTAACTATCTGTAAAATTTGCAGAATGTAGACATCAAACGCAATTTCCGATATCCGATGTTGCAATAACATATCAGTAAGATGTTTTCCATATGTTAAACGCGTCCTGCACATCGGATCATTTGCGAGAGATAAACACCATAAGCAGGAGATAGCGAGGTATTACTAATTACATGTATATGTGGAAAATTGGCGATGGGAATACCAGGATTGTCGTGTTTGTCGTATTGTGTGGTTGTTAATTTTTCCGTCTGTGTCTATACTAAGTAAAATGTCCAAGTAGGAAGCGTGTATGTTTGATTCTGTTGTGTTTTTATTTTCTAGTTCCTTGTGATACCGGTATATCGCATTGAGATATGTATGAATCATATCAATATTAATTGACAAAACGTCAGATTTACTCTGTTTCACTAAAGGAAATGTGTTGAGATACTTTTTCGACAGCGGTTTTGGAGTCGTCTTTAACTAGGAGGAGTATTCCAAAAATAATGTCACCCGTGCATTCCTTTCCGCAGAAACCGTGCAGTGTGAATTCAAACTCATCTCGTTTCGATAGATAGAAAGATCACTGAAGCATAACATAAGTAAAATCTCGGTCACAAGTACACAGACATTTCTAGCGTATTCATTACACTATACACAAAATGACTGGTAAACGAGCAGAAAATGTGCTTGAAATTCGAGCTTGAATAAAAGGTAGGTCGCCACTTGGCATAAAACACACACACACACACACACACACACACACACACACACACACACACACACACACACACACACACAGAGTCAAATTTCCGTTACGACCTGTTCCTTCATCAGAACAAAATGATGAAAATAACATGAGAAAACGTACACATGCACACTCTCAGGCAAACACCCACTCACATACATAATCGGAAAGTGAAAGAAGTGCTACATATTACGAGTACAGTGTAATTGATGCAATAAATAAATAAAAATGAAAATCAAACAAAAGGATAACTAAAAAAACTAAGCTCAAACTACCAACGAAATGTGAACCGAAAATTTGACATTCATTTTGTCCGTTTCGTCAGTCATTTTAGTGCTTTATATATTCTTTCCCTGACTTCTATCTATTGCATAGATCCTACATCCAAGGATATATAGTGTTGTTAGTTTTAGTGCTTTGTTTGTTTTGTTTGTTTATTGTTGTTTTACGTCCCACTCAAGAATCTTTCACTCATATGGAGACGTCACCAAATGCCGGTGAAGGGCTTCAAATTTTTTTAGTGCTTTGGATATATATATATATATATATATATATATATATATATATATATATATATATATATTATATATATATATATATATATATATATATATATATTGAAGTGTGCGTTTCATTCCTCTCATTTCCCTAAATTAAATCCATCCTAATATACACTTGTCTTTAACATGTTCATTTAATGGGTTGTAATCTTCTTTTTTTTCTTTTTTTTTTTTGGCAGAATGTGTCTTTACATTATACTTATCAGCTAAAGGTTAAGTGCAACACGTAAGTTTTCTTTGAATGGCAGTTTTTGTCACTAACGTAATTACGATTGCATGCAGAAACTCACCTTTTGCATGCATTTTACATGTATAAATCGTAATTTGCAAGCACAACTCTTTGGTTTCTGAATAAATAAAGTATTTTTTTAACTCAAGAGGATATTTCAACGCCCTGGTCTCGATTTTTTCCCATGCAAAATCAGTCGTGTTTGCTTGTAAGTTTGGGAAAAATACAGCGAAAACGTACGTGATGAAATTATCCAATAAGAGACCTTCTTTCAATTCATTAGTACTAAAATGGCGCCGGGTATAGTATCGCATATTCATCAGCACAAAAGTTTATGTACTAGATACGGATATAGATTCTTAATTTCTATAGTTTTGAATATTTGTATATAAGTAAACATGTATTTGTTGCTTAAATTATTCATTTTAAAATATCGCTTTGTAAATATCGGTGATTAGATGTTGTAACACTCTTTATTTATGAAAATTGTATCAACGAGATCAATCACGCTTTCATATTTGACGTTTATAGGTACTAAATATTGTTTATATTTATTATTTTACATGTGTAGATATTTCCAATTATAAGTATCTAGGTAATCAGTTAAAATTAAAAAAAAAGTGTTATTTCGTTTTTCAATGTAATGTGATGTAAGAAGAATTTCCATCGGCTGTTCCTGTCTGTCACAATACAAACTTGCATATTTGTCTTTGATTAGCGGTAATGCGTGCGAACAAAATTTACATGACGAAATGAGTTTTACATGCAAACAAGTCACTACTTGCATGCACAAAGTATGTTTGTTTATGTAAAACAAACTTTTTGCGCAGACTTGTATGTTTTTCATGCAAGTTATCATCACATTAGTCGACTACTCTGTTTCACTAAGTGAAATGTTGAGTTGCCTTTTCGTTGGCGGTTGTTGAGACGTCTGTACCAATTGTGACGAGGATACACTCCTCACGTGTTTCATTGGACTTGACTGTGGACTCACGGCGGGTGTGACCGGTCGACAGGGGATGCTTACTCCTCCATGGCACCCGATCCCACCTCTTGGTTTCCAGAGGTCCGTGTTTGTCCATTTTTACCGGATTTGTATCTATGTCCTGGACATCCTATTGATTTATACTTTGGTATCTGAGATTTTTATATTCATCACATTTGTGGCACAAACAGCCTTCATATTATTATTATTATTATTATTATTATTATTATTATTATTATTATTATTATTATTATTATTATTATAACACTGTCACACGTAAATCAATTATCATTTCATGTATATTATTAGATACATAATTATCAAACTGTTTAAGTAAAGAAATTACAAGTAAACAAACTGAGGAACAAAAGCAAAAATGTTGATAAATTGAAATGTACATAACAAAGATATATAAATAATAATAATAATAATAATAATAATAATAATAATAATAATAATAATGATAATAATAATAATAATGAAATGAAGAGCAGGAAAATGAAAGGAGAAAGAAGAAGAATTGGAATTTTGATAAATAACAGAAATAAAAAAACAAAATCCCATGATAATGAATGAGAAAATATCAACATAATTAGTACTTGATCAGTTTAACAAATATATAAATTCAGTATAAATAATTCATTATCTAAATAATTGTATTTATACAAAACCGCAGAGCGATTTACCCATACTTCTCTTTAAAACAATGACAGAGCGATAATTTTTCATTCGATAGAAAGATGCTATTATAGAAATAGAACAAATGGAGGTTTATGAAGTTCCATGAAAAATCATCTTCAAAATGTAAGTTTGAGAATAATATAATGTCACTTCGACAGTTTTTGTGAATAATATAAAGTCACTTCGACAGTGCTTGTGAATAATATAAAGTCACTTCGACAGTGCTTGTGAATAATATAAAGTCACTTCGACAGTGCTTGTGAATAATATAAAGTCACGTCGACAGTGCTTGTGAATAATATAAAGTCACTTCGACAGTTTTTGTGAATAATATAAAGTCACTTCGACAGTTCTTATAAATAATATAAAGTCACTTCGACAGTTTTTGTGAATAATATAAAGTCACTTCGACAGTGCTTGTGAATAATATAAAGTCACTTCGACAGTGCTTGTGAATAATATAAAGTCACTTCGACAGTTTTTGTGAATAATATAAAGTCACTTCGACAGTGCTTGTGAATAATATAAAGTCACTTCGACAGTGCTTGTGAATAATATAAAGTCACTTCGACAGTTTTTGTGAATAATATAAAGTCACTTCGACAGTTTATGTGAATAATATAAAGTCACTTCGACAGTTTTTGTGAATAATATAAAGTCACTACGACCAATGAAGCTGGACATATACACCTGATAACTATCTATACTCACAGCAAGTGTTTACACTTTGACAAGTTTTCTTTTCTGTATAATCATCAAATTTTAGATCGCAATCAATTAAACATCCAGTAAAATTCAGTGGTGGTGTGTGATGTCTGCAGCAAGCCGCACGAACACGACTTTGATGCCCTACTCCACATGTTGCTGAGCATTGTCCCCAGGGATGCCAGTCTGACCACTTACATATCGATGCATTTCCTCCGCATCCCGAGACCATTGAACGGAACACCAAGACACAAGTAAAAGCAAGGATTACTCTTTCCATTTCAAAGCCTTCCTTTGGACTGACCATGCACCTGTAAAGAGTAAATTGTGTTCGTTCTTTTCCACGCACCTGTTCTCAGCATTTTTGGTACGTAAGTCACAACACAGTTTTTATGGTAGTTAAAGCTACATTGTGTTAAGTCTTTGATGGATTACCACGAGCTTAATTTTTGTATTTGTATGACAAAGGGGTGTTGCTGTATTTAGAAATGAGCCTTATGATAAAACGCAAAGTGGAACAAACTGGTTCTTGATATGAAGAATCAAAGAATATCTAATAAAAATATTGATATATCGAAGTTGAAAATCGATATAAACAGACATAAATATATTTAGCAGTTACATAAAGGCAAATTTTTAACAACATGGTATATAATATAGAATTTAATTTAGAATTTAGAACTCTCATAAATTAATGATCTATTTTAATCCCTTTTTGTGTACAGTGATGATGGTGATGATGATGATGACGACGACGACGACAATAATAATAATAATAATAATAATAATGATAATAATAATAATAATAATAATAATTATAATAATAATAATAATAATAGAATAATAATAATAATAATAATAAAAAAAAAATAAAAAAAAAAAAATAATAATAATAATAATAATAAAATAATAATAAGAATAATAAGACTTATGATAATAATAATTATAAAAATGGTGATGATAACAATAGCAAAATAAAGTTAAAGATGATAATAATGATAATTACAATAATAAAAATAATTTTGACATTAATAATTACAATGGCACATTTAATCTAAAGAGGTTCATTTTGCCAAACACAAATAATGCAGATAAATATCATTGGAATTATTTAGGGGATAATAACAATAGAGAAAAGAAAAATCAAATATATGCATATTTAAAGCAAAGAGTGTCATGTTTCTTCGAATTCTGATCATAACAAAGAAAATAATTAATGTTAAAATATTTAAATCAAGGCCCAATGTATTGATTTGTATATTTAATATCATTGACAAAGTCCTTTTTCACTGAAGATTGTTTTAAAACATTAAATACATGTCATTGACCATCCAGAGTCTAACACCACAATGATTCTCTTCACAAATAAACTGAAATTGATATAATGCGATGCTGGGTTTCTAACTGACAATACAATTGTAGTCAATGAAGACCAAATTTGTCATCAATTTACATTCCCATGGACACTGATTGTGCCCTTTTATCACCCCAAAATATGAGTATGGAGTAATTTCATTCATAGGCTTCTGAAACAGAATAATGTAGCCGTGGACTTTGACTTTTAGACATGTCGACGATGATATGCCAATTAACAATGACCATTTTTATAGTTTAAGAATAACCCATAAACTAATGCAGGTTTGTTGTACTTAAAATATTTATTTAATATAAACGTCGGCTGCTATTGTTCACCAAACTACATTTTACTAATATGTATTTTTTCACCCACATATCATGTCTATGCTCCCCTATTGATCCAGTATGATAGCACATGTTTAATGTAAGAGCATTTCATGTAATAAGTGCTAGTTTGTGAAAATGGCCAGCATTTCGCAGTGTATGGTGGATATAATTTATTCTATGAAATGTCTAAGTGGAAGATAACGTGAATAATTAATGCCCTTGATCGGAACTCTTCAAAACAATCTACTTCCATTGCATGCATTTAATTACTATACACTTCGACTCTCACAAAATAAATCTAACTGAAATTTACTCCTCAATATCGTTTGCCTTGACCCAAATTGATGAGTAGAATTATTGCTCTGCGCATATGGAGGGGGCTTAATTTTAGTCCTCCAAAAAGTACCAATCGAATGCGTCAGTTACCTAGTACCTGGTTTTTCGGTACCAGCTGATAATCTTATACTAAATACTAATATTTGGTACTTATAACACCATTTAAATTCCAAAGTTTCTATAGCTAAGATAGTCATCTTTTTACAGTGGTTACTCTTAGACGGATTCCGGCTATACTTTTAGATTTATTATTTGACCTTCTATGATACCCTTTTCTCTATAGAAAATACATATACGTTTTAAATTGGAGCTCAACTGATGAAGTTTAATTGACAGAAACGATCGTCTTGAGCACTGTAACTTTGGTATTATGTTTATAATATTTATAACCACTAGGTTGTTGACACTGCTGATGGACCGTTTGAGTCCCCGAGGGTATACATAAACCTAGTACCTGGTATTTTGGTACCAGCTGATAATCTTATACTAAAGTAATATTTGGTACTGATAACACCATTTAAATTCCAAAGTTTCTAAAGCTAAGATAGTCATCTTTTTACAGTGGTTACTCTTAGACGGATTCCGGCTATACTTTTAGATTTATTATTTGACCTTCTATGATACCCTTTTCTCTATAGAAAATACATATACATTTTAAATTGGAGCTCAACTGATGAAGTCTAATTGACAGAAACGATCGTCTTGAGCACTGTAACTTTGGTATTATATTCATAATATCTATATCACCAACTGAAATGTTGAGTTGATTCTTATCGCGATAGTTCAATCGTCTATAAAAAGACTGATATTGTTACTGATTATTTTCTTAATCGATTAGCAGGGAATGCTTACTTTTTAGTGACACCTGGTTCCTCCTCAGTTTCTCCGGAGATTCGTGGTTTCACTTAATTCACTCTATGTGTACATCCGGACTTCGTAACTGTTAAAGTTTAATATATCTACGTATTGTGCACATAATCATTTTACACCATGCATCTCTGGTCAATTGCACAAACGCCTTTTTGCGTTATGCTCTTGACCATCATTTTTGAAAAACTGCTTACAATATTAATTACAATAATCTCATTATTTATTATAAAACATTTGATATTATGGTAGCATATCTAATTGTCTATCGATTTAACATACCTGTTGATCAGTATTTTATACAATAGTTTCGAAGCTGTTACTGTCCCACAATGCAGTATTACTGATAGATAACTCGCTTATACACTCACTAATATAATGTCATTGTTTTGTTTTTGGTGTAATAAAACGTTTTAGAATTAATCTGCTATATAGGTTATTAATAACCAACATCACCCCTGGGTTCTAGACTGTAATGCATTATTAGACATTGTGGCCCAGATATCAAATACTAAGAACTATTTATTGATTGTGTACCGTCTTTATCTTTATCTACAAGTTCACGATATAAAGGGGGAAAGATTGGGAGAGTGCACTTAGATGGATGGATGGATGGATAGATGGATGGATGGATAGATAGATAGATAGATAGATAGATAGATAGATAGATAGATAGATAGAGAAGATATAGAAACAAGCATTTATCTTTAACATTTAACAATATTTCAGCGAACTTTAATTATCCATTCAGTTACCTATTCACCTATCTATGGAAAATGCTTGAAAAAAAAAATAAAAAAAAATATATATATATATATATATATATATATATATATATATATATATATATATATATATATTATATATATATATTACAATTTTTGGCTTTTTTTGTCGTTTTATGTCTATGTGTACTTAAAAATAATTTACCTTACAGTAAAATACTTTTTAGACTTAAAATAGTAAAGATTTGATTATATAAACTTGGATCAACACCATTATATTTCATGAACACTATGTAACCTTTGAGTATAGCATAGTCTCGTTCAGTGTTTGTTTTATTTCTTAATTTAATCTTGACACCATTGATTTAATACGTGTCAAGATAAAGCATAATGCGCTCGGACACATATTCTTCAATATTTTCTTGCATAAGTCCTGCATATTGTCGATGTACTCGAAAAAAGATAATGAACATATTAAATCATCCATATTTAAAACAATATTTTATGTGTGTATTCTTGTTTTAGTTCTTTGTAAATAATAATAATAATAATAATAATAATAATAATAATAATAATAATAATAATAATAATAATAATATTTATTCATATGACAGTAATCTGATGTATTTCATGAATTTGTTAAAATATGAAGCATATCTTCCACGTGATTGTATAAAATTTTTTGCACAAAACAGGTGCTTGAAACAAGCTTAAAATTATCTGAGGTCAAGTCTTTCTCATGACTGTCATAAAGCTAATTCCGCACTCAGGTGAACAAAATCGAAGACAATTTTATCTTTTGATTGTGATTCCAATTTCTCTCACTATTCAACTATGTGATAAAGTTATCTATATAAACTGCATCTCCACATTTAATGTAGTCGTGACGTTACAATAGATCCATCAAAATTATTCTATCGACAGAAATAGCTTTTCATTCTGGTTTGTTTCTTTCATACAAAGTATCATTCTATATGCTTCTTTATTAACGCACCTGTTAATATTTCCCTGTGATCTGTATTCAATTGCATATTTAATTTTTTTTCTAAAGTTCGGTTCAGATAAAAAGTCCGTTTTTATAATCTGGAAATTATATATTTCATCATTGATAAGCTACACTACATAAATTGATTAACTGTACATGAAAAGAAAAGACAGGCTGTAATTCATTCTTTAATAGATTCATCAAGCAGGTTTCACTTGGCAATATTTTGCATTGCACACAATGCGTTAAAGATTACATCACCTTACATAGTCAAAGCATCTATACACATATCACAGAATCTGCTAGATCAGAAAATCAATGGTAAACCATGTTTTTCTTGTCAAGAATTAATGAAACTGGTTAACAGAATAATTATACATGAATATATAACAAACGTAGAACATAATATATCACAGCAATATATACATTATTCTACTTTACATCACACAAAACTTATATATTATTCAAACATATAAATATCTACGACAAATTGAAAGTGTATAAATAAATATAATGTAACTGAACATGTAATTAAAATTAAATCAAAGCAATGTTGATATACTACTACTACTACTACTACTACTACTACTACTACTACTACTACTACTACTACTACTACTACTACTACTACTACTACTACTACTACTACTACTACTACTACTACTACTACTACACTACTACTACTACTACTACTACTACTACTACTACTACTACTACTGCTACTACTACTACTACTTCTACTACTACTACTACTACTACTACTACTACCAATTATTATGATAGTAGTCACAATGGTACTTATTCCTATGATAATCAGGCGTGACTTTCAAGTATGGTTACTTGTTTAAGTGGTCACTCAGGGTACTTATTTTTTTTGCCCATATAACAAGCTGCCGTGATTGACTGAATGAAGATTTTGTATCTCATAATATCAGAATGTAACAGCTGTTTTTATTGGCTTATCAGATATACATAAATTGCTATGGGAATACCAAGATTTTTGATACAACGACGCACCAACAACGCTGTATCTCAGAATACCTTCAGGTATACAGGGTTAAAGCGAAGTATTTCAATGAAACCTCGGCTATGTATGAATTACGTAGCGATAACTCTGAATAGCAGGAGGTATTCAGGGTTACAAATCGACTATCACATAGATACCCCCAGTTATCCCATAAATACCAGGAAGTATATTTGGGATAGTTGACCTGTAACCCTGAATACCTGATGATAACTAGAGATGTGGTCTGTTATCCCATAATAACAGCCTGGTATCTATGGGATAGCAGAGTTTTTGGTTAACACTGCGTACCATAAAGCAATACAAAACACCCGATTTAACATTGTGATCAATCAACATCAGACATTGTTACATTTTAATTTACAAATGTTTTTTGCTTTAGTATTCAGACTGAGAAATTTCCCCTTTTTGATATCAAAAATGAATATGCCAAACACATTAATCAATGCGTTCCTTAGAATTAAAAATGGTTGAATCACTGCATGAACTGAACTGAAAGAATGATTCACATAAGTTCCTCTTCTTTCCTCTAAAAAAGTTAATGAATATTTTATATCGCAAAAAACTGAAAATAATTAAATTAAGTTTGAATCTAACCAAAGTACAAATAAAGTCTTTAACAATCCCGAGAGGGAATAGATAAGTAATAAGAATCAGTTAGTCAATATGACACTATGATAGTTTGCGTTGTAATTTCCTTATATATCACAAGTTCTTATCGACTCACTGATAAATCATGTTTTCAGTATTATGGACTTTGTGCGAGTTCATATCTGAATACCTGGCTGTATTTTTTTTACTATATTACCGAAATCACCTTGTCCTTTGGCATATCTCGATTTAGGATTTTTATGAACTGTGTTTCATCCCTGCATGTTGTTTTTAAGAACTTCAAATGTTTATTTTCGTTGAATTTTTGGAAGTTTTGACCCACATTTACCACTGAATTTGGTTATATTATTGAATCAGCTTTTGAAATGCGCGGAAGAAAGCATTGTTATAAGAGAAAAAGTATAATCAAGGCTACCGACCTTTCACGAGTAAAATGGCAACATCAATTACACTATCAGGTATCGTTGCTTGTGCGATATCCTCAATGGCAGTGCGCAAGGATATTTTAAGACGCTATTGATATTATGATTTACCTATTGTTACCTTTATTCTTAAGTTATCAATGTCATACCTCTAAATAACACTTATATATTGTCAAAAAGGTAAAAAGATATAAATTAGCTAACCAATTCAACAAACTCATTGATAAAGATATACAGAGTCTGGCTACTAATATTTCTGTATATGTCACACACATACAAACACACACACACACACACACACACACACACACACACACACACACACACACACATAAAATAAGTTCCCCCTTCGATTATATTTTCAGGGATTATCCGTTGGTAGTTGCTTAGTTGCAGTCTGTGTCGGATTTTCCACCTCTAAATGTTTCTCCGGCTCTGTTTGTCCCTCGGGCTCTATTTGCTTCTCCTTCTTTTGTCTGTACCGTTTGTAAACAAAACAAGTAAACAATGTCGCAAGACATGCTGCAAGCAAAAGTCCGAAAATTGTCCCCAGTATTACTGGAACTGAAACAAAAACAGATTATATTATCTTTTATTGCTTGATATTATAATTTTATACTAAACTGTTCACAAAGGCTACATCAGTGAGACAAAAGACTAACAAAGCAAATTGTTTGTGTGGGTTATAAATTACTTGGTTCTGAAGCAAGTTGAGCGTCCAGACGTTACAAAATTTACGCGGGCTATCCATGAGTGAGTTGTTAGAGCATCACACTTTGAACCATGAAGTCTCTTACTTTTGTTCAGCCCAGATTAAAGCCCCGCTGGAACCTAAGCTGATTTTGTTGGAAAGATTGCCAGTTTACTCGCGGATGACCAGTGGTCACCACCATATAACTAAAACATTGATTAGTGTGGCGTAAAGACTATTCAATATCGAATCAAAATCAAACTAATATCTACGCATTACTTTAACATATTGACAATATAAGACCTCAGGATGTGGCAACATATGAAACACATCATGAACTTTGTGTCAAAATATAAATAATAATAATTTTAGTATGGCACTCGCAATCGCTTTGGACTGTTACGCTCGGTATAAAGGGTACAACAACTGGTATCTAATAATCGGCTCAACATTTCAGATAATGAAATATGGTCTTAGTAAAGTATGTCATGATAACAACCTTAAATTTTGCAAAACGTTGAATTAAGGCATTATATTTCTTTATGTTTTTAAAGTTTATTTTTCTCAGCCAACTTTTGTCAGATGATATTAGAGTTGAAAAACTCTGTTCGTCTGGAATAATCTTTTCACAACTTTTATGCACAAACTAATTATAATATTTCAAATTGAATCAAAAGAAGAAAAAGTTAGCGGTGTCCTTTAATTTGGTATTTAGATATATCGACGACGTTTTGTCAATTAATAATGACATACATATGTCAATACGATATATCCCAGCGAGCTAGAAATTAAAGATACAACAGAATCAAGCACACACGCTTCATACTTAGACATTTTACTTACTATAGAGGCAGACGGGAAATTAGCAACTAATCTATACGACAAACGCGACGATTTCGGCTTTCCCATCGTAAATTTTCCACATTTAAGTAGTAATATCCCTCAGTCACCCGCAAATGGAGTTTATATTTCACAAATGATCCGATATGCTTGGGTGTGTTCAACAAAAACATTTCATATGCATAGGTACACTACTCATTGACAAATTATTGACGAAGGGATACCGAAACCCACGTTTGATGTCAACGTTCCGCAAGTGTTATGGTCGGTATAATAGTCCTGTTTGCGATTAATCTGTTTCAACTCTTATGACTTTGGTAATATGTTTATAATATTTCACGAAATGAAATGTTGAGTTATCTGTTGATGGCGGTTGTTAAGACGTCTACATCAATTATCATGAGGTATCTTTTCTCACGTATTTCATTTTAAAAATTTGATTGTGGACTCACGGCGAATGTGACCGGTCGACAGGGGATGCTTACTCCTCCATGGCACCTGATCCAACCTCTTGGTTTCTAGAGGTCCATGTTTGTCCATTTTTTTTACCAGATTTGTACCTATATTCTGGACATCCTTAAGATTTATACTTTGGTATCTGAGATTTTTTATATTGATTTATTATATTCCAACTGAACAAATTAATATATTCATATTTATGATTTCCATGTAAAATTACTTAGAATAAATTGTTTGTTGTTGAAAAATATGTCAAGTTTCTGTAATTGGTAGTATACATAATGCCTATACGATAATTGTCCACAAATTGTGATAAGTTATGTCTCAATTTTTCTATGTTATGTCTCAATTGATTGGTTATTTATTTTAGTAATTATACTAGCTGATTTCAAATATACCATTGCACTTTTAACTGTTAATTGCAATGACTTGCTTTTGAACTGTCTATTTACCATAAGATTAGATTTGCAAATTTAGACAGTCAAGATAAAAGTAAAATACTCACGCAGATTTTTTCCTTGTTTCTTCCCGGTGTTTGCTTTTATCTGCTTGTGATGACCCAAGCTACCGTCTGAAACATATATTATCTAAATGCAAATATAATATATACACTAACATCTGCTTTAGCGACCACCAGGATATAAAGACTACCTTGTCGCAAAGACATTTTTTTTTGCTGTCCGCAATAGTACCATTTGTATACAAATTAATTTCTATATAAAGGTCACCTCCCTATTAAGACTGGGTTTGTTGTGTCCCGAAGGGGGTAATTATATACAGTATAAACATTTCACTGTATACCAATTGAAGTATTCATTTGTCACTATCGATCATCACCAAGATATGACTCATTCCATCTTCATCATTGAATTCCTGGGAGGGGGGTGGGTGCGGGTAAATGGTTTTGAGTTCTAGTGTATGGTATGGAGGATGCATATAAAATTTGGACGTTTTTAATGGAATTAATGACGTATAGTAGAATCACATTTGATATCTGACATTTTTACACATAAAATGACTGATAATATTTAACTTAAGAATTTTCAGATGTTAATTTTTGAATTATTATATACAGGTATGAGAAGAAAATCTGTCTGGTCAAATTCACTTTCTGAATTTTCAAAACTGCAAAATGTGGGTATTTTAAATGCTTTACATTTCTATGTGTTAATACAATATCTGTAGTAAAAAATAAAATGGCAAAGAAACTGTCGTTTTGAAGTTAATTTTCTAATTTCACTGGTGTGTCTCTTTCTATACCGATTATCTCACTGTCCAATGTGTCATTAAAGTTAAACTTAATACATTTCTAGATAAGGAATAATATTACTTAAAAGATCATGCTTGATTGAAAAAAAATTGCTCTAAATCGTATTACCGTCATTTATATTTGGATCGCAAAATTTATTAACTATATTTCAATCCTTACGCTTTGATGTTGTCGTCATATGAGTTAACTGTGGCCGTCCTGTTGTTGGATTCATAGAACTCGAAGCTGAAAGCATAAAGACAAATATTTTAATTAAATTAATGTAAAAAATATTGAAAAATAGCCAGATTTGGTATTCTACTTTCATATATTTTTTTCTGTTACTATCGGGGACGTGTACAAAAGTCGGGAATGTACATTGATTTTTAGGATAGATGCCAATGTTTCTTATCTTTACACCATATATATTCGTGCCATTTTCATTTGAAGTCCATATGGAACTCTGTGTAATTTTAATTCAAAATTCATTGTCAATTTAGTAATGATGCATGTAATACGTTTCAGGTGAGTAGCGTGGAGAAAAAGTAAAGTCTAGATGACATTTAAGCTATAGAAGTTTCACGTGAAATTTGTATCAAGCTTACTTGTTATTTTCAAACACAATGACAAAACAAAACCTACTGAACGTAATTCAAAAATTCAATGTATATAATAATCTGATTGCTATTGCTATATTATAAAATGATGTATTACAGGAGTTATATATCTTTGATCAAGTATAACACCTGGTCATAGCGTGTCTTAACCATTTTTTTATCAAATAAATTGTATAATATATTTTGTTAACTTTGTGTGGATTAAAATACAACATAATTGTTTTGATTGTAGAGACATAGAATGCTATATAAACCGGCGTGCGGAATATATCAGTGTAATTTGTTATGTCACATTTTGTCTTACTTGTTAATTTAAGAGTAATAACTTGTTTTGACAACAGACAAAACAC
Organism: Atrina japonica; assembly: GCA_030159075.1. NCBI lineage: Eukaryota > Metazoa > Mollusca > Bivalvia > Pterioida > Pinnidae > Atrina > Atrina japonica. The sequence continues at coordinate 100,002 of BROG01000344.1, read as the reverse complement.
AATCAGCAACATCGATTCTATTCAAAGTACTGAACATAGTGATACGAGTTGATGGTAATCGTTAAGTTTTAATGAGGAATGATATATTCAGTATACAGGAAAAATATACATTGTGTATATATTTTTGAAATATACTGCAGGTAAATTACAATAAAGGGTACCACTGTCTTGTTGTAAAATCCTAATTTACTATCTTTTTATTGCGAAAATGCTTGCTATTTCCACAGTACTCAAATTAGCCAAAACCTGCGGGAACAAACAATTTTATTTCAAATAAGAACAATAATGACAATGAAAACATCACAACTTGTTTCACATTCTTTACCATTTATATCACACGTGAGTATAGGAGAAAATTTCCCCAATTTCAAGTTACTTTTTTTAAAAACAAAATTAGGTTTAAAAAAGTAACATAAAATCGGGAAAGACATTCGACCTAACGTAAGTACTGATGACGTATTTATTATGCAGCAAACAACATAGATCACCGATATCAGTATAGAACCTTTTGCTTAAAAACATCGTTTCATCGATATTCATCGATAGAACAGTATTGTACCCTTAAACTATACGTCCTGGCACTATACTTCCTATCAGTAGCACTTAAGTCCCTCAGTCAACACGTGTGCATGTAAAACATTTCCTCAACTTCAAAGACTGCCGCGAGTTCCTCATCAATTAAGATAACGTGAATGACGCAGTTTCTATGTCCAACTTCCCAGCCAGATGCAAATACACAGTAAGGGAAATATATGCAACTTGACCAAAAACTTATTTGCATATTAATCGTGCAAAAAAATGGTAAACAATCCAGTCAATTGTTTTTAACGTCAATTCTGTCACAAGTGTATAATATTAAAAAATAATTGAAACGTAACATTCTAAAGCATATTTAAAATATCTAGTCTTCTAGACCTTTATTTTCCCAGCGAAGTGACACTTTGTTTTTGTCAATTTAAAAAGCAAAAAAGTTAGAACAACAGTGTGATTTGGAAATTTCAATCTTAAAGTTGAATTTATGTTGCTGAAATGCACATATGTGTTATTAACCCCATACTGCAACATATGCTTTGACTTGATCCCAAGAACCATAACATTACTTAATTTATGGTACATCAACTCGTAAACTTCTGTATTCAAAATATTGCTACTTTTAATATTGATAACCAGATAGTACAACAATAATAGACATATTTTCTATTTATCAGAAATGTTCGACCCGCGCGGGTGGTTACAAACGTTAAATATAATGAGAGAAACATTCTCTTTCATTTTTTCATGTTCTTTTAAATGCCTCGTTTCAAAGATTTCCAAAATATATTTGGCTAAAACCAGCGCTTTCGCTCAGCGTCAACAAACAATACGCCAACAACAACAGCAGCAATAGTAAAAATAATAAAAACAACAACAACAACAAAAAGAAACAAACACCCCCCCACAAAAAAAAAACAAAAAAAAAAGCAAAAACAAAAACATCAAAAACATCAATGATATATATTAATAGTTGCTGTAAAGAAACGGAGAAGGCTAATATAGAAGCTAGTTACTTGCGGATAATTTGAACTGTTGATGAAAATCTAGAATTATATTTTTGGGGTTGTGTTTTTCTTTTTTTCCTGAATACAAATAATTATCTGGTATGGTATTCGGGACGAAAGACAATGTTTCAGTGGATAATTTATCATACTCTGCTTGTTTTCTTTTTACCAGTCACATTCTGTCCTGATAACATTCTACACTGTTAATTGCTAACTTACCTAATTCCATATTGTTTATTAATGAATTATGTTTTTCTGTTAGATCTATATATATCTTTTCATTGTTAATGCGTTCTAAGTAGTCTCTATATCTGCATGTGTATTGGAAGTCATATATAGAAGATGTGAAATAACATGGAGCCTCGCAAAATAACTTCTAAATAGCTTTCATACTAACATACTAATTATGTCATGGTTTAACTGCGATTTGAATAAAATGAATCCATGACAAATAACTTTTAGACAAGCATATTCGTCTTTATTTAAACTCGGACATCAGTACAACAGTTGTTTTGTCCACACTAATACTGGTATTAACACAATCAAATTGAATACATCTGATATGTTTTATTTTCATTTGACGGATCAATATAATCGAACTATATGGATGCTATTGCATCTTCGTGGGCGTTTTATAAATATATCTTGAAATAAAAAAATCTCAGATACCAAAGTATAAACCGTTAGGATGTCCAGGATATAGATACAAATCTGGTAAAAATGGACCTCTGGAAACGTGGGCGGTGGGATCAAGAAAAACAAAGGAAACAAACTACAAGAGTATCAACGAGATTATTTCCGTTTTCTCATTCCGCAATGATTAAAAACGTAAATGCAATAGCAAAAATAACATCAGTAGCAGCAACACCAACAGCCGTAGCAGCAATAGCAGCAACAACAAAAGCAACAATTATAAAGATAATATTAGAGACGATACTGCTGCTGCTGCTGCTGCTGCTGCTGCTGCTGCTGCTGCTGCTGCTGCTGCTGCTGCTGATGATGATGATGATGATGATGGAAATAATAAGAATGACGACGATTCACACGCCACGCGCGCTCACTCACGTTCATGTATATACATATATACCTTTGTAAGTTTTTGTAGTTCTAGCTTTTCCTGTTGTAGAAACACGTAGGGAATGTGCTAAAGTCGTGGTCAATAAAGTTGTCGGTTTCATTGTTGTTGTTGTTGTCGGTGGAGTACAATTCTGGGTTTCAATTATATCAGTGAGGGAACAATTTTTCAAACAAATATCTTTTTGCACAATTCCTTTTGGACAACATAGTCCCCTTGAGCGGTTTTGGTGTCCAGTCAGGGAACATGGATCCCAACTTTGCCAGCCTTGCCAAACGCAAACTGGAGTGCATGCTGCATTGCAACCAGTCCAAATACTTATTTGATACAAGATACAAAATGTAAATGCTATTCTACGGCCAAACATCGTGTTATTCTCAAAACTCCAGTATATTAGTAAAATGTATCCAGAGATAGAATTAAGTTATTGATACAAGCAGATACTTCTTGATTTAAAATAAATACATATACGTCTATCTACTCCACATCTTTGAGTTCTATTAACCGGTTTATATCAAATACATTTGAAATATAACGTACTATCTCTTACTATTCATTTGCCAATGAACCTCGAAATCTTAAATCAAACATAAAAATTCTTTGCCTTTGACAACAACAAAAGATGAATTCATAAGAGATAACAAAATATTTCATTTTGTCCCCAAAATTTAGAAGCAGTACTTTAATGTTTATGGCAGAAATGAAAATTTTGAATGTATTCGTGTAGGTTAATAGCCATGCCTTTTGATATTGATGATTTTAAATGTGACAATTTACAACTTTTCATACGGTGAATTTGACAGCAGATTAATTTTCATGAACTGATAAAATGTCATTCCAAATGACGCTAAGTCCCATCTTGCATTCAATTATCTAAATATAAGTTGTTCGTGTCTACCAAACTACGCGATATACTTGAGAATCTTTCTAACTTTATAAGCAGAATTCCGGAACTCTGTCGTTAGTAATTGTATTAATTCGATCTGTAAGCAGAAACTAACCGACTTATCTGTATGATATAACTTTGTTTGTTTGTTTGTTTGTTTGGTTTTAACACTCTAATTAATTATTTTACGGTTATATGACAACCGTTACAATTATTATTGATATTATTATTATTATTATTATTATTATTATTATTATTATTATTATTCATCATTAAAATTGATAAGATAAGATTATTATTATTATTAATCTTATTGCTGCCGTTTTCCGATATATCGCAATCCGCTATGGGGTCATATTATTATTATTATTATTATTATTATTATTATTATTATTATTATTATTATCATCATAATTTCTAACCCAACCGTAACGGCGACATCACCTTGCCTATGTAGTTATAGAACGTCTTGGATTATATATCAATATCTTCCAAACATCCAGAAACATGATGTTATTATAAGATATAATCTTTGATTTATTTTGAGGCCTATTAATCTTATACTTACTGCCACATGTAACGTTGTAGTAGATAAAGAGAAGTTGCGTTGTAGTAGATAAAGAGAAGTTGCAAGAGAAAACCTTGTACGACGAGGACCAAGGAAAATGGTCCATCGGAGATGATAACGATTAAAAAATAGAAAGAAACCCATCATTTTAAAATATTTGCAATTGAAAAGAATAACAAAATTTATTGAATCTTATTTTAATGTCTTTACAACATATCACTATGTAATTTCTAATAAAGATAGGTGTAAGAAGGAATAACAGTAAACATCAACACAATCACCACTAACTCCATCCGTATGCTACTTTGTCTAAATTATTCCCAATGTGCATTAAGGGATTCGTCCGGTGAGTGAATCGGGCTTCTATGTTTTGTTTTACATCCCAGTATGGACATTAGTAAGGTAGTTACAAAATAATGTAAACTGTTCCAAAACGGAACGCAAACACACGTGAATCTTGTACTAGTTTTATAGTGTAATATCGTCATAGAAAAGCCAAAAAATATTATAAACATAATACCAAAATTATAAAGATCAAGACGACCGTTTCTATCAATTAGACTTCATCATTTGAGCTCGAGTTTAAAATGGATTTTCTAAAGAGAAATTGTTATAAAAAGACAAATAATAAATCTAAAAGCATTGCCGAAATCTGTCAAAAAGTATCTACTTTAAAAGACGGCTATCTTAGCTTCAGAAGAATTTAGAATTTAAATGGGGCTATCAGTGGGAAATATTACTTTAGTATAAGATTATTAGCTTGTACATACCTGTTGATGGTTTTAGATACACACATGGCTGTGTTGTTGTAACATTTACTGTACTTAGCTTGCAGTAACTGATGCATCTTGTGTAGGAAGACGTCAGATTAGCAGGACAACAAAGCTGCTTTGATCTCATTTGATTTCCGCTCGATTGACACGGCTGCCATTGTGACCATCCTGACCAAGAACATTGTGGCTTACAGGCAGTTTCGATAAAGATAAATTTTTCGGCAATTTGTAGAATAACGAAAATTCTCAAGGCAACGTACAGCATCTTTGAAATGAAAAAGTGAAAAGTCGCGCAAAGTAGCAAAAATTACGAATATAGTATTAAGACAATGTTCACACGAAATTTTTTCTGTATGAATGAGGACCATTTTGAATATATATATATATATATATATATATATATATATATATATATATATATATATATATATATATATATATATATATATTAAAACACGAATCATGTTAGACATACTCGAAGACTTGGTAATCATTTATGTTTTCGAATTGAAATTGAAATTGACAACCAAATATTTTCCCTCTAATCGTCAATCCTAACATCAAAATTCGCCTGTAACCTTTGTAACCAACATAATAACTTCATTTATGTCACAACTTTAACATCACTTAAGATATACAATTTGTTTTGAATAAAGTGATTTTAAGAGCGATATTTATCAATTAAACTTATAAAACAAACTTCCGGTATGTTCGCACTTTATCAAATTGCATATTTATGATTAAGCTGTTCTGTTTTGAGTGCAAACTATTTAGATCATAAACTAAGACCTATAGTGTGTATGAATATATAAGTATGTATGTAATATTAATGTATTTCTACATTACATTACTCTCATATGGTTGGTTAAACGAAACTGCAGTTGATCAACCTGGTAAGTACCAATGGATAATCGAAACTCAAAGTAAATTATAATACCGACACAACTCGGTCCTGAAATCGAGACAACTCTGTCCTAAACATGAGAAAACACGGCCCTTATGTAATGTCGTAGTTCTACATGTTTAGAAGACAAGAATCCATGCCTGCCATGACACGTCTTTAGATTTTAAAATAATTAATTCATTAAATGTAACTACTTCGATGATCTGTAAAATATGATATAATCAAATCTAGTGTGCTTCAATAAGCATAACTCGTTCATAAATATACAATTCCATTTTTAAAATTAATTCAAGGTGCCGAGATACTGAAGTACATGTAACTAGGAATATATATATATATATATATAGTTGACCCTTGATGGCTGCAACGTGGAGACCTCGAAGTTCTCGAAACCTCGAGTTTCGTACAGTACACGATTTTTTTCCTTCATAAATCAAGTAAATTTACTCTCGATCTCTCCAACGTCGAAACCTCGAAGTTCTTTAAAACCACGAAGTCGATTGGATCTCCCGATTGGTATATTCCTTTATATTTCACTCACGGGCAAGTCGTAATTTAATTTTTACATGAAGCGGTACTGCACAGTAAGCTAATTCTAACATTAAATACCTCATCGATATGTCGACAACCATTTATATCCTAATCGGCTCTGATTTATAATAAAGATAATGTATTCATACGTTTTCATGTTTGAGAACTAGGTACGGAGACAAGCATCCCTTATTTTGTTCGAAAACTCGAACTCTTGAAACATCGAAGTTTTTCGGTGGTCCCGTTGACTTCGAGTTATCGAGAGTCACTAGTATATATATATATAACTATATATATATATATATATATATATATATATATATATATATATATAAATATATATATATATATATATATTGTTGACCCTCGAAAACTCGAACTCGTGATATATATATAGAGTATGTGTGTATATATATATATACATATATATATATATATATATATATATATATATATATATATATATAATATAAAGTATTAACGTATATATATAAACTCGATCTTAATATATATAGAGTCATATATATATATATATATATATATATATATATATATATATATATATATATATATATATATATATATATATATATATATATATATACACACAAGTGACCCTCGAAAACTCGAACTCGTGAGACATCGAAGTTTTTCGGTGGTCTCGTTGACTTCGAGGTATCGAGAGTCACTTGTGTGTATATATATATATACATATATATATATATATATATATATATATATATATACTATATATATATAACGGGATATACTATAATATATATATAAAATATTATTATTCAGAACAACACATTCCTTTGATCATAGTAAATATAATTATTCTTCTGTTAGCGCTTTCAGCCATAGCGGCTCTTCAGACAGAGTAAAACGTTGTCAAGTGACAACGATTATTAATTATGACGTTATCGTCATAGTAACGTTCAGTGGTAGCTATTGCAGTTGGAAAATGTTAAAGTCATTTCCTGTTTAGTTTCGGATTAAAACGTTTGATAAAATAGTCTTCTTTGGTTTCTCTTAAATTTTCGTCCTCTGACCAAATTTTAAAGAAAGGAAACATTTCGAATTTTCCTTTTCCACATATCTCGAAATGTTCACTACACGGGGAGTTCCTCGTTGAAGGGTCCTTTATCTGCTGTCTATGAACCCTTACTCGGTCGAACAGTTTGGTTCCGGTTTGTCCTATATAGTTTTCTTTACACTCGGGGGCATGTTGCACAGTATATTAAGTTAGATGTTTTGCAGTTCATATTAGCATTAATTTTGAATGTTTGCCCGTTCTTGAAAGTTATTTTCTCGCCTTCAACAATATAGGCACATGTTCCGCACCGAGGATCTCCGCATTTTGTCACCCGGTGGATATCGATGTCCGATGTAAATTTGGCTCTTGTTAACAGTTTTTTTTTCAAGTTAGGAGCTTGTCTTCTACTGTTAATTAGCTGTGTTTCTTGAAATAGTTCACTCATTTTAGTGGACTGAAGGAGAATCGGAAGATATCTTTTTGCAGTGGTAACTATGTTATGATTCCTTGGATTATATGTTATCACAAATGGAATGTTTTTATATTGGTTATCATTTATTTCATGATCAGGTGTTCTTCGTAATACTGTATTCGGGATATTTTTCGCTTTTGTGATCGCTGCGTTGACGAGATTTTCTGGATAGTGTTGTCTTCTTAAATATATTTTCAGTACTTGTAATCTTCGTTCGCGCAATGTTATATCAATCACAATGGTACAGATACGTCTTGCCATATTAAAAGGAATGTTCCGTTTTGTGTGCGACGGGTGGCAAGAGTGAAAATTAAGATATTGGTGTGTATCTGTATCCTTACAATATAAATCTGTTATTATATTTTCATCTTCCTTAATGATTAAAATGTCTAAAAACGGAAGTCTGGTTTCACTGAATTCCATCGTGAATTTTATCGATTCGTGCAGGTTGTTTATGAATTCGTGAAATTTCACCAGATCTTCGCGGCATCTATTTCAAAAAATGAAGCAGTCGTCTAAATATCGCTTCCAGTTTTCCTTTATGTAATTTTCAAATGTTTGATCGAAAGATAGATGTAAAGTCAAGTGACAACGATTATTAATTATGACGTTATCGTCATAGTAACGTTCAGTGGTAGCTATTGCAGTTGGAAAATGTTAAAGTCATTTCCTGTTTAGTTTCGGATTAAAACGTTTGATAAAATAGTCTTCTTTGGCTTTTCTTAAATTTTCGTCCTCTGACCAAATTTTAAAGCTACCACTGAACGTTACTATGACGATAACGTCATAATCAATAATCGTTGTCACTTGAAAACGTTTTATTCTGTCTGAAGAGCCGCTATGGCTGATAGCGCTAACAGAAGAATAATTATATTTACTATGATCAAAGGAATGTGTTGTTCTGAATAATAATTTTTCTACTATTTCTACTGTACCAAGGACTTTTTATTTCTATTATATATCCATATATATATATATATATATATATATATATATATATATATATATATATATATATATATATATATATATATATATATATATATATATCCTAATCGGCTCTGATGTATAATAAAGATAAAGTATTTACACGTTTTCATGTTTGAGAACTAGGTACGGAGACAAACATCCGTTATTTTGTTCGAAAACTCCAACTCTTGAAATATCGAAGTTTTCGGTGGTCCCGTTGACTTCGAGTTATCGAGAGTCACCTGTATATATATATATATATATATATATATATATATATATATATATGTAGGCTTTATATATCGCTGATATATATATATATATATATATATATATATCGCTGAATTAACAATTAAATAATAATCATGCTTTAAAAAACAATTGTTTTTGTTTATCTTGTCACCAGTTTTTCGCCTGGGGATTGTATTTAGATACCCATATACAGTTGCCGATCCTTAGTTTCAGGAACTATTTCTTTCAAATAGAGAATTAATGAAAATAAATTAAATGTATTCTGAGGTACTTGTACATGTATACCGTATATGGCATTAATTGCGAGATTATGAAGCAATTTTAGATTCGTGTCAAGTTCTCAGTCTTGCATAAACTGTCTCTATATGATTATTACTGGTGATCAATTAAAACTCACTCTGAAATAATTGATATCATAATACTCTTAAAATCCAACAAAGCGGTATCACAGAGGTAACACCTCTGTTATTATCACATTAATTATTGTTTGTGTTTCCCAATGTTAGCAAAGTAGGAAAGAAAAATAATGAGAGAAATTAAATTAGTTAACCGGTATGTATATATTCTTCTTTATCTATTTATCAACGGAGGAGGCACAATCATGGTTAAACATAATTTGCAGTATAAATTTCTACATTTTTATACATATTATTTTGGTTGTTAATAGGTCAATACTGATCATTTAAGATATTTATCATACAACTATTGCTTTCATTGCAAACAGAGTCCATAACTGAAGGATTAATTTACGTTTTCCAGTTTTCAGTAGTTTTTGTTAATTTTCATGGTTTTTAACCTCAAAACACCACCTTAAATAAAATAATTCATTGGTTTTTGGTCCATAATTATCGCGTAAGCTATTTGCAACATAAAATTAATTTAACTGCAATAAGACCTCAATTGCATAATTAATTGTTTATTTCCATTTTTCAGCAATTTCTGTTAATTTTTATGGTTTTTACGCCAAAACTCAAACAAAAAAGTGGCCAGAGTGATAATAAATCTTAATTTGTAGCATTTGGGATAGGCTTTATGATAAACATACATTGTGTCGCCTCCAAAAACAACATTGGTAACACCTGGGGTTATAAGTGGCTAAATGTTTAATACTTTTTCACAAATTTCTATTAAAAAATTGATTTTTTATCCCAAAACACCACATTTGATAAATAATGCTCGTAAAATTGGTCAATACTTGTCATTTAATATATCTACCATACAACCATTACTTTCATTACATAGAGTGGCAATAAATAAAGGATTTAATTAGGTTTTCCAATTTTCAGAATTTTTTGTTAATTTTCTATGGTTTTTACCGCAAAACTCCTCAACGCCTCAACGGCAAGAGTGCTAGCATGTGTCATTTTGTTGCAATTTTGATAAGCTTTCAGAAAAACGTAACCTAAAAAATTCCCCTTAGGGGTACAAACACATTATTAGCCAGGGAATTATACTTTTAACTGAAAAAAACTAGTTTTAAATCACTATTGTGATTTGTCGTGTCGTATGTATATAAAGGTACATAGCTCTTAGATCGGACTAAGCAATCAATATTATTTAAAACAACAAGTACATATATAGATCTTTTTTTTTCATTCTTGCAAATTTCCTCTGAATTTCTGAACCGGATGCATTGATGAATCGCTGATATAGAAATGAAAAGAAATTACAATTCTATCTAAAATCTTTTTTATTGTTATATCGATCGTTTCAGAAATATCAACATGCTAAACGCTTTATTTTTTGTTGGCACAAATTTTGTCTACAGAATGTGGACTGCTTACGGGGAACTATGCATAATATATATTTACATACTTTTGATACTGCAGTTATGTATATCGTATGCTTCGTGGTCACGGTATTGTTTACATTATAAAGTAAAGTTAAATTAAGCTCTCCTATTCGTAGTAAGCATACTACTGTTTACATTCTAAAGTGCATCTAATAGGAATCGATTTTCTCTTCAGTGATTCCAATTTGCAATAGATTCATCATGTTGTTTTTTTTCACTTTTATATTTTTTGTAGAGAAAACAAAAGTGATTTAAACGTTTGGTAACGTGGAGCTATTCGGACTACAAACGATATTACTAAAGTGAAATCTTACAGTTAACTTCTAATACAATGGGTACATTCGTTAAGCAAAATATTCGTTTTACAGTTTTCGGTGTTTTGTTTGTAGTTTTTCCGCTTCAGAATGTTTCTTCAAATATCACCACCAATAATTATCGTCTTCAAGGATATGTTTTTGGATCTCTGGAAAACGTCACATTGGATGAATGCCTGGAGGAATGCGCTTTAAGGCGAAACTGTGAGTCAATAAATTACGTTGATAAAAAAGTTACTTGTGAACTTAATTCAATTTCCACTCACTCAGCTGATTCCGAATCATTTGCGTTTTCAAAGGGCTACGTTTATGCATCCAAAGAAGATTTTATTGAGGCAAGTATGGTTACTATAGTATTATGTTAGTGTGTGAATTTGATATTATACTTATTTCTAAAAGTAAATGATATCATATTATTTGATGAGTAGATATATAAATATGTGAATATAAAAATTGAAAGATCTACAGACAGATGAAAACTGGATACATAAGTATAGTATAGAAATAGCATATACATATATATATATATATATATATATATATATATATATATATATATATATATATATATATATATATATATATATATATATATATATATATATATATATATATATATATATATTCTTTCTGTCTTTAAGGCGTATGCAGGAAATTGTATCTATTTTCCATGTCCTTACTATCATAAATGTGAAATAGGTAGCTGTGGATGCACAGGATGCAGAAGATCAGGTAAATAGTTTATCAATTCAAGCAGTTGTAAACTAGAAGATTTTATTTGTACAAGATACTTTGTACAAGGTAAGTTTAATTAGCATTAATAACTGCAATTTTCAGTTTATAATCTTTCTTATATATATTGAATACTGCAAACCATCTCACATAGTGTCATCCAAGATCACGGCAATACACTAATGTCCGAAACGTGATTTGCCTCTTTTAGACTGCAAAATGCAGGTTAAAATTGGTGAGTTTTTATTCGTTAACTTTTATTCCCCAGAGAATGTAACATTTAATTTTGAAAAAAATATATTTGCAGAGTAATATAAATACTAGGTTTTTACAAGCGTCATAGCGATACAAATAGATGTTCCTATTATATCCATTAATGTCACTTCTTATTATCGATCTTGAAGAACTAAAAGGTCGATCCCGCCTATTCTACTGAGAATATAAAAAATGTCAGATACCAAAGTATAAATCTATAAGATGTCCAATTGACCTCTGGAAATCAAGAAGTGGGATCATGTGCCATGAAGGACGAAACATCCCCTGTCGACCAGTCACACCAGCCGTGAGTCAAAAGTCAAATCCAAATGAAATACGTGAGGAACGAATCCTCGTCACAACTGGTACAGGCTTTTCAACAACCGCCATCATTCCTTGATTTAAATGTATAACATAGAGTGGAATTAAGTTACTGAGGTTGAACATGAAATTAATATAGTTAGCTGGAATAAAACATGTGATTGACACACGCGAGCGTGTGTGTTTTTCTGTATTTGGTAGATGCTACAAACAGAAACCATTACATAATAAAATTGTAGCATTTGTCACCTCCTCGTAACAATACTGCGAATTACGCATGACATAATACAAACTAATGTATAATATACAATATGTATTAAATTTTGTATACATGAAACTATCATATGATATCATTTTTTTCATCAGATCGAATATAAAAATATCACATACCAAAGTATAAATCTTCAGGATATCCAGAATACATATACAAATCTGGTGAACATTGGGCAAACACGGACCTCTGGAGATCCAGAGGTGGAATCAGGTACAATAGAGGAAAAAGCATCCTCTGTTGGTGTGACATTTATCATACTAATACCCACAGATCAATAATTATTCTGCTCCTGTATGGCACGCCAAAATCACATAAATGAGTTAAACCAAGTTTTTCTCAGTTTAACCCTTTTTCAGTTAATCTTAGTTTTTCTCGTAACTCACATTAACTGGAAAAAACTAGGTTTAACTGAGAAAAACTAGGTTAATATCGAGAAAAACCAGGATTAATTCAACCTAATTAAACCTAGATTTTCTCAGTTACCCACATTAACTGGAGGAAAACTGGGTTTCACTGAGAAAAACTAGATTTAACTGCGCAAATAAAAAAATCAGTTAAACCTAGTTTTTCTCGAGAAAAAAATAGTTTAACTGGGAAAAACGAGGTTAAACTGCGCCACAATTACATTAATGAGTATTTTGCGCAGTTAAACTTAGTTTTTTGTCAGTTAAACTAAGTTTTTCTCCAGTTATTGTGGGTTGCGAGAAAAATTAGGATTAACTGGAGAAAACATAGGTTTAACTCGTAACCCACATTATCTGGAGAAAAACGAGGTTTTACTGAGAAAAACTAGGTCTAACTGGAGAAAAACCATGTTTATCTGAGAAAAACTAGGTTTAACTCATCAATGTGATTTTGGCGTACCATACTCCTGTTTGATGGTGATGCATGTCCCAACAAAATGCCTACGTCATGTCATACCTCAACAAAACCGTGTGTTTGAAGTATTTATTACTGATGCGTTTTTGTGTATTTTGACATACAAAATATACTCTAAGATATTTGAAGTGAATGACTTAAGAAGTTACTTTTTGATTCGACAAATTTCACACGATACATCAGTTATTTTATGGCGGTCAAATCTTAAGCGAAACAGAAAAAAAAATAACAATGAAACTGAGAAACTGAAGAAATCATCCGACCTTCAACAAGTAAAGTGGCAAAATTTTCCATATAACAAGTATATTTTCAAAAAGGATCAAATACGCGTCAGTTAGAGGTTACTTCACTTTTAGTTCTGAATGAAACACTGGATAAAATTGGTTTTGTATTTGTGTTTTATATCATTTACTTGACAGAGTGTGATGATCCACCGACACTTCCACATGCAAAAACTATCGGAAGTCATCGGATATTAGGGTCAACAATAGAATACACTTGCGAATCCAAATATATGTCTCACATCGAGTTACCTTTTGATTCTACGTGCAACTCCTCTTTTATGTGGTCAGCGCCTTTGAATGAGTGCACCGGTAAGCAATTTAATTTCAATGAATGTGGATAAAATTTACGAAGCATTTTGGGGTGTTATATAAGGTTTTAGAAACAGACATTTTTACAATATCTAAAGCAACATTGTTTCTTGGTAATACATGAGTTTCTACAATCAACAACGAAATTACTGGTGATTAATAAATGCCTCGTCTTACTGCTTACTGAGATTATTGAATTGATAACAACTTGACGTATGTATTTTAGTATACCTGATTTCATGTAATTGTTTGTTTGTTTGTGTGTGTGTGTGTGTGTGTGTGTGTGTGTGTGTGTGTGTGTGTGTGTGTGTGTGTTGTCGTATACATCACTCTGACTTCAATTCTTTTTCATACTTTGCAGGTTTGAATGATTGTCCTTGTAAAAATAACGGAACCTGTACTATGTTCAGAGATAATTCATACAGCTGCACTTGTGATTTAGGGTATAATGGACCATTATGTGAAAACTGAAGTCAAACGTTCTCTTTATTTAGAGTTTTATGCAATTTACTAATATTCTAATATCGCATGTGAAGTGATTGCTGATTATTATACATCGTCGTTATACAAAGTCGTTGTAGTAAATATCTGGTCTATCTCGAATGACTAAATCATTGTAGAAAACATCTGGTCTATCTCGAATGACTAAATCATTGTAGAAAACATCTCTGGTCTATCTCGAATGACTAAATCATTGTAGAAAACATCTCTGGTCTATCTCGAATGAATAAATTATTGTAGTCAACATCTATGGTCTATCTCGAATGACTAAATCATTGTAGAAAACATCTCTGGTCTATATCGAATGACTAAATCATTGTAGAAAACATCTCTAGTCTATCTCGAATGACTAAATCATTGTAGAAAACATCTCTGGTCTATCACGAATGAATAAATTATTGTAGTGAACATCTCTGGTCTATATCGAATAACTAAATCATTGTAGCAAACATATCTGGTCATTCTCGAATGACTAAATCATTGTAATAAACATCTATAGTCTATCTCATTCTCCAATGTTTTACATTAAAACTCTAAATACAGTGGTCCATATAAATTTTGAAGCACTTGGGTACGAAACCCACCACTTCCCAAATACAGTGAGTATATATAGCTACATAATTTCGATCAAGTGTGTATTTCCTCTAATTATCCCTTCATTTATTTATTTCTAATGGCTTGACTTTAATATAACAAAACATTAATTAATATGCAAATGTCTCTAAAACGTAAATCTTCGCTTTAACATTTTGATGATGGCCAGCAAAACGATTAACTACTACAGGGCTTGATCACACCTAATGACCAAGATCCATTCAGAACAAACGCATCAAATCTTTTGATTACGAGGAGTGTTCCAAAAATAAAGTCATCGGTGCATTTTCCTGCGGAAACCGTGCAGTCCGAAGTCAAACTCGCCTCATTTCGACAACTAGATCACTAGAGCATAAGACAGGTAATAATCTCGCTCACAAGTACACTGACATCTGTATAGTGTGCATCAATTTGAAGCGTATCCATTACACTGTATGCAAAAGGACTGGCAATAGACCAGACAATGAGCTAGCAAGTAGGGCCTACATGAAAGCTAGATCTCTATTCGCCATAAAAACCTATTAGATATTTACAATGAAGTGTGCGACATTTATGGCGAAGGTCAAATGTCCCACAGCTGTATTTGTAAGTGGGTAGCCATGTTTAGGGCTGGATAGCAGCATCGAAAAAATGCCTAATATCCATAAAAGGATGTCTGATATACCATGAGGCAATTAGACCGGTTGACAAACTTATCGTTTATGGTATTCTGTCGAAGCAGCATCTAAGATTGGATAGCCCATTTGTTATCAGATGAACAGAAGAAAGCCGGCGTTCTAAATTGAAAAAAAAAATGAAAATGTACCATATGTAAAAGGCTTTCAACAATTTAGTGATTGGTGATGAGACCTGAGTTTACTATGTTGAAGAGTAATAGTTCCAATTAAATTGGGTCGTAAAAAGTAAAATTGAAGAAGTACAAATCAATAATCAAAAATCAAGTCCATTATAACATGACGAATTACGAATCCCAAACGGGATAAGACCAGGTGTCCGGAAGGAGTCAGCGTCTTCTGCTGGCATGCCACACGGTCGCAAATGTTCCATGGAAACCTTTCTAGTTCGATGAACGGGTCAGCTTTGGTAAAAAGGTCAAGTTTTAATTTGCTTGCATTGATTCCTATGTGTAAAATATGCAAATACACAAGTTATCTGGAGTATAGTTAAGAATAGATTAATTTTTACTATATGAATTTCCAATGATTCACTAATTTTCAACTTGAGTTTATTACTCATTATTATGTTATACACTGAAAATTAAAAATTAAAGAAACCACAAATTCAGTATCGAGTGTTTCGTAATTTTTATTTAGGAACGACGAAAGTATATAGTAATTGGGCATTAGCTGTTCTTTTTTCAATATAAAACAACCTTCCCTTTTCAGTACAAAGATTGATATATAATAACAAGGAAGATATACACACAGGCTTAAACATTCTTAATTTTCTATACATTTTGTTAAAATTGCTTGAGAAACCCAGTTTGATTTTTCACTTGCAGTTGATTAATTCAATCTTACTGTTTGTATACGCAGACCGCACTGAACCTGACCTTATTTTCAGTAAAGATATATGAACAAAAGGTTTATTTTGGTAAACACAGCTAATGTCGCTTTAAAATTAATAATATAATATAAAATGCACTATAATACTATTCTTAACATTTCAAGAGCAGATGCAGTTTGGTTAATGGAAGGTTATCGTCACAAAATATTAAGAATTGCATCTAATACTCAACATTTAACAACTTTGATGGTCGAACTTATGACATTGTTTCCTCTTGTGTATCGTGTTTGACCAAAGTTATATTTCCTGTATTGTATGGGTATCAATGTGCATTCACGACAGGTGCTACCACTTGGATTTCCATATGCAGGCCTACATGACAGTATACACATCAGATTTTCGGGACGACATGTTTCCTCATCAGACAAATTGACATGTTACATTAATAACACACATATACACACACACCCACACATACACAACTAAAATGTGAGTGGGATGTCATATCCTACAGTGGTATAGTAATGTCGATATCAAAATAAAAAATTGCATAACTTGATAACTGAAGAACCAAATAAAAAGACAATATGTGATGAAAAACAAAGCAAAATGAAAAATGTTTTTTGAAAATTGAAAACCCTTTTAACCTTAAAGGTAATAATTCAGTGGTTATAAACAATAGAAAGCGCGTACCATTCAGACATTCAGGGGTGAAAAGGTTAGGTCAGTTTAAGGAGTCAAAACAAATGTGGTAAAATTGAATTTCAAGAAGCATCCCATTTATATTCCAGCTGTGTGTTGGGATGTTTGTTTGCGTAATATTTATTTTGGAATCCTAATATAATCCCATTTAACTTTAATATCTTTAATAACTTGTCTTTCTCTACAACAGAAGTCATCAGAAAAAAAAGTTCCAATTATATGAGACATAAAAAGCCTTAACAGACAATATGTTTCCAAATCACTCAAACCCGAAACTTTTACAAACGATTGTTGTCAAAATGATGAAATAAATGTTGAGCTTACGTATTGAGTAACTTTGAAGATTTTGGGCCCCGAACCTTCAGACTAGCAAATAATTTCGTGGTAATGTTCATAGTTATTGCTTCAGGAGTAGTGAAAAACTACAAACAAGCGTGTACACACACAGGTTTGAGTAAAAATTATTTAATTTCATGAAAATATTCAATTGCTTTTATGTAACTGAAATAGCCATTTTCGTCTGGATTTTATTTGATTATACAACAGTTTTGATTGGTTGGAAGATATACACTACCCTGATTGGTATCTCATACAAACTCTGAAAGATATACACTACCCTGATTGGTATCTCATACAAACTCTGCCCTGAAGTATCTATACAAACTGTGGAAGATATACACTACCCTGATTGGTATCTCATACAAACTCTGGAAGATATACACTACCCTGATTGGTATCTCATACAAACTGTGGAAGATATACACTACCCTGATTGGTATCTCATACAAACTGTGGAAGATATACACTACCCTGATTGGTATCTCATACAAACTGTAGAAGATATACACTACCTTGATTGGTATCTCATACAAACTGTAGAAGATATACACTACCCTGATTGGTATCTCATACAAACTGTGGAAGATAATACACTACCCTGATTGGTATCTCATACAAACTGTGGAAGATATACACTACCCTGATTGGTATCTCATACAAACTCTGGAAGATAATACACCCCTCTGGAAGACTGTGGAAGATATACACTACCCTGATTGGTATCTCATACAAACTATATACAACTGATTGGACAGATAATACACTACCCTGATTGGTATCTCATACTGATTGGAAGATAATACTCTGATTGGTATCTCATACAAACTCTGGAAGGAAGATCTCATACATATACACTACCCTGATTGGAAGTATCTCATTGGTATCTCATACAAACTGTGGAAGATATACACTACCCTACCCTGATTGTAGAAGAAATATACACTCTCATACAAACTCTGGAAGATAATACACTACCCTGATTGGTATCTCATACAAACTCTGGAAGATAATACACTACCCTGATTGGTATCTCATACAAAAGAATATACACTACCCTGATTGGTATCTCATACAAACTGTGGAAGATAATACCCTGACTACCCATGACTCTGGTATCTCATACAAACTCTGGAAGACTACCCTGATTGGTATCTCATACAAACTCTGGAAGATATACACTACCCTGATTGGTATCTCATTCAAACTCTGGAAGATATACACTACCCTGATTGGTATCTCATACAAACTCTGGAAGATAATACACTACCCTGATTGGTATCTCATACAAACTCTGGAAGATATACACTACCCTGATTGGTATCTCATACAAACTCTGGAAGATATACACTACCCTGATTGGTATCTCATACAAACTCTGGCTATGTATACATAATCTGTATATATCTTGCCAAGAATTAATGCGTTTGGTATCTATCATACTTAGTTACTGTTTATTTAGTGTTATTTTGTATTTAGTGATAATCTGTATTCATTGTTTTTTTTTTCTGTTTATCCAGTAATCTTTATATCATATTGACCGAAACGATCGTCTTGAACATTATAACTTTGGTATTATGTTTATAATATTTATAACCACTGGGTCGTTGCCACTGCTGGTGGACCGTTTGAGTCCCCGAGGGTATACATAAACCTAGTACCTGGTATTTCGGTACCAGCTGATAATCATATAATAAAGTAATATTTGGCACTGATAACACCATTTAAATTCCAAATCTTTCTAAAACTAAGACAGTCATCTTTTCACAGTGGTTATTCTTAGACGGATTTCGGCTATATTTTTAGATTTATTATTTGACCTTTTATGATTCCACTTTCTCTTTAGAAAATACATATACAATTTAAATTGGAGCTCAACTGATGAATTCTTATTGATACAAACGATTGTCTTGAGCATTATAACTTTGGTAGTATGTTTATAATATTTATATTATGTATCGTGTCGTTTTTATCACTATGTACTTTTAAAGTTCAAAACTTACATTGTATTATTGAAATAACAGGAGTATTTGATTATTGGATATTGAAACTTCGCGTTAATAAACAACAGTAAGAATTATATTAAAATTTCTAAACCCAGTCATCTATCTAGATAACAATTTATAGATGTCAGCGGAAAGGATTATCTCCCGCAGTGGTAAGATTTGGACATATTGTGATAGAACGGGAATGAACAAAATATATGTATACAATACAATATTTACATAACGTTATGAAAAATACAAGGGTCGATAGACAATATATATATATGTATATACTATTCCAAAACATCATGTCATATATTGAAGAAAATAAGACTGTTACAGTAGAAGTGAAATTGTTTGACGTAAATTTGACATAATTTCGATACTATATCTATTGTGAACACTTATTTGCAATTCCACTGCCAGGTAGATTTCACGGATAAAATATGTACAAGTTAAATAAATCAGTTTATTGATAAAAAGCAAATTGGCCTCTGAATGAAATGTTTCTACAATTCTTTTCAATATAATAAAGGAGAGCAAATAATGGCATATTTAAATGTAAGGTTAGTTATTTATTCCACTCAATACTCTCTCTCTCTCTCTCTCTCTCTCTCTCTCTCTCTCTCTCTCTCTATATATATATATATATATATATTTTACCATCATGGTCCTGTTTGAATCTTTCAATAAATATGTTTGGAAAGCCTTTACATGCCCACTTTGATGTATGATCTGAGCCGGTCTGGCTCAGTCGGTAGCGCGCTCGACTCTTGATTGTGAGTTTGTGTTCAGCCGGTGGCTAGTCGGCTTCCTGTCCTTCTGATGAGACAGTAAAAACCGAGGTCCAGTGCCACAGTAGTTGTCAGCACGTTAAAGAACCATCACTGCTAAATGACCGCAAGTACCGGGTACATGTCAAAATTTGAAGACCCTGAAACCATATGATTGAAAGATTCTTCAGTGGGGCATTAAACAACAATAAACAAACATTTATGACCTATTACACGATTAGCATTAAATCTTGCCATTGAAACTGATCTTGAAGTCAATATTACCAAAGTGCAGATTGATACGATTAATAGAGTAAAATTAACATTTAAGTGACAGTATGTTGGCCGATAACGTTTATAAATGACACACCTTAGCACATTTCGTCTCTACAATGTAAATGTAATGAATCAAGATACATACGAGGTTAACATTATCTGTGGTTAAATTTGGATCTACCTGTGAAGGTAACTTTTTTTTATTCCCTATTTTTTTTTTACATTTCTCTGTTTGCTTACAGAACAAGTGAATGAGTTTTCTCCAAAACAGATACCTGAGATTATGGTATATATATATATATATATATATATATATATATATATATATATATATATATATATATATATATATATATATATATATATATATATATATATTTAAAGCACAAATGTCACTACAATATTAAACATAGACCTTGGATAACGATGTAAAAAAACAATTCATATATCAAGCATAATTTATAGAAAAATCAAGACACCTACACACTGAAACAAAAATGAATGTGTGAATGCATAGATGGCCTAGTTATTAAAACACAGGAAACGCCGTACACAAGACCCAAAATATGCCTTAGACAAATAAATATTTCAGCACGTGGGTTAATCAATAACAATAATAAGGACGTGCCATTCTTTAACATTGTACTGTATGTCCCCCAGGACGAAAGTTAGTCCACAAACAAAAGTCTGATAATCTGGGTAGAATAACGGACATGGGAAATAAACTTGACAATTCCTTTGTAGAAGCCCGAGTATTGTTTAAATAGGACAGCAAAGTCAGTGATTACAAGCATAAAATCCCCAACCGAATATGTTTGTTTCTTTGTTTGGTTATGTTCAACTTCAGATGTGTTCAAACTAAAGGATTTCATCACATTAAACTGTCATATTCTTTGTGCTCTGATATTTTGTATCCTAAAGTCAATATCTGTACAGTGTAAATTAATATACATTATCTGTTGACGGTCATATTCAAGTGCGAAATCCGTGTTTGATAAGTAAATGCCAAAAGGTCCTCCTATCACCAAGCAGTTACCTATTGATGCGTTCTGAAGCACGACACCAACAGTCTAGATTAAATCTTACGTTTATAAAGAATGGACAGTGAATATATGTATATACTTACACAAAATTACTTAGAATGAGTAGAAATTGTTTAATCTATTAATGATAAATTAGAAGGAAAATATTGTAATACACTTTTAGCACTAGTGTCCTTTTACCAAACAACTTGGGTCATTCCAAATTTCTTTTCTCTGTTCATTGCCCGGAGACAGAGTATGAAACAGTAAAAAGATCACTAACATACAAGGAAAAATATGGAACATTTATGTTGCATTTGATATCCAAAAATTACTTGTGTATTTTTTTTCGTTTTGTGTCTTTTTCTGAGAAGGAAGATGGTTATAAAAAAGTCTCAAATACCAAAGTATAAATCAATAGAATGTCCGGGGCATACATACAAATCAGATATAAAAAAGGACAAACACGGACCTCTGGAAACCAAGAGGTGGGATCAGGTGACCTGAAGGAGTAAGCATCCCCTGTCGACTGGCACACCCGTCTTGAATCCACAGTCAAGTCCAATGAAATAAGTGTGAAGTGAATCCTCGTTGCAATTGGTACAGACGTTTCAACAACCACCAACGAAAAGGCAACTCAACATTTCACTTAGTGAAGCAGAGAAATCGCAAACAAGACCACCACACCGACCGTAAAATTTTCGGGACGTTTGTGTCAATAATTTGTCAGTGAGTAGTTTACCTCTGTATATTAAATTTTCATATGTTGTAAACGCCTTGGCATATCGGATCATTTGTGAAATATAAACTCCATATGCGGGTGACTGAGGGATAATACTACTTAAATGTGGAAAATTTATATAGCGTAGATGCTAATTTCCCGTCTATGTTTATATCAAGTAAAATGTCTAAGTATGAATCGTGTGTGCTTGATTCTGTTGTATCTTTAATTTCTAGTTCGATGGGATATATCACATTGACATAGGTATGAAAACTGCCATTATTAATTGACAAAACGTTGTCGATATATCTAAATGTCAAATTAAAGGACATCGCTAACTTTTTCTTCTTTTGATTCAGCAGTTTCTGAATGAAATCTGCTTCGTATGAGTATAAGAACAGGTCAGCCAATTAAGGGTCACAATTGGTTCCCATGGGAATGCCGACAGTTTGTTGAAAGACTACGTCTCCGAACATTACAAATATGTTGTCCAGCATGTTTTTATATCAACTTCAGTGTATTTATGTATAGAATCAGAGTGGTGTTGGGCAAGATAAGTATCCTGAATTTAAGAAAACTTGGAATGGACTTATAATTAAATAATGTCTCTTAATGGAGTTTGGTTTCGTTACCATGTATGTGCTGTATTAGAGACAGAACTAAAGTATTTAACCTGGTAGCCGTACTTTAGAATTTGATTTTGAATTGAGAACGATTCCAATTAAGCTGTACTCTGGAAGTCACCACCGGCTTTCTCCGGATAAACATGGAAAGTGCTTAACAAAATTAGCTTAGGTTCTGGTGGAACTCGAACCTGCGCTAACTAGAGACACAGGTTCCATGATTAATTTTGTACATAACTTAATTTCCAATTTGAGGCTCGGATTTGGATTGTATATTTCGGGTAACTCGTTTTCTGACTGTTTGACCATGTTGAAACTACATTGTATATATAGTAATCATATACAACTGATAAAACCAAAATTATTCGTATAAGAAATCTACCATATGGGTTATAATATTTCATGCTTTCGTCTTTTATGAATTGGTAATGCATAAATACTCAGCAAGCGAACCTAGTACTGTTGCACAATGTAAAATACAACGTCGACAAATCGACACAATGCATTAGCCGGTCAATCCATACATTGTTAAAAATGCTTTGGGTGCGGTCTTTAGAAATGTATATTTGATTAACTGTTCGCTTGGTCTCACATTTCACAGATTTTTAAGGATCTGTTATAGATCTAGTCGGAACAGGAAATTAGTCTCTGAGGTCAATACTTAATGGAGAGATATCAATACATGTGTATGATATGTCGCGTATCTTCGAGTTTTTCCAATTTTATCATATTTATATATCTGCAGAGAAATGTTAAAACATAATATGAATGTAAATAAACGTACGGAAACTTCTAAAAAAGAAAACATAAAACACTTATTCTTGTTTTGTTTTAGGATTTATTGATTATAAAAGAAATGTATTGTCCAGTAAATAGATATCACGATTCTGTATTCAACGTGTACTTTTGCATCTTCAAATTTCACCTATTTAGTTTCAAATCTATTGCTACTATTTATTCAGTGTTGCGATAAACAATACAAGCGCCACTCCTATGTGTTAGTGAACAATGTGTTCAACCCGGACTTAATTCCCAAATGTGTAAATCAAAGTAAAATGTTTGGTAATGATTGTAAAAATTATCATTCTTCTAAAATACTTCAATACATATTCTTGTTTTTCATGCACCATGTGAATAAGTAAATAAACAATTTTTTAATTATCATGAAATAATGGCTATAAAGATATTTGGCCAGGATATTTAATCAGACAACAATGAAATCAATACAGCATGTAGCAAATCCATCGCGTGTGTGTGTGTGTGTGTGTGTGTGTGTGTGGTTGTGTGTGGTTGTGTGTGTTTGCGTTGGTGTTTTTATGTGTTTGTTATTTATTTAATTTCGTCCTGAGTAAGAGTCAGGACGTCCGTGTCTTCAGTCATTTCAGTGCTTTATATGATTAGTTTCTTGGTGCGCATCTATTTGTATAGATCCGACACACATTGTATATATAGTGGTGTTGGTTTCAGTATATATATATATATATATATATATTGTTTGTTTATAATTTTACGATTTTCTCATGGGGAATTTGGAATTATGTTTAATATTCTCGTGTTTAAACTAATTAATTACATGCTTGTGAACTGTATATTAGCCAGCTAAAACTTCATTACTTCACACGTTTGTTCTATGCGGCTGTAGTTAGACAATGACGACTGATTTTGCAAACTCGCCTTTTATATCGGTTGTGGGGGCTTGTTTCAATTAAAAAAAGTGAACAAATATGGCGACCGATGGAAGTAAAACACCGGGGATGTTTCAAAAACGATATTATTATTTTTTTATTTGATTAAATTGGTTTAAATGTTGAGATGACAGCTTTAAGTGATACTGTTGAGTCTTCAGGTTTGGCAAGTATTATTTAAAAACTCTCGTAATTATTTGCAATGAAACAAAAATTATTATTATTCATGAACAGGTTGTTTAAGGAGCATGACAGGTCATCATTTGAGCTTACAGCTCCGATAAGATAAAACTCACAGATTTGCCTTTTTATACCTTCCGAATACTGAACACCTCTGATCTGGTTACTTTTAAACATTACCTAAAGTTTTTCATATCATTCCCTAAAATTATCAAATGCATATCTGTCTCAGGAAATTGACGTATTTAGACTTTTTAAGTACACTTGATTACATGTTTTGTATTTCCTCGATTGCGCCAAAGACCCTTTCCTTTGAACTTGCTACCTAAAACGTTATATTAACTAATTCCAGGCATAATAGTGATGCATTTATTGGCAGTTTTTATTTTTATTTACATACTCTAAACAATGACTAACTACAGGTCTACCAATGTAAAATAGCGCATGTTTACAAACGCAACGAGTGAAAATTAAATCATGACAGAGATGACAGCCTACCCGTTGGCACACATTTTAGAGTTGTGCGTCCGAGAGAGTTTCACCATTTTTTCTACAAATCTGACGTGAATTCCACAGAGTGATTATCCTTGTATAAATACAGTGAAACTTGCTTTAGCGACCGCCTGTGTATAAAGAACACCTGGTTTTGTTGTGTCCGTACGTAAGAGGATCATTATATATCAGTTTATATATATATGAATATGACATATATACATTGAAATCCGTTTCAGGTTCCTTGTTACAATGGTTCATCCTTTCTTTTTTGTGTTTTTTATTCTTTATGTTGAGACTATTTGTAAATCTAATTTGTCGTATTCGAATGAAGTTGAAATTTCGATTATACATTGGTACTTCTTCATTTTTACTTCATAATAGTTTCCAAGCATGAATGAAATATTTTTTTCTGAGTAGCTATTAAACAGAATAGCTTCGGCTATTTCCTCAAAAAGGAAAATAACAATGAGTCTTTTGCAATACTTTTAATTATCATCAGCAAAACCATGATATGTCGTAAAGGTTAGTTCATTAAAAATAGGCAAGGCAAAAGGCTACATAAAGATGTAATAATAAATTCATGTAATATATCTAAACGTCTCCCTGATTCGTTATTGATATTCAAACCATCCAATGCTGGACAATGGTAGATTATTGAATTTTAAAGAGAAAGACATCCATTCCGGATCCGGTCCTGACCAGGATCGCAATTTTAAATAATATAATAAACATTTTACCAAAACTATAGTTTTGTATAAAAACAAGAGGGTGAAACAAATCCTCAAGTCGAACAATTTGTCAACAAGACTTCACCAGATAGAGTTCATACGTTGAACCCGAAATAGATGTATAAATTTCGAAGTATAAAGTGGTATCATACAAGGCTAAAAATAAGCTAAATATATATCCCTAAATCCGTTTAAGAGTACCAACTGCAAAAAATGACTATTTCATATTTTTAGGAGATGAAAATTTAAACGGTACGAAATATTACTTTTGCATGAAATAATAGAATAGGTGAAGGGTGTCCATTTGTCGATATGAAATGATTCAAAAATATTATAACTTTTTAGAGACTTCATTAAAGGATGCATATCTACCTTAGAAAACAACCATGATGACATTAGCAAAATTCCATATGTATAAATGTCGGCAGTACATGTGAGGCTAATGGATATCCAAATAACATGCAGGTGGTTTGCAATAGTTGACATAGCAACGGATTTTGTCAGTTCATTTGGCACATTGTTGTATTATCTACATACAAATCACTCCAGTCAACTTGTTTACATTCTGTCCATTGTATTTGTCTTTTCCGTATCTCAGCTCAGTACCTTTGTAGTGACTTGTTGCTTTTTGGCAAGAAAATTGATGATTAATTAATCAAAGTCACCAAATGGTGACTGGGAGATGAATTACAAACGTAAGCTGTTATAATTTTCGCAATAATTGTCAATTTACTATATAAATCTAGTATCTACTAATAACAATAAAACTGGAAAACAAGAAGGCAATTCTAGGTCACATTATTCAATAAAATTATTTACTTTGTCATGTTAGACGAATGCTATTTTCGTTTCCTTATCCGTGTTTGTATTTTCTTCATCCTCTGCATTCTCTGCTACATCGACCATAGATTCTTTTCTTTTCTTCCTGTACCTTTTAACACCAAAGACAACACATGCTGCACAGCTCCCAATGGCACCAAGGGCAAGGGCGGCACCTACTAGACTTGTTACTAGACCTGTTGTAACAAATGTTTATTTAGTAGATGACAAGGTGTAAGAGTGATGTAGAGGAGGCAGGGTGGTGTCACGTAACTATGTCATAAATAAACTATAATGTTATATCAGACAATTAACGAAACCCGTGGTACTTCTAAACATTACAAATATCCAATGATACATTAGACGTATTACAATTATACATTAAAACGTTTAAAAGATTATTCTGATGCTGTACGTATCATTTTAAATGCACAATAAAGATGATCTATCTAATGACTCATTCCTTACATAAGTATTTAACTCAAGTATAATATTTATTCCCGAGGTCGTTTTCCTGCAAACCTGAGACTTGGATGTACCTTGGCCAAAAAGAGTTTACAATGATTTTACTCTATGTCATTTGCACCTGACAGTAAATATAAAAAGACGTGTTGAAACAACGGTTAAATCACAAAAGATGTCGCACCGTTAAATGGTTCGATATCTTTGAATCTTTGAATACTTGTTTTTATTACATTTTTATTAAATTTATCAATTAAATAAAAGCTTTAATTTTCACTGTTATTTTTCATTGATTTTACTGTATTTTGATTGGCTTAATAAAAATATGATATTTTCCATTAAGCCAATCAAAACATAGTGCCAAACCACCAATGAAAATCCGATCTATTAATCCCATATATAATTTAATGATAATTTGCCATTCATTGTTTGATTATAAACTGATCACATTTGCTAACAAATGGCAATAAATGGTGATGCCGTGGTAAAAACTTTTGAACACGTACTGTAGATATGCCGTATCAAGAAAGGATTTTCGTGTGAGCTAAACAAAATGGTTCCACACAGATTTGTTCTGTTTCGACTGAAAAGCAGGCGATATTATGTTTTGATGGACTGAGTTTAAGTGGTCGAAAGGCAGTAGAAATCTTTAAGTTATCCACTATCTAGGTCAACAGTTCAATAGTTTTTAAAATGATTCAGTGACACTTGAGATATAGTACAGATAATGAACATCGAATTAGGCTAACATCAAAGCGAGTTTGCTGCCGAAGTCTATCGATAACTTTGTCATGACCTTTGAGGCATCAAGTGATGTATTTCAATCCAAACCACGAGGGCGTAGAAATATTTTTAGATGTGTTTATCAAAACATTATTTCAATTTTGTTCTACTTTTACTTAAAATAATGTTTTGATTAACACAGCTCATGTCCCCTTTAAATATGTTTCTGAAGGAAATGCCAAATATCGATAAAAACGTATTATTAGTGACTCACCTATCGGCCACGATTTCTCTGGTCCTTTTTTCACCTTGAGGGTGGTAATGTTCTTCGCATCTGTAGTTGACTGAGCTGAAGACGAAAAATATATACACGTCACTAAACAAGATAAAATATGTCCTAGTTCGATCACCAACTATTGTCTGTTAACTGTCAACGCAGAAAACAGTTCTGCCCATTAAGATGATCGTATGCACTCTAGACCCCAGTCCAATTAACAACAATGGCGACGGCCACTATGTTGACGACTTGAGAATTGTTGCACGATAATGAAGTGGATAAAATGTTGTATACATTAAAATATCTAAGAATATTTGGTTATTTTGTCGTTCATAGATATTTGCAATTCTACAGCAAACTTAATAGTACAAAATACAAGAACATTAGTAATACCACTGAAAACAGTGCGGCATTAGATTTATTGCAATATCCTTCATTTTGGAACTACAGAAACTAACCTATAACCCATGGTAGAAACATAATAAATTTTGACGTCATTTTTGTTACTAATGCGTGTTCGATATAAATAAAGTTTAGCTAAAGTTCATGTTTGAACTCGACCTGAATCTAATAAGTAATATGTAAGGCTTCTTAAATGGTATGGATTTACGGTATTTATAATCGGTCCACAGGGTACAGAATTTCTAGTGCAGGTTTTAAATCTCCCACAGTTTATGATTGGGCTAATTGCATTGCATTTTCATAGTGCAATACGAATTTCGCTTATATATTGGTTTATGCTCATTAAACGCCATAGTGCATGACCACAGTTTTGCATAAATAAAATATTTCGACAGAATCAGACGTTTTAGCTTCATACTCAACATTTGCAAAATGTTCGCTAAAAGTTTTATCATTTATTTTTGTTTGAATCAACAAGTGTACTATTTGGACTGGGAACAAGAAATTGGTTCATACAAAATTATAGATTATAGATAAATTTGCACTATATGGGAGACTCTATGAAATTGTATAAAATGATTATCACTTCGTTCTATTCTTTACTTATAAATTCGTTATACAACAGGCAAAATATTGTCATGCAGATTTCCATTTTCGATGAAATCATATTTTTATATTTATACTTTTTCCATAAATATTTTGATTAATATTATATATTATAAATTAGCTATTTCCAGTTCAAGAATTTAGTAAGTTTTTGGTAATATATGTATAACGTTTTCTTATGTTTCTCAAAATCACAGTAAGTGAGTAATATATATATATAATTTCTATCATTCTCCGGTTGTGCTTGTTTGTGTTTGCTTGCGAGTGTGTAAGTGTACATTTTTCATGATATTAATCGTTTTTATTTGATAAAGGGACAGGTCGTCCTGAGAATTTGACTTTTTTTGTCTGTATCGTTAGTCATTTTAGTGCTTTATATATTCTTTTCATGACTTGGATCTATTGCTTAGATCTGATACCTAGGATATATAGTGTTGTTGGTTTTAGTGCTTTATATATATATATTTACTTACGCAATGCAAGTTGTTGTTTTGTTGTTGTTATTGCAGCAGGGATCGAGGTACTCTTCGGGAACATTGTAGTTGCTTTAGAAGTTGTTCTTTTGGGCGCTGTAGCAGTTGTGGTTACGGGCGTCTGTTGTACTGTCGTTGTTGTTGTCGACGTTGTTGTGGGTGTTGTTTTCGTTGGTGTTGTCGTTGTTGTCGTCGTTGTTGTTGTGGGTGTTGTCGTTGTTGTTGTGGGTGTTGTCGTTGGTGGTGGTGGTGTTGTCGTTGTTGTCGTCGTCGTTGGTGGTGGTGTTGTCGTTGTTGTTGTGAGTGTTATTAATGTTGTCCTTATTCTCACTGAATCATATAAAGTATACGAGGTTAAAAAGAAAAGAAAACATATACGATTAAATTATAATTCATATGACAACTAAAATAGTATAACCTATATTTTACAGAAAAGCCGAATAGTTTGGGTTCTTTCTGAAAAATAACAATATAATGGTAATACTCACATATATACTACTACTTCTACATTTACTAGTACTACTACTACTACTACTACTACTACTCTGCTCCTGCTACTACTACTACTACTACTACTACTACTACTACTACTACTACTACTACTACTACTACTACTACTACTACTACTACTACTACTACTACTACTACTACTACTACTACTACTACTACTACACTACTTCTACTACTACTACTACTACTACTACTACTACTACTACTACTACTACTTCTACTACTACTACTACTACTACTACTGCTACTACTACTACTACTACTACTACTACTACTACTACTACTACTACTACTACTATTGCTGCTACATCTACTACTACTACTACTACTACTACTACTACTACTACTACTACTACTACTACTACTACTATTACTACTACTACTACTACTACTACTACTACTACTACTACTACTACTACTATTGCTGCTACACTACCACTGCTACTACTACTACTACTACTACTACTACTACTACTACTACCAGTACTACTACTATTATTAGTACTAGTACTACTACTACTATTCCTACTTAGAATGATGATGATGATGATGATGATGATGACGATGATGATGATGATGATGATGATGATGATGATGATGGTGATGATGATGAACATTTATAATTTCACATTTCTTTGTTGTAAGTGTCAAATCTTTTATTTTACAATCGCAAAGTGATTGTTTATTATATTGACATAACTAGACAGGTAAGTAGTATATGTCATGTCTGTTGATTGTGTCCTTTACCTGGCGTTCATAAATATATCTATTTAAGTATAAAATTCGTCTGACAAATTATCATCGAAAGGTATGTTGTTTTCAAATTTTGTTTCAAAATCTACAATAATCGTTAATCGTCCAACTGCAGATATTAGATATTTAAACACCATATATTGAAATTCTCTAAAAATTAAACCTTGTGAGTATTGTACAAAGTATTAAGTATTCTAAATGATTTATAAGAATCTTTTTTCTAAGTTATTTACACACTATTTTTTTTATATTGAAAATTCGGTAAATAGAGGGATATATGGAAACGTGCTTACACGAACTTGAAGGGCATTACTTATTGATGCGAACGGTATATTCCTTTCCTTTGCTCTTGTTTAATTCGGACAACGGATTTAGATCACCAAATGTTCATAAATACGTGCATATCCAATATAAACGTTGGTGCTCAAAGACTATCTTAACATAGAAAGCAGAACTATTTACTTTGATTTTCACTGTTGTATTTATATATTACGCTATGTCTTTGATATATAAGCCACGACAAATTTGTCCGCTTCGGGGCCAAGGTATGAAACAGACAAATATATTCGTAGCTTGTCGTGGTCGATGCGAACTTATTTTGAAACAGTAAATAAAAGCCCCGATGTTCATAGTCGTGATTTCTTAGCGAGTAAATATTCTGAATCAGTTAATTTCTATAAGGGTGACCTTCGCTATATAATACATATGTTTGCAGTTACTTCAACTTTTGCAGTACACATTCTATGAACATCACACAATATACCAATTTATATAGAATATGAAACAATTTTAATAACAGATGTCTTTAAAGGCCCACCACCGTTTAAATGGACCAACACGAAATATCGTAAAACTTTTATTCACACATTATACAATATAAAGACATGCCAATCAAAACTAGTGCACACATACACTGCAATTAGTCAGAAAATAATAATACAACATGATACGAACACCCCTTATTAGCGATCGCACGTGTACCGTTCACTGCTGTTACATCGATGTGGAAAGCATATCAAACATGAATGTACGTCAAATTGTGGGAGGTCTTGACATGACAAGATCGATAGATTTGTATGCCATGTTTTATAGTTTAATTAATTATAATTGAAAGACTACCTCCAATATCCCTATAAGATGGTTTACCATGCGCAGTGGCGATCTTACTAATAGTATGTTCCTTAAAGGTTTCTCTGAAAAAAAGCTAAATTTGTAAACACCATTTTCTGTCCTGTCATATAAACAACTGAAAAGGGAACATAATGATTTCTAAATTTGTCATGAACTGTAAACAAATAGCACATGGTGTCACATCGTCATGATACCACGGTCCCGAATTGCTATGCTCTTTCCCAGTGTTTCATGCGCCAGGCGCCCGAAATCACTCGTATATATTTTTATTATTCATGAAGTCTCAACCAATGCGAGTAAACGGTGCTTGCATACGTCAACTAATCAGATTGAGGCTTTTAAACAATTTCAAAATTGTATTAGATCAACGGACTACGCGATAGCTTCCACTGCTGACCACAGATACTGTGATTAGATAAATTGAACACACTTACTCCTCTGTAAATATTTATTAGCTACGAGTGATTTTGGGCACAAAAAAAACACGTATAGGCAAGAGCATAGCGACTTCTGGCCGTGGTTTTAAGACGATGATAGTACCCATCTACATTAACATCTTTACACATTGTGAGGGTCTAATTTTCTTTATTTTCGAAATCAAAATATGATTTTAGATAATAAAGCATAACGACATTAAATTTACTCTGACAAGAGTAGTCGTTCTTACTTGTTATCCAGTGGGGAATAAAAAGAATTTTACAATAAAGATTGTCATTACCTAAAGTTGAGTACAATCACTCGCAAAATAATCCAAACGTTAATCCCCTCCAATTTTTGTTAATCAGACAATACCTCTATCAGAGAAGTAATTCTGACGCAAACATTTAATTTATTTCCAGATAGTTGTGTGTCATTTCAACACGAAACAGCATTATGGTAATTACCTAGTTGGTAATTACATGTATATCTTGATACATAATTCTACAATCAAACAGGCGATGGGCACAAGTCAGTCAATCGATGGGCAAGAGTCAGCTAAAACATGGGCACGAGTAAGTCAAATCACTTAGGTACGAGTTGTGATGGGTACGAGATGACCATAACCCATTTGTTGAACTTATTCATCTGAGGTTGCCTTGAATATTACGCAATACGATTGTATTTATTGTTGTTACGAGTAAAAATGATTTTTTGATCTTCAGACTCAAATTACTAGAAAACAGAGAATCACTTAGAAGCGTAATTATTGGGAAGATAATAACTTTATATAAGCATTTTGCATAGCACATTATCATTTAAAACAAAATTAATACCCTAACTGAGAGTAAACCGCCGGTCATGTCCCTTTGAATAAATACATTTCACTTCATATGATATTGTGTGAAACAAAATCGCAGTAAAAAAGCCTGCTGGTAAATGTATGTCCCCCTACCTGTGAAACCATTATTAAGTGTATATTGAGCAATTACACAATTTCAACCAAATTCAAAATCCATTTTGTACATTAAAACAACATTTATGAAATAAGCCGTTTGTGTTTTCTTAAATACGATAGTGGAATCGAAGTTTTCTCAATAATTGACAATACTTGCAGTTTAACAAGTATTTTTATTTTTATTTTAATTGTGAACACGCAGGTGGTGTGACCGGTCAACAGGGAATGCTTACTCCTCCGGGGCACATGATTTCATCTCTGAATTTTCTACGTTTGTCCAATGTTCATCAGATTTGTATATTATCTCTCCCACTCTCCTTGACATGCTGGAGATGAGTAATTAGTTATCAATATTTTATTATAAAACGAAATCTCCCTGATAGAAAGAAAATGCGTCTTGATTCAAATCACATGGAATTATGATCACTTTAGAGAAAAAAACTCAGGTATATCAGACAAAAACTGGTTTATCTAAGATAACTAACGTGATGTTGGTGTTCCATATGAAACGTCTGCTAAGTAGAGCATACGATTGTCAACTAATACCTGTTGTACATCCACTCGTTTCGTTGCATTTTCGAGTATTTCTGTAGTCTGCCATGGTGTAGTTGCAGTTGTCAATAATACATGTACTAAGATTTGCCAGTGTTATCCCCGGGTGACAGCATATTTGTTGTGTTCTTTCTTGATACCCTGTCCCACACTTGTTGGAGCATGGCGACCAGTTTGTCCAGCCAACCCAGTCACAAAATTCGTGAATTCCACATCCCGATTCGACATATTGAATGTTATGAATAACAACAATAGTTAAAACAATACATGTTATGAACGGTGAATATGTTATCCTCGTGAGAGTCATCTTAACTCCATCGCTTAAAATGCTCAGTCGTTGAATATGTTGGACACCAGTGTCCAGTTAATAAGGTTATAATCTAGTGTTGAGTTTCTATATAAGCAATGTCATCTGTTTATTTTACCATGATTTACAACAGTCATCTCGGATATTGTATTTGATGTTTATCATGTTATACGTATGGTTGTTACAACCTTTGATATTAAAGCGTTCAAGAAGAGAGTGAAAGAAATTGGTAAAGATTGCATGTTTACAAACTCAAACACATACGCCTACATTTACGTATACAATAACAGGAGGAAGAAAGATATACAGAGATTGTTGACTAATAAATTGGTCTAAATTCATTATTTTTATCATCAATGCTAAGATATATGGGAACCTTACTGGTACAGTACCTTTCCGCAGACGGTACCAATTGTCAGACACCTCCCTATGCACATGAATGAACAATATTTTCCAGATTGTTTTAATACATAAACGTGTAACAAAAAGTACGATTGATAATTCCATTACAACCTTGTAATCACACACACAAGCCGGGAGGGAAGAAACGTCACAAACTCAGCGTAAATAGTACAACTGCTACTACTGTCAGGTTATAAGTCCTCCTGCATCACAATAACGATATTTTAGGAGGAATTAAACACTATCTGAATAAAACTGGACGTTCGGAATGCGTTCGTTAAAAATGACGTAAGTGTATTGTGCTTTCTGGCGTCATTGAACTGTGACATCATAACAACACATGTTTTTGACAGACTATATAATTGTAACGTCATAATGGAAAAGTTTGCCTTAAGGTACCGTGTCAGGCATTGGACGAATGATAAATTACAATTATGACACTTATTTACCAGAATGACGGGTGTTATCATCGTAGTGGCACCCCTATCTACAACGTCAAGAATGATACTTATCTATTTTTCAAATTTTAGTCGTGCCAGAAAAATACCGACCCCGAAGTAACTAACCTGTCACAATAGTTTTGGTGACCATATTACACATAAATGTAGATAAATTCTTTTCAAACTCATAATGTTATATAATAATATATTAAGGATTATGAAAATATGTTTGAGAGAAAATTGAATTTATATTTATATAAAAAAGAACAGTTAAAAGACATTAGATTGCCTGTTTATACTTTTCAAGAGAACCCTTGATATGCCTCGATGGAGGATATTCAAAGCAATTTTTCTCAAAATTGTGCAGAAAAATATTTTCTACATTTTGCATTTCAATAGAGATCAAAATGAAGTATTAATAGAAATAAAATTAAGAAAGTTGAATTTGAGAGTCAGTTGTTTAATACCTTCTTAAATAAAGTTCTTAAAATGGGCTTAATTCATTTTTATTTCGTATTTTCCACCAAAACTTATAAGATTGTATTACATCTAAAGGTAACCCATTATGGTAAACAATTTCAAAGTAATTCGATTGGTTGAACTGAGAACTGAAGATATTCGGTAAAAATCTCGATTTTCGTTCCCAAAAGGTACCATTACCAGTCAAGGAAATTCTAAATTGTCAAAATACATACAAAGAAAATATTTAAATAAAGTTTACTTTGGTGTGAAATCCTGAGTGGTTATATTTAGATGGAAGAGATTCTGATAGCGAAATGTCACTTGAAAATCCTAGATACGACTTGACACAAATATTATTAACAATACTTAAGTTACAGTTTTACAAAATAGACAAAAACAAATAATCAAGGTGATCGTTTCTGTGACTTCATCAGTTGAGCAAAAATTTGATATAAATGTATATTTCCGTCCACGAAAGTGGTATCATACAAAACCAAATAATAAAACAATGTTACCAAATCCGACGAATAGTACCCACTGTAAAATGAATATCTAAGCTTTAAGGAGTTTATAATTTAAATGGTGCTATCTGAGCGAAATATCACATTGGTATTATATAGTCGGGTTGATGTGTTTTACTGTATCACCCATTGTAGGAATATTGACGTTATCAAATTCCCTGCTTTAATCTGCAAATCATCTAAACAAAACTGCACTGAACGAAAATTGATTCTGACGAAGGTGAAATAAAATATTCCCATTGAATTACTGCAACTGATCTCATAAAAATACACAGCAGTTTTATATGATTTTGACATTTTTATGCTATGCGGTAGAGTAATACTGAAGACATGAACTGTTTGTTGTGACCCTGTAATAGATGTAAAATGTGTCAAAAACTCCCCAAAAATTAACATTCACAAAAAACGAACAAAATAACATAAGGATAAACTTAGTTTTCCTTCAGTTAAACCTATTGTTTTTTCAGTTAAACTTAGTTTTTCTCCAGTTAATGCGGGTTACGACTTAAACCTAATTTTTCTCGTTACCTAAATTAACTGGAGAGAAAAACTGAGTTTAACTGAGAAAAAACTAGGTTTATTGCACGAAATACTCATTGATGTTATTATAGGACCGTTAAACCTAGTTTTTAAGGTTTAACTGGAAAAAAACTGGGTTTAACTAAGAAAAACTAGGTTTAACTCATTAATATGATTTTGGAGTGCCATACTCTCCTTATGTTGTTTTGTTCGTTTTTTGTGAATGTTAATTTTTGGGGAGTTTTTTGCATGCATTTACTAATATATATATATATATATATACATAATGCGCCACATTGAACTGCCCGGATTACAACTACGCCATTCAGATTAGGTTCCAGTGGGATTCGAACCCACGCTAACCAGAGGTGAGAGACATCATTGTTTAAAGCGCGATATTCCAACCACTCACACATGGAGGCTCCCTTTATAAATCAATAAAACGATGTTGTATCAATAGAAACAGACTTACCCGCGGTAGATATTTCACATTTTGAATACGAAATACATCCTTTTCTTTCGATTAAGTTGTCAATGCTGAATTTGCAGAAATTTACCACGCATTCGCTAATGTTGTACACTGTGTATTCCCGTGGGCAACATATTCTTTTCTGACGGGTCATTATTCCTCGCCCACAGTCATTTGAACAGTCTGCCCAACTACCCCACCCTGCCCAATCACAATATAAAAAGGAACCACATTTTCCATTTTCATCAGCTCCAGTATATATAAAATAATAGAACATCAATACAATAAAAACGACACAAATATGTTTTTGGTGCATTTCTCTTGTACATTGAATGCCCAATGAAGTTCCTCTGGGTCTTTATTACAAATAAAAATTGTGAAATACATTGGCATCTGATTGTGCCATCTTTATCAATACCAAAACCGATAGATAATAAGTTTATGAATTTATTGATATCTAGAACTGAAACATCTGTTGACTAATTCTATCTCAGTATACTAGAATATTCAGCTATTATTACAAACAATTCGCCGATTTTTCGATGACAATCTTTTGTCAGTGTCTTTATTACAGTAGAGATATATATTTCAAGTATCTTGGAGACGTCATGCGCCTGATTAGATAATAACTAATTATAAAATTACATATAAGCGCACCGAATATTATATGCATTGGTGGCAAACAATTTATAATAAATTGAAAATTATCAAAAAATTAAAAGAATGCTCTTAATATTATTTAATCTCAGGAGAGGTTACATAGGTATGTATTACTCAGATGAATCAAATGACAGCTCAATTTTATCATAGAGGATATTATCGGTGAACATATAAAAAAACAAATACCAAAGTATTAATCATCATCATGTTTAGAGGACAATATATAAATCTGATGAACATTGGACAAACAAGAACCTTGGAAAAACCAGAGATAAGATTAGGTGCCATGGACGAGTAAGCATCCCCAGTCGACTAGTCACACCCACGATGAGTTACTCGCTAATTCAAATAAATCCCTGATGTCCCTGTATCCCTGTTACAACACCTTATAGACAGATACAACCATATAAAGACACAGATACCAAAGTACCAATCTGCAGGATGTACAGAGGACAATATATAAATCTGGTGAACATTGGACAGACAAAAACCTCTTGAAATCCAGAGGTGTGATCAGGTGTCGCGGAGAAGTAAGCACCATCCGTTGATCAGTATAAGCCTTATCTTCCATAGCAAGGTATTACCAGTCACAAGGGTCATGGCATTCAAAATGATCTACTATTTCAACAAATATTCCTATACTTCAAGACATTACAATGCATGCTCTAAAGGTATGCTCCAAGAGGATATACATTAAATATGTTCATGGTCAATAGCGTAAATACATTGACCAACATTTAGATATACTAATATAAATAGAGAGTTAGAAACAAAGATATAATGACAATCCTAATATAGAATATATTATATGGAATATGGAATTTTGACAATACATTAAGTGACAATGTATACATAAAACGTCTCAGATACAAAACTATAAATCATTAGGATGTTCAGGATATATATATATATATATATATATATATATATATATATATATATATATATATATATATATATATATATATATATATAATATATATATATATATATATATATATA
Source organism: Atrina japonica (assembly GCA_030159075.1). Classification (NCBI taxonomy): domain Eukaryota; kingdom Metazoa; phylum Mollusca; class Bivalvia; order Pterioida; family Pinnidae; genus Atrina; species Atrina japonica. Next base: position 60,846 of record BROG01000344.1, on the reverse strand, counting down.
TATATATATGTAGACTAACAATTGGCAGGAGTCAGATTTTGACATAAATTGCATTTACGGGTCACCTTTTTAGCGTTAAATTTCCAGAGATCTATCTCGTATATACCGATATTGTTTACCGTGTATTTGGATGGGCAACACACGTTTCAGATGGGGTATATTTGGTCTCATACATTTTTACTATTTGACCAGCAAATTAGTCCTAGTCCTAGTTGTACAATTAAGCACAATCTTACCTATCAAATTTAATGTATTTAAAAATGCACCATCAAAATTCTAATATTTGTTTTTACGATGCCAAACTAGTTGTTTCGTTTTCTTAAGCAATAAATATAGCACCGTAGTATATGTTTAAATTTTTGTATTGGCACTTTTTGACTAAATTTGTGAAAACACACACAGATATATATATATATATATATATATATATATATATATATATATATATATATATATATATATATATATATATATATATATATATATATATATATATATATATATATATATATATATATATATATATATATATATTTAAAGCACTAAAATGACTAACGTCACGGACAAAATGAATATCAAATTTTCTTGTCGACCTATCCCTTCATTAGGTCAAAACGATTAAGCTAACATGGAAAAACGTACACATACACACTCTCACGTAAACATCCACACACACACACACACACACACACACACACACACACACACACACACACACACACACACACACACACACACACACACACACACACACACACACACACACACAACCAGAGAGTGAAAGAATGCTACATTTTGAAAGTACAGCGTGAAAATGCAATAAAAAAATGAAAATGGAAATCAAACAAAATGATAACTAAAAACTAAGTTCAAACTACCTACGAAATTTGAACCAAACTAAATCTAAGTGAAATGTAAAATATGTTCGAGAAAGACAATAAAATTTTCTCCAAGACTATATCGTCTTAGTAAAATATCGTCCCAGAAATCAAATCGACAATCAAACACACGTAAATCAAATAGCAACTCGAGTTACGTCTTACTTTACGTCTACGCTTATGGGCAAGGTAACGACCTTTAGTAAAAATTGCCTCTGATTAGTACTGTAAACACTCTCATAATCTTAACTTTCTTGAATTCTAATGGTGAGTATTCCTCATATAAATTGTTAACATTTTCCTATATTTCATACTATTGTTAAGTGTGTTTCTCATCAACAGTGAAACCGTTAAAAAGAAGAGGTACCAATTGATAATTGAAACTCAAGTCTATTAGAACACGACGAATTAGATGTACGAGGTCTCAACATGAAGAGCAATTGCGAATACAAAACGGAATAGGACCAGGTGTTTGGAAGGAGTCAGCCTCCTCTGCTGGTATGCCACACCCGTTGCAAACCTTTCTAGTTCAATGAACAGGTCAAATTCGGTGGAACGATCAAGTTTGGTGAAAAGGTCAAGATCGATGAAAAGCATGATTGGCAAAAGAGAGTCAATGTCTGCGTCCGTGCTCCAGAATGCTATCTAATATTACTGAGAAGGGGATTTTATAATTTTTAACAAATTTCCCGTACCGACCATACAACGCAACCTTGTGTAAGTAGTTCATTAGCAAGTCGTTTCGCTCTCAGAATAAAACATTCATAAGAAGAGCATGCCCTGGCATAACGTTGTGAAATGAAAACGCCATAGACAGGAAAAGATGGAATATTACTACTTAGAAACGGGATGTTTGGGATATGGAAATTGAAATCGTCGCGTTTGCCATAAGGAGAGGTGTGAAGTTGACCGTCCTATCCAGTCGACAGGAGTAAATCTAGGTAAGAAGCAAATGTGTTGATCTCTGTCGTCTCAGTGATCTCTAGCTCAACAGGATAAATCTGGCCGAGGTAATTCTGAATTATACATTGACAGGGGTCTATATACATGTAAGTAATATTGAACCGAAATACTAACTGTTTGTTTCCTTTGGAGAGCAGAGACTGTATAAATTCCGCTTCATATGAGAATATAAAAAGATGTCGGCCAAGAGAGGTGCACTTTTGTACCCATTGAAGTGCCGACAATTTGTTGAAAAAAATGTCCAGCAAAAAACACGAAGGTGTTGTCTACTGGAAACCCCAGCGTCTTGATAATATCGTCTTCAGTGTATTTGTTATTGTAATCAGAGTGTTCCTTCACAAAGTAAGGTTCTTCATGACCTAACACTAAATATTTTAAAAGAGATTTTAAATGTTCCAACAATTCTTTTGAATTCTTTAGAATATCACATCTAATTGACTCCACTTCTTGAGTAGGCCGTTGTACAGTACTTCTGAAGACCTTGTTTAATATGTGTAAGATGTTTGGTGAGTAATTTTGCGAATACAGGGCGTAGGATACATTGACCACTTGTGATGGATTAGTTAGTTTAAGAGTTTGACCTACAAGCGGATCTATAGGTCACAGTTTCACTCTCCGGTACCAGATTAGACTAAATATTTAAAAGTGGGAATTACTCCTTCCACCAACGGTACAGAAGTGGAAACCATGAGTCTTCTGGGTGATACTTAAAACTGAAGTCCCGTTTTGCAACAGGGGTGGTGCGTTAAAATGACTCAAGTCCCTATTATGTCACAGTTTGTGTCTAGCTAGTATTATATTGATAACAGTGGAGTAAATCTTGCTTAAACGTAGATTCTTCACTTCAATATAATGTCCACATCACTGGCAAAATTAGCCTATACTCTAACAACAGGTTACGTTTCTATATAAAATAAAGTATTCACCTATGGTAAAAAATCATATAAAGTAATTAAGTATAGTAAACAAAATTAGTAAGTCACTATATAGAACTAACTTTGATTTACTTCAGTGAAAACGTTGATTTATCATAGTGACTACAGGTTACCATTGTAAAATATAGTTACTATTTTAAACTGTAGTTAAAGAGACATTTGCTGGGTTTTTTCAATGTCCCCCTTTTTACTAACAAAAATATATACACAGGCATACAAATTCATAAATTCCTATATATTTTGTGAAAATTGCTTGAGAAACCCAACTTTGGTACTTTTTCAATTGCAATTGATCAACTCAACCTTTTGTATACGAGTGCTACTCTTGACCTAACCTTATCTTCACAAAATATATAGGAATAAGTTTGTTTATGCCTGTGTATAGCTATTATTTGTTATTGTACATCAAGTACAAGGAGTTAGGAAAAATTGAAATATTTTGGGTAAACACAGCGTATGCCCCTTTAGTATAGTATTGATGTTGGGGTCAGCAGGCGGTAATACAACAAACGAACAGAAATCATATGCCACATAGTAACTGTAAAATATAGAAATCTCCCATACCAATGTCTAAATCTCCAGGATGCCCAGGATACATATATAAATCTGGTGAACATTGCACAAACACGCACCTCTGGAAATCCAGAGTCGGTATCAGGTGCCATGGAGGAGTAAGCATCCCCTGTTGACCGATCACAAACACCGTGAGTCCACAATCAAAGACAAATGAAATAAATGAGGAACGAATGCTCGTCACAACAGGTACAGGCGTCTGAACAACCGCTATCGAACAGACAACTCATCATTTCATTTAGTGAAACAGAGTCATCGCAAACAAGCCTATTATACCGACCTTAACATTTGTGGAATGTTGACATCAAACGCGATTTTTGACATCCTTGTAACTTGTCAGTAAGTAGTTAACCTCTTTATATGAAATGTCCATTTGCCGAACTGGCATATCTGGCTTATTGGATCTTTTGAGAGATATCATACCACATTGCGGTGATAGGGGATATCACTTTTGACGATGGGAAAGTCGAAATCGTCGCGTGTTTCGTATAGCGTGGTTGTTAATTTACCGTCTGTGTTTATAATATGTGAAATGTCCAAATAGGAATAGTTTGTGTTTGATTCTGCCGTGTATTTAACTTCTAGTTCGTTGAAATATATCGCATCGACATATGTATGAAAATTGTCATTATTAATTGACAAAACGTCGTCAATATATCTAAATGTCAAATTAAAGGCCATAGCTAGCATTTTCCTCTTGGTATTTAGATGCTTCTGAGTGAAGTCTGCTCTCTTGAAATGGAGATTTTCATTTTAACAGATATGAAACATTTATGTACACAAAGTGTAAAGTATATCCACATGAAATGCCAATAACGGAAATACCAATAACACATTTCTATTAATATCATAACATAAAATTAAAAAAAAAAACGAAAATTAAATTTTTAAATACCCCAAACCCGAGAAATTAACGAAATCTATAGATAACAAGATATCTTTTTGTAATTGATCCTTGATCCTAACTCTTGATTGCAAGAGATCCGTGTTTGTCCATTTTTACCAGCTTTAAACCTATATCCTAGACATCCTAAAGCGTTATACTTTGGTAACTGCGATTTTTTATATTGAAATAAAAATGTTCAGATGACACAATCGAACAAGCCCTTTAAATTGATAATTTACCAATTATCCTACGAAAAGGACGGTTTTACTTTTATTTTCGCTCCATAAAATCATTGTTACTTTAGAACTTTAGATTCTTTTTTCTTCATAACAATTTTCTGATGGTAATAGCGAAAGCGTGAAATGTATTCTTATCGTTTGCAGTGGATGTAGATATGCTACGATGATGAAACAATTTTTAAAACAATGACCGTTCCGAATTTCAATCTGTTAGTATGAACGAGACCGTTTGTTTTTCTGAAGTTTCGAAATATAGTTCAAAGGCTTTTGCATGAAGTTTCAGTGCATGTTATTTTGTTCTATCATTTTATACCTTTTTTATGAACTCATAGACTAGAAAGACAATTTTAATCGCCAAAGCCTTTAATCTATACATACTGTGACATGCCAAAATTGATGCAACTTTTTTAATGTTTTTTTTTATATATTCCAATTTAATCATTAATTTTCAAGTCATTCATTGAGCGTCATTTACACCATAAAATCTAGAATATCTGAAAGTTTTATTGTAAATCTGCTCATAATGTTCCAATTTTCTGTTTTTAACATTTAGCAATTCAAACAAAAAATATATGAATGGCAAAATACTTTTCAGTAGTTTAAAAATCATGTACATAAAATAATAAAGAAAATAAAGAAAAAGAAATGGATGCATCAATGTTGGCATGTCACTGTGTGTGCTACTGTGCATTAGTGTGCATGAATAATCACATTAGGAACTACTCTCAATATTCGCATGCATACGTACCGTATATACTCGTGCATAAGTTTTTTTTTTTTCAAATATTTAGATGGTTGTGTTCTCCTATAAATTAAATTTTTATCCTTATATGACAGACAAAATCTGCTCTGATCATATAACAAGTCTCTTCCTCTATTGTTAGCTAATTTCTACTTCTTCTTTTCTTTACTAATTAAACTTTTATTTCAAAATCTCTGATCATATAACTCTTTCTTTAGCTAATTAATTACCTCTCTTTTCTTTACTTAATTAATACCCGTAGGCAAAGTCTACATTTTACTCTAGTTACAGAAGAGCCCTAAGATAAACACACCTGGCGATATGCCTTTGGTTATAGGATTATAGAACTAAATTAATTTATAGTCTTATAACGCCATTAGCGGCTATTGTTGCTCTTCGTGTCATGTTTGTAGATTTTGTATATAGTTTGAGTTTTTAATAAATAAGAGAGTCTTTGTCTCGGAACTTGAGAAGCAACGTCCAGGTTGAGCTGTTCACCTGCCGACATATTGATATCGGGACAAAGATAGCGTGTATATATTTTATTTATGTGTTCCGTTTTAATTTAAATTCTATAATTTGTAACTGTATATTCCGGCACTATATAATCAAAAGTGTACGGCCAATTAACAGAAAAGACCGCACGGTCATATTTGGTGTTGGAATCCGGGTATTCTGTATACCTTTCGCTGCCAAGCAGAGTTAATTTCCCCAAAGATGTGTAAATAGCAGATACTCACAAGAATAATTCGGAGTTATACAAAGTTAATTAGAACTGCAGAAACAGAAATGGAAATTCCCAGACCGGAAAAATTTTGTGCATTCCAAGAAAAGTCAGCGGACTTATGGATTGAACAGTTCATAAATTATGTGACAATTCTAGAGTGGGATGAGGTCAAATGCACCAGAGCTTTTCCACTCTTTTTAGAAAACTCATCTTTAGTATGGTACTTGCACCTAGGAGATGAAATTAAAAAGGATTTCGCCAAAGTATGTGAGGCATTTAGAACACGATATGGAAATACACATGCTGATCGCCATATACATCTAAATGACCTGTTAGAATTAAAACAAGGCAAAGAAGAGCACGTTAACGAACTTTTTGGCAAAAGTCGAAGAGAAAAGTTATCACGCCGATATGAGCGGCTTAACTGACACAGTCATCACAAAGGGAGTTCAACGTGACTTGATAAAGCCGATGTTGATAAATAAACTTCAACCCGAGAACATAGAGGAGAGGAAGCATTCCGCGAGAGTCGCTCAAGCTGTGATTAAACTATGTCCACCTGAAGAAACCAGTGAGCAAATTCAAGAAGTGGAAGATAAAGTACATGCTATGGCGCAAAAGTTTATCGAGCAGATCGAAGGTAGGTGTGATCAGTTACTCGAAATAGCCAGAAGCAATGACAACAATTCAAAATTTACAAATGAAAACAGAATCCCATATAGGAAAAATAAGAGAAAATTAAAATCATTGAAAAGGCAAAAACTGTTCAATACAAATTACAGACAGAGCGTTGAAATAGCGTCAGTCTCAGGGTGCGAGCAGAAAACCTCTACTGAACACGATAAAAATATTTCAAAAACAAAACATGTAGAGTTTGTCAAACAGTACTTTAAGAGTACCTCTGAAATTCCAAATCTGAGTACTGAAAATAAAGCGAAAATCTCTATCAAACAAATTAGTGCAACTGAATCTCCGCCTTCAATTTTCAGTGTAAAGAGCGAGAATAATTGCACAATCAAAATCCGAATAGGTGGTTCTGTTATACCAGCTTTATTAGACAGTGGCGCACATGTTTCGGTCATTCGGTCTGATATTTTTACCAAAACTGGACTCAAAAACAAATTCAAAATTGAAAAGCCACAATTCCCTTTTGTGCGTGGTGTAAATGGCGGCATGATTTCAGTTTTTGGACAGGTTTCACTTCCAGTTGATATTGGCAGATTAAATTTACAACAAGATTTTCATGTTTTAGAGTCTATGCACATGCCAGCCATATTAGGACGCGATTTTCTAAAATACTCAAAAAGCAACTTTAGATTTCGCAAATCAGACTTTGAAATTACAAGGCGGAATTACAGAAATTTCTTTAAATGAAGTCGCAGATTCTGACGACTCAAATCTAGTCAAGCTGGTCGCACGGGTGACTATCCCGGCTCGACATCACGCGGTTGTGAAAGTGTCAATACAGGACATTCCAGCCAATAGAAAATCAGTGTTAGGCGTGGTCGAGCCGAGGTCATCTGTAATTGGCAGATGGAATCTAATGGGTGCTAGATGTTTAGTCAAAACAAATGGTAACTACGCCTTTGTTCAGTTATTAAATCCCACAAATGCAAACATAAAGCTAAAGAAAAAGTCTGTTCTGGGAAATTTCACAGAAATAAATGAAAATGAAATATTTGGTGAGTTAAATGACGATTATGTTAATATTGCAAATATTACTGTAGGCCAGGGAGAAACCCATGATAGCCAAACTGCTCGTTTTATTAAAGTAGCATCTGAACTAGGTATAGATCTGTCTAAAGCAGATTTATCTGACAATCAAAAGCAAGAGCTATTAGCAGTCATTGGTCAGAACCGAGACGCTTTTGCAAAAGACATGTCTGAGCTAGGTTGCTGTGGCTTGTACAAACACAAGATAAACACAGGAGATGCAAAAACCTATTCGACAACATAGGTACAGGACAACGCCTAAAATTCAGGAAGAAATGTCTCGCCAGATAGACGAAATGGAACAATTAGGCATTATCCAAAAGTCCATTTCTGCCTGGCAAAGTCCTGTCGTGATGGTAACTAAAAAGACGACACCTGGGACAGCCCCGCAGTTGCGCTTCGCAATAGACTTTCGGAAGCTCAACGCGGTTACAAAGGACTTAATTAGTTGGCCCCTTCCGGTTATTGATGAAGTTCTTGATACGTTAGGTGAATCGCAGTCACAAGTTTTCAGTGTCTTAGACATGCGACAAGGTTTCTGGCAAATCGAATTAGACGCGGAAACTAAAAACAAAACTGCGTTTACGACTCACAAAGGCGTGTACAAATTTAACAGGCTTCCATTCGGGCTTGCCAATTCACCCGGTACGTTCTCAATGGTGATGAACGAAGTTTTACGCGACTTAAACTGGAAGTGCGCATTAGTCTATGTTGACGATATACTGGTCTTCAGTCGGACATTTTCGGAACATTTAGGCCATTTAAACGCAGTTTTTCAAAAACTTCGAGACGCAAATCTGAAATTAAAACCATCAAAATGCCAGTTCGCGTGTCAGAAAGTCGAATACCTCGGTCACGTGATTTCTAAAGACGGTATCGCGGTCGATCAATCTAAAACCGACGCAGTTCAGAGTTTCCCGCGACCGGAAAATATAAAACACGTTCGCATGTTTCTCGGCCTATGCAATTATTACAGGCGCTTCATTAAGAACATGGCCAAGGTAGCTGCGCCTTTGTATCATCTCCTGAACAAGGATGCAAAATTTGAATGGACCAATGAGTGCGAAAGTGCATTCAGTACACTCAAAGAGAGGTTGACATCGCCTCCAATCTTAGTCTTTCCGGATTTCTCACGCGAATTCATTTTACACACAGACGCGTCCGGATACGCTATCGGCTACGTTCTAGGTCAAAAAGATGACCAGGGTCGTGAACAAGTCGTTGCTTATGGCGGACGATCATTGCGACCCGCTGAGCAGAAGTGGGACGTAAAGGACCGCGAGTGCTTAGCTCTTGTGGAGAGCATTAAGCAATACCACGTGTATCTCGCGAATTCAAAATTCCCACGTGTACACAGACCATATTGCGTTACAGTACTTGCAGAAAATCAAGCAAAGTACTGGCCGACTAGCACGCTGGTCAATTTACCTGCAAGCTTATAATTTCGAAATTCATTATAAGCCAGGCAAAAGCAACGCCAACGCTGACGCGCGCTTAGTCGCCGAACTTATACCATGGAAACCCGAAAGCGTGACGATAGTTTTACTGAACCGATAGTAGGTCAGATTGATAAACCTGTCGCGCACGAAAATATCGGCGAAAGCAATATTTTGTTCCGTTCGGGCGACGAAGAGCAAAATACTCTCACCAGGCTTTTCAGCGCAGAGAAGCAGTACACGGAACTTGATCCCATTGCGAACATAGTGTCAACCACCACGATTACTGTTGATCAGTTGCGAAATGAGCAAGCTGCTGATCCCGAACTCGTAACGATGATTGATTACTTAAAACGCGACGAACTTCCCGAGAATAGATCGCAGGCAGATCACGTGATAATGGAATCAAATCATTACATTCTCGATGATGAGATTCTCTACCATTTATACTACCCGCGAGGCAAAGGTCGTGAATCGGAACGTTTAATCAAACAGCTGGTTGTGCCAAAATCACTGAAAGATGATATTTTGCGCTCGTACCACGACTCTATTATGGCAGGCCATCCCGGTCATGAGCGTACGTACAACACAATCAGGTTGAAATACTTTTGGAAAAAGATGTGGGAAGATATTAAAATATATGTTCGCACGTGCCTAGAATGCCAGACGGCAAAGAACAACCCACATACCAAGAGCGCTCCACTACAACCTCTACCTGCGGACGGAGTCTTTTCACGGTTACACATGGATATTCTGTGCAACTTGCCAAAAACTACAGACAATTACAACCAGATCTTGCTGGTAGTCTGTCCGTTCAGTAAGTGGTGCGAGGCCTTTCCTATGCGAACCGGTACAGCAGCAGAGATCGCACGTCTGCTGTATGATAACATTATATGTCGGTACGGTGCGCCCAGAGAATTTGTAAGTGATCGCGGACAAAATTTCATGTCGAAACTGATACAGGAATTATGCGACATTTTTCAAATTACGAAGCGCCAGACGAGTAGTTATCATCCCCAATCGAACGCTGCCACAGAACGCATGAATTCTACGATAGCGCAAACGCTGCGAATATTCTGTGATAAAGAGCGGTCAAACTGGGCAAAAATCCTACCCAGCGTGATGATGTCATATCGCATGACAGTAGCTACGCAATCGACGGGCTACACCCCATATTATTTGGTATTCGGACGCGACCCGCGATTTCCTATCGATAACGCATTAAGAACCGATACAACGCGACGGTTAGGCGGCAACGCGGACGCAGAATTAAAATCAATCATGCACGATCTAGCAGTAGCACGCGAAATCGCGGAATCGAACATACAGAACGCGCAGGAAAAATATAAAGCGCAATTCGATAAGAAAACAGAAGAACCAAATTTTCGTGTAGAGGATAGGGTCTGGCTCTATTGTGCACGTGTTCCTGTAGGTCTATCTCCAAAATTATGTAAAAAATGGACAGGTCCGTATTACATATGTCATGATCACGGTAATTATTCTTACGTGCTGCGCAGATGCTCAGACAATAAAGTACTGAAGGCACCTGTCCACGCAAATAGGTTAAAGCCATATTTTGACCCGAGCACACGCCCTACAAATCCCCCAGATCAAATAGATCCAAACACAGACCTCAATCCGGAGGAAATAGATTTTAAAAATGATCAGGCTCAGCCATCACAAAATACTCAAAATTCTACAGGTCGCCCAATTCCTAATCCCCGACAAAATATTACAAACGGCTCTAACACTGAAGCTAAATCAAATGATGAGGGAGGACAGCATGAGGTTGAGAAAGTTTTGGCGTGCCGAAAGCAAGGCAATAAGATGTTTTATAAACTCAAATGGGTTGGCTATAAGAATCCATCCTGGGAACCAAAGGAAAATATTCCGGAATTTCTTATTCGACGGTTTCACGTAAATAAAACGTTGCAAAACAGAAGACGCAAGCGGAGGTTTGCGCAATTTAAGAAATTAGTATTTGTATTTTGAGAAAATATTTAAGTCAATTCGGCCATGTGCATTTTAAGGAAGACTGGTCATCTTTCTTAAATTGTACATTTTGTCGCATATTCGGTCTGACCAACCTTTATGTCGACAAATTCTAAATTTAACTTGAGGAGATATTAATTATTCATCATGCAATACTCAGGATGGCTTCTTATGCGTATCACCGCTTGAAATTAAATTTTTTACAAGATTATTACTTTAAATCTAAATTTATATATTGCAGATGTAATAACTGATCAAATAGAGGCTATTATGTTTTGACTACAAATAGTAACTCCAAAATGGATTTGATATCACAGGTTTCAGTTATTTGGTGTCATATCTTAAATTAGTGTATTCGCCCGTAACTTACTCATGTTATGAAATTTTATCGCTTTTGTATGTAAATGTATTATACAGTATATATGGCGTTCACGTAAATATATTGAACAGTATTTGTTTACATTTAGATTTATCAATTAATAATATTACGATTATTGTTTAGATAATAAAAAGTCATTGCTTCTTGTTCGAGGATCACACCTGCAAATGTGACATCACCGAAAAAAAAAAAAAAAAAAAAAAAAAAAATGTGTGACTTTAATACATACCGATTATACCGTGATACTACGAACAACGATATACTGATGAAGTGTACTGTGTGTATCTTCGGAGAGTATAAGTGACATTATATTTTGAAATATCATAAAAAAAAAAAAAAAAAAAAAAAAAAATTAAATTTAAAAATATTTGTACATTATAATTTTATTATGAATATTTTCAGAAATGAGGACATTTCTTACAGGGAGAAAAGGCAAAATATGACAGACAAAATCTGCTCTGATCATATAACAAGTCTCTTCCTCTATTGTTAGCTAATTTCTACTTTGTATTTTATTTCCTCTCTTTTCTTTACTTAATTACCCGTAGGCAAAGTCTACATTTTACTCTAGTTACAGAAGAGCCCTAAGATAAACACACCTGGCGATATGCCTTTGGTTATAGGATTATAGAACTAAATTAATTTATAGTCTTATAACGCCATTAGCGGCTATTGTTGCTCTTCGTGTCATGTTTGTAGATTTTGTATATAGTTTGAGTTTTTAATAAATAAGAGAGTCTTTGTCTCGGAACTTGAGAAGCAACGTCCAGGTTGAGCTGTTCACCTGCCGACATATTGATATCGGGACAAAGATAGCGTGTATATATTTTATTTATGTGTTCCGTTTTAATTTAAATTCTATAATTTGTAACTGTATATTCCGGCACTATATAATCAAAAGTGTACGGCCAATTAACAGAAAAGACCGCACGGTCATACTTATTAAAAATGAATTTTGCCCTATGGTCCCCTGAATATCAATAAACTTACTTGATGTTAAATTTACCGATGGTTTAGATATACTCTTCAGTCAGAAACATATGAAATTGTGGAGTGTGGCGATTGTTATTTACTTAAATCGCATGAAAAAAGTAAAAGGGAAGCACAGTGATATAACTAATTTCAGTTACAGCAACATTTACAGTACAGTATTTACGACGAAGTATACGGTCTGGAATTTCACTTCCAAGAAGGATGCATTGATAAGGGAAACATTTAGAACTTTTTGCTGTTGTTTTAACAGTATTGTTGCCGACATTACATAAAATACATTTAGAGATTATGGTGTGTATGTGATATTATTTCGTCGTCGTGGTCGTATTTAAGTCGACAGCAGGAACAACACATAGGTTTGCAGATGGTTTTCTCTAATAAAAACTTTACATTTTGTATGTAAGTAGCGCAGAACCGGAACTAAGATCCCTCACGCCGAGGAACACGTTGTTTCTCTTTTCTCTGTCCCCTCTACTGTGTGTATGTCTCCTCTATCTCTCACTGGATGCTTAAGTAGATATCCCGACCACACAATTGTTTCATTGTCTCATACTATCATGTCGTTACACGTTTATATGAGTAATCCTAAGATAGTCCAAATATACCAACAATGCTAATAAGCAATGTACAGTACACTCAAATACGTGAGTCCCGAGATACTCGCTCCCTAATAAAGGAAGTAAATAAGCTACAGTTGACTACGCTTCAGTGGGTAAAACATATCTAGGGACGCTTTAATAAGCGCCTAACACAAAATATGATAGTTAAAGTGATATGCCCATTTTATATGATATTTTATCTCATGTATATTCCAAATATATACATATATATTAAGAGACCATGTGGTGGTTTGAATAACAAATGCATGTGTAACATTGCAACAATCTTGCCAAACGTAACCCGTAATATTAGTTATTCTTTGTCCGCCATTACTTTGAGCATTGCAAATTAACTTTCGGTAAAATTGCCGAGTGTCCAATAAAAACGTGCTATTTGCAGTTAACATACATTCTATTCTTATTACCCTTTGTGTTTATTTTCGTACATCATCATTTCATACCTAAATCAGGCAAAGTTTGTCTTTTTCGTCATTTCAAAACATTCGTTTCTGAAATTGTCCTCTTGCCAGGTATATCGGGTGATCTCGACCCATTTTTAACCCGTCCCATTGCATTCTCGGCTTTATCACTCTTGATACATATGATCATGAACTGCCCAACTCTACTGGACATGGATTGAAAAACACTGCAAGACTGCACGATTGAAAAAAAATGAGGTATGCATACTTTTCACAGTTATATTGTTTTGATTTTGTCAATATCAGCATTCAGGGTAACATTAAAAAAAATTCTTTTAGTGGCCTGCTATATTTATTCATATGTTCATGCGATTTTCTTCAGGTATTTAAAATAGCGTTGAAAAGCATTTATTTTACATAATACATGCTTTTTCCAATGGAATTCACGTTATGTATTTTAAAAGTAAATACAAGAAAAAATTGATGCAAAGCATCAATTCGCCGCCAAAGGTATTTCAAAGGAAGTTTGGGAATAAATGAATGCAAGCTTTCAGTTACTTAATATCTAAACGACAAAAAGTCCCACCAGATAACTTTTAGTGACCTGAGTCAACAGAACTATTTAACGGCGATTTCTCGTCAACTAACACCAAGTGACAGTAGTGAGAAATGCGATCATTTCCTGGTCAAATTCATCCAGGTAATCATTCATTTTAGTAGTGTTTATATAGCAATTGACATCAGCGATGTAGCAATGTCTTATATGTAAAAGTTTACAAAAATACAGTTGCAGTAATTTTCACTGTTCCATAATGGTTGTCAACAATTCAAGAACGGATTCTTTTTTTAAGAAAATGTATTAAATATTAGTTTATAAGATATAAAACGTAATTTAGAAAAACATTTATGGAATAATTCAGAATTTTTTTTTTTAAAACAAGTCCATTCCAGTCTGTTTCGTTCATTGTTGGCCTAGCCGGCTAGAGTGGTTCGATCCTGATAATTCTGACTTTATCCATTATTACACAAAACTCGTGTTAAAAGTAACATTTTATTATATGTAGACTTTAACATGTACTACAGGTACTACAGTTTTTATGTCGAAATAAAAGTAAAATTGGTGTGCTTCGGTAATACTGTTTCGGTAAATCGTACTCCCCAATCTGGTTTTCGGTGTTATATTTATTCCGTTTTGCACAAGCGAAATCATTTTAAATGATAAAAATCATAAATTTCCGTCGTCCACTAAACTTATATAATAGGATATCATGCTCTTATCAAAATCGAAAAGAATCACGTAATGATTGCTCCCATTTTCGACTCCCACTTATCCTTATTTCAAAAATACGAATCGCGGTATTATACCTTAATTGCATTAAAAAAATTTAGTGCTGATTATTTATGAACACCAACATCACTTTTATCTAAAATTTATAGCGTTTTTGCTCAAATAAAATTACTACGTCATTACTTCCGCGTTCAAAGAAACTAACAGCTCCTTCCATATACTACTTCCTAACTTAAATTGAAATATATTCGCCGCCTCCTGGCGGCGAATAATAAAGCACATATAAATCGGCCGACTATAACATAGCGTAAAGGACCGAGATACCCTGACTGAATTACGAAGTACATTTGATATGGTGAAAGAGTTTATCTGAAAGGTCATTGCATACGGAAATACAGCTTTTTTTAAGGTAAGGGAAAACTTATCTGATAAAACTTAACTTCGAAAAGAAGTTTTTAAACCTTTCACTGATAATAATGTATTTGAACACACATTTTATCATATTCTCGACTATATGTCAGGGACAAAATTAATCATTGGAACAGCTTATATCGCTTTAATATGATGATTAGTTTCCGAATGAACGTCAACACTTTACAGAAACATGTTGATAAAACTACATGTGATAAGCCCAAACTATAGTACAGTCATACCTGTTTTCAGCAGCCACTTAAGGGAGATGGAAAAGTGGCTGCATAAGACAGGTGGCCTTTGATTCCAGGTTGACAAAAATCACAAGAAAATTGGTGTTCATTATGCAGTGTATAGCAACACATGTATATTCATATACAAATATATGATAGTTGATGTTAAGATGATCAGTTGTCAAAATCATGTACATTACAGAACTGCCCAGCTTAACGTTAAAAGGTTTTCTAAAAATAGATCATGCCATCAACAATCCTAAAAAAATTACTGCTGAAAACAGTGTGACCAAGATTAGCCACGTTAGACAGAAGGCTGCTGGTTTAGGTATGTTTATATAGTAAAATTGATTGGGGGAACAGAAACTGGCTGTTGAAGTCGAGTGGCTGCTGAAAACAGGTGGCCTTTAATGCAGGTTTGACTGTAATATGTTTACAATAATGAAACTATAACTTTATTATCGTACTATGGTAATAATAATTGAATACAAAAATTTCATATTAAAAAAAAATTAAGTTTTACATATTGATTTTACGTGTCACATTTTATAAATAGAGAAATATTTCAATACCAATATATTTACCAAATAATTGTGCCCGAAGGTATAGGCGGAACACCAGGTCCACTAAATGCCAAGTTCGCATTCAAAATATTGATGTTTTGTTGAGGGAAAGAACTTCCATAAGAAGTGGTATTGGTTAGATGTTACTTGCCCTGTAGAAATGAGCACACATGTATATCTTTCACTCACAGAAATGCACACATAAACACTCAACCTTTATGTATATGCCTAGAATCTTTGATGTGTGTCTACATGCGCGAAGCCTTGTGGGTCACCCGGCCTTTGATTAAAGAAACTGTGATCTCTTTGAAGGCGATGCGGTCAAATTATGCTAGTTCAAAGTTATGGTGGCTGATTTTTGCCATTACAACGAAAGGACGACAAATGAACATTTCGCTCCGAAAAGACGACAAAACGTTAAGACGACAAAATTGAGGGTGAAAAGACGACAAAATAGACCGCAAATTAGCGACTTATTTTTGTCATCTTTTCGCCTGGTGATGTGTAGTCTTTTCGTCATTTTGCCTTTAAATGTTGTCTTTTCGCCCCGCAAATTTGCCACCCTAAAGTCGTCTTTACGCCTATCTAATTTGCTACGTGACATGATATGTAAAAGTCACACACAGATATATATATATATATATATATATATATATATATATATATATATATATATATATATATATATATATATATGGCACGTGTAAGATAAAAAATCAAATAGACGTAAAAAGACGAAAAGAAGATATTTTAAGGTCGCAAATTTGCGAGGCGAAAAGACGACAAGACGACATTTTAAAGTCGCAAATTTGTGGGTCGAAAAGACAATATTTTAAGGTTGAAAATTAGCGAGGCGAAAAGACGACAGTTAAGTCGCTAATTTGCGAGGCGAAAAGACAACAAAACGCCAGGCGTAAAAATGACAAACGTAAGTCGCTAATTTTAGCGTATTTTTGTTTTGTCCTCTTTTTCGCCCTGAAAAAACCAACAAATTGTTAATTTGTCGTATTTTCCTCTTTTCGGTCCATTACCTTTTCGACTCGAAATAGCGAAAAGTCGAAATGATACAAATCAGCCACCATTGAAAGCTCAACTCGGGGAAAATAAAATAAAAAACTTTTCGCATGCTAATAGAAAATAAACCTTGAATGCCTCTTTAAAATACGTTCATGTACAACCTACACAATTTATAATTCCATAACACAAAATATAGACGTCGGTATTAATATCTGTTGAACGTTTGAGAGATCAACAAATTAAACGTATTTTATAGTAAACGTTGATCTACTTGAGATTGCAATGCCATTGTATCTATCATTGTTCGTATATTATTGACTAAAATCTCACGAACCTATAATGGCTATAACCTTAGTAATGTATAGTCTATAATAAAGTGTATTCTTCAAAGTGTAAATGCAATCTTTTTCTTATAGTTGAAAAAATCTAACATGTTTCACTAATATTACTCAAAACGACTATTTGCATTAGTTTATCGACATTATATACTGTCTACATTCTACAACAATTGGCAAAAACGTCGAATAGCTCTAACCGCGTGTCGGGCTATCGACCAACATATCAGTTGAAATGTCACACAATGTGATAGTTTTTCCAAAGGTTTTATAGGTTTTGTAGGGAAATTCCATTCGGCAGCCGACAAAGAATATTTTTGCAAACAATCTGGTAACATGACCTCCGTACATGGCTTACTGAATAAATGAATACGCGCGTGCGTGCGTGCGTGCGTACATCCGTGTGTGTGTGTGTGTGTGTGTGTGTGTGTGTGTGTGTGTGTGTGTGTGTGTTGCAAAGACTAACCTGCGATCGTTGTCGGACATTTTGAATAAGACGTACATGTGCTGTTGTGGTACCACTGACTGTTGGTATAATTACACGTATCTAACACACATTTGCTGATATTATGGACGGTATAGCCAGGTGGACAACATAGAAGTTGCTGACGAAATCTCATTCCTGATCCACATTTATTTGAGCAAGCTGACCATTTACCCCAACCAGCCCAATCACAGTATTTGTAATGGCCACATCCTGAGACAACAGATCCACTGTTCATCACATTGTACAAGCTCAAAATTTGAAGTACAGCAATGAAGTATACAGTATAAATGTTCGCCATATTTGTAAAGAAACAGTGATGTGTTAGATTATTCAACTACAAAGTAAATCTTCTTCAACATCAGACATTAGAGTGAATGTTTTGAAAGTCATATAAAAACATAAGTCGATCAGGTAGATTTACGATAAATCCAATCATCTGATTCCAAAACCTCTCAGAAAAAGAACTAATAATTTTGCATGTTATCTGACAACTTGACATTGAATGCCACTTGATATATTCATGTACAAAAAAAAAGAAAAAAAAAACCTTTGCAATTCCTTTATACATAATAAAGCTGGTAATACATATGATTATTGAACATTTGCGAGATCAACAAACCAAAGAATTCTGTCGTATACGTTGTCTACTTGAGATTGCAATGCCACTGTATCTAACATTGACCGTTTATAATGGACTAAAATATCACGAGTTTATAATTACTTTAAGCTTGATAATACATATTCCTTAATAAATTACATACTACAAGGTAAAATTCATCCAAACTTTTTTTTGAAAATAAGATTACCTATTTGTCAATCGAATGCATGACCAGTTAGCTACTGGCATATCTCAGACTTACCTTCCTAGCCTGTTTGGCTCCCATATTGACTCGAGCCGGCCTTAATCAGTCGGTAGCGCGCTCGACCCTTGATCGTGAAGTCGTGAGTTCGAGTCCAGCCGGCGGCAGGTTGGTTTCCTGTCCTTCGGATGATACAATAAAAATCGAGGTCCCGTGTCGCATTTAGTGTCGGCATGTTAAAAAAACCATCACTGCTCAATGGCTATAAGTGCCGAGCATAGGCCAAACTTTGAAGCCCTTCACCGGTATTTAGTGACGTCTCCATATTGACTTCGGATTAACTTGCTCTGCAGCAAGTGCGCTAACTCTTTTTTATATTCATTAATTAATTGCAGTTACAGTTTCCGCCCCATTTTATTCAGATAGAAACAATTAGTTGAACACTGCATATGAGTTAATTTGTTGGTCTAGTTGTAATAGTCTGCTATATCTTTATAATTGAAAGAAGCACCAACAGATACCTTTAGCCCTAACCCCACCGGAATATGACAAACTTAATGTAATAACAGTATCAACACCAAGAACAATTGTGAATCCCAAACGGGATGGTAACAGGTGTCAGGAAGGATTCAGCGTCCCCTGTTAGCATGCTTCACACGTCGCAAACGTTCTTTGTACACCTCTCGGAGTTCGGTGAAAAAGTCAAGTTTTGGTGAAAAGACAAAGCTCGATAAAAAGGTCAGCAGTCAGCTTCAGATCCGATCGAAAGGACGTCACTGCCAGCCGCCATGCTCCAGAATGCTGTCCAACTTTCTTGGGAGGTTGACTTCATATTGTTTAACAAAATACCCGCATCGACCATAAAACTTTTTCCTAGTGACGATTTCAAGCGTTCAACAACGCATCCACGTGTAGATGAGTAGCCCGGCTCTCAGATAAAACATTCACAAGAGGGACACAAACGTTATAAGTTTAAAACCGAAAACGTCACAGGCAGGAGAAGACGGAACATCAGGTACGGGAAGCCCATAATATGGAAACTGTAACGTTTGTCACCAAGGGAGGTACGAAGCAGACCATCCACAACCGAAAGGAACAACTCTAGGTAAGAAGCAGTTGTACCCCCTCCGCCACCCCACCGATTACATAGCCAGCGTCACACATCCGACAGAGGCAACTTCGAAACTATGGACCACACATAGAAAGGACGCCTTAGATGTACCTTTCATCAAAATCAACAGAGACGCCATCAGTTTCACTCCTGTGGAGAACAGACACTAAATAAATTCCGCCACATACAGATACAAAAAGATACCAACTAGGAGAGGTAGCACAATGATAGCCATTGGAAAGACGATCATCTGCTTGAAAATAATTCCCTCAAAGTTGTTGTACACTAGATACTATAGCATCTTAATGATATCGTCTTCAGTGTACTTGTAATTGAAATTAAAGTTTCCCTTCACAAAATATGGTTCCTCACGACCAAAATATTGATGTCTCCGATTTTCATATGATAGAAGTGAGTGTACTTTTAAGTTTCTGGTGAAGAACTTTTGTGTAAATATTTGAAAAACTAAAAGGCTTTATGCTTGCTATATGTTTGGAATTTGGAGACTTAAGATGTTCCAACAACTCTTAAGCAGATTGAAGAGTAAAATGTATAGAAACTTGTTAGAGCGCCTAGATGACCCCACAATGAATCTTTGTTTATCGGAAATTTTGTGCATCTTTGGAATCCAATGGACATGTAGTAATTCAAGCTCTGTGTCACTCGTCTGTATTCCAAACAAAGTGAGAAAACCCCTTGCACTTAAAATATGGAGGGATCTTAATTTGAACAGATTGGTTCATTTCCTCGTAAAGGAACGTCTAACTAGGGCTAAATGCGCCGTTATGGCAGCACGTTTTTAAGACCAAGTATACAAGTTATGTCTGGGAAATTTCTAGTTTCTGAGGATTCTGAAGTTAAAATACATTTTTGACATTTTGACAGTACATTTCTGTATAGTTAATTTATATTTCATATATAATAAGTCCAACATCACGCGTATAGCTTTTGCAAACGATCAATATGAAACCCTACAACACGTTCTGAAAATGGGGTATCTTATTGTAATATTCCGCAGGACAGTCGCGTGTTGCTTGACAGATGTGAGACGTCACTATGTAGGTTTTCCAGACTGGACGCACTTACACCACTTTATGTTTACATCGAAACGTTAACATAGTCGGTAGGCCCACTACAATATCATACTTCTCTATTTCTGTTCCTAGACGCCGTTGTTCTCCATAGCAGTGTCTACGTATATTGTTGGACGAACACAATTAGATTTGTGTCTTTTCTTTAGGTACGTTTGGCGACTTATTAAATGCATTATATCATCCTTTAGAATTTACTTTACATCGCTAATCACATTAAGCTCAAATTCAACCGTCAGTCTTTCCAGAAAATACCAGAATTTAGTGTGATCGGCGCCATTTTCAAATTGACATCCCTAGAGGGGTGGGATGGGTCACAATCTTTAGACAGTATATTCCACAATATCGAAGTAAAAATGACGAAGTACAAATGGACAATCCAAACTACAAGGTCATTAGAATATGACCAGTTAGATATACAAATGGTCTCAACATGACGAACAACTGCCAATCCAGAACGTCCCAGCCAGCCAGTGTCCCATGTCAGCATGTCACACCATGCAAATGTTACATGGAAACCTCCCAAACAGTGTATATGCTATTGAAATCAGAGTGTTTCTTCACAAAATAAGATTCCTCAAGACCTAAAACTGAATATTTATATCTGCGATTACCATTTTTTATTAATAAATCAAAGTAATGCCATTGAAATAAAGCCAATTGCACCATTGACGGCATATCATTGGTAGATTTAAAATTGAAAACCTGTGGTCCTCTTCGCTACATTTAATCTCGTGAGAACCTTTAAGTGTTGCCAATCTAGTATGGGTTTGATCATTTCTATCTCCATATCATATTTTTGCGAACTCGGAATCGGAAATATTTAAATCTGTATACATACTCAAAATTATGAAATGAAAGTTACCGCTGCGTTATCATATCATGATTTTCACCGAAATTGACCTCATCACCAAACTTGACCTTTTTACCGAAATTGACCCGTTCATCGAACTAGAAAGGTTTCCATGGAATATTTGCGACGGGTGTGGCATGCCAGCAGAAAACGCTGACTCCTTCCGGACACCTGGTCTTATCCCGTTTGGGATTCGTAATTGTTCTTCATGTTGAGACCATTTGCACATCTAATTCCTCGTGTTATAATGGACTTGAGTTTTTTTTATTATTAATTGGTACTTCTTCAATTTTACCTTATCACACTATAAGATATAATTGTAACGTTAAGATTTTCGATATATTTTTTATGAAAAAAGACTATTTTCATATATTTGGGTTTGATGAATGTAAAAGGCGAACAATCACTTAATTTCATAAAATACATTTATTACAAAGGATATATCTATAATTCAGAATTACGTATAGCACAATTCGAAAACTTCGGGTTTTATATATCGTGTGATCATGCACATATGTGCCACTCATCGAGCAATATATGTGAAAACAAATCCTAACTGTCTACACACACACACACACATATATATATATATATATATATATATATATATATATATATATATATATATATATATATATATATATATATATATACATAGAACAAGATAAGACAGAATTATAATAGCAACAGTCATATGGTTCAAACTCGTCTCTAGAAGACTCGCTTACCCTTTTTGCCTCTTTATATTTGACCTTTAACGTGTAATTCAATCCCGGAAAGTATACTTTAATTCCCTTGTACTTGATACCACTTCTATTTGTTTTTGTTAGATATGACAAAGTTATGATAGATCAATACAAACAATTGAATTTTATAGTCCGTGTTTTATATTAGCCAGGTTTGTATATTGTATCCTGGACATCCTGAAGACTATTACATTG
Source organism: Atrina japonica (assembly GCA_030159075.1). Classification (NCBI taxonomy): domain Eukaryota; kingdom Metazoa; phylum Mollusca; class Bivalvia; order Pterioida; family Pinnidae; genus Atrina; species Atrina japonica. The sequence continues at coordinate 38,242 of BROG01000344.1, read as the reverse complement.
GCGTCATTGGTATTTTGACTTTGATATATCTAAGATCGCAATACCACTGTATCTATCATAAAAGAGACTTTTGGGCATCATCTACAACTTGATTGTTTTTCTCACTCAAGTGGTACCCGAAACGTTTAATATTTAGTCATTTGTTATCATGATACTTATATCGTTCAACACTACTATGATTCAACACATAAACTCACTGAAGTTGATATAAAAAATTGCATATTGCGAATAGACAATATATTTGTATTTATTGGAAATCGGGTCTTTTAGTCGACTGTCGGCATCCCCATGGGAATCATTTGTGTCTCTTTATTAGCTGACCTGTCCCGTTATTCCTGATTCCTGAGAAGCTTCTGAATAAAAAGAAAAAAGCTTGCAATGGCCTTTGATTTGATCAAATATAAATACAATATTCCTGAGAGGATGGTAGTGGTGGTGGAAATTATCACCCTGAGGAAATACATTGTCAACCAAGGCTCGGCCAACTTGGCCGACTTCATAACTCATATAGACCTTACATCTAATTACCACGTAGGAAAGAAAACGAACCGTACGCGCATCGCGTGTGATATCTTTTTATTGAATATCACGCTGCTGAATATTACCCTGGAATGACCGAGACAGTGGAAAATGCTCAACCCTTATTGTCCAATAAAATCGCTAGCATTTATGAAGAGGTATAATATTTAGATATATCCAGGACGCTTTATTAATAAATAACTAACCGTTAGAAATTAAAGATACAACAGAATAAAAAATATATGTTCCAGTTAATGTTTGACATAACAGCTAAAATCAGCTTACTACTTGACAAATTGAATACATTTTAAAACCTGAAAAGTAAATATGATGTGATTACAAGCAATTTAAGATATATAATGTAGTAGAGATTAACCTGCAGTTGCTGTTGTTGGACATTTTGAATGAGACGTACACATTATGTTGTCGATCTACTGACTATAGGTATAATTACACACATTTAAGGCGCATTTGCTGATATTATGGACGGAGTATACAATTTCGACTTTCCCATCGTCAATATACCACATTTAAGTATTCTGCTATCACCTATACAAGATGTTTTTAATCATATCTCACAGATGATTCAAAATACCAGGGCATGTTCAACATATGAACATTTCATATACAGAGGCAGACTACTTCCAAATAAGTTATCTATTGAATCGTTTGATGACAACGTTCCGCAAATGTTATGGTCGGTAAATTTACATTTTTTGCGAAATGACATGTTAAGCTACCTGTTCGATAGCGGTTGTTGAGACGTTTATTTTTCACATATTTCATTTGAATTTGACTGAATTCGCGATGACAGGTCAACCATGATGGTTTATTCTTCTATGGCACCTGATCCCATCTCTGATCCAGAGGTCCGTGTTTGTCCAATGTTTACAAAATTTGTATATTTGTCTCCTGGACGTCCTAAAGACTGGTATCTGTGATTTTTATATTTCATAAATTGATACAAAGTCAATTAGTTTAGATCATACATAGTTCAATATAAAGAGGTAAAAGAAAGAAGGAAATAACGGTACAAGATGCGACATACATTGATCCGACCACACATGATGGATTGGTTAGTTTCAATCGTTGTCATATCTGATCTAACAAAATGAACAAAATGATATTTACATGTGCACACTTTCTTTACATTAAATTGAAAAAAAAAATGGAAATTCAAACTTTTGAAATTCAAAAATCAATATCTAATCAATTCTTGAAAAGGTTTCAAAAACAGCGATGCCCGTTGGTGATCAACTTAAACAATAACGGACTTCTACGTAATTGTAACAAAATAATGATGAGTGTTTTTCGAATGCATTTTCATAAATAGGTAGTTTGATGAATGTTGTAAGATTTCTTTATTCATGTATGTACAACCTTAAAAATATAACAGTTATTAATATAGAATACAGATAGTTAATAGAATCTACCCCTACCTTGAGGGTATGAAAAAAGAATCTCAATCCCAGGGTAAGATTCTTGGTTTGTCGATTATTTTTCTCCTGTTTCTTAAAAATATCATGATGTACATGTTTTATGTCTATATAGATCTAAGCATATCTGAGTCATGTCTGACATAAATATGTACTACATTCTGGAAGCCAGAGAAAGTCATAAATTGTATTGTGACGTCATAACACGTGTAGCTTGTTATCTAACCCCCCTCCCGTGGATGACAGGCTGATTATTTTGCACTAGTTATACGGATAACTCTGTGAATATGGGAGGAATTAGTACCCATCATTGTTCGTAGATTATTGACTAAAGTCTCACGATCTTATAATGGTTTTGGGCTGAGTGATGTATATTCCATGATAAAGTGCATTCTGTATAGTCCAAAATGCAATAATTTTGTTACATTCTTCGACTTACAAATATTTCATTTACATGCAAAATATTAATATTAATCCTTATAATAAGTTCTGATTATCAGGCATTTTGTTGTAATATGAGTCGAGTGTTGTTTGATTGATAGGTGTGAGAGATTACCATGTAATGTCTATTTCCAGACTGGTACCTAGCATTACTTACGCTGATTTAAGTTCTACACTGCAACGTTAACATAGTCGGTAGGGAAAGTATATTGGGGGCTTGGAAAACGGATATAGATATATGCTACGATATCGTATTAACTAGGTTCATAAATGCTGCTTCAGAGTAGCCATGTGGTCTTACTTCGTAACAGCTTCTACGAATATTGTCGGTACGTATACAAATATAACTATTTCTAAAATATACATCATTTTATTGATCGCTTATTATATTGTTTACTAAAATTAACTCTTTTGTCTTTCAAAAATTAAATGAAAATCAGGAGTGTCTGACGTCAGTTCAGTGTGATCAGCACCTTTTTTATTTGACATTATCAGAGGTAAGATAGGTCACAATTCTATTAAAAATAGGTTACACAATATTGAGACCTGTCTATAGATAAAGGTTATCATAAATATCAGTAATGTCATTTAAATAAACGCACTAATGACGCAAATTACTGAATAATTTGAAATTGAAAAACTCTTCTGCTCCATACTATATCTAATCTCGCAAAACCTGAAAACACTTTAGATTTCACAATTCTAGAAAGAACGGGCTCGGTCCATTCTAAATCATCAACTGATTTTGCTATCTGAACAGTTTTCTGTTATCATATTTAAAGATTTGTAACAGAAATTTAAGGAATTTTAATTCCAGTGTATCTGTTTTATAATTAAAAAATCTCAAATACCAAAGTATAAATCTACAGGCTGTCCAGAATATAGGTACGTATCTGGTAAAACATTCACAAACACGATCCTCTAAAAATCAAGAGGTGGGATCAAGTGTCATGGGGGAGTAAGCATCCCCTGTCGACCAGACACACCCGCCGTGAGTCCACGGTCAAATCAAAATGAAATATGTGACACAATTGGTACAGACGTCTCAAGAACCGCTATAAAACAGGCTCAACATTTCAAGTAGTGAAACAGAGTAATTGCAAATAAGACTATTATACCGACCATAAAATTTGACGTTGACATAAAACGCAGTTTTCGATATCCCTGTGTCAATAGTTGTGTAAGTGAGTAGTTTTACCTTTGTATATAAAATGTTCATATGTTGCACACGCACTGGTATATCGGATCATTTGTAAAATATAAAACATCCATATGCTGGTGATTATGGTATATTACCAATCAAATGTGGAAATTAATCTTTGAAATATGTTTGAGAAGACGTAATGAGATAACATATTAAAAGTGTACAAAGTAAACAAGGATTATTGACTTTTCATACCACACTATAATTACTTGTGTCGTTCGGATTTTAGATATATTTTCCATGTGACAAAATAAAATGCATTTTCATGAATATTTAGTTGCTATTTAGATACAAAATCACATAATGTTAATTTTGTTTTTCATTTCCATTATAAAATATGCTGCATATGAATTGTAGTTAAAACAGTTTGGTAAATAATATAGATAATAACAAAGTTCTATTTTTGACAAAAGAGACCAAAACAAATGCTCAAAAGGATCATTTCTGTTAATTAAGTGATTCCAAAATTCAGAAGAACGGGTTCACAAGATAGCAAAGACACTCCTGTTTAACGGCATGCGTAGACTTTTAAATACTTATATTGTTATAAGATAGATTTGTCCCAGTAACGAACAAATATGTTACAAAAAATTGACCTGACTACTTGACCAACTGAATACTTAAAGCCTAAAAAATGTGAATACAAACAATTTAAATTATATACATTGTAATGTAGTAGAGACTAACCTGCGGTTACTGTTGTTGGACATTTTGAATAAGACGTACACATTGTGTTGTCGTACCACTGACTATTGGTATAATTACACAAATCTAACACACATTTGCTGGTATTATAAATTGTGTAGGCAGGTGGACAACATACGTGTTGTCGGCGGGATTTCATCCCTGATCCACATTGATTTGAACAAGCTGACCATATTCCCCACCCAGCCCAATCACAGTAATCGTATTTGCCACATCTTCCTAAGATATTAGCTCCATTGTTCATCACATTATACAAACTCAAAATTTGAAACACAGCGATGATATACACAATACAAATGTTCGCCATATTTCTATAGAAACTCTGATACATTCGATATTCCAACTACAGTGAAAAATGTCTTAAACATCTGATAGTTACGTGATGGTGACACAAAGAACAAGAAAAGATAGAATTGTAATAATACTAGCCACATGGTTCAAACTTGTCTCTAGAAGATTCGCGTACCCTTTTTGCCTCTTAACATGTTGACCTTTAACGTGTGATTAAATCCCGGAAACTATACTTTAATTCCCTTGTACTTGATACCACTTCTGTTAGTTTTTGTTTGATATGACAAAGTTATCATAAATCAATACAAACAATTGAATTTTATAGTCCGTGTTTGTTTAATATTAACCAGATTTGTCCGATATTGTCGTTGAGACGTTTACATCAATGTTGACGAGACTTCATTTTTCACATATTTCATTTAAATTTGACCGTGAATTCGGGGTGACAGGTGGACAAGGAATGTTAACTCTCCTATGGCATCGGATCCCATCTCTGATCCAGAGATCAGTGTTTGTCCAATTTTCCCCAGATTTGTAAATTTGTCTCCTAGACATCCTGAAGATTGGTACCTGATATTTTAATATTTCATAAATTGACACACAAAGTGAATTCGTTTAGTTCATACAAAGTTAAAAAAAGAGGTAAAACAAGAAAGGAAATAACGGTACATACTTTGACCGGACTGCACATAACGGATTGGTTAGTTTATGGTCGCTTTTCCACCCACGAATTATGAATATGGTGATTGTTCCTTTCCCAAACGCTCAACATTGAAACGATATATCTATGGTTTATCAAAACCGAGGTCCCATTTGCTACAGGGTGGCGCATTTAAGAAATCTTAGTGCAAAAGAAACACCAAGGAATTTATCGAAATTAGTGGAATCAAATATAGCTGATGAAAAAATATATAAATAATCAAACAGCTCTGTTAATATGGGAGAAATAAGTACATGTATCATAGATATATTGAATATCTGACAGATTAACAAACCAAACGTATCTTATAACACACACTTCATACTTAGACATTTTACTTACTAAAGACACACACGGGAAATTGGCAACTAAGCTATACGACAAACGCGACGATTTCGGCTTTCTCGTTGTAAATTTTCCACATTTAAGTAGTAACATCCCACAGTCACCGGCATATGGAGTTTATATTTCACAAATGATCCGATATGACAGGGCATGTACAACATATGAAGTTTTCATATACAGAGGTAAACTACTCACTGACAAATTATTGACAGAGGGATATCGAAAACCGCGTTTAATGCCAACGTCCGCAAATTTTACTGTTGGTATAGTAGTCTTGTTTGCGATTATTCTGTTTCACTGGGTTAAATGTTGAGTTGCCTTTTCATTTGCGGTTGTTGAGACGTCTGTACCAAGGACGAGGATTCGTTCCTCACGTATTTTATTTGGACTTGACTGTGCACTCACGGAGGGTGTAATCGATCGACAGGGGATGCTTACTTCTCCATTGCACCTGATCCCACCTCTTGGTTTCCAGAGGTCCGTGTTTGTCCATTTTTGCCGGAATTGTGTCCTGCACATCCTTAGGATTTATGCTTTGGTATCTGAGATGTTTTATATAGTATACTTTGATCTGCTGGAGATTGCAATGTCAATGCACCTGTCATTATTCGTAGATTATTGACTAAAATCTTACGAACTTATAATGGTTTTTGGTTGAGTAATGTATATTCCATGATAAATTGCATTCTGTATAGTCCAAAATGTAATATCTTTGTTACATTCTTCGATGATTTTTTTTCATTTACATTTCCGGACCACATTCCTTGGTTAATCGGTATTTAAACTATTCATTTTACAAGTCTGCATTAATGTCGTACACTTGCATAATCTCTTAAATAGTCCTACCGTTTAGCTCAAAGATCGAGCGTTGTCTTGAGGAGCAGCAAGTGAGCTAACTGCAGTTCCATCGTCATTAAAGGTCATAGGAAACGAAATTTATAAATTGTTTTGTAAAGTGGAAAAATATGAAGAAAATACATATTTAAAAGGAAATATTTCATCATAAAGCGTTGTTTGGTTGCCTTGTATATCATAGTTTTTACAGTCCTCTAGAAACACTATGTGGATTATCCCGTCTATATGTGACGTCACATGAGAACAATTTCTCAAAAGAATTCAATGGCTAGCCGTAGATTTTAAGATACAGACTCTTGTCGGCATAGTAAATCTATCTCAAAAGGGCAAGGTGTGAAAAATTGCTGAAGCGTGAAGACTTGAGTTGTCTTATCGATAACTTACCTAAGAAGTACCAATTAATAATCAAAACTCAAGTCCATTATAACACGACGAATTAGATGTGCAAATGGTCTCAACATGAAGAACAATTACGAATCCTAAACGGGATAAGACCAGGTGTCCGGAAGGAGTCAGCGTCTTCTGCTGGCATGCCACACCCGTCGCAAATGTTATCTAATATCTCTGAGAGGGGGACTTCATAATGTTTAACAAGATCCCCGTATCGACCATAAAACTTCTTAAACGAAGACTCCAAGCGTTCAACAACGTAACCTTGTGTAAGTAGTTTATTGGCTAGTCGTTTAGCTCTCAGAATAAAACATTCATAGGAAGAGCATGCCCTGGCATAACGTTTAAGTTGTGAAATGAAAACGCCATAGGCAGGAGAAGATAAAATATTACTACTCAGAAACGGGAAGTTTGTGATATGGAGATTGAAATCGCCTCGTTTGTCATAGAGGGATGCGTGAAGTTGACCGTTTTTTCCAATCGACAGGAGTAAATCTAGGTAAGAAGCAGATGTGTTCCTCTCTGTCGTCTCATTGATCTGTAGCTCAATAGCATATATTTGGCCATTCTGAATTATTTATGGACAGAACATCATCGATATACCTGTAAGTAAAGTTGAACCGAGATGCTACCGTTGTTTTACTAATAAGCAGTGAACATTTAGAAGAAAAGTTTTAATAAATTAGGAACATGATGATTACTTCTATATTCGAATGTTTTAGTACAACATGTCATTACCTGTAACGCTGACGCTGTATACTTACAAGTGATCGCATATGGATGTTAAAAGAAAATAGACTAATATACAGGGACTTAATGGTTTTACAGCGGAAAATTTGTAAAAATGGTGTAACCGACTTTTTATTTGTTTTCTATTACTTACTATTTTAATTCTGTGGATAGATAGATGCAATGTGAAGGTGTTGACATCGAATATTCAAAGTCCTAATGCTTAAAAAGATGTTAATATAATAATTATAACTTGAGAAAATGAAATTTAAAAACTGATAAATTCTGAAGATAAGACTTAATTTTCTCTTTTAAAAAAACGATACACAAAATCTAGTGATATGAAACGTAAATTTGAAGGAATTCCACTTTGATTTGCAAGCCATTGGGGAATTTATTGCCAATTTTTTTAAATTCATGTATTGCAAATTTTTTTTTACTACCAGTAAATTGAATGAATAATATTAAAAGCAGATTTGAATAAACGTATTAGAAAATAACTTTTCAATATGAAAATATTTTTTTATTTTTCTAATATGAATAAGATTTTTTAAACATTACAAAATATTTTTATATAAGAAATCGGATGATTTTTTATATTAAAAATTCGACAAATTTTCATATCAGAAAACATTTTTTTTTTTAATTTGAGAAAATAATTTCCAAATATATTTTAGAAAATATTTTTTTATCTTAATAATTTGATAGATTTTTTATATTTGAAAATATATGTTCTTAAGTTTTTATTTTTTTTTTCAATATTAACAATATTTATAATATAAGAAAAAAATAAATATGAGATTTGTTATGTTACAAAATGAATTTTAAAGTTAAGATGCTGATTTGTCAATTTTGTTTATTTTGGCATTCTCCTTTTTCTCTCTCTCTCACTATGGTCACTTCCCATTGTATAAGTAGGCCTACTTGTCTTAAATGACCGTTTAGTTCACGATTGTACTTGATTTTACAAGTGACCGTTTACATATGAATCCATACAATTATTTACAGGTAACTCTTCCCCAGTATCGTCTAGACGAGGGATGTAGAATTACATGCTTCTAGTTATTGTCGAAATTATATAAATCCTACCATATATCGCTGATATACATATGGTCAAATTATCATGAAATAACAATATAATGAAAAATATATGTAATGAAATACAAACTTCGAAAATAATTTTTACCATTGATATTAAATACAAAGTCAATCTCTGCCTACACAAAATCTTTGAAAGTCCACCTTTAACACTGATGCATCAGTTACTATTTTTCACTGTAAACTACATATACACATTTTTATTATGATTTAAATTAATCTATTAAAATCACAAATCATGAAAAAGTGAGCCATCAAAGATAAATGATAAAATTACATCTATGTTGGGCAGGTAAACTCATAATGCAAATGTACATACCGCTATCATAGTTGGTTACTGTGATTTGAGTGTGTGAAATAGCAACTTTATCATAATCGAAACTGTTCACGTGTGACGTCACATTAAGGGCATTAAGCGCGCAAGCGAGACGCAGATAAGTGAACTTTGATGGTTGAATAAACAAGTATCCTGTCATTTTTCACCTCCGATACTTTAAGGTGGTTATCTTTGGGATATTTAAATAAAAGACAAAATTAAAAATCGTTGTCTATGACGTTTGATTAGTTACAGTAGCAGCGTTCGCCCCATTTCATTCTTACAAAAACAATTGTTTTACCAACACCGTGTCGGTATAGTGGTTAAAGCCTATCGGAACAGACAGGACAGGACAAATCTTTATTATTGACTTGAGTGAGGAGGAAAATCTCAATCCCTTTGAGAGGGATATCTATCATGATTTGCTGAAACTCTCTTCACTTTTATATATCAACGCAATCTGGGTTTAGGTAAATACTTTATATCTGGGAGATATCTACTCCCTGCTATTTCCGGTGTAAAAATGCATGTTTTGTCATTTTGGCCGTACGCTCTTATATAGTCTATGACAGCAAATTAATATAGCAAGATCAGATTCCATATTTAAGAAGTCCAATATTATGCAATGAACGGGTTCAATTTTTTCTAAATATTAATGATAATCCTTATGAAAGTTTGGAATATAAGGCATTTTGTTGTAATATTTCGCTCGAGAGCCGAGCGTTGCTTGATTGATCAGTGTGAAATATTACCATGTTAGTTCCATTTCCAGATTGGTACCTTGCATTACTTACGCTGATTAAGTCTACACTGCAACGTTAACATAGTCGGTAGGGAAAGTATATTGGGGGCTTGGAAAACGGATATCAATATATGCTACAATATCGTATTAACTAGGTTCTGGACTTGACTGTAGACTCACGGCGGGTGTGACCGGTCGACAGGGGATGCTTACTCCTCCATGGCACCTGATCCCACCTCTTGGTTTCCAGAGGTCCGTCTTTGTCCATTTTTACCGGATTTGTATCTATGTCCTGGACATCCTATTGATTTATACTTTGGTATCTGAGATTTTTATATTATCAGAGGTAAGATAGGTCACAGTTCTGTAAAAAATAGGTTCAACAATATCGAAACATGTCTATAGGTAATGGTTATTATAAATATCAGTAATGTAATTGAAATATGACGCAGATCACTGCATAATTTGAAGTTGAACAACTCTGCTGCTTCTTGCTACATTTCACTTCAGATTTCACAATACTAGAGAGAATATTATAAACATAATATCAAAGTTATAATGCTCAAAACGACCGTTTCTGTCAAGCAGACTTCATCAGTTGATCTCCAGTTTAAAATGTATATGTTTTTTCTAAAGACAAAATGGTATCATAGAAAGGGTTCGATTCGTTCTAAATCATCAGATAATTTTGTTATTTGACAGTTTTCTGTAATCATATTTAAAGATTATGTGTAGAAAGTAAACAAGGATTATTGTCGCCGTTGACTTTTCATATTGCACTATAATTACTTGTATCTTTCGGATTTTCGATATATACATGTATTTTCCATGTAACAATATAGAATGCATTTTTATAAATATTTAGCTGATTAAGATACACAATTACATAATGTTAATTTTGTTTTTCATTTCCATTGTAAATTATGTTTTATATAAATTGCAGTTAAAACAGTTTGGTTTTAAGTAAATAATATTAACAATACTAAAGTTCTAGTTTTACGAAAGAGATCGAAAAAAAAAAACAAGACCATCGTTTCTGTCAATTAATTGAATCCAAAATGCAGACAAATGGGTTCACAAGATTGCAGAGAAACTTGTGTATATAAACATACGTAGACGTTTATATATTCACATTGATATAAAATACATTTGTCTCAGTCATGGAAGGATATGTTTGAAAATATCCGCTAAAATTATCTTACTGTTTAACCAACTGAATACTTAATACCTTAAAAGTAAATACATGTATGTGAATACAAACATTTTAAGACATATAATGTAGTAGAGACTAACCTGCGGTTGCTGTTGTTGGACATTTTGAATAAGACGTACACGTTGTGTTGTCGTACCACTGACTATTGGTATAATTACACAAATCTAAAACACAACTGCTGATATTATAAATTGTGTAGGCAGGTGGACAACATAATAGTTGTCGGCGGTATTTCATCCCTGATCCACATTGATTTGAACAAGCTGACCATTTTCCCCACCCAGCCCAATCACAGTAATCGTATGTGCCACATTTTCCTGAGATAGTAGCTCCATTGTTCATCACATTATACAAGCTCAAAATTTGAAACACAGCAATGACATACACAATATAAATGTGCGCCATATTTCTAAAAAAAATGTGATACGTTCGAGTCTCCAGTTGTAATGTAGATTTTCTGAAACTTCTGACAGTTACGTTATAGTGACGCAAAGAATAAGATAAGGTAGAATTGTAATAAAACAAATCCTATGGTTAAAAACTCGTCTTAGGGAAATCCTATACCTTCTGTGTGTTTTAATCTACCTTGAATGTCTCTTTATATGTTGATCTTTAATGTGCAATTTCAATTCAAAAAACTTGTGTTCCTTTGTACTTGATACAGCTTGTATTAGTTATCTAAATATGAAGAACATATGATAGATTAACGAAATCAACACATTCTATAGTATACTTTGATCTACTCAAGATTGCAATGCCACTGTATCTATCGCTGTGCGTTTATAAATGACTAAAACATCACGAATTTATAAAGACTGTCAAGCTGTGCCTTGTGTAATAAAACGACTGCATTCTCCAAAGTCCGAAATTCAAATATTCTATTATTATTTATACTTTTTAACATTTTCAAAATATTCAAATATTCTATTATTATTTATACTTTTTAACATTTTCAAAATGATTGCAGTGGCTTAATTTCCATTCATCATGTCATAACAATTGACAAAAAGTTAGAAAGTTAGATTCCACGTGTTCAGCTATAGACTGCAAAATCATTAAATTCACTTCTCTATTTTGTTGAATGAGTGAACCCAAATTGCATTGCGCAGAAGCATGTATGCTCAATACTGTATTTCTCTAACTCCATTGTTAATTAATACCGTCAACTGTCTTTGCCTCTCTTGATTCAGTACGAAGAATCGTTATTTTAGCTTTAGATGAATTTGATGTCAACGTTACACAAATTTTACGGTCGGTATAATAGTCTTGTTTGCGATAACTCTGTCTCACTAAATGAAATGTTGTGTTACCTGTTCGATAGCGGTTATTGAGTCGTCTGTACCATTGGTGAAGAGGCTATTTTCCTCATCTACTTCATTTAAATTTGACTCTAGACTCGCGGCTGGTGTGATCGCTAAACAAATGATGTTTTTCCTCCATATCAGCTGATCCCAACTCTGGATTCCCAGAGGTCCGCATTTGTCTAATACTCATCAGATTTGTACATATACTCTGTACATCGTGACGAGTTATACTTTGGTACATGTATATGAAATTTTATATCAAAGTTGTCTTGGTGGACTAGTGGTACGAGCATTGTGCTCTGATTCACATTTCTATCATCTATCAAGAATATAATTAATTGGAATTAATCACTACCCTGTGTAGGTCAATTCGTTTTCCAATAAGAATGGAAAATATGTGAATTGAAAGGTTTGATTATCTCGAATTTCGGATATCTCAAAATAAACGGGGCGGTATTGTGAATTTCGAGATAACGAGATTCCACTGTATACAATTAGTCGTATCTGAGGTTCTTTCATTTAATGACTCTATGTTCTTATTAACCATAAAATGTCAAATACCACTGGTTTCACTTATGTCCAATTTTATAAAGACATGTATGTACAAAACATTAATTGTTCATAGTGGCTAGCTATATTTATGACACGCCAAAATAACATAAATGATTTAAACCTAGGTTTGAATAATTGACCTTGTATGACACCATGATTTGTTTCGTAACTCTATATCTATTTAATTTCGAGTTCAACTGATGAAGACTAATTGTTACCTGAGCATTGCTTTTACCCCTATTTTTACTTTACTATATATTCTAATGTGTATAATATTCAAATCTATTCTTTCTCTTGTAAAAATGGTAGTTTTTCTTAGATAATCCTAGTAGTTTAGTTAATGCGAGTTTTAAAAAAAAAATATTGATGTGATTTTGGTGTCGCAAACTGCAGAAAAATTAGGTTTAACTAGACCATATTAATGCTAATTTTTCTCAGTTAAACTAGATTTTTCTCGGAAACTAAAATTGGTATTACTCATTTATGTTACATTTTGGCACACTTAAAGTTAGTTTTTCTCAGTCAGATTTATTTTAGGCACGCTACAATAACAATAATGAGTGAATAAAAACTTGAATAATTATTTTGCAGTGGGTGTTTTTGACGGATTTGGCAACACATTTAAATGATTTTGAAAATCTATATTAAATTCGAACTTAACTGATGGAATCTTATTGACAGAAGCGATTGTTGTGATCATTTGATTTGGACTCCTTTGTAAAACCGTAACTTTGATATTGTTTATAATACATGTTTTTAAATATGTATTTGTAATAGTTACGTCTACACGTGTATGTGTTCACAGTAAACACGTGTTATGTTGTTTCTTTTGTTGTTTATAACACGGCGATTGGTTAATTTCGTTTATTAAGGGTACCGGGGTTACAAGCATGAAAATTGTGACCAAGTGTGTTAGCTGGATTTTTAGTAACGATATGTGATATTAATTCCTTTTTCATTTTTGTAGAAAATGGTGTGTGTGATGTGCATATGAATAACACGACATGCGCAGATAATTTAACTTTATCTATGTACTACAATTTGATAAAGTCTGTGAAGAAGGAGACATTCGTTACGTGGATGAATGTTCTTTGTACCCGTTTGTCTTGAAGTATGGGACGCACTAGGAGCTTATCCTAGTTATGTATTGAGTTTCTTTTATAGATAATTTATATACGGTTGAGATTGACCAATTAGAACATAACTAGTTTTTCTCAGTTCAACCTGGTAACAGAACAAAATAGATTTATACGAAGCAGACTTCTTTTAGAAGCTTCTGAATCAAAAGAAGACAAGCTAGCGGTGACCTTTAATTTGACATTTAGATATATCGTCAGCGTTTTTCATACACCTGTCCATGCGATAAATCCAACAAACTGGAAATTAAAGAAAACATATAATCAAGTTCACAGACTTCCTACTTGGTCATTTTACTTACTATAGACACAGACGCGAAATAAACATCCACGCTATACAACAAGCGTGACGATTTTGGATTTCTCATAAAAAATTATCCACATGTAAGTAGTTATATCCTTACATATGGGATATATATATCGCAAATGATCCGATATGCCAGTGCGTGTTCAACATATGATCATTTCATATACAGAGGTATCTACTTTCTGATAAGTTAATGCCACAGAAATAAAGAATATTGCATTTGATTTCAACGTTTCACAATTTTACGGTTGGTATAATGATCGTCGCAATTACACTGTTTCACTAAATGAAATAAGTTACCTGTATCGAAGAGGAATTATCCTCACCTATTTCATTTGCAACTGACTGTGTACTGGCGATGGGTGTTACCGATCGGTAGGGGATGCTTCCTACTCCACGACACCTGATTACATATCTTGATGTTTATAGATCCTTATTTCTCCAATGTTCGCCAAATTAACATACAGGGAATGTTTATTTTCCGAGTTTATTCAGTGTTTGCTTAACCTACTGACGATAATAACTCTATGGTATCTGTCAGAGAGAGAGAGAGAGAGAGAGAGAGAGAGAGAGAGAGAGAGAGAGAGAGAGAGAGAGAGAGAGAGAGAGAGAGAGAGAGAGAGAGAGATAGAGAGAGAGATTCATATGGGTCAAAGTCATTATTTTGAGAAAACAAAAAAATAAATATATATATTATATATTCTGTATTTCATTGTATTAAAGAACGATGAACGCCATATATGAGATTTGGCGTCTACAACACCATAATGTGCATATTGGACAAACATGTAAACAACAAAGGTAGAAGCAGCTACAGAGAAGGACACAACCCCTGATCATAATGGTGTAGATAATTTAACAAGCGACTTGGTATTTCTGAATCCTAACTTTAGTGATGGCATGATAATTCGACAACCGCTATTGAACAAGTGATATCGCATTTCTGATGACGAACTTTAGTGTTGGAAATCATCATTTCGGTTTGGAATTGAGAAAAGATGGCATCTCACGTGATTTTTCATATTCATGTGAGGAATAAATATTTTACAAAGACTAACTCAATGTTATTGATTAATTATACGTAATCGTATATGTAGCAGAAATTTGTTTAAGATTATCACACGTTACACAGAGTTATCAAACACATGTACACGAAAGCAGCTCCCTGTGTATATGCGTATATTACTTAGACGCACGTATAGACAATTTATCAAGAATTGACAGTTGTCAGTAACAGCATGTGTCGGAATTGATCACCTTTAAATTCTTTATTCTGATTGTGGTGTGTTATCTCATTACTAGCGATAACATTTCTTTTGTACAATTGCAAGTGACCAAGCAAAACACAGATCACAGTTTTGGCAAACGATATACACCATCAAAGTATACAATTAATTTCAAAATGTAGATACCAAAGTGCATAATTACTTAAAATATAAGGTGTAAAAGGTTCTGAAGATATATTTAATGATATAATTGTGACGTAATATCTGCAAACTGTATATATGATGTCTCAGTGTTGTCTGAAATGTAATCGCATGTTCTGCTGGTTTTTGGAACAACATTAAGCAAAGGTATGGGATATACCTCATTTCTTTGTACAAGAACAAACCCTAACTCTTATTAAATCATCACATAAAACCATTGGAGCGAATTCCCGCTGGAAAGTCGAATGACTGTTGGAAATAATATCTTCAAGATAATTAATTTTGCATGCATAATAATATAATATCTAAAATTTATTTTCGGAAACAAGAAACTAATTTAAAACTCTAACAATGAAACATTAATATTTCTCAAAACAGGATCCGATATTAGAACTTACCTGTTGTAGTAGGACATCCTATGGTTGAGTGACAAGTATCGTTTTCCATATACTGAGCCATCGTATAATTGCAAAACTGAGTAACACAGTCAGTAACATTGTTTATTGTGTATTCTGGGGGACAACATATGAGCATCTTACGAATATGTGTGCCTTGTCCACAGCTATTTGAACAGTGGTTCCATGCGCCCCACCTTACGAATTCACAATATGAATAAGGACCACATCTTCCACTTAATGCAAAGTTTAAGAGACACAAAAATATGAAAACGTTTAAAAGTTTTAAAACTCTGGTACGGTTGTCGCGTTTCATCTGGCTTTGAGTTTTGAATTTACAGAATCTTTTACCTTTTGTTTTTATTGTATCATCCCGTTCAATGAATCAGGTATCAAATACAATATTTATAACACCTTATTGCATTTTGCTAGGACAAAACTTTTGAAACAAAATTGGAACTGCCCATCTTATTTATTGTATTATATCAAATAATGTAATGCTTTCTATTGGTGAACAGAACACTTTTCACCTGCAAAAATTTATTTAAATACGTTTCAAACGAATGTATTTTATCTTAAAAAGTATTGGCTCTCCCTTTTCTCTGCTGACTTATCATTATTTACATATTAGACATTATATATTGATGTAGGTCAAAACGGTAAGAACAGTTTATGTTGTGAAAACAAACGCACAGAGTATTGCTGTTGATAAAATACAATTACACAACATCATACAACAAAGTCAGTGGTTCCGCATAAAATATAAGTGTTACAATTATATTGATAATGAAAAGAGATATCATTAGTAAAATTATATGATAAAATGAAGATTAGTTAATGATAATATTGCTTATTATTATAATTATTATTATGATGATGGTGATGATGATGATGATGATGATGATGATTATTATTATTATTATTATCATTATTATTATTATTAATTTTATTATTATTATTATTATTATTATTATTATTATTATTATAATAATAATAATAATAATAATAACAATAATAATAATAAATAATAATAATTATATATAATAATAATAATAATAATTATAATAATAATAATCATAATCATAATAATAATCATAATAATAATCATAATAATAGTAATATTTCTGTAAACATACACAATACAACACTCCTGTAGACATACATCATACAGCACTTTTGTAGGAATAAAGCACTTTTGTAGACATACAACACTTCTAGAGACATACAACACATTTATAGACATACAACATTTTTGTAGACATACTTCACATTCGTAGGTATACAACACTCCTGTAGACATACATTATACAACAATTTTGTAGGCAAACAATACTCCTGTAGACATACATCATACAACACATTAGTAGACATATAACACTTCTGTAGATATAAAATACTTCTGTATACATACAACACTTTTGTAAGCATAGAACATTCATGTAGACATACATAATACAGACATACAACACTTTTATAGACATACAATTCTTTTGAAGACATGCATCATTTCTGTACACGTACACCATTTTTATAGACATACATTATACAAAACATTTGTAGATATACAACATTCCTGTGGACATACATTATACAACACTTTTGTAGGCATACAACACTTCTTTAGACATACATCATACAGCACATTTGTAGACATACATCATTTCTGTAGACATACACCACTTCTGTAAACATACAGCACCTCTGTAAATATACATCGCTTTTGTAAGCATACAAGAATCATGTAGGCATACATGATAGACATTCTTGTAGACATACAACACCTCTATAGACATACAACACTTTTGTAGACTTACAATACATTCGTAGAAATACTCCTGTAGACATATATCATACAACACTTTAATAGACATACAACACTTCTGTAGACATACACAACCAAGCGCTGTATGTGCTGTATGTGAACAACAGTGTTGTATCGTGTATGTCTACGAAAGTGTTGAATAGTTGTATGTCTACAAAGTGTTGTATTTTATATGTCTACGAAAGTGTTGAATAGATCCACAGTGTTAGAAAGAGGAGGTAGTGTAAAGAACATGGTTATCTCTTTTCTGTTGAACATTTTCCAACAAGCACACACGCGCATATATATGGAGAGAGAGAGAGAGAGAGAGAGAGAGAGAGAGAGAGAGAGACCGAGCTAGAGAGAGAGAGAGAGAGAGAGAGAGAGAGAGAGAGAGAGAGAGAGAGAGAGAGAGAGAGAGAGAGAGAGAGAGATTTTGGGAAATTGCAAAAAATAAAATATCTCATTTTTGAAAATACAAAATATTTTTAAGCGTTATGGGAGCTCAAATTATAAAAACATATTGAAGACAACACTTTTTCTGTATGTTATAACCGTTTTCGTAAAACTGAGGCATATACAACACACATAAAAAATATTTGATACACTCAACGTTTCTTCCGAGTATTACGATATTTTCTATAAAATATTTTATATAAAAACATAGAGACCAAAGTATTAGTGTTCAAGAGGTTTGGATACAATGTCTATGAAAATAAAAGCCACATAATGAGTTTGTATGATAACGAGGGCCTCGAGGTCTCAAAACAGTATATATTTCTAGCTGAATTTCTATTGATTGAACATAGAATGATACCTTTTGTTCATCGACACTCTCTTATGTTTGCATACCTAAACTTCAAGCAACTTAAAGATTTACTCCTTTTAGAAAGATGTGGGACGAAGTACTTCCTAAATATCTACAACTGCAAATAAATCTAAATATAGACATACCATAGGTGACATATGAGGAAATGTTAACGCTTTGTAAATGACACATAGCTTGATTTATTTCTTTTTATATTAAGTTATATTTGAACATTTTTAATTTGACCATAAATAACATACTAACATCTGATATACCTTAAAATGTGTGTGTGTGTGTGTGTGTGTGTGTGTGTGTGTGTGTGTGTGTGTGTGTGTGTGTGTAGGATCAGTTATTCATATCTGATTTGGAGACATTGATATTTACACATTTTGTATTCATGTTATACATAGAGTTCTTCACACAAGCTTGTGTTAGACATGGTAAAACATACGAGATGATTTGTCATGTTATTTTACCAGGCTTGCAGAGTAAAATTGTGATTTACCGTACTTGTTCTGGTTTTTACTTGACAATATTGTCTCAAATCCGACAGGTAATTCTATCGATATTAGGTTACATGCTCACAAAGACCAATGGTTGTGCTTTTTATGTATTCCGATTTACATTCTCAGTCAATGAGACCGATAATTGTTGTTCGTCATTTAACATCGAGCAGCTGTCAAATTATCAAATTAGGTAATTACGAGGACAGACAACTTTCCAAACAAATATACCTAAACTTCACAAAACCCCAAATAAACAGAGCTATATAGCAAGATTTAGCAAAGGTTGAAACAAACCTTTATCTTTACTCCTAACCAAGATAGTGACAACCGTTCAGGAGAAACTTCAACAATTATGTACAATTGCTTATTTCAGGAGTGCTGTAAATCTAATGGGAATAATTAAAAACAATTTTTAGAAAATTTGAAGGCGCACAATTTTTCTCTGATTCACAGTATCAAAAAATACGACTTCCCTACTCTTTACACAACAATTCCACATAAAAAATGCAAAAGAGACTGTTTAGCATCATAGACAACAAGGTGGTACCCGAGAATTTAAATATCTAGTGATATAAAAAGATAGTGGGATTTCTAATAGACAACACATTTATAATTTTCGGAGACGTGGTCTTTCAACAAACTGTCGGCATTCTTTCGGGAATCAATTGTGCTCCTTAATTAAATGACCTGTTCCTTTATTCATGTAAGCGGACTTCATTAAGAAACTCTTGAATATAAAACATCTCCAACGTATAAATCTATAGGATGCCCAGCCCACAGATATAAATCCGGCAAATTCTTTATTAACACGGACCTCTGGAAACCAAGAGGTTGGATCAGTTGCCATGGAGAACAATTTCGTTTGTGGTGCTTGAGACGTCTGTACCACTTGTGACGAGGATTCGTTCCTGACGTATTTCATTTTGGTTTTACTGTGTACAACCTGCGGGTGTGACCGGTTCACACGGGATGCTTACTTCTCCATGGCACCTGATCTCACGTCTTGATTTCCAGAGGTCCGTGTTTTACCAGATTGGTACCGATATCCTGGACATCTTTTGTGTTTATACTTTGGTATCTGAAATTTTTATATATTCAATCACATAATAGTCTGAACATATTTCTCGCAAAACAGAGGGTGTCTTAAAAATACCAGTAAATTACCATTACACACTGTAGCGCACCAACGTGCCATTTATTGCTTAAGGTCGGTCGACATATGCTGGATAATGTGGTAACCGGTTATCTGTATATCCAGTAAAAGCCAGCTGATTTTAAATAATGTTTACAATGTGACAGAAAATGATTTTGAAATAATTTATAACCGTAAGTTAATCGTATACGAAACTTGGAACGTTCCTGTTATTATTTAAACAGACCGAGTACTACCTGAATTAGTCGTAACATATATTCTGTTAATATCAAGTGTTTAAAGCGTTTTTATAGTTACGAATTCGCTATATAACAAATTACGTTTATATAGATTTTATACAACGTCTACATATATATGATACCTGCTTAACTGATATAAAAAACCCATAAAGCTATACATGATATGTATTACATGTCACGTGACATGTTTATTACTTACCATGTGTGGGGCCTCCATGGCAGAGTGGATAGAGCATCTCACGCTTTAAATCATTAAGTCGCCACACGTAATGTCAGCACAGAGTCGATATCCGTTTTAATCTAAGCTGATTTTTGTGAGAAAGTTTGCCAGTTTACTTGAGGAAGGTCGGTGGTCTCTTCCCGGGTTCTACATTGTAACCGGGTTTTCTCCTCCACCGTTAAAACCTGACAGCCGCCATATAACTGAAGAATTGTTGAGTGTGGCGTAAAACAGCATTCAAAGTTTAAATACGTACCATGTGCTATACATATGAATATCTATTTTCTATGAATGATCCGTATGTGAAGCAGAAAAATAGACCAAAATGACATATGAAAACTCCCCCAATAATATGAAATATATGTCTTTGGTAGTAATAATTTCATGTACATATGAAATAAATATGAAGTACAAATAAATATGACATTCTATCAATCTGATTCTTTGCTGTTTTATTTATCATACGTGATTTTCAAAATAATAATGAAAGTTTGAACAATAGTGTTGAATTAAATACAATTGCATGAGTTGAAATACTAATATGCACGTAAGTATGATAGCAAATTCACTTTCACTGTTTACGTAGTGACCAGTTGACCATATCTACTATTTTACTATTCAAACATTCTATTGGTTGTTTATTTTGGCGCTAGCTTAGCGACTTTTGTTTTAAACCACTGAGGCATATTTATCTAAACCGAAATATATATTTGACAGATACATTAATGTAATGTAAGTTATTTTCTTTATTACTTATCTAAATCCTTTTCTGAGTAATTTTGATTTAACATAATGAGCATATATGACGAATGTGAGTAAATGTATATAAATTAACTTTTCGATAAACATGAAATTGTATCATATTAATGTAATATGTCGTATGATTATAAATAATTAAATAGATCTTAATGAATCTATTTATACCAGACATTTACATATATGTATACATTATTTGTACAGGTATCTTGTGTAAAAGCAGAAAAGAACTGGGTATGAGCAAATCCAATTCCATAAATTACTTTATCATAAATTACTTGAAATAAATAAAACACGATATGGTTAATCTATTGTATATTTTATTATCGTACAAACTATGTTTGAAATATGTGTCTTAAGTTAAGATATGATATACTTTGATTAATAACTTTTTATACTGTTTTTAATTATAAAAGAAATGTCTGCTATATTCATTTTTACTATGTTATTGTACATGCTGTTTTGTTTTGGTCGGTTTGAAAACTTTTGAATGATGTAATTCATTGCCCAAGAATCATGCTATTAATAATAAAACCAGATTGAAAATACAACATGGCGTTGAGTTAATTGACTATGTAACCAGCCAACGCTTTAACATTGCAAGTCACATTCTCTCCGTCTTTACGTACACTTCACACTGACACATGTCAAATTTTGTCAAATATCTTTAATATTAATATTGACAGTACACCAGGACCCAGTTGTTCATCTTTTAGTTAAATTTAAACAGAGGTTAAATATAACTCTCGGTTAAATATGGTAACCAAGGGTTATAAATCTTAGGTTTAAAATCTTTATAACAAAGCCAATCTTCAGCCAGTTTGAAATAATAAATCTTAATTTTGTAAAATATGTAACCGAGTTTCAATGTTTGGCTAAATGTCTCATAGTTTACCAATGGTTTAACCATAGTTGAATTTAACCAATTATTGAGCAATGGAATTAAACCAAAGGTTAAATTTTAATCCTTGGATATGATATTTAACTGAGGGTTAAAATTTAACCAGTAAGTGAACAACTGGGTCCAGAACGCACTTCGACCACATAATATAACGAGATTGAATAATGTATAACTTCTTCTTGTACAACAGTTGTAATGCCTTGTCATCCAGATGTACGCACACAAGTCGGCCCGTTATTGCAATTCATTATTATGAGGATGTGAATGACACTATACCGAATATGCCTAGGGTTTACATTTATAGTGGGTTCCAAGGCTTACTTAAACTCTGACTTCTGTCACCATTAATCGCCAGTCTTAGACTATTGGTTATGTACGTTGCCATAAGGGTGATACGGTTTCATATCACATGCCGGAGTTTCCGTATGCTGGAACTCAGGCGTGTGATTTGAAACCGTATCACTCGTATGACGACGTAGATAACTAAATTGTCACCCTTCTGAACATTAAACAGAAAATCATACAAGCATGTCTCATGCTTATCTCCAGTAACTTCAATAACCGTTTCACTGCCATAGACAAATCCCATTCAGTACCAGTTCTTTGGGTCGTTACATGATTACAATCATATAGCGTCGCAGAACAATCGCATGACGTCACAATTTTCGTGAATGCAAATTAGATTTTTGGTATGGAAAATATATACCGGCTGGTCATGGATATACGGTTAGATATATTTCGTCAATTGACCAATAAAAACAAAGAGATTCAGAAGGGTGACAAAATGCCAAATCTACATAGAAATGTACCCTCAAGTATTTGAATTTCAGTGTATCAGAATAGACAATAACTAAATGCATATTTAAACAACGGTGCAAATCCAATCAAAATAAGAAGTAATCGTCCATCTCTGAAAATACTACACGTCCTAATTTGCAATTCAGACGAAGATAGGAAGTTTTCACCAAAACCGATGACCAATTTCCTCGTTTTTATGATGTAGAATCACTAACTAACATACATGTTGGAACTCAACTTTTGTGTTAATAAAAGTAGAATTTTTATCTTTCATTAATGGTATACATCTTTTCATGTGAATAATAAAGCGAGGAGTTAAAGGCTAGGGTTTGCATTTTCTGTTTTAAATCATTTTACCATTTGATATATATAATGTAGGTCACTACCTTGTTGATACCGATCAAAGATACATAACTCCTAGAAAAGATAATAATAACATGTGTATATTCAAATCCTGGTGCAAATGACATCCAAATATTTAGGACTCATGCTGATATGAAATGACATGTTGTTTTAACAATGACACGTATTCATAGATATGTGATGTATGGGCTTGAACAAAATGAATAAGAGGAAAATTAACTCATTCCATATAATATATATATATATATATATATATATATATATATATATATATATATATATATATATATATATATATATATATATATATATATATATATATATATATATATATATATATGAGGTTACATCATTGTGTGTCATCATTTGAGGAACTTCATTCATAACTTATATAAACGCCGTCTAGATAAACACTGAGTCCATGGGTGTAAATATTTGATGTTATGATGAATTAAATAATTTATTCAGATATCTTTTTTATGATCATTATATTGCCAAGAACTCGGGCGTAAATATTTCAACTTATGTATTTTATACGCTATCGAACAGGTAACTTAACATTTCATTTATTGAGTAATAGTAATTAAGGTAAAGATAACGACCCTAAAATTTGCGAAGCGTTGGTATCAAACGCGATGTTTAATATCAATCTCTATGACAATTACTTGTCAGTAAGAAGTTTACATATCTAAATGAAATGTCCATATGTTGAACACTCCCTGGTATATCGGAAAATTATATGCAGCGATAGCAAGATATTACTACTTAAATGTGGAAAATTAAAGATTGGGAAGCGAATGATGATTGTGAGCTTAACTGAAGAAATAAAACAGATATGGTCCAGACAAATTAAACTGACAAAGGAGAATAACTTTGAAATAAAGGTTATCAGAGCTAAAGTTTAGTATGCAAAAACCCGTCTTCTTTAAGTGTATATATGTACCAGATATGAAGAACCAAGGTGAAGAAATGATTTAGATATGTTCCGGAGAATTGAAATCAACACAGGGGAGCAATTCTAACATTAAGGGTGGTCAGAGCGAATTAAGGTTCTACTTACACCAGCCTAATTAAAGGAACAAGGAATATATGGCTCGGAGAAAGCAAAAGAATTAGTGCACGGAAAGACGGAAGGACGGACGCACACAACGCAAAACTATAGTTTCTCCCGGGAACCGGTTGCGTCACTAAATGCTAATACAATCCAGCTGGTACCGAAGTACTGATCATAAAATGCAGCACAGATAAAAAAAATCGGTGATTAAAATAAGAAAATCACAGATACCCTAGTATTAACTTCCTGCCGTTTATATTGTCCTATTCACATAACGTGGCCTAACCTTTTGATTATCATACGGATTCTACTCACTTTTATGTATTAACAAGCTTCATGAGAAAAAAAAATTCCTTATTGCATACTTGATGACTAATTGAATTTTATTTTAATTACGTTATGCGCCATTACCTAAACTTTAAGCTCGTCCGAATAAAGAAAGGTTTCATGAGGTTCCAGCCCATCGGTTATATTTTACTATAGCAATATATACCGAGACACAAGTACACTCGAGGTTAAACAAGGACCTTTGGAAACCAAGAGGTGGGATCAGGTGCCATGGAGGAGTAAGCATCTCCCGTCGGCAATACATCGTCAATATATACCGAGACAAAACTACCCTCGAGGTTAAACTATTTAAAGTAAAAATGAAGAAATACCAATTAACAATAGCAGAGATACAAACTCGTTGGGGAAAATATAAGAATTAAGAATACCACAGTATAAACCGTCGGATATATATTTGCGTGAAAACGTATACAAATATACATGTAATTTCAAAATATTCAGAAGTAATTCAGAGAACGCAGAAAGATTTTTAAAAACTATCTCGTTTTTCTTAGTATGACTAAGTTTTAAATTAACATATTCAAAGATGACCTAGTAAGAATGAACCCTATGAGTATGTTATGTTTACCTCATCGACGTATGATAAGATCAAATCCTCTTAAAATGATGAAGGTCGGTGGTCTTTACCCGGGTAACCGGGGTTTCTCCTCCACCAATAAAAACTGGACGCCATCATATGACTGAAAAATTGTTGAATATGGCGTAAAACAAAAAATCAAATCAAATTAAATGTTAAAATGCTAAGTCGCGTTTTTATTAATTTGAAAATTCTTGTGTAGTTCCATGCAACAACAGAGAAATATTTACAAATACTGTAGAATTAAGATTATACCATTCATCTTATGCCAAAATTTAATAAATAAATGACAAACAACAATTTTTAATACTCACATTTTATTAAATTCTTACAATTCAAAATACACAGCACAACCCAAAAAATCCTACTGTGTACATTGATTTGGAAAAAGGAGGACTCGGCTACCATACACATGTACATGTTTTTGTCACGTGTAAACCCGTATTCTTGACGAAATACGAAATATTATTTTTTTTTTGTGCGAAGTGCGATGCAGAAGTGAAACATACCAGTAGTTTAATTGCAGTGAAATAGTAATCACCATTCCACATTGTAAAATACACAAAGATGTAGTAACAGTTAATTCAGTTGGTTTGTACAACTTTACATACAGATAGCGGGTCAAGACTTTGGGTCTATTGGGATCATTGTAGCTCTTAGGTCTGTTAGCATTATTATTAAGCAACATTATTATAGTTTTGGAAATTGTTGTCCAGGAAGTAACTTTTTAAACTTCAGTCATGTTTCATATTTAGAAATCAGATACATTTTTCGCAAATTGAAAGGCATAGCCATGTTGATATTTGTACATTTGTCATTCAAAACTTATTACATGACACACTCTTTGAGTTCAACAGGGGTTCAACCGTGACTTCTAGTTTGAATTTTGTACATTGATAATCTGCTTTTCCTTTTCCTGTCTTGGTCTTGGATTCGTCCACAAATTTATCACGCGTTGGCGATAAAGTTTATTTGCACAGTAAATGTGAACGTTTTACATTTCATACTACACTTAACAAATACAATACACATAGAATGTACATTCTTTTAATAAAAGGCAGACTCAGATATCATATGTATGTACAGATATTTATCACGTGTACACATGAAATCAGGACGAAAAACAAAATTACGTCTTTATTGCTCGAGGTCCGATGAAGAATTGAAATATAACAATTATTTAGAATCAGAATAAAATTATAATCATTTCATCATGCTGTACACATTATTAACATGCGTTGACACAGTTAGTTTTTTTAACATTTTTACTGATCATACAAATCTGTGACATACTTTTAAATGTTCGGTGCACAAATTATTAAGTGTGCTAAATGCACATTTTAAACAGTTTCAAATCCAAAGAATGAACAGATATGACAAAAATGAATATTTGGAAAATAAAACTAAATGGGACAACTGATTAAATGAAAGAAAATTTCACGTTGTAGAGCAATTTCTAATCGGGCAAATTAAAACGTTAATCACAAAACCAAAATTAAAAATGAAAAGACTAATACACAAATGTATTACATTTATCAAATTAAAAGAAAATATTTTGTTGATATACCTAAACGTCTTATAACATGTATCTAATTATACAAGATTAAACGAAGACTATATATAACTTTTTCATAGTAATTTAGTTCTGCTGACTGAAAGTATGGTGTACTTTTACTTAATCACAAATCGTAGAAGTCACCGTGAAATAAGTATCTGGTAATATTTACAATATATAAAAAGACAGAAATGACATGTAAAAGTCAAATGCCAAAACAGGGCGAAACTGGTTTTAGTTTTGAACTAGTTTTGTAAACTGTCAATTTGTTACATAAACCGGTTTTAAACTGGTTCTGAACTAAAACTGGTTTTAACGTGTTTTATCCTAAACCCAAACTAGTTTACCAAACCATTCAAACCGCCTGCTGGGGTGGTTTAGTAGGTTTATGCAAGTGTGTTGCTACAATGACATAGCGGTAAAACATGGACCAGTAGTATATCGGATACTTTTCATGTGTCTTCTGGACATTTTATATACTTTGGCAAAAAACTGTGCTCATAATGACAGAGAGACGTTTTGCAATGTTAAAACGGTGAATTGATTAATTCAGAAATTGTTTTGTCATGACCGGGTTAATCAGGTTAAACTGATTTTGGTGCCGTTAAGCCATGGTTTTCTCAGGTAAACCTAGTTTTTCTCCAATTAGTATGCTTCATCGAAAAAACAAAGTTTACCTGTAGGAAAGCTAGATTTAACTGAGTGCTACTTTACATCGGTAGACCTATGAATTGGCACATGTTCACAAACACAAAGAGTCCAAATTAAATCATAACAGGGGTGAAAAGCTTGTTGTCGACGCAAAAATATTAGAGCTTCTGGAATGCATAGAATCTGTGCAAGGCTATACGTTATATCTGCATAATCTTTGTTTGGAAAAAACAGCATTGTTTTTGGCAGAACCCGGATGTGCCACATTACTTTGATAGACCTGTATTACTGCAGCTTTAATATTTTCGTTGCCGAAAGCAAGTCTGTCGCCCTTTCTATGATTCACTTTAGACTCCTTATGTTTGTAAACATGTGCCAATCTAACATTATACACCTTTTCGTAATAGATCAATTGTATACTGGAGGCTTTTGTGTAAATGCTGACATTATTTGTTACTTTGATGTAACTACCTGTTGCAGAGAGTTGAAGATCACATTCATGATAACGTCTGTTGAAATGCTAGAATTATCTATTTCCGGTACAACAAAAATCTGGGTATCCAAAATCAGTTGAACGTTTTAATTATTTTTTTTACACCTTTGCCTGAGTCCAAAGTCGGATTGTTGTCTTGAAGTACACGGTGTTCATAAATACCTTTCAATGTTGACTTTAAATTATCAGGAATACCTAGATTTATTTTTTTCTGTCTAATTTTTTTCCAAATTCTTACCTGGAATATCAATACGTCAAGGAGTTTTTTGTCGCCTTGTTTTCTGCTATATAGTTTCACCAGAATAAAGTTCTTACCAACAAAAAGATTAAGGAAATCAAAATTAAGTTTGAAAACATGATCACCATCAAATAATCAAATTATTCATTGTGAAGAGAATCTAGTAACTAAATGACCGCAGAACAATCAATTCTGATTCGTGAATACTTGTCGGGTAGTACATCTTCATGAATGTCAGACAAAAGAAGTAACATAGTGGCTGACACGTCGCCCACTATAAAAGGTGTCAAACTGTTATACCTCAGGACACGGGTATGTCAGCTACCGCAGGTGTCCCTCGCGTGGTCCTACGGGACATAATTAACTCAAGTCACATCATCAGTGACGACGATAGATTATGGTATAGTAATGCCGATAGGTTCATTCCAATCAAGCAATGGCAAGTGAACGTGGTTGATGTAATGAAATACTACAAGCTTACCTCCACTGACAGCATGATTTCTAAATTGGGAGCAAAAATTGCAAAACTTGTCATTTACTCATTACTGACAATTTATTTACATCCAAGCTAACAAAACTTTCATTTTCAACACACAGCATCGAGAACCTTTCGTGTAAGTCTACCAACTTAGTATACGCTATTGAATGTTCTCTTTGTGGGATATTATATGTGGGTGAAACCAAGGGAAACTTGAGTAGCAGAATGTCCGGACATCGATTCCAGATTAATCATGGCGGTAACCACTTACAATACAGACATTTTAATCTGCCTGATCATTTTATCCTTTCCCCGAGAGTCCGTATTTAAGAAAAGATATATCATCTCACAAACAATCCCAACTCAAGCACCACTTTTCGACGAAAACGAGTAGAACACTGGATTCGACAGCTGGGAACTGCTGCGTCATATGGATGCAACGACCATGTCGATATCGTAGGGATTCTTACCAGTCCTGGATGCCAATCGGTAAATGTTTTAAAC
Organism: Atrina japonica; assembly: GCA_030159075.1. Classification (NCBI taxonomy): domain Eukaryota; kingdom Metazoa; phylum Mollusca; class Bivalvia; order Pterioida; family Pinnidae; genus Atrina; species Atrina japonica. The sequence continues at coordinate 8,694 of BROG01000344.1, read as the reverse complement.
CTATTAGACCGAACCAGTAGGAGACATCGCAGCCATGGCTCAAGGAAATATAACAAGCCCGAGATTAATAATGTGGTCTTCTACCATTCGTTCGATGGTCTGTCTACGTTGAAAATATTTCTTGTCAAATTTCGTGACAGTATGTTTTATGCTGGTCCAGAGTATACTTCATGGTATCATGGACATTCAGATACAAAAACTAATGTAAAGAAACGAGTAATCGCCCGTTCACCAAGGTCATATTTGAAGGGCAATATTACATGAACAAAAAGTGAGATCCCGCCATACTTCCAATACAAAATTTGTACTATAGCCATGACGCGTATGCCTCTAAGTCTTTTATTACAAGGCAAATCTGCAGCTGGTTCATTCCAGAGTATTCCGCCGACTATTCATTGGTACTGTCATTTGTCGTGACATTTCATACATTGTGCGCAACAGAAAATTGAGGACATTTCATACAACAGTCAAAGCTGTCAGGACTAATGAACATAAAGAAACGAGTAATCGCCCGTTCACCAAGGTCATATTTGCTTATAAGGGCATTGACGCTTTGAATATAAGCAATATTTTGAACAAAAAGTGAGATCCCGCCATACTTCCAATACAAAGATTCACCATGTATTTCCTATAGCCATACGCGTTCAGTTGCCTCTAAGATCTTTTATTACAAGGCAAATCTGCAGCAACTCAATTTACCCAGCCATTCCAAGAGCATTCCGCCTTGTTCCTATTCTGAATTAATGTACTGTCCATGTGGCCATGTCGTGACAGGTGTGGCCATTGTCGCAACAGAAAAGGTGACATTTCATACAACATTCAAAGCTGTCAGGCGCAACAGAAACGAGTAATCGCCCGTTCACCAAGGTCATATTTGCTTATAAGGGAACGCTGAATATATCAATATTTTACAGTGAGATCCCGCCATACTTCCAATACAAAGATTCACCATGTATTTCCTTAGGAAGCGTGTTGAAGAGCAAATAGCAACTCAATACGCTGCATTCCGCCTTAATTCTGAATTAATGTACTGTCCATGTGGCCATGTCGTGACAGGTGATCTCAACATTGTGCGCAACAGAAAATTGAGGACATTTCATACAACAGATTATTCAAAGCTGTCAGGACTAATGAACATAAAGTCGATCAGGTAATTTGCTTATAAAGGGCATTGACGCTTTGAATTCGAATATTTTGAACAAAAAGTTGCCATGTCAACACAAAGATTCACCATGTATTTCCAATAGCCATTTTTCGTGACCCTAAGATCTTTTGTTACAAGGTCAGCAGCAAACATTTCCCAGTCCAAGAGCATTCCGCCTTGCTATGAATTAATTTTCCATGTCATGTCGTGACGATTCAACATTGTGCGCAACAGAAAATTGAGGGATCATAAAATATTGGGAACCTGTATCGTTTACATGGCGCCAAAACTTATTTTGGAAGCGTGTGAAGAGTACGCCATACGCTGGGCTAAGAAAGAAGATGTCGAACCTGATACCCTTTCGGAGTGGATAAAGTCGATCAAGCTCTTAAACGGAATTCGACTTAAACATTGTGTCAACACTAAACACAACAATTTTTCGTCCTGATGTTGTCAGAGAAATCTGCTGAAAATTTTCTCATCGTTCCTCTGTAACAACGACTTTTTCAGGCGATACCTCATGAAATAAACACACTTCCTGGAAATAATCATACTCTGTAACCGATTTCTCGCTTCGTTTGATAATCATAAATCCGTTCTCGCTTCGTTTGGAATACCCACAAGTGACACGGAGATTGAATTGCCATTTATTTATTGAATTCCGAAGATGCACAAAAATCCTATAAACACCGCTTCATTACGGGATCATCTAAGTGTTCCACACAGCCTTTATCTATTTTGCTTACCAAACTTCTAACACATAACAAACAAGGTCTTCAGAAGTACTGTATAATGGCCTATTCAAGAAGCGGAGTCAATCAGATGTGGATCCTAAAGAATTCAAGGGAATTGTTGGAACATTTAAAATCTCCAGAATTCAAACATATTACAAGCATCAAGTCTTTTGATTTTCGACCCTTTACACAATAATCCCTCATCAAAAACTCAAAAACAGATTAACAGCTATAATACAAAGCTCTTTTGTATACAAAAATGGAAATCGCAGATATAAATATTTGGTGTTAGGTCATAAAGAAACTTATTTTGACAAGGAACATTCTGATTTCGATATACAAGTACACTGAAGACGATATTATCAAGATGCTGGGGTTTCTAGTAGACAACATCTTCATGATTTTTGCGGGAAAAGTTTTCCAACAGATTGTCGGCATTCCAATGGGTACCAATTATGCACCTCTCTTGGCTGACATATTTTTGTATTCATATACGCGGAATTTTTACAGTTTCTGCTCTCCAAAGGAAACAAACAGTTAGCATCTTGATTCAATTTTACTTACAGGTATATCGACGATGTTCTGTCCATAAATAATTCAGAATTTCAGAATTACCTCGGCCAGATGTATCCTGTTGAGCTAGAGATCAATGAGACAATAGAGACAACACATCTGCTTCTTACCTAGATTTACTCCTGTCGATTGAAAAAGACGGTCAACTTCGCACATCCCTCTATGACAAACGAGACGATCCTATGGGAACCAATTGTGCTCCTTCATTGGCCGACCTGTTCCTTTATTCATACGAAGCGGACTTCATTCAGAAACTGCTGAATCAAAAGAAGAAAAAGTTAGCGGTGTCCTTTAATTTAACATTTAGATATATCGACGACGTTTTGTCAATTAATAATGACAATTTTCATACATATGTCAATGCGATATATCCCAGCGAACTAGAAATTACATAGATACAACAGAATCAAGCACACACGCTTCATACTTAGATATTTTACTTAATATAAACACAGACGGGAAATTAGCAACTAAGCTATACGATAAACGCGACGATTTCGGCTTTCCCATCGTCAATTTTCCACATTTAAGTATCCCTCAGTCACCCGCATATGGAGTTTATATTTCACAAATGATCCGATATGCCAGGGTGTGCACAACAGATGAAGATTTCATATACAGAGGTAAACTTCTCACTGACAAATTATTGACACAGGGATATCGTAAACCGCGCTTATTGTCAACGTTCCGCAAATTTTACGGTCGGTATATTAGTCTTGTTTACGACTACTCTGTTTCACTAAGTGAAATGTTGAGTTGCCTTTTCGTTGGCGGTTGTTGAGACGTATGTACCAATTGTGACGAGGATACACTCCTCACTTGTTTCATTGGAATTGACTGTGGACTCATGGCGGGTGTGACCGGTCGACAGGGGATGCTTACTCCTCCATGGCACCTGATCCCACCTCTTGGTTTCCAGAGGTCCGTGTTTGTCCATTTTTACCGGATTTGTATCTATGTCCTGGACATTCTATTGATTTATACTTTGGTGTCTGAAATTTTTATATTTCAAATTCCATATCACAAACTTCCCGTTTCTAAGTAGTATGCCATGGCATGCTCTTCTTATGAATGTTTTATTCTGAGAGCTAAACGACTAGCAAATAAACTACTTACACAAGATTATGTTGTTATACGCTTGGAGTCGTCGTTTAAGAAGTTTTATGGTCGATACGGGAATCTTGTTAAACATTATGAAGCCCCCCTCTCAAAGATATTAGGTAGTATTCTGGATCACGGCCACAGACATTGACTCCGTTTCACCAATCATTCTTTTCACCGAACTTGACCCCATCACCAAACTTGACCTTTTTACCGAATTGGACCCGCTCATCGAACTAGAAAGGTTTTCATGGAACATTTGCGAAGGGTGTGGCATGCCAGCAGAAGACGCTGACTCCTTCTGGACACCTAGTCTTATCCCGTTTGGGATTCGTAATTGTTTTTCATGTTGAGACCATTTGCACATCTAATTCGTCGTGTTATAATGGAATTGAGTTTTGATTATTTGTTATTATTGATTGGTACTTCTTCAATTCTACTATATATAACCGAATCAACCATGACATTGCATATACTTTTACTGAAATATTTTTACGAGCCGAACATATGTAAACCAAAATTTTTGTAACTATATGAACAAACACTAAACTGTATTAAATACATGTAGAAAAGCTAAATTGTTCGATAACCATGTGAACATATAGATCAAATTGTGAGAGTGACTAATATGGCTACGTGTCCATAATTCAAACAAATCATCTGTGTTCTGAAAACACCGCCGGGTAGATGTCAAATTAATTTGATCTTTAATAATATATATTGTATTATATCATTATATTATATAATCAAATATATTAAATGTCACCATCTGTGTAACGCATATCAACACCCCTAATTCTAGTATCACAGTGCCGTCTACTTAACAAAAGTAAGATACTAAATTACAAAGCACGATTAGAATAATTAAGATGTGATCTTGCATAACACATGCCTATACAATGCATACATAGGTCATTTAAACTTCACGAAACTGCAAAAAAAGTTGAAAGCAACCTGGACCGCCATAAGATAGCTGATGCACATAAAAACAGAGTATTTTAATTCTAAACATACCCTAGAATTTTTTTGGAAACATTATATTTTTAAAGTTTGGAGACAAGATTTTTCAGAAAACCGTTGGCATTCTCATGGGAACCAATTGTGCTCCTTTATTGCCCGACCTGTTCCTTTATTCATATAAAGGTCATGCAGAAGTGTGTAAATCAAAAGAAAAATAAGCCAGCAGTGTCCACTAATTTGACATTAAGATATGTCGATGACTTTTTGTCAAGTAATAATAACTATTTTCATACGTAGGTCAATGTAATATATCCCAAAATAACTAGAAATTAAAGACAATACATAATCAAGCACACATGAACCCTAATTGAACATTTTTCTCTCTTATTTTAGCCACATAAGGAACTTTAGCGACAAAAGCGAAGATTCCGTCAATGTTCCAAATTGTAGTAGTAATAACCCGTTATAACCCGCATTTTGTGTTTTTCTATCGCAAATGATCCGATATGCCAAGATGAGTTTAATATATACACATTTCATATACAGAGGTAAACTACTTGCTGTTGTGGTCACAAGTATATCAAGAATCGCGTTTGATATGCACGAATAGCCAAACTCAACAATTTTCCAGTTATATGGTGGTGGCCAATTTTTAATGGTGCAGGAGAGAACCCGGGAAGATACCACCATCTACCGCAAGTAAACTGGCAAATAATTTCACAAAAATAAGTTTAGGTTCCAGCGGGGCTCGAACCAGCGCTGATCAGAAGTGAGACACTTCATGGTTCCAAGAGCGATGCTCTAAATACTTGGCGACGGGTGTCCCCAATCCCCCTGCGTAAATTTCATAACGACTGGGTGATTTCCGGAAAGGTGAGTGGCTACATACGTCTGGCTACATAAAAGAGGGAGTCAATGAATGAAGGTGTAAAAACTACAGTATAATTAAATAATGAATAAGAATAATGAATAAGATTAAAAACATCGTCTTACATAAACTGTACAATGGATTGCTTTGGATTTATTAATGATAATAACTATATTATCTCAAAAACAATGACGTAAAATACACTGCCTTGTGATGATATATTTTAATTCGACATTTAATGATGATTTTGTCACATCTTATACACATCTTACCTGGAATTCGAGGTCAGGTAACATTGAATGGAATTAATTGCAAATTGTTAAATGCATAACTTCAATATGTCACGCCAAAATCACATTAATGAGTTAAACCTAGATTTTCTCAGATAATCTTAATTTTTTCTCCCGTTAAACCCAGTTTTTCTCAGTTAAACCTAGTTTTTCTCCAGTTATTGTGGATTATGAGTTAAACCCTATTTTACTCCAGTTAATCCTATTTTTCTCGTAACCCAAGTTAACTGGAGAAAAACTAGGTTTAACTGCGCGAAATACTCATTAATGTGATTGTAGCGCAGTTAAACTTAGTTTGTTTTTCAATTAAACTAGTTTTTGTCTAGAAAAACTAGGTTTAACTTATTTTCGTGATCTTGGCGCAGTTAAAACTAGTTTTTCTCAGTTAAACCTGGTCTTTCTCAGTTAAACCTAGTTTTTATACAATAAATGTGGGTTACTGAGAAAAACTAGGTTTAAATGGAATAAGTTGGGTTTAACTGAGAAAAAACCAGGTTTAACTCATTAATGTGATTTTGGCGTGCCATACTTCAGTGGTATCCAATGAAAGCTGATTATTACTTTATGATTATATATTTTATTAAAATATTAACAAGTACCAATAGATATTCGAAACGGGTCAATTAGAATTTGGCAATTTGGATATAATAATGATCTTAACATGAAGAGTCATCGCAAATCTCAATCGTGGTGGGATCAGGTGTCCGACAGGAGTTAGTACCACCAGTAAGCAGGTTATACCTGTCGCAAATGTTCCATAGACACCTCTCGAATTCGATGACAATTTCATTAATGTCTGCATGCCGCGTAATGACTGTCTTTCATGGTCAAATGTGGGATAAAATTTAGTCTTTCAGTTACTGTTAAGATATGCCATCGGCAAATTAGCATTATTAATGTTGATAACTACGGAGGCAACAACATCTGATATTACAATGACTTTGAAGCTTTAGAATTACCATGTTAATATAAGAGTTATTTAATTGTTCATTTACTTCTAACAACATGTATTATTATGTATGTAGATAGGCGTTCGTATATGTATATATATATGTATATATATATATATATATATATATATATATATATATATATATATATATATATATATATATATATATATATATATATATATATATTTATTTATGAGGCTGTTTCCGACTTTAATACCCTCGATTCTATCATTGGTGTCATAATTGGTCCGAAATTAACTGTTTCACCCCAGTCCGAGTTATATACATGTTTGATTCTCGTCGTCACATTGTTTATAAATATTATTAACATAATACCAAAGTTTTAATGGTCAAGACGATCGTTTCTGTTAATTAGACTTTATCAGTTGAGCTCCAGTTTAAAATGTACATATATATATATATATATATATATATATATATATATATATATATATATATATATATATATATATATATATATATATATATATATATATATATATATATATATATATATATATTCTAAAGAGGAAGTGGTATCATACATGGTCAAATAATAAATTTTACAGTGTAGCCGAAATCCGTCTAAGTATAACCACTGTAAAAAGATGACTATCTTAGCTTTAGAAAACTTTATCAGTGCCAAATATTACTTTAGTATCAGATTATCAGCTGGTTTCGAAATACCAGGTATTAGGTTTATGTATACCCTCGGGGACTCAAACGGTCCTCCAGCAGTGGCAACGGCCTAGTGGTTATAAATATTATAAACATAATACAAAGTTATGATGCTCAAGACGATCGTTTCTAACATCTGTTGAAATTCATTTCAGTTATTTCACAGTCACCAGGGAAATCTTGGGAACACTGTTATATATATATATTATAATAAATAATATATTATATATAAATTATATATATATATATATATATATATATATATATATATATATATATATATATATATATATATATATATATTATATATATATAATTTTTGGGGGGCTTTTTCCGAATTTGTACATACTTTAATTTTTGACATCACAACTGTTAACAGTTAACTCCAGATTGATTGAACGAATATTGTAGATCACAGCTGTGTCGAAATACCCGGGAAGCCGACCTGGCTCAGTCGGTAGCGCGTTCGACTTTTGATTGTCAGGTCGTGAGTTCGAGTCCAGCCGGCAGCATGTAGGTGTTGCACGTTAAAGAACCCTCACTGCTCAATCGACGTAAGTGCCGAGCATATGCCAAAACTTGAAGCCCTTCACCGGCATTTGGTGACGTCTCCATATGAGTGAAAGATTCTTGAGTGGGACGTTAAACAACAATAAACAAACAAACAATCGGGATACCCGGGTGATCCCAGTTCAGCTCTGCCGATATGCCAGATCAGCCCAGTTCGATTAAAAGAATGTGGCATATTGTATGTTCGAATTTTTAAATAGCTGTGCATGCATTAATTTTAATATATCTTATTATGGTACTAATCTTAATTCTTTTAACGGCTTAATATTAATTTATTTAATCTTTTTGGCTTGCTGTGTAATAAAACAGTTATACCATTGGTTTGAGGTCAACGGTAACTTTTTCCCGAAGGCAAGTGTCATCTGCTACCAAATGTCTACCAGCAGAGATAGATATACAGATATACAGACTTATAGGTAGGATAAAAGAATTACAGATACCAGAGTACTAACTGTAGGGAGGTTATAATAGTTACAGGCATCACCTCGAACGAAATTTCTATATACTCGGATGCAAAAACACACATATGTTAAACTATTAACTGTCAGATTTATGGACATGAAATTGTATGCAAGTATATTTTAGAAATATTCATAGGAAATTCATGTTATTACGCAGGGATGATTTTACAAAATTAAGTCATTTTGCACCGTATGAATAAGTATGAACGCACCTTTATTTATAAGAATATATCATTTTCAGGTATATATTAAAAGTAAAATCAATATCACCCGTGGGGTGGATTCTCGGGAACCATTTCTTGACCTGGGTGACTTTTGATTTGAGGAAATAAAAGCATAACATCAACATTACACAGGCAAGA